>CM031243.1:266785045-267985045 GCA_018340775.1 Taxus wallichiana var. yunnanensis | reverse complement strand
AATGGGTATGGTGATATTTTAACCCCTGAACCTAACTGAAAGTTCTAACCCTAAAATTTGGACCATGTGACCTCTGAAAATTTTTAATAAATGAAAAGTATGTTCTAGTGTTTTAGATTTGTTCTGAACTGGATAGTGTCAATTGTGGTCTTACTGCAACTTTGGTTGTGGACAGGTTCTAATCAAAAAAAATTATTCCATAATTTTCCTAACTAACCCTAGGTTGTTTCTTGGGTCTATAGTGGGTTATTTTAAAGGGCACCATAGTGGTGGTTTCTTTTCCTTATTAATAATTTTGCCTTCTAGTTTACACAAACTCCTAGTGATTGTTGCTCCATGACCTCATGATCCGTCGGTTGTACCAAAAATTTGAGCCTCTCGCAACAAGTTTCTTTGAGAAGGAATTAAGAGTGTGTCCCACATAGTAATTCTCAGGTTGGTTTTCTTCATCTGTTCCACTATGTTGAAGGGAATTTCTCCTACTTTTCCTACCGTTCTTTGAGAATTGGGATCCTCCTTTGGAAAATGATTGTTGGGTACCATGATGCCTAACTAACCTTCTTTCCTTGTGGCTTGGCTAGCAGGTGTTTCTGGCAATTTATTTCCCGCATCTTTATCAACCTCTGTTTGTGGCTAAGGATGTGAATTGCATGTTGATCAACTTTGGAAATTTTAGGTTTCATTTCTTTCTTCTTGGAATGAGTTTTTCCACCACTGATGAGGAATCTGTATTCAACCCGCAAAAATCTTATGCTTGCTAGTTTAGCAAAGTGGTTTCTTTAGGTGCCTGCAGTTGATCTGATATTTCTTGTGTAGATGTGTTCTCTATTAGTTTAGAAGGGGCAGATACACTTTAAACCATAAGGGCCTGGCCAAGAACTCCATTGGGACAAATATTTTTATTGTGGGGTTGAGAACAAGGGTAGCACCATTTGTAGTCTTGAACTAGATTATTTGTGACAGCACTATGGCTCTAGATGAGCTAGTAGAAAAAGGGTTCTAAAATTTCAAAGGCCTGACATTCACAACTTGTTTTTGTGCTGATTTTTCCATGAAAAGGAGGGTTAGCCTGATACTACTGATTTTGTGGCTGATTTGGACTATTGTATTAAATTTGTTGCCTCTTGAGTGCAACAAGCTCATTTCCAAAAGTTTGCAGTAGTGGCTTGACTTCAAATAGACCATTTGAAGAGGTAGGGGCAGACTGAGCTAGTTGATTAGAGGTTAGTGGAATAGGAGTGATGATAGGCTGATTATTTGTAAGATCCAAAGACAACGACATTAGTGGTCATGGAGATATCTTTCTAGCCTAAATCAAGGAATTTTCTTCTCTTATCTAAAAATCCTAGGCATCGGGAACGTAGCCCTCCCATGGACTAGATCATAACTACTACATCGCTATTCAAGGCTCACAAATAGTACAAGAATGCATTATGTGTAGAAGGCTTTTTAAGTGTCGGAATCCTATTCCAGGCTCTGTGGAATTATAATTTGAAATTTCTCATGTATTCTTAAGGATCTCTTTTCATGGTAGTGAGTTGTTCTAAAAGTGATAGGTGATCACTCTTGTCTTCAAATTATTTACAGAGATTTTCTCCTAACTCATCCCAAGTGGTTATACTGCCAACACTTAACCCTCGAAACCATTGAAGTGTTTTTCCCTTGAAAGAGGTAGCAAGAAGTCTAAATGGAACATTTTACTCTGTCATATTATATATGGCACAAATGTTGGCTACATCAAGAATATGTTCCACTTGAGAAATGTGATTTTCCCTGTGTAAAAGGGTAAACTTTTGAGTTCCACAACAGGTATAAGGTCACATTGAGCCAACAAAAGAGGACTTCTTGCATTGAAAGGGGGTAAAACTTGGTTTTGTGGCATAGCAAAAAGAGGTTGATTGTTCCTTGGTGGAGAGGACCTTCCATACGAAGGATTTGAATGACCCCTATGAGGTAGAGCAGCAACTGGTGATGTTGAAATGCCTCTTCTTCTTCTCTTTGGAGGAGATAAGGAAAGTTTGATATGCTGATAATTTCCTTGCTTTGAAGAATCTCTTGTCTAAATTTTTTGCATAATTTAACGCACTACAATTTGGAATCCAAAGATATAGAGTTGCCGGATACTTTTCTTGTGTAAGTGAGAAGATAAGTACTAACTCGCTCCCACCGAGCGTGCCAAAATCAAACTGTTGTTTCCAAATCATCCAAATGGCTAGAATGTTAATAGGACATTTGGTGTGATTGGGACACATGGGATCACCTCTCAAGTTATGGGAATTGGGCTCGAGGTGAACCTCCAAAGAATGTAAGCTTCCTCTTCCTAAACTATGTGTTATACTACTCCTAGTGAAATAAAAGGTCTACTTAGTCCTATGCTAACATTTTCATGGGTTTTAGGGAAAGATATTTACAGAAATGAAACTATAATAGGGATGGTGATGCACCAAATAAAGGGTGTTTTTAGACTCAGGAAGGGTTAATTTGAAGAGGGTGTGTGCACCACAAGTCAACTTCACCTACTACAACTTAGAGAGGGTATAGAATACCACAAACTAGGAAGCAAGCGTTCCCTTTGTTAAACTCAATCAGACAAACAAGTTATCAGTCTTCCAGTGAAGAAGGATGAACTTGAGAAGGGTGAACAAGCACCACAACTCAACTACATGCAATGCTCCACCACTCGATAAGCACGAACTCCAAGAACCTATAATAGAAACATGAACTTGCACAATATACCTGCAAGCATGAGAAAAGGCACAAAGAATTATAAAAGGATGAAAGGACCGAGATTAGTCACAAAACATACACTTTTATTGCTTCAATAATGTACACAATTCATCATACATTCAGAAAGAGTAAATGGTTTCCATTACAGTCTTGAAAAGGAGGCTTGAAAGTTCTCTCAACACATAAGGACAACTTGCAGAAGAGAGAGGACTCTTGAAAAATTGCACTTGCCTAAGATGTATAACTTTCCAACCTATCTGACCTATTGGAACCCTTTGGAATGAGCTTCCAACTTACATTTATAGAAGAATATGTGAGAGAGAAGAGGAAAGGTCATAATTACATTCCTAAACTAAAGGTACATGATGGTTCATTTATTACAGTTGGTTGAACCACTTTAGAATCTTCCATCATGTGCCATTAATACCCGGTTTGACTTGATCCTCTCAATTAATTAAAGAAATATTTTAATAATGATAATAAAATATTTTAATAATAATAATAAATATCAATAATAAAATTCAAATAAAAATAGTAATTTAATTAAATTAGTGGGCCCCACATTGACTAGTTTGACTTGAGGAGGGGAAAATTATGAGGAGAAGGCCAAAAAGACCAACTCGGTGGTTGGCTCGCCAAGCCAACAAACCAATTTGGGCTCGTGCTACTCCACCCTTCACCCCAAATGAGCTCACTTTGGATCGATTCCTCCGTTGACCTGTATGAGACCACTTGAGCACTCTCCATGTATTGAAAGTTAAACTCCATGTTCAATAGCTCGCCACAATGCCCTTCCCCATTCACCAAGCTAGTATTCTTGCATCAAGCTTGCAAAATGAGATCTCCAACAAGCTTTTCCTAAACCGATCGAGCTCCGTTCCCACAAAATATGCGAGCTTACATGAGTTTTACCAAGTTCTATGCATTGAGTAGAGTTTCCCTCACTTGAATGGAAAGTCGAGCTCCATCTTCTTCTGTGCGAGGCTTGCTTTATCTCGAGAACTCAATGTTGAATAATTTTTACATGGCTAGAATTTATCCATTCTAGTGTATAAAAGCTCCATGCACTAACTCAATCAATTTCCCTCGTAGCTCATTGAGACCGTGTTGACACTCACTCGCCTAGAAATAATGCTCCGCCAATTTCTCATTCGCATGCCTCTCAATGGATCATGTCTTTGTTTGACCTCCTCATCGACTTGGTAGAACCTGCACATACCACGAGTTTGATCTCAAATTCTTCACACCATGGTCTGACTCGATTTTTTCAATGTCACGCTAAGCCTCATCCATCACCAATGAGCTCGGTCTATTTCTGCACTAAACCGATCATCTCCAATGTCAAGCAACATAGCTACAACTCGGCTTATTTCGAGTGATTTGTATGTTGGGTTCAATCTCGAGCCATTCACCACGAATAAGTATATTCATTTTCTTCACAATCCCTCACTTCAATGGATTATATCGAGCTTTCCTCCCAATTCAAGGTGAGCATGCACCGAGCTCACCTCTCCTTTCGCCGAGTTGGTTGGTTTCTCCATGTAGCTCACTATATAGCTCATCGTCTTTCCATTTTCTGAGCTCATCATGCTTTGATCGATCCACTCAACCTATTTGAGCTCCTCACAACTTCCTCAAGCTCACAAGTCACATTCTAAGTTAAATATCACACCTTCTCAAACCTATGCACTCTGTGGACTAGTAACCCAAACTCGGCCAATACAACTCTACTCGACCCATCCTTCATGACCACTCACCTAGTCAAGCTTGCCCCTTATTCGAGCTAGCTTACCTCCTATCATTTTTAGCTCACCATTCCACGAGCTACCTTCCCCATGTATTCATCTATGAAATCACCGTATGTAATTTGGCCCACATAGCCTAGTTCTCCTCAAATCTTGTCGATCGATTTCGAGTTCCTCCAAACTCATACAACTCAGCCTCAACTCGTGCACTCATGTATGTCGATCTCAACATTTAACCAAGCTTAATCACTTCCCAACCGAGCTATGTTACTGGACCTGTGTCGATCCCTTTTCCCATCACTTGCCAAGTGATTATCCCCACCGAGCCACCTCCTCACCTTTGGGCTCGCTCTAAAATGACGAATTGCTTTATTCTTTATTTATAATGATCAGTCGAGCTCATCCAATAATGTGATAAATTGTACATGGCTCACCAAGCTATCTCAATGCTGAGGGGTTTATAATCACACAATACATTACTTGAATCTAAGACCTCACCTCCACGTCACCCGAGCTCGGCACCATCTGACTATAACTAGTCTCTGAGCTCTCCCAATGAGTTTTTTGATCTTTCATCGCATCGAGTGCATTAAATGATCTCCTATCTTTACCTTTATTTGGTGAGCTTTTGATTGGATTCGTTGGTGATTTACATAGTATGGCCCATCTCCCAATGACTCGGATTCAACCAACTCCCTGATCTTGGTAGCACAACCCATTTAGTGAGCTCCTTCCATGTAGATTGGTGATGATGGCCTCATCATTGCAACTAATGGTGGGTGATTTATAACTATATCCCTTTATTTAAACGTAACTCGAGCAAGCATGGGGAGCTTATTTTGGATCCCTCTCTTTGATGACCTAGCTTAGCTTGGGTGAATGAGCTCTTGATCTATGCCCCGGCAGTGTTCTTAGCTAAGAAAGCTTCCATGAGCTCAAATCCATCACGTGAACAACTCGCTACCTGATTTTTTGACAACCCCAAAAAGGACTTGGCCACTAGCTCACAAATCATGAACTCAACACCAAGTTGAGCCTATTTTCCCAACTCGCCATCATTCTCAAGCTTGTTCGCCACTTGCGAGTTTCAACTGAGCCATTCTTTATTTTGACTTCACCATGTGGCTCGATCACCTTTCGAGTTACCATGTCCAAGCCTTTCATCAACACGACCGAGATCTTTTACATTGATCGATCTCTTCTTGTAACCGCACTGAAGCTCGGTATGTCTTCTAAGTGCCGAGACGCATGCATGAGTTTGTTCATGAGCTCCATACATACCTTCACTACCTTGGAAATATTCCATTAGCTCGTCTTAATGTGTGGCCATGTGTTTATAATGAGATTCCACCCGTGCGTCTACGAACCTGATATCAATGAACTAAGCTCCTTAACCTTCTCACGAGCTATGTGTTACATTAAATATTTCCTAAGTGAGCTCTACAGAATAAAGTTCCATTTGTTCACTTTTCCATTGGTCGGGCTATGCATAAGTGTTAACTCATCTTATCTCTACAACATCATGATAAGGTTGTCATAGCTTACAATCTTGCACTCGAATGCTTCAAACTAGAAATTTACTTGCATGGGCTCATTGATCCATCTTCTAATGAAATCGAGCCATGGCATCACTAGGAATTCTAGGCTCGATGTCATATGTAGAGCTCATTCTGCTCCTCACTTTTATCATCGACCTGACCATGAGGAACTCATGGTTTATCTTGTGTTTTCTTGAATGCCTCATTGATCACTCATCCATTACTAGACGCAATCTGTGCTCCCACGACATGAGATTTCGAGGAAACTTGGCCTTCCTTATAAGCTGCAAGATATATGCCTAGTTAAATATTGTCAACCGGATGAGCTCTCACCGTGGTTCCAACGACTCATCACTTTTGACACATGTATTTGAGCTCAAAATTGAGCTACTCCCTTCACTACAAGTTTCACCTTCCATACATCAAATGATTCCCTCACCTAAACTCCTCTATGACAATTCTCCAACAATGGTTCGTTTTTCTCCATTCGAGAGTTTGATCATTATTATTCTCAACAAGAAAAGCTTGTTACATTGTTACCGCTCTAACACCTTGATATTCTTGTCAGCAAGCAACTCGGTCTGCCTCCTATTCTTCTTCCATGCTTCATATTGATGAGATTTGTATTACCTCCTCTAAAATTGATATTATGTTGTGTTGTTTCCCTCATGACTCACTCCAATTCACAACTTTCCTATTAATCACGGAAAGCAACTCAACGACCTTCAAATTCTTGGCATTAACGCAGCCTTGATGTAGTATGTTAGTCTGTGGAGCTTTTCCCTTTTCTTTCTAAGATATTATCCTGCTTGGTGATGTTTTCTCAAATTTCCATGTTCTTGGAAAGATGAAACTTAGGATCCCCTTTCACGTAGAAACCTTGTGTTGGATTTACATTGCAAAGTTTCCACCATGGAAATCGGGATGAATTTATTCTGTGTGCAGAAATACTAACTTGGTTTTCCATCATCAAATTTCTGACCTTGGCAATTTACTAAAATTTTTCCCCTATGCGGGAGTCTTACAATGGCTTGCCATGGCATTGTCTCCCTTTGAACTCTTACAACCGAGAACTCACCTAACTGAGTTGTTACCATGCATTGAGTCATGCATAAACCTGCTTGGATCATTTTTCCCAACCAAGTTGATCAGGTTTTCATTAGACCTTACCATGCCACTTCTGATACTCATCTCATATGTTGTTTCATTTTCCTAGCTCGGTGCATCGGGTTATCATATACTCGATTCGAGTGGTTTACACTTTCCATCGTTAAGCGTTATGTTTTGATTTTTTACGAGTTGAGTTACTAGACCGGCGGAGTTAACAATTAGTCGATATCGGTTTGAACATTGAGTTACCAACAGAGCTATCACCCGAGTTCAAAGTGAGTTCTTATCAATATCAACTCCATCTTAACTTTCTTTCACGATCTCACTCTTTTGAGTTCACTTTGTGCTTCATCGAGCTTGCTCAACTAAGCTTGATACCAAATGACATACTCACCTAAATTTGTTGAGTCTTCCTTGGGCTAGCACCGTGTTGGCCTTTGAAATACACACCGAGATGGCACCGAGTAACCCTATTTGAGGCTAGGTGAGATCATGTATTAATTATTTTAATCGTGTTATCTTGATGATGACTGAAATGGGCCCCTGTGACCAATGTTGTAATTTGATCGTAATAGGACCCCGTTGTCCCATTTTTTCATGTGCAAAACTAGATAAAAAAATTTGTGACCTCTTGTCGATGATTTCTGCTAAGTATTATTCCAAGTATCCTTAAGTCATCCATTAGGCATGGATTCAATTTTGGAATCCTGAAAATCATTTGATCTTTTGTGATACATCTCGAAGTCTCCTTGAGCATTGTCGATCTTGGACCTCCCTATAATGCTAAGCATGAAGTATACTAAAACTATTAAATGCTTGACATCTATGGAACACTTTGCAAAATTTTGAATGAGACAGATCATGAAATTCTTATGGAAACCTTGAATATTCCTTCTCCTTGACACCTTCCTATGATGAAACAGTGTGCAAAACAACACAAAATTAAACAACGAAGAAAACAAAAAAACAACACACAACAACAATGTGCATAAGCACTTAGAGGAAAACACCTAACTAAACTATACAGGGGTTGGAATGCTTCTCAAAAACAAGCTTTGAGATGTATCCCATTCACATGAATGGGAATTTATTCTCCATTGAGCCTGTAAAGATGAAATGAATTCACCTCTTTAAAACTTGTGATGGTGTATGGCGGTAGAGAGCGTCAAACTTGGCATGCACCTGCCTGGTTTAGGCTTGTCTTCATCCCATTTGAGGACTAAATCTCCCTCTTGAAAACACCTGTTGGATGCCTTCTTGTCAAAATATTTCTTAACCTAGAGCTTGATGTTTCTCCAAATTCTTCATATCCTTGTTCCGTACTTCCTCTAACTCCATGAGTTCAACGAACCTTACTATCAGAGGATCACTCTCCATAACTTCAAGTTGATGAGCTAACTCCAAAGAAGGTAACTCCAAGGAGAGAGGAAGTTTCGCTTCCCTTCCATATACAAGCATGAAAGGGGAATTTCCTATGGCCCTTTTAGGTGTGATCGATCTGCCCTTAAGGCGGTCTTAATCTGTGTATGCGAAGTCCTCTTGTTAGTTTTCGTTATGTGCTTAATAATCCTTATGAGGTTTTTGTTACTAGACTCAACCAATCCGTTTCCTTACAGATAGTAATTAGACAAAGTCTTGAGGTAGACCCCATTTTTAACAGCCCATTCACTGAGCTTCATACCAATAAAATCCATTGCGTTGTCTAAAATGACTGTAAAAAGAACACCAAACTTTGTCATTATACCTTCCAAGAAATCTTGAACTACCTTTTCATTTCTCTCTTTCAATGCTACCACCTTTGTCCATTGAGTAAAATAGTCTATTGCAGTAAGGACCCATTTATGTCTGTCATTGGATGGAGGATTAATCATTCCAATAAATTCCAACCCCCATTAAACAAAGGGTTGGTCCACTTGATCGAATGCAGCGAAGAGCTGTCAACTTCGCTTTCTGTGAAAAAGGCACATTCCCTACATTTCCTTACCCGAGAGATGGGCATCTTTGAACAAATTTCTCCAGTATTAATCGGCTCACATGATCTTGGTAGCATTTGTACAAAATAATATCCTCCAAATATGCCATTGTGAAACTCTTCTAGTATCATACTTATGTGTTCTACTCCTACACACCGAAGGAGGACACCGTTCAAATCCTTTTGAAAGAGAATGTTATCTACCAAAACATATGGAATAGATTGAAGACAGAAATTCCATCTTTGTTTTTTATCCATGTTCATAGGATATACTCCTAAGAAGAGGAAAATCTTCATTTTGGATAACTAGTCAACTTGCTCATCACTCTCATCAATGTTTAGGAGCATTGCATCCTCATCACCTTTTGATTCCATGTCTACAGCAAGTTGTTGACACAAACCTTTACCTCTAACAAGTTTGGTAACCTTGATATGCACATCATACTCCATCACCTTCGTGATCCATCCAACGCACTTTTCGTTCATCTCTTTATTCAGCAAAAACTCCTTGACCCTTGTATGAGATACCATCAAATGAATTTTTTTGTTGGACAATATGTGGTTGAATTTCTTCAAATCTCAAATAACTCCAAAGACTTGTTTTTCAATGAATGAGTATTTGATATTGTAGTCTTTGAGGGATTACCTAAAGAAAGCAATTGGTTGCTCCATCAAATCATCATTTTTCCAAGTGAGGATACCTCAAATGTTCTCTTAACTCCTTAAAAATCATAAAGGATAAAGTCTTTATCAAACACTGGGATTCACTAGTGTGGGAGCTTGAGAAATTTACATTTTTATGGCTTCAAAGCTTTCTCATCCTTCCTTTTTCCATGAGAATGGCATGTTTTTCTTTAGCATGGATGTCAGTGGTTTAGCCAATGTTGCGAATTGAGGGATGAATCTCTCACACAAAGTTTATGGTTCCTAGAAAACTCTAGAGGCCCTTCCTATGACTTGGGAGAGATAAGGACATAATCGAATGAATCCTAGTTGGATCGATTGATAGTCCTTCCACTGAAACAACATGCCCCAACAACTTTCCCTCGTGCACTACAAAAATACACTTCTTGGGATTGAGTGAAACCCCAAATTCCCTACACCTTCGAAAACCTTCCTTAGATGCGCAATGTGATCATCTACATGCTTAGAATATATAATTATGTCATCTAGGTAAACCAAGATGATATCATTGATTAGTCCTTTAAACACCATATCCATGGCTCTTTGGAAAGTAGCCCCGGCGTTGGACAATCCGAATGGCATTTTGTTGTAGGCATATGTGCCCCACTTGGTAGTGAAATCCATTTTGAATTGATCAAATTCTTTGACTAGGATTTGATTGTAACCCAAATATCCATCGAGCAAAGAAAATCTTTGAGCTCTGTCACTATTTAAGGGATCTACTCCTTTGATGGAAGAGGATAGTGGTCTTTCAATGACGCACGATTCAAATCCCTAAAATCTACACACAACCGAATCTCTTCGTTCTTCTTCCTTACATGCACCAGATTGGCTACCCATGAGGAATGCTTGATGGGAAAAATTATACAAGCCTCAATGAGTTTGGTTAGCTCCTTTCTCATTAGTGGCTTGATTTTGGGATTAATCATCCTCTATTTCTAGAAAACTAGTTTGGCATTAGGATCCAATTTGATGGTATTTTGTGTTATAACTGGATCAAAACCACATAGGTATTTATAGCTCCACGCAAAGATGTCGTGATACTCTTTAAAAAAATTGATGAAAGCTTCTTTCTCTTCGGAAGTACACACTTTTCCAATCTTCATAAACTTCTCATGTGTTACCTCGACTTCCTTAAAATCTTCTTCTTTGAACACCATGTTAGAGATTTGTCTTTTGGCTTGATCATCTGAATTGAAAATGGATTCCAGAGTGACTAATAATTTTTGTATTTTGTTTCTTTTCAATTGTATAATTTGATCGTCATATGACTCTTGTAACTTATCTTGATTTCTTGCAGAAAACTCCGCCTCTTCTTGTAGGAAAAGGACAATTTGTTTGTCACTATCAAACACTTGCCAGCTACTCACATTATCAAGGACTATAGGTCAAACCACCATTTTGAAAAATTTCTGCCCTTCTTTCATGATATCAATAGGTATGTCGTATTGCAATCCAATTGTAGCAAGCCTATCAACATCTTGATTTTGATTTCTAGGAACTACATGGATCCCAAAAGCTTCAAATATTCAATCAAGTCCCAGACTTAGTTCTTGTATGATCTTAAAAGATCATTCTTGGATGCATTATGTGTCATCACTTGATGAACAACTAACTCACTTGTCTCCAAAAATAGTAAGGGCTTTGATTCCCTTCTTTTGGGCTAGTTGAATTCCTTGCACAAGGGCCTCGTATTCAACAACATTGTTAGTGCAACTGAACTGTAACTAAAAGATGAGAATTACTTATCTCCCTCTAGAGAAATTAACATAACACCAGCACCAGATCCATTCTTACTTCTTGATCCATTGAAGAAAAATTTCCACAGTCCTTCTGAATTGTTTGGTGTTTTGACAAGTTGCGGTATGATTGTATCTTCTTCATGAATACAGTAGGTACCCAATCTTGTTTCTTCCAAAAGTAGCAAACCAACTTCTTCTTCTACCAACACATCAGTGTAGGGATCATATTAATGATCTCCACTTACTTCATCTAGCACAGTATCAAGGACTTCTTCAACGAGTGTTCAGTTCATAATCAATATCTTACTCTTCCGGATCTCTGATGGTGTAATTCCCATTTATAGGACTAGCAGTGTAGGTTTCTACATGATTATGGCATATTGGTTTTGCCCTTATAGTCACTTTGGTTCCATATCGAGTCCTGAGAATCATATGTGACCAATCGGTTGATAGATAACCGCCCATCTTGGTAGTGAAATCTTGTGATAGGTAGATGGTGAAGAGAGGAGGAAGATCAATGACTGATATGTCTTGGGTGAATGAAAAACTTGGGCATGCATGGATGGTAAGTTAAATTCATTTGATAATGCCAATAGTCTTAACAGTTGTGCCATCCAGTAAAACAACTACTCTTGCAACCGGCACATATTATATGCCTAGTACATCTGTAATTTGTTTAGGCATGACTGAGCTACTAGCACCAGAATTGATCATGCAATTATGTAACAGGTGGTTGCCAATGTTCAGGAAAATATAGAATGGTGGATGTAGTGCCCGCTTCCCTTTGGCCCTTTTTGGAAGCTTATTTTGATACTGTGATTACATTATGGACATTGTTATGTTTTGATTTAGTATGATGTTAGAAATTGGTCATGGATTATTGTTGATCTTGATTTTGTTATGATGCACGATTATTATTAGGGACACTCATGTGTGGATGATGATATACTATATGACATGGATGTTTTATGGATGTTTTTCAGACATGTGATTTTAGATATTATAAGTAGATCTAGAAAATGGATATTATATGATGATGATATAGTTGTTGATATAAATTGTTAGTGATATTGTTAAATTGCCTTGATGTTGTTGTGATTCATATGTATAGATGATTATGTGATTTTATTTATATCATGTTGGATGTTCTGATATGGCCACGAGGCTGAAGGAGGTATTTGTGTTTTACAGGTTAAAATATCACAACAAACATCAAGGGATTGGAGACCAACCACAATGGAATTCTAGGTGAATTCGACAAGGTCACCATGGCAACTTGTTTTATTGTGTTGTGTTTGTTGTTGTTAGGGATTCCCATGGGGGGATCACCTTTATATGTGACCATGGGTTTGTGTATATTATTAATGTGGTTTCTTTTATTTATTGTTGTATGTATTTTATTAGTAATGTGTCCCTCTCTTTTATTTAATTAAAATTGTGGTAGATTAATGTGAGAAATCATATGGTTAAAATTTAAATAAATCAAATTGGGGTATGGGAAAGTAATAATGAAAGTTGTTGGCTCTTGGTATTTAATATGTAAGGGGTGTGTAAGAGTTGTGTAAGTATGATTTTGGAGTATGAAACACTCCACCTCCTTGGAAATTCGAATTTGTCCTTGGGGGCTGTTTTTGGAGGCTTGTGGGACAAGTAAAACTTGTCCCATACCTCTCAATTTAATTTACCAACCATACTTATGGTTGGAGGGGTGATTTTAGACTTTTATAATGCATTTTATTAATCATGTTGCATGTTTTGATTGCACTCTCTTACATTTTATTTAAATTGCAGTCCTTTGGGGTGTGGGATTTTGGAGTGTGCAAGTAATTTTTCATATTTTCACCCACCTCTTTATTGTGCTTGGGAGAATGAAATTTTGTCTTTTGTGTTTGATTTTGAGGATTTTTAATGTGGCATCCTACATGGATCCACATCATCCTCTTCTCTTCCCTCTTCTATAAAATTCAAACTCTTTAGTTGTTTTGGGTTGTTGACTCATTTTTACAACTTCTTTGGGGTGCATTTTTCTTGTGTTTGGCACTCCTGCTTTTGGAATGAGTTTGGAAAACCTTGCATGCTTGGAGATTGTTGTTTTGGGATTGTTTTTTTGGCATTGAAGCTTATTTTTAGAAACGAAAGCTACCATGGAGAGGTAGGAGTTTAACTCTTATTTCATGTTGTTATTTTCTTGTTGTGTTGTGTGAATGGTGCATGTTTTTTTATTTATATGTTGGCTGGTTGGGTAGACTGCCATAGGAATGGTGTAGGAGAAGGCTATGGGGAATCCATGTGGGGGCATAAGAGAATACCATTGGCATCATATATTGTGGAGGGATTTTGGGTTTGGGATCCACCATGGAAAAGAAATAGCTTGCATTTCTTACTTTGTGGGGGGCACAAGGAAATCTATGGGGGCATAAGGAGGGATTATGGGGGACATAAGGATTTGTGTGATGAAATTTATTAGCGGTTTGTTACTTGTGGATGCCTAATTTCTAGTGGGAGCATAAGTAGCTTCCCCCATAGACCTTGCTCCTTTGGCTTGCATGATCAAGCTTGAGTTTTGTTTGAATGTTTGTAAATGCAGTTGTAAACTATTGCCTTTGTTTAGACATTATTTTAATTTGAATATGCATGATTGAAAGAATGTTGTGTGTTATGGAAGCCGATTATTGCCATGGGTTGAATCACACCTGCTATTTTATTGTGGTTGGGGCTCGGGGGCCAATGATGAAGGATGGATTCTCCTTTCATTGGATGTCTTGGTTGGGTGGAGAGCATTTCCTTTCCCCCACTTTGTTGTGATTAACTTGGAGAGAAAAAAAAACTTGCATGTTGTTGTTCTAGAGTAAACAAAAATGCGAGTTTTTGTGATCCTTTGTGAAAAAAATCATTTGTAACCTTTCCCACTTGAAGTGGATGAAATTGTAATATACATTTGTGAAGAAAATATGTTGTAACTGATTGTGAAAGTTGTACATTCAAATGTGAAGGATAATTATATTCTATTTTGTTTATTGGAAAGGAATAGAATTTTGTTATTGCATTCAAACCTTGTAAGATGTAAAGTTTTATAAGTGAATTCAATAAAGAATTGCAAGATCTTCTCTCATATACATGGTTGGATTAAATTCAATGTTTCATTGTATGGTAAAAGAGAAAATTAAATCTCTTTTTGAAAGAAAGAAATGTATGTGAAGAAAATACAATAAATTGCCTCTTTTGGAAGTATATAAAATTGAAATCAGAGTTGCATTATGGGCTTAGAATAGTTTGATTTAAATCATTTAAATGTATTAGAATAGATTAGAAATGAAATGCCATACTTGAATGTTGAAAGTTAGATGGACCTCTTTTAATTTGATCTCTTTGTAAATTTTACAACTGGCAAGTAACTTTAATAAAAATGTATTGTTCGGACCTGCACATTATAATCAACTTGGAAATGTTAAAATTTAGCATGTTGTATTATCAATGAACTCAAATTGAAAAAGAACACTTAAGAAAACAATTTAAAACATTGCAAAATCAAGCCCAATCCCTTTCACAGTCATTTTCTGTCAATTGTTGGAAAAATGTAAATTGGAAATCAAACAAGTGAAATTACCTTCCTAAAACATTCTAAATCCTTCCTAGATCAATTCTCCATGTCTGTTTGGCATGTTAAGTGAAGGAGGAGACAAAATTGAATAAATTTTATAAGTTAAAATTTACCAGTTGGTTGTTTAAAAGCCTGCATATCGTTTTTGTAAAATTAACCCCTTAAACTTCATCAAAATATAAAATTTATGTTTCCTGTGCAAAGAGGGTATCGAGAGATTTCAAGAAACTCCTAATTTTCCCAAAACTTGGATTTCTAGAAAAAGTTATGGCACTTTGAACTTTTCATACGTTGGCGGGAAAATTTGGGAAAATTTTCCCTTGTGGGCCCATGGCCTGAAAATTTCTCGTTAAAATCCTTAGAAAAATTTTGGAAAATTTGCTTGGAAAAAATTTTGAAAATTCCTCCACCGGCCTGTAGCCAATCAGAGGCTACCACATGTCCTCATGGGGCAGCGGCGGAGGCGCGAAATTAATTTTTCCTTTGGGGTTTTCAAAAAAATTCAAAATTTTACCTTTCACCCCACCGATCTGCGGCTATCACGAGTTGCCACATGGAAGCATGGCATGTTGGCGAAGGGGGTGAAACCCTCACGAACTTGTTGGATTTTGGGAAATTTTGTTTAAAAACCCCATAGCCCCTGCACTCCCACCCTCACCTCAATGTTATTCCCCGCAGACGTGCGGACCCGCGTGTCAAACCTTTCCCTTTTTCCTCCCTCGGTGAAATTCCCCAAACTCTCCCAGTATTGCGCCTTCCCTCTTTTCTCCCTGATGACTTCGATGCTACCATGTGCCCTTGGAGGACCCATGGAGGTGAAGGAGAAATGTGGCCTTTGTACCCATGTGGGAAAAATTTTCTTATACCACCCCGCGAACCACCACTGGAAAATGGGTTTTCTTCCCCGCTTGACACGTGTCCCCTTGGGGGAAAATTTGACCCTTAAGGCCCGCCGGTCCATATCTAGAGTTTTACAAGGAGTTTGGAGGACTTATTTATATCATTCAAAAGGTGAGAAAATTTCCTTTCTAATGGAAATGATTTAGGGAAATTTTGAATACATTAAGTGTGAGAAAAATCATGTTGAAACTCGATCCTGTTAGAGAATGGGTATGGTGATATTTAAACCCTTGAACCTAACTAAAACTTCTAACCCTAAAATTTGGACCATGTGACCTTTGACAATTGTTAATAAATGAAAAGTATGTTCTAGTGTTTTATACTTGTTCTAGAATCAGATAGTGTCAACTGTGGTCTTGCAACCTAGTTGTGGACACTTCTAATCAAAAAAAAAATTATTACATAATTTTCGTAACCCTAGGTTGTTTCTTGGGTCTCAAGTGGGTTGTTTTAACGGGCACCATAGTGGCGATTTCTTTTCCTTAGGAATAATTTTCCTTCTAGTTTACACAAACTCATAGCCGTTGTTGCTCAATGACTCGATGATCATCGGTTGTACCAAAAATTTCAGAGCCTCTCGCAACAATTTTCTTTGAGAAGGAATCGAGAGTGTGTCCCACATAGAAACGCTCATGTTGGTTTTCTTAATCTTTTCCACTATGTTGAAGGGAATTTCTCCTAATTTTCCTAGAGTTCTTTGAGAATTGGGATCCTCCTTTGGAAAATGATTGTTGGGTACCATGATGCCTGATGAACCTTCTTGCCTTGTGGCTTGGCTAGTAGGTGTTTCTGGAAATTTCTTTCCTGCATATTTATCAACCTCCGTTTGTGGCTGAGGATGTGAATTGGATGTTTGATCAGCTTTGGAAATTTGAGGTTCCATTTCTCTCTACTTTGAACGAATATTTTCCACCACCGATGAGTTATTCGTATTCAACCCGCAAAATATTCTACTTGCCAGTTTAGCAAAGTGGTTTCTTCAGGTGCCTGCGGTTGATCTGATGTTTCTTGTGTAGATGTGTTCTCTATTAGCTCAAAAGGGAGATACACTTTGAACCATAAGGGCCTAGCCAAGAACTCCATTGGGACAAATATTTTGATTGTGGGGTTGAGAACAAGGGTAGCACCATTCGTAGTCTTGAACTAGATTATTTTGGACATGTACTATGGCTCTAGATGAGCTAGAAGCAAGAGGGTTCTAAAAGTTCAAAGGCCTGACATTTGCAGCTTGATTTTGTGGCTGATTTTTCCCTTGAAAAGGAGGATGGTTAGCCTGATACTACTGATTTTGTGGCTGATATGGACGATTGTATTGAAATTGTTGCCTCTTGAGTGCAACAAGCTTATTTCCAAAATTTTACAGTAGTGACTTGAATTCAAATAGATCATTTGAAGAGGTAGGGGCAGACTGAGTTGGTTGATTAGAGGTTGCTGGAATAGGAGTGATGATAGGCTGATTATTCGTAAGATCTGAAGACAATGACATTAGTGGTCATGGAGATATATTTCCATCCTGAATCAAGGAATTTTCTACTCTTATGGAAACGTCATAGGCATCAGGTAATGTAGCCCCTCCCATGGACTAGATCATAACTACTACATCACTTTTCAAGGCTCAAAAATAGTGCAAGAATGCATTATGTGCGAAGGCTTTTTAAGTGTCGAAATCCTATATCATGTTTTCTGCAATCGTAATTTTAAATTGCGCATGTATTATTGGGGAGATATTTTCATGGTAGTGAGTTGTTCTAAAATTGATAGGTGATCACTCTTGTCTTCAAATTATGTACAGAGCTTTTTCTCGTAACTCATCCCAAGTGGTTATATTGCTAACACTTAACCCTCGAAACCATTGAATAATTTTTCCATTGAAAGAGGTAGCAAAAGTCTAAACGGAACATTTTCCTCCATGATATTATATATGGCACAAATGTTGGCTACATTGAGAATATATTCCACTTGAGAAACATGATTTTCCCCTATGTAAAAGGGTAAACTTTTGAGTGCCGCAACAAATATAGGGTCACGTTAAGCCAACAGAAGAGGACTTCTTACATTGAAAGGGGGGAAAACTATGTTTTGTGCCATAACAAACAAGAGGTTAATTGTTCCTTGGTGGAGGGAACCTTCCGTATGAAGGATTTGAATGACCCTATGACATAGAGCTACAACCGTGATGTTGAAATGCCTCTTCTTCTTCACTTTGGAGGAGACAAGGAAAGTTCGATATGTTGATAATTTCCTTTCTTTAAAGAAGTTATTGTCTGAATTTTTTGGATAATTAACACACTTTGGGATTTGGAATCAAGAGATATAGAGTCGCTAGGTACTTTACTTGTGTAAGTGAGAAGAGAAGTACCAACTCGCTCCCACCGGGTGTGCCAAAAACTATTGTTGCAAAATCATCCAAATGGACAGAATGTGAATAGGATATTTGGTGTGATTGGGACACATGGGATCACCTCTCAAGTTGTGGGAATTGGGCTCGAGGTGAACCTCTGGAGAATGTTGGCTTCCTCTTCCTAAACTATGTGTTATACTACTCTAGTGAAATAAAAGGTCTACTTAGTCCTTTGCTAACACTTTCATGGGTTTTAGGGAAAGATATTTGTAGAAATGAAACTATAATAGGGATGGTGATGCACCAAATAAATGGTGTTGTCAGACTCGGGAAGGGTTAATTTTAAGAGGGTGTGTGCACCAGGTAAACTTCACCTCTGATAACTTAGAGAGGGTATAGAATACCACGAGACTAGGAAGTAAGTGTTCTCTTTGTTAAACTCGGTCGACAAACAAGTTATCAGTCTTGTAGTGAAGAAGGATGAACTTGAGAAGGGTGTACAAGCACCACAACTCAACTACATGCAATGCTCCACCACTCGATAAGCACAGAACTCTAAGAACCTGCAATAGAAATGTGAACTTGCAAAATATACCTGCAAGCATGAGAAAAGGCACAAAGAAGTATAAAAGGACAAAAGGACCAAGATAAGTCACAAAACATGCACTTTTATTGCTTCAATAGCGTGCATAATGCATCATACATTCCGAATAGGAAATGGTTGTCATTATAGTCTTGAAAAGGAGGCTTGAAAGTTCTCTCAACACACAAGGACAACTTGTAGAAGAGAGAGGACTCTTGAAAAATTGCACTTTCCTAAATATATAACTTTTCAACCTATTTGACCTATTGGAACCCTTTGAAATGAGCTTCCAACTTACATTTATAGAAGAATATGTGAGACAGAAGAGGAAAGGTCATAATTGCATTCCTAAACTAAAGGTACATGATGGTTCATTTATTATAGTTTGTTAAACCACTTTAGAATCTTCCATCCTGTGCCATTAATATCCAATTTGACTTGATCCTCTCAATTAATTAAATAAATATTTTAATAATAATAATAAATATCAAAATAAAATATTTAAATAAAAATAGTAATTTAATTAAATTAGTGGGCCCCACATTGACTAGTTTGACTTGAGGAGGGGAAAATTTTGAGGAAAAGGCCAAAAAGACCAACTCATTGGTTGGCTCTCCGAGCCAACACACCAATTTGAGCTCGTGCTACTCCAACCTTCACCCCAAATGAGCTCACTTTGGATCGATTCCTCCGCTGACCCTGCATGAGCCCACTTCGAGCACTCTCCGTGTATTGAAAGTCAAACTCCATGTTCAATGGCTCGTCACAAAGGTGCCCTTCCCCATTCACTGAGCTAGTCTTCCTACATCAAGCTTGAAAAATGATCTCTCCAATAAGCTCTTCCTAAGCCTACTGAGCTCTGTTCCCACAAAATTTGTGAGCTTACATGAGTTTTACCAAGTTCTATGCATCGAGTAGAGCTGCCCTCACTTGAATGGAAGGTTGAGCTCCATTTTCCTCTGTAGGCTTGCCATCTCGAAACTCAACACTGAATAATTTTTGCATGGTTAGCATTCATCCTTTCTAGTGTGTACAAGCTCCACGCACTAAATCAATCAATTTACGTTATAGCTCATTGAGACCGTGTTGATGTTCACTCGCCTGGAAACAATGCTCGACCAATTTCTCATTCACATGCCTCCCAATGGCTCATGTCTTTACTCGACCTCCTCATCGACTTGGTATAACCTATGCATACTGCGAGTTTGATCTCGAATTCTTCACACCATGGTTTGACTTGATTTTTTTCAATACAACGCTAAGCCTCATCCATTGCCAATGAGTTTAGTCTATTTCTACACTAAACTGATCATCTCCAATGTCAAGTAACATTGCTATAACTTAACTTACTCAATTGATTTTTACGTTGGGTTCAATCTCAAGCCATTCACCATGAATAACTATATTCATTTTCTTCACGATCCCTCACTCCAATTGTTTACATTGAGCTTGCCTCCCAATTCAAGGTGAGCATGCACCGAGCTCACCTATCCTTTTGCCAAGTTGGTTGGTTTCTCCATGTAGCTCAAGATATAGCTTGTCATCTTTCCATTTTACAAGCTTTCCACACTTTTATCGAGCCACTCGGTCTATCTCGAGCTCCTCGTAACTTCCTCGATCTCATGAGTCACTTTCTAAGTTGAACGTCGCACCTTCTCAAACCCATGCACTTTGCGGCCTAGTACCCTAGACTCAAATTTCCATATAGATCTTCTCGAGCCATCCTTCATGACCGCTTGCCTAATCAATCTTACCACTTATTCGAGTCGACTTACCTCGTGTTAGTTTTTAAGTCACCATTCCATGAGCTACCTTCCCGTGTATTGATCTAAGAATTCACCCAATGTAATTTGGCCCACATAACCTGGTTCTCCTCAAAAAGTTCGATCGATTTCGAGTTCCTCCAGCCTCATACAACTCAGCCTCAACTCATACACCTTGCATGTATGCCGATTTCAACAATAAACCAAGTTTTTTTATTAGACCTATGTCGAGCCCTTTTCCCATCGCTTGCACAAGCGATTATCTCTGTTGAGACATCTCCTCACTTGTGGGCTCACTCTGAAATGATGACTTGCTCTATTATTTATTTATAATGACGAGTCGAGCTCATCCAACAATGCGAGAAATTGTACATGGCTCACCGAGCTATCATGAAGGAAATGGGTTTATAATCATGCAATACATGACTCAATTAAAATATCTCACCTCCATGTTGTCTGAGCTCAACACTAGCTCGCTACAACTAGTCTCCGAGCTCTCCCCATGAGTTTTTAGATATTTTATCACATCGACCACATTGAATGATCTCCTTTCTTTACCTTGATTCAATGAACCTTTCATTGGATTCGTTGGTGATTTACATAGTATGGCCCATCTCCCAACGACTCGGATTCAACCAACTCCCCGATATCGGTATAAGACGCCCACTTAGCGAGATCCTTCCATGTAGATTGGAGATGATGGCCTCATCATTGAAACTAATGGTGGGCGAGTTATAACTATATCCCTTTGTTTAAACATAACTCAAGCAAGCATGGGGAGCTTATTTTGGATCCCTCTCTTCCATGACCCATCTTAGCTCAAGTCAACAAACTCTCGATCTATGCCTACGGCAGTGTACTTAGCTCACCGAGATTCCATGAGCTCAACTCCATCACATGAGTAACTCACCACCCGATGGTTTGAAAACCCCGAAAAGGACTTGGCCACTAGCTCGTAAATCATGAACACAACACCAAGTTGAGCCTATTTTCCCAACTCGCCATCATTTTAAAGATTATTCACTTCTTTCGAGTTTCAACTAATCCATTATTTATTTTGACTTCACCATGTTGCTCGATCACCTTTCGAGTTACCATGTTCAAGCCTTTCATCAACGTGATCAAGCTCTTTTGCATTAATTGATCTCTTCTTGTAACTGCACCGATCTCGGTATGTTATCTAAGTGCCAAGACCGCATGTATGAGTTTTTTCATGAGCTCCATATATACCTTCACTACCTTGGAAATATGCCATCATCTTAGCTTAATGCATGGCCATGCATTTATAATGAGATTCCACATCTGCATCTACGAACCCGATATCAATGAACCGAGCTCCTTAACCTTCTCACGAGCTCTGTGTTGCATTAAATATTTCCTGAGTGAGCTCTACGGAAAAAATTTCCATCTATCAACTTTTCCATTGTCTGAGCTATGCATAAACATTAACTTAGCTTATCTCTGCAACATCGTGCTAAGGTTGACATGGCTTGTAGTCTTACACTCAAATGCTTCAAACTAGACATTTACTTGCATGGGCTCATCGAGCCATCTTCTAATGAAATCGAGCCATGGCAACACTAGGGATTCTAGGATTAATGTCATGTGTAGAGCTCATTCTGCTCCTCTCTTTTATCATCAACCTAACCATTAGGAAGTCATGGTTTATCTTGTGTTTTCTTGAATGCTTTGTGTTGATCACTCATCCATTATTGGGTGTAATCTAAGCTCCCACGACACAAGCTTTCGAGGAAACTTAACCTTCCCGGTAACTATGAGTTGTTATGCCTAGTTAAATACTATCAACCAGATGAGCTCTCATCGTGGTCCCAATGACTCATCACTGTAGGCACATGTATTTGAGTTCAAAACTAAGCTACTTCCTTCGCTATGATTTTCATCTTCTATACATCAAATGATTCACTCACCTAAACTCCTCTGCGACACTTCTCCAATGATGGTTCATTTTTCTCTAGTCGATAGTTTGATCATTCTTATTCTCAACAAGAAATTTTCATTACATTGTTACCGCTCTAACACCTTGAGATTCTTGTCAATGAGAAACTCAGTCTACCTCCTATTCTTATTTCATGCTCCATATTGAAGAGCTTGGTATTACCTCCTCTAAAATTGGTATTACGTTGCGTGGTTTCCCCCATGACTCTCTCTAATTCACAAATGTCCTATTAATCTGGAAAGCAACTCGGCGACATACAAATTTCTTGGCATTGACTCAGCCTTGACATAGTATGTTGGTCTATAGAGCTTTTCCCTTTTCTAGCCAAGAGATTATCCCCGCATGGTGATGTTTTCTCAAATTTCCATGTTCATGATAAGATGAAACTTGGGACCCCCTTTGCATGGAAACCTTGTGTTGGCTTGCTAGTGAAAAATTTTACACCATGGAAATTGGGATGAATTTATCCTATGTGCGAAATACCGACTTGGTTTTCCATCATCAAATTTCCAACCTTGGCAATATACTAAAATGTTTCCCTTATGCGGGATCCTTCCAATGGCTTTCCATCTCATCGTCTCCCTTTGAACTCTTACAACTAAGAACTCGCCTAACCGAGCTATTACCATGCATTGAGTCATGCATGAACTTGCTTCGGATCATTTTTCCCAACCGAGCTGACCGGGTTTTCATTAGACCTTACCACGCCACTTCTGATACTCATCTCATGTGTTGTTTCATTTTCCTAGCTCGATGCATCGGTTATCGATATACTTAGATTTGAGTGGTTTACACTTTCCATTGTTAAGCGTTATGTTTTGATTTTGTGAGTTGAGTTACTCACCGAGTTAACAATGAGTCAATATCAATTTGAACACTGAGTTACCAACAGAGCTATCTTCCAATTTGAAACCAATTTTGTATCAATATCAACTCCATCTTAACTTTCTCACAAGAGCTCACTCTATCGAGTTCACTTTTTCGAGTCCACTTTGTGCTTCGTCGAGCTTGATAAGAAATGACATACTCACCCAACTCTCTGTTGATTCTTCCATGGGCTAGCACTGGGTTGGCATTGAACTACAAACCGAGTTGGCACCGAGAAACCTGTTGATACTAGGTGATATCACGTATTAATTATTTTAATCGAGTTATCTTCATGATGAGTATAAATGGGCCCCTGTGACCAATGTCATAATTTGATCATAATAGGACCCCGTTGTTCCATTTTGTCATGTGTGCAAAATTGGATAATAACTAGAGGCTACCCTTCTAGCTATCTACATTGAAAACAATCATTTTGTTGAATCCTTTTCCCATCTCATTCAAGTCTCTTTGTAGTTTTCCTCATTCTATCTCTTTTACAGATGACGACATATCACCCACTACCAAAAATAGCCCTTGTGCATCGTTTCTCATTACCATTTTTGTTAGTACTTCTTGTATTAAGTGTTTCCTCATTTACTATGGATCTACCACTAACCTTTGCGCCCATTCTCTTTTACAGCAATTAGGTATCAATGATAGTCTCATCTCCCGTAACTCCACTCTCATCTATGGTTATGATTCTTCCACTCACACATGTCTCAGCACTATATCCCTCCATATTTAGGTTTAGACCTAAAATAGTTCTTATTGAATTCTATGTCCTCAATGCTTCTTTTCAATTCAATCTCCTCTTAGGCAGACCTTGGATCCATGCCATGCCGCTTGTTCCCTCCATCGTACATTAATGTGTCGAATTCCTTCATCATGGTTATGAGCATACGATCACTTTGCTAACCCAAGATGATTCAAATATTCTCACATTGATCTTGCCACTTATATGCATGTCCCAATGCCTCATCCCATTTTGTATGCTAACTTGGATAAATATGATGTTGGTCAATCTAGTATACCCACCTCTAATACTCCTAACATCACTTCTCCCATCTCTACTCACACTTCAGCTTTCATTTCACCCACTATATTTGTCCATGCTAGTGCTCCACCTCCACCATCTTCTACTTCTACTCCTCCTACTCTCGTACCACCTACTAATATTGTTGATAGAGCTACCCAAACTAATGACACACATACTTAAGTTTCCATTGAATGTGATGATGAAGTTGATGTTGTAGAAATAACTAATGAGTCACTACAACAACTGGATTTTACCCCTCTCGATGTGGAAAATTCTTATTTCGATGAAACATTTGTAGACATGATTTATTACCCGTGTTCGGTATGAAAATTAATGTACTATTGCCACCCCACTTTTATCACATTACTTCCATATTACAGAAGCTTATGCCTTACGGTTTTTTCACTTAATAGTATTTGTTGCACGCACTACCCGTGGTTTTCCATTTACACTTGGATGATCTTGGCTTGATTATATTGGTGGCACACTTGACCCACTTCATTCTTCACTCTCATTCCCCATGCCCTTTGGCACTATCTCCATTACTAATGATTCTTCTCATGCCTATGTTCCTAATATTTCATGTTGGTATGCTCATGGTTTCCCACCAATTACTTATATGGATGAAGAATATGCTATGAATACTTATCTCTTTTGTTGTAATGCATCTTTATAGGATCCGCCTAATTCTATCGCCTACCTAGTTTCCAACATAGCTCTTATCGGTTTTGTTCAAGACAATGATGATTTGTTTGTTGGCGTTTCCTAGTCACCTTTTTCACACTATCACCAGGGGGCATCTCCATTACTCAATCCCCCCTTCTCCATATTATCATAGCTTCACCTCTACGTTTTACATTCTTCTTTGCATATACATATACTTATTACACATTCTAGCACCCTCGTTACCCGATGATGCACTCTTGTGCTTCGGTTCACACTGGACTATTGAGGGATTACCATTACACTGAACCCCACACACTGTACTCTAGGTTCTACACATTTACATTCTATCATCATTTTTATACATATCCTACATCTTACATTATCTTATACATCCCTCATCTATTAGTCATTTATACATCATTTATCTTATACATACTACACTAGTCATCATTTCATCTACGTCTAGTTTTGCATCTTGTTCTTACATTCTATATTTATGCTAGGTCACATTATACATGGGGCTAGCTTTACATTTCATCACTACATACTCTATCTACACCTACTTCCACCTCTTACATCATCTATACACCCTACATTTCCTACATTGTATGATTTACATAGCGCATCTATTCATCATGTACATTCTACATACTACACTAGGTTCCATTACATATGGGTCTAGTTTCATCTTATCATCCTTATACATTCCATTTCTATATACCATCACTATTGCATCTCACACTACATATTCTATACACACTACCTATCTTACATTGCATTGTTTACACCACACGTTTACATCCCATATTCATTATGTGGTCGCTTAAACTACATTCGTTTCTACACACTACACTCACCACCCTATAACGATCTTTAGTTCCTTGGTCCATACTCAACTACCGAGAGTTTACCAATCAATCCCCTAAAATGACCATGTACCCAAGGCATGAAGGGTTTTGGCATGCGAACAGGCGCGAAGGCATATGTAGAAGTAACTTTTGGGGATGCATGAAGGCTATCACCCAAGCATGATGGATTCAGGACTTTGTCATTTTTGGACTGAGTAAATTTGCATTAGGGGAATGAATGGAAGAGTGACTAGATATAGTTATGGATAACATTAAGCTATGGAGACTTGTAACTCAAGAAAATCATATTCCAAGGCATCATTATGGTTATCATAATAGGATAAGGAGCCTAGTTTGTTAGGGATTAGTGGCACTTGCATGCTTTGAGGATACTTAATTAGGGAAACACATGATGACATATAACATGTTCTTGGGTAGCGGTTAGGTGATCATGAAAGATTTCTTCGGGCCTTTTCTTGTAATTATGAGCGGTTATAAGAGATTCATTACCATTCTTTCTTTTTTATGGTTTTGCATGACATTCGAATAGAGAAGAGTGTGTATGTGTAGAGGATGGAGTATGTGTGTGATATGTGATTGTAAGCTTTGTAATGAAGCTATCATCAAGAGCATGTTGAGGCTTTGATGTTGTATTATCTCCATCCATGGAATCCTTAATGTATTATTGGCTACTGTAATGTGATGAATTAATACAATGGAGTGATTCTAAACATTTGTGTTATGGATATCAATCTGTGTATCTTATTTTATGCTTATGGATCCAAATCCTTATGTTATTGATAATACTCATGGTTTAGATCTAATTCCTCCTTGTGGTTGTGATGTTCTCAGTTGTCTTATGGTATATTGATGCTTAGATCTAGTTTCTTTATTTTCTGTCTTTGAATACATTCAGTCATATCTTAGCGTTGTTCCTCTCGTGGCAATAAACATTCTTGCAAAGCTCATATAAAGGAGAATCTCGCACCTATGCATGCCTCGGGTGAGTTCCCGGTTAGAATGGGTGATATGTCGGCATGCTTAGGGTTTGATGATAAGTTAGAGGAAAAAGGAGACTACATTTTGGTTCTATTTTCGGTACCTTTGTTTGAAGCTATTGTGAAAATGATTTGTAATGATGGAGCACTTGAATTTGGTAATGTTGAAGCATGGCTTAAAAGCACGGAGGATGAGTTTACTTAGATATTTAACACTAGGATTGAGTTTGATGCACATAAATGGGTAGAAGAACACCTGTATGATGACATGTATGAAACATTTTTTGTTGTTTCCCTATGGAGTTGTATGAATGGCTATCAACATATGCATCTAGGTCAAGTTGGTACTATATACATCATGTATATACCTAAGATGAGTATCATAGGATGCATGATGTTGATCGACATGGACTGTGTTTTTATCACCGGGTGGAGTAGAGTGTTGACTAGTTATACCTTGGAATATGTTATTTCTACGTATTCTTTCTCGAAGGTTGCTGAGTTTAAGTTCTTGAGGGAGCCTATAGGATCATTCTTGCATGTTATTCCACTGACAATAAAGATTTTGGTTATTACTTTGAGTTTGGTAGCCTTTCTTATGGATGGCTAAGCTCTTGCTAGGCACGGGGAATGGAAGCTAGTGTGGTCAAAGATGGTGGACCCTACGGCTGAAATAGAAAGAGAGGAAATGCAGCTCAAGTATAATGAGGCTCGGGAGAGGGAGTTTTTGAGACAACATGAGGTTATTGGAGTGATGGATTTATGGAGGCATATGTTGCGGGAAGGATTTAAGGTTTGTGCAGAGTGCATGGAATCTAAGAAGTCTGCACTACCCCATCTCGGTAAGCACAAGAGAGAGACCCCCTTGGATTTTGGTGGGATCTCATCATTTTGAGAAGGGAGATTCATAGGCACACATTTATGCCCACCTGGTGACCGAACCACTGTGCTTAGTTTTCTAGATCCGAGAGATAAGTATTTTTAACCCACTTGATCTTGGTATTAGTGGTCGAGAGATGCCTACGAGATATAATTTTTCATTTGTTACATCTATGGTCGTCTGATCATTTCTTGTGTTCGAAGGGATCCTTTCTGTATAACATTTGCATAAGGTGGGGGTACATAAAGCTTGAGTGCCATATCTGGGAGTGGGTCGACTTCACAAACTATCGGTGCATAGTTTAGCATGACGGTGGGATCATAAGGTGCAACTTTGTTAGGCCCCTTACCTGTGATAGGAGGAGGATCTGGTGAATTCGGAGTTGTTGGCACTATTGGATCTAGTGGTGTTGGTGGTGGTAGAAATATTAGAGGATGCCAAGGTTTTCGATCTGATGGGTAAGGGCCTCAACAACCTCAGTAGGTATTTTTGAGATGTATTTACATTTTCCTAATTACAAGGGTGTGGAAGATGTTGTAGATCATGTGGAAAAATACGAGTTGCTATGGCGCAAGAAGGGTATCACTACCCCGTAATGGAAGGTGATTCAGTTTACAACCACGCTACAAGGGCACACACATATACTGGTACAAAAAAGTATGATCCACACTAGATATTTGTGGATTACATCGTGCTATGTGATGTGTTTTTGGCAAAGTTCCACATTCCTAAGTTTGAATGAAGAGCATTGCCATGTTGAAGGAGATTCAACAAGGAATGGTAGAGAGTGTGTGGGAGTATGACACACACTTAAAAACTCTCTTGTTCAAGTTGTCTTATAATATTCACCCATTTTAATATGCTCAGTGGTTTTTCAGAGGGCTAATCACTACGTTTAGGAGGGCACTTTCACATAAGACCTTCACTTATCCATGCGATGCCTTGAGGTTGTCTTGCGACCGAGGTCATGGGGAAGAATTGATCTTTGGAGTTAGTCCATTTTTTGAATCCCAAATTGTTGTCATGGAAAAGCAGCTAGAGAAACTATCTGCGAACTCATCTCATGAAGCTCACTATGGGCTATGGTTCATGGACTACAAAGTATAGGGACATATAAAGGACAGTTGCCCATAAAGATTGGTGTGCACCATGTTGGTGGACTATGAGATTTTCCACAGAGATCATGATGCAAACAGTTTCGTTGTTGTAACGCATGATCCGAAGAATGTATCTTATTATTGTAATGTTTACACCTCTAATACTCATGACACAAAGGATTGTAGGTTGATCGACCAGATCCATGATGCCATTGATACTGGTGTGCAACAAACCAACATTTCCAGTAGTTCCAAGGATGATGGCCATCATTATGAAGGGTGCATGGATGAAGGAAACTGTAGAAGAGGGTTTCAAGGTGGATTCTACGGTCATGGCAACTATAGAGGGGAGAAGTGAATTTCCCCATTGAACCTATTATAACTATGGGTCTACATAACATTACAAGTGGGAGTGTCCTGATTTGCTGCAGTGCTCTTGGTGTGGGAAGAAGCACAAGTATGAAGAGTTCTTAGAGTTATATGAGCATATGAGCCAAACATGACAAGGATAAGGGCGCTAACATGGTGAGTGAAAAACATGCTAATCAATAGTGGATGTTGCAGTGGTATATAAATCTAAATTAGAACCTATGATGGTGACAACACGGGCTGAGGTTGTGTGCGTTAGGGAGATACCAAAGCAGAGACCACTTGTTACAAGGGAAGAGGTGATACATGGGAAGTATCCAGACCTAGCTCATCATAAGGAATTCTATCAAGAGACTATGGAGGTGATTAGGAGTCTTCAAGGGGAGATTCACTTGAAGGACCAATCATGGAAGTTGGAGCAGAAGAAAAGTGTTGAAGTCCCTCAGGTAGATATAGATGAAGTCAGGGAAGTATGTAAAATGTTTCACCAAGAGAATATCATCCCTATATTAGGAGAGTGCCTAAGATGAAAAGTACCAAGCACTGGAGGAGGGCACAAGAGGCATGTTTTGCATGCTAATCTGCCTCCTCACAGTATTGACTATGATAAGGAGATTACATTGAATGCATTTTTGATGGATGGATCTTAAGTAATATTCTTATTAACATGGGTGCAGAAGTTAATGTTCTCACCTTGGATGCATGGAATCAAATGGGAATACCTCCATTACATCTTTCTTCAAATGTGTTTTATATGGCTAACAAGACAAAGATGATGCCCATTAGTGTCTTAAAGGATGTTGTTATAATTATCCAAGGGGTGAAATTCATTGGAGACTTCGAAGTCTTGGTTCTTACTAAGGCAGACAACTTTCCAAAATTACTTGGGTGCCCCTAGTGCTATAAGAATAATGCTGACTTACGTTTCAATAAGGGGTATATAAGTTTTGAGAACAAGGAGGAATGTGTTATCATTCCTTTGATGGATGGAAAGTCAACACCCTATACTGAGCCCTTGGGAGAAGAAGATCGGGACCAGATCTATGTGCACACTATCAGATACCCTAAGGTTATGCATCCAACAAAATAAGGTGTTATTTAATGATAAGTTGTTTAATCTATACATGATACAACTAGTTTGGTATGTGACAATTGGGCACACTTGGACATATGAGTTAGTTAGAAGGTAGTTAAGAGGATTTGTGACAAGAATAAAAATGCATGCTCGAGTCAGAACCTAGGAAGAAGATAGTTTTTAAGTTATAATGGGGAAGGAAACCGTGATGTTTTCTTGGGAGCAATAGAGACCTAGTGGAGATGTGAGATCGAAAGAATAAGTATGTTTATCTATACATTGCATAGGAGCACAACACCTTAGTGGGAGACCCATCAAGATAACCTTCTGGAGTGACACAAGGTGAGAATCATGTTCTCTGTTAGGTTTCTTTGAAGCAATGCACCTACTACTATATAATACTATCATGGGAAGGAACCCACCTCATTTCGTGTTCAGGCATGTGAGAAGGCCTGGAAGGAAGGCGTGGAAGCATTTCCTCCATCACTATGGGTGCATAAGCTTCACTCCACCTTATAAGGTTGAACACGCATGTGGTACATTCATTTAGAGCTTCGTCCTCAGACCAGAAACTGACAAGAATTGACGGTTGATCTCATTCAAAAATTTGAGTATCAGAGTACTATGCCATCAGTGAATAAGGCACTGTAGGTTGTTAAGTACCTAAGTATAGGAGATAGTGTCATGGCGGAGGATAGAGTACCAAATTTATTAGGTGAACTTGGTTTAGAGGTGCGTTTTGATGAGGAAGAATCAGAGGAGGTACAGCTTGAGCATTCCTACATGGAAAAGGAGAAAGGAAAGTTGGTCTACATTATAGATGGTGAAGAGGTGGAGAACTTGGATGTTAACCATAATGTGGGTATGCACAAGGTTATGGATAGTGCTGATGAGGAAGAGCACACTTACCACAAACCCCTAAAAAATAATAAGCTTAACATTGGCTCGGAGGTGGAACCCAAGGAAGCTACTATTGGGGATTATTGGTTGGAAAGGGAGGTTTCAAAGAATATTGATTTGTTGTGCGAATTCCAAGATTTATTGCCATATAGGTACCATGAACTGAAGGTAGTTCACCACTCTTTAGGAGAGATGCATATCAAATCAAGGAGGGCATGCATCCATTTTGAAGAGACCTTATCACTTGAATCTGAATTTGTGTGTCAAGGTCAAGGTGGATATTGAAAAGATGATCACATTAGGCATCACTGAGGCTATTGAGGAATCAAAGTGGATAATTTTGATGGTCACCAAAGATTAAGAAGGATGGGAGGATAAGGATTTGCATTGACTACAGGGATTTGAATGCGGTGTGTGTCATTGATCCTTTCCTAACCCCATTCACTGAGGAGATCCTAGAAGGAGTAGCCGGGTGTGAGATCTATTCATTTACAAATGAATTTTTGGGGTATCATCAGGTTAGAATTGTAAAGGAAGACCAAGAGAAGAAAACTTTCATCACTGAATGGGGAATTTTAGCCTATACGCTAATGCCTTTTGATCAAGAATGAGTCTTTTGTGTTTTCGTGTTATGGTTCGCATTTCAGGACTTCATCCATAAGTTTCTTCAAGTCTACCTATATGATTAGATAGTTTTCAGACTAGTAAAGTACCATTATTTCAATCTAGGGTTGACATTTGAGAGATACCGGTAGTTGAGTATATCTCTCAACATTAAGAAATGTGTTTTTGCTACTCTATTTGGCACATTATTGGGACATATCATATGTAAAGAAGGCTTACTTGGTGGATTCTTCCAAAGTTGTATTTATCGTCGGATTGAGGGAGCCTACCGAGAAAAAAGTGTGGTGCGTGTATTCCTTAGAAATACAGGGGGTATTACAGGGAATTTCATCAAGGGATATGCTAATATTGTCACGTCATTAGAGGAGTTACTAAAAAAATAAGTTATATTGTGGAGAGGCACAACAGATAGCCTTTAACACACTAAAGAATAGACTCATTACTACACCCATATTATGCTTTCCCTCTTGGGATAAGCCTTTTCACGTGCATGTTGATGCATCCAGGATGGTGATTGGAGTAGTCCTAGCACAACCTAGGGAGGGAATTATTGACCATCCCTTGTGCTTTACTAGTAGGAAGCTAACCTTAGTATAACATAATTATACTACCATGGAGTGCAAGGCATTGTCGATGATCTACACGTTGCACAAATTCAGGCAGTATTTTCTAGCAATGCCTTTTATCTTTTATACGAGACCACATGGTATTAAATTACTTAGTGAACAAGCCCATCTTGCAAGGGTGCATATGCATGTGGGTCCTATTATTTCAAGATTTTGAGTTTATGGTTTTGTAAAACCAGTAAGATTAATTTGGGGCTTGACCATTTATCAAGGATTGACTTAGGAGAGGACGCATGCAGAGCATTGAGGATATAATTTTAGATGCACAATTATTTATATTGCTATGTGTGTCCTCTGATTTGGAAGATATCATTGTGTTCTTAAGAATAGGTGTGGCCCCGATGGGATAAAGGCCTTGGAGAGGAAACAGCTTAGTTGTACGTGCCACACCTTACATGTTAATCATTAGAGACCTATACAAGTTAGGTCGGGATGAGGTCTTGCGCTAGTGTGTACTAGAGCATGAGCGTGCTACAATCATGGAGGAATCACATTGTGGGATTATGAGAGGATACTATGCAAGAAATGCCACCGCATAGAAAATCTTATTGGCAGTACTTTGGTGGGAAACACTTTACCAAGATTGTATTGAATATTGCAAGGGATGTGATCATTACTAGTACCTTGGCAAGCCAAGAAAAAGGGATGAAATTTTATTGAGACCAATAGCTACTATTGAACCATTCAAGAAATGGGAAATTGATTTTGTAGGTCATATTTCACCTATCATGCGAAGGATGGATTCGTGCTATATCATTATTTGTCTTCGATTATCTAACATGGTGGGAAGAGGCGGTGCTTACAAGGGATTCACGGTGGCCACAACAGCTAGATATTAATGGGAAAACATCATTAGTAGATATGGGTGTGCACTGAGTTCAACAAGTGATAGGGGTACACATTTCCTAAATGAAACAATCAAGATTCTGTTGGCATAATTCATGGTGGCCCATCACAAGACTACCCCTTACCACCCACAAGATAATGGGATAGCAGAAGCCTTTAACAAAATTTTGAGTTACACGTTTACCAATATTTGTGATGTTGGGAAACATGACTAGGATGACAAAGTCTTGGCCTTGTTATGGGCGTATAGAACAACTTACAAAAGATTGAACAGAGCCACATTGTTTCAATTGGTATTTGGTGTAGAATGTAACGCCTCTAAAGATGACTAGTACCTATGATGATTTCTACTTTAAAAGGTACAAACATTGACAGGTGATTTTGTCTTAAGACGATGTACTCTTATGACTTTGGAAATCATGTTTACTGATGAGAAATGATTCGTCAATTGAACAAGTACATTCTGTCATATTTTTGCTTGATTAAAAAAAAGAAGTAATTCATCTTTGTTATGAAGGATAAATTCACTGCACGGGATTATGAAATTAAGTTTCATTTTTCATAATTTAAGAGGAATCAAACAAAATTACCTTGGATCAATTCCATTGATCCAAGGTATGCTTCTAATTTGCATGTCTTGTTGACATGATGTCCAATTTGGACAAATGGGAGAAGTTCTAGATCCGGGATAATGTGAAGGTTGTAAATGACCCTCTTCATAGGTCTCTACTTAGTATTAGACCCGGAGCACTTTTGGTTCCTCTTTTCTATTATTTTTAGGATGATATGTCATTGGAGGAATTTGGACCTATTATAACTAAGTTTTAAAACTAATGACTCTATACTAGGGGTTAAACCTAACCTAAGCTTTTATGACCTATGCTAATACTATGGACCTAAACTTATACTATGGACCTACCTGTGGACCTATGTTGTTTTCCTAAACTAATGTTAACCTAACTTAAATTATGGCTAACCTAAAGGGGTCCTGTGCAACGACATAGACAATGGGTGGTCGGTGGCATCAATTTCAAAATATTAAATGAGATTAAATACAGTCTTATCTCTTCCTACCGCCAACTTTGGCATGGGCATTGGAAAGGTTAGGGGAGGATGCGCTGTCACCTCCATTGAGTTTAGTTGCATGCAAAATTTAAAATTAGACACTGCTAAATGTGGAGATGGTGGTGGCATGGAAAATGGAGGGAACTGATAGTCCTTTGCATTTAATGTTTTCAAATTTTTTGAGGGTTTTGCATGGTTGTTTTGATCTTTCGGTTCATTTTCGAGCTCAAGCTCTGCATGATGTTTTTCTGTTCGTCGAATCTCCAGTTCGACTCTTGCTTGACTAGTTATTTTTGCATTACATGGAGCTATTATTGGACTCTGTAAAATCTATAAAAGAAGATAGAGTATTGGAAGTTGGTTGACATTGTGTGGAGAAGAAGAGGTTGTTGAAGTTATTCTTGGAAATCTTCTGCAATCGGTGAAGGAGAAGCTCTATCAGGCATGATAGGCTCTACCCATTAAGTTGTTTTGCTTTTACTTAATTGACTTCATTAAAAGAACTCTTCTCTTAGAAATAATCTAGATTTTCTTAGTTGATATGATCTCTTTGCTTGTGATTTTGTGATTTTTATTGTGTATGCTTTATCGACCCTATTGAAATAATGATCTGGGTTTCATTTTTCTTGATTTGGTTTGTTGGATTATGCTTTAATCTTTCAGCATGAGCTTGAGATGAAGTCAATACTGTAGGTAATCTTTTTGAGCTGTGTAAATGTGGTAATAACTCAGTTTCTTAACATGTGGAACTTGGTTAGAATACCTTGTTTCACCACTGGGAAAATATTCAAGTGTTAAACTATTTAAATATCTCGTCTGATGCTAGATCTTGCTTGAATCCTTTTGGGGATTAAACTTTTGCAACTCTGGCTTTAGCATATTCTTTTTAGTTTTGATGGAAGGCTTTAAAATTTGAAGATGTGTCTGAATTTTATCACTTTTGTGGTTGTGATTCTGGGTTTTGTTTTAACCTTCCTGTTTCATCGTTTGTTCCTGTGAGTATTGAGGGAAGATGCATGGTTCAAGGTTTTTCTTGGAAAGGAGTTTTCATCTGTTAAGACTTGTTAGAGATTTTTCGTTCATAAATGGAGGATCTGGAAAGAATAACTATGTTAGCTCCTTGAAAGGAATTAATTCTTGTGAAAGTGTAATTTAAGGAAAGTGTTATTTTGTCTTCTATTATTTTTGAGTATTTGGGTAACCTATGAACTCAAGGCAACTGTTTCCAAGAAAGGAAAATTGTCTTGGGCATTCGCATACTATTTTCCATTGTTGTTGTCAACTTGAAATTCTAGACAGTTCAAGGACATTGTTTGATGTGTTTAGTTTTCTTGATTCTTGACCTAGGGCCATTGAACTCGGTTTCTATTCATTTTGATTTTTGATAAAGATTATATTGATGAAAATAAAAAGGTGACTCCTATTTGGTTAAATTGCATTATATGTTTCCTTCCCCTTATGGATATGAGTTAGGAGGACTGGGTAGACTTACTCTTCAGTTAATCCTCCTCCTTTCTCCATTGTGTCTATTAGGAATTGGTTACTTGTTGTCTTGGGGATTTAGGTATTAACTTTATTGTCCTCATTGATTGTTGAAAGGTAAATGAATGTTATGGTTCATCGTTTCTTTCCTTCTTTGGGACTGTTGTCATTCTATTTGATCCCTGTTTAATCCTCTATTTGGGATTTTAGTTAAGGGTAGTAGAGACTGGACTTATCTATTTATGTTCTTGTTTATATCATGCTCTTTTTCTAATCATGCTTAGAACTTTGAGTAAACAATCTCTCTCTTTCTCCTTTGATTTTCCTTCCGATTCAAACCTAGAGAAGCTATTTTACTATTTGGTCTACTTCATAGTACATTCTCTCGGGACTTGTTTGAAGAATTAAGTCCAGTTGTGATAGGACAGTATAGCTAAAGCAGAGGTTATTTAGAAGGATTGTTGTGTTTGGTTGGAAATATTTTGAGTAAGTCTTTTTGTTTAGTGAAAAATATTTGAATGGTTAAGGAGATGAAGTTGATTGTTAAACCCTCCATTCTATTCTTTTGACTTAACATTGGTATTGATGTATCTCTTTGGGGATTGTGTGCTTAGTTCCAATTGCATGCCAAATTGATCTTACCCTTTGTTGAGATCTGTTTAGTGCTGGAATTTAACTTAAATTGGTTTCTAATTCTGAATTTGAGTTATAGGATTCTTAAATTAGAAACTCTTTTCAAGTTATGTTGTTTGGACCATCCTAAACTTATTCCTATGTTTTGATTTGATCTTGGCATCTCATATTCTAGGATGAATTTAGGTGAATAAAATGTTGAGATGGAAGTACTATTGTTCTATCTAATGTTGAACTATTCCTAAGAAATAGTTAGGATAGTTATCTTCTCATGTTAAATAGGTTTAATTGAGAAGTGAATCATGTAAAGTAATATATGAAAATCAAATTGGGATTGTGATGAAATAATACTTATCTGGATTATTGTTTTAATTATTTTTATGTAAGACAATAGTATGAAAGTTGAAGTTGTTTATATCATGATATATTCTTACTTATGTTATGGTTTATCATTTTTTCTTCTCTCTCTCATTTGTGAATAGTAACTCCTTTTGGTATGTCTTTCTGTATTGCTTAAGACTATTTCATAACAAAGAGAGTTCTCTTTATGAAACATTTAGCTAAAGGCACATCATTTTAATGTTTAGTGTTTATCATGCTTAATTCAATGAACTGACCCATGCTAGCAATTTTGCAGATGGACTTTGTAAGTGATGAAAGGAGAAAATATTTATAGGAAGTTACATTTTTTACCAAAGAGACTGGATCTTTTATGATGAAATATGGATCATTATTGAAATGTATTTGTTGGAAAAGAAAGTTGTACTTGTAATTGATCTTGTTGTTGTTTGACATTAGAAATGTCTGAAGTGTTTGGACTTATAATGTATGAATCCCCTTTGATGAATGAAAGATTTGTGGACTTGTTTGAACTTGATGTGTAATCTTTTTGGGTATTCTATGAATGGAAATGATAAGTATTTCTCTATTTTTTCTATCAGTAATATACCCTCTTGGGTTGGATTAAATTGAATAGAGGTCAAGGGTACTAGATGTACTACCCTCTTTAATGAAATGCAACTTATTAAAGTTGACATTCGTGCATGGATATTCAACTAGATCACTATGGCTATATTAAAACAAATGTTTGTGGGTGAATAAAAATATGATGATAACTTGTAATATACTATGGGGTTATAAATGAACATTAATCCTTTATAAGAAAAAGGGAAGAAAACTTCCCTGCAATGATTAATAGACTGTTTTAAGACCTCTTGGAAATAAATCCAAATGTATCTTTGGATAGTTGAAGGTGTGCTTTCTCATGATGAGTTCCTTAACTAGAATAGGAATGTAGAGAAAGGAAATTAAATGGGATTAGACTTCATTCCATTGAATTCTAATATAAAAATAACTTGATCTGAACTTATGTAAGCTAAGGCTTGAGTAGGTGAGTAAGTAACAACACTATTATGTATGTTGAATCTATTATGTGAAACATAAATTAGAATGTTAATGGATTAAATACATAACTTATGAAATGGTTAGGAGGCAGATGTATCTGCATACCAACTCTAATTGCAGTTTTTTTACTTGTAACCCTAATGGTTAATGAACCTAGTTGTTTAGTAGGGCTACTACAATTAACCCTTAATAAGGAAAATTTAATAAGTCATTAACTTCTTTCTAAGGTATGTTCATCCAGATGAGGAGAACTCAGTTGGATGTTGGCACACGCCAACTACAGTATAGTACCTTTATGAAGACTTGGGTCTTCATGAGCATATTGTGTTGCATTTGACATGTTGCAACACCCTTCAGAGTTTAATCATCTAGATCTACATCAATTCTGACATGATCATAGTTCTTCCCTAGGTAGAGTTAGAGGCATGATCCAAAGATGTCAAGGTCAACTCGGTGATGACTTAGGATAACTAGACACACGCAATTGACTTAGGTCGATTGATTATGTCTATGTACCCTTAGTCATCACGAGCAGTCCTCCACACTAGACTATGTTGCTAACTTTGGCTAGGGTTAAACCTTGAACAAGTGGACTAATAGGAGTCAGTGAAGACCATTCTAGATAATGATCAAGTGGGGTGAAGGATGTATTCCATTTGACAAGTATGTCATCCAGAATATAAACATAAACCGTATTTCTAAAATCTTTGGCCAAAGTATCACAAGTTGATGGTTACATTGTCCTATGTCACCTAGTTTAAGAAGCGGGCTTTCGATGGATATCGGTATGATATTTAGATAGGCCTCTTAAATAGAACACTTAATACCCTGAAAAGGGTAAGAGAACCAAGTATACTTAGTATACAAATCATTAAGTTAACATGAGAGATCAGTATGATACCGAGTCATGAAATGAGAGATCGGTGTTCCACCGAGTCATTTACAACTGCATATGGTTTTTATTATGAGATTGATTGATTTGGAATGTGTGTTCTAAATTAAGTTAATTTAGAACAGAGAACATTATGCAAAAAAAAATCCCTTGTTTCTAAAGTCTTAAAATGGGAATGTTACGCAAAAGTTGTTTTTCCAGTAGAGTTCATGTTAACCTCCTCTGTATTTACGCACACAGGGAGAATTGGGTCGACAAACAGGCATTGCAAGATTTTATTGATAAGTTAATGTAATTAGATGAAATATGATCCTCGCTATATTGAGTCGTAGGATCGAGAAGGCATGACATGATCGTCACATTAATAATAAGCAATTTGAGGTTGGGTAGATGGTTTTACTTTATGATTCTAAGTTTTGTGCCATCCTGGGAAGCTCAAAGTCCATTGGTTGGGGCCGTATATTATATCCTTCATACTGGTTTCAGGCGCGTGTCAGTTACAAACACTGGATGGGACACGGTTGTCGTGGTATTTCAATGGGAGTAGGCTAAAAACTTACTATAAATAAGGATTCTATGTATTTATAAATAAGGTAGTATTGCTAATTAGATTAGGTTTCCCTTAGTGCATTTCCATTTTATGTGTTTCCTTTTTCATCGTTTTTCTTTGTTTTCTCTATTCAGTGTTGTGTTGTGCATTGGTGCACCAGTAGCTAATTACATTGTAAGTGATTCCATGTGCAGAGGACCATGCATACATTTAGTGTGGGGTGGATGGATTGGTAGATATGTTTGGATATGGTTGACAAATTCTTTGAGAAGATGGACTGTTGGGAGACTCATTCTGAACAATTAGCACAAAGGTAGAAGAACGAGTGGTACAGTGTATAAGGTGTTCGAATTCATGTGGTTATAAAGGTGTGTTGAGAAAATTTTAAAGACCACGCAGAAGAGAAACAACGATCGCGCAATATAACAAGAGGAAGACGGAACCATGGGGAACTACTTGGTGAATAGCGCAGAGGTTATGTACTTCGACATAGTGATGTGTGTGAAGGAGATTTTTGGCAAGTGAAGTAGTATAGGAGCACCAAGGTTATAACTCAGTGATGTGCAAAGGGGAGTCCCAAAAGTTGATTTAAGTGAAATAAATTGCTTTATTAAAAGAGACATTAAGACACGTGGTCAAAGGAACTTTAAGGTGTTGAAAAAGTATAAATATAGGGTAAAGGTAGTCATTTCAACTACTTTTCCTTAGTAAATTTTTGTGCTCCCGGCTTGAAGTACGATGAAGGTTTTGCAAAGAAGAGTGAGGTATTTGTCACAAACCAATAAAATTGTGTGAGATGTGGCATGATCTTGCATTTTAGCAAGCAAGGAAGAAGAAAAATTAGCGAGGGGGTTGTGTGAGAGAGAAGTGTGGAGGTCGTCAAGTTAGGGAAGACAAAGGAAAATTTGGAAGCACCTAGGGCATGGAAGAATAATAGAAAAAGGAGATGGCACCCAAGAAAGCTCATACAAAGAGACCAATGGTGGAAAAGGAAGAACCCGTGGAAGTTTATTTGGAAATGTAGTATCCCTGGGGTTATTAAGGTAGAGAAGTGGAGCTCAAAGTTGTATAGATGCCGACTATGATGATTTAATGCAGTAGATCTTTACAAGGAGCTACCAAGGTTGGACGAACAAGGAAACCCTAGGGTAGACAATTCAATGAAGAGGGAGTTGCATAAAACTGGGGTTTTGTAGCTTTAGGAGTTGTCATTTTTTGCTAAACCCACATCGTTATTTAGATGGTTGATGTCATGAGTGTATGAAGAATTTTTCTACTTTGCGGGGAGAAGGATGAGACTCATACAAATTTAATCCATAGGTTAACAGGCCTACAAAACAAAGGTGAAGACATGGCCCTCGATTTAAGTGTAACTATAAAGGTAAAAGAGATAGCCAAGAAATTAAACTATGAAAAGTAGGGAAGGGCATAAGTTATTGTGGATCTACTGGACTCAACATTGAGAGTCACTTCTTAACTCATTAGTTACAAGTTGGGTGTATCTAAGAGGTGGACAGACATAAATAAGAGGTTCATGTACATTGCATACAGGGTGTCCAAGTGAGCACATTATAATTTTACAAAGTTTATCACGGATAGTATCATTAAGGAGGCGTGAGTGTAGAATGACCTAGGAGAAAAGATAACTTGGGGTCCATTTTGTTAATAATTGTATTCGGGAACTTGGTGTCCCAGATGGACCAAATGATAACATGTGGGTTTACCCACCGACACACCCATCTCCTACAATACAATTCAAACAATTCACTTGTGACGAAATTATATATAATGCGTACAAGGCATGGATGAACAAATGGTACAAGAGACTATGCACAACTTTTGAAAATGAATGGTGCATCCCGCACGAGCTTCCACATATCATTGGGGACCAAGTTCAGTTTGCATTCATGCAACATTTTAGTCTAGCATGGTTTGTGATGGCCAAAGGAGAGAAAGGGTTGTGGTGAAAACTCCCATTTACATTCACCGCTAAGTACCTAAAGTGTTCCATCAACCAGTTGAAGGATGCATAGTTGTTGACCTTCAATATAGATAAGGTGGATGTAGCCAATCACAAAGATGCTCGTGACCTCACATGCATGACAACTCGAGACTAGCATATGTGGAGACCTTGGAGCCTGAATTCTTAGATCTGCACCCACAGATCAATGTTACCATCAAGGGATACATCCACATGGTGTTCATGCAACTACACCCCAAGACACAGGGAGGAGTTGAGATGGACGTTAGAGCCCCCTTCCCCAAGCCATGAGAAGCGCGATCCCACCTATGAAATTAGTTTAGGTAGACAAGGAGGCAGAGGGAGGAATAAGAGAGTGAGGAGAAGTTAGACACCTCCCGTAAGTGAAAATAAAATACATGTCAAGGTAGCACTTTGGGATTACAATTTCTTCACAAATAAGAAGTACTAAGGACATTAAAGCGGGGTGTGAGGGAGGAGAATTACTTGAAGGAGGGGAGCTAGAATAGAAGAAATAAAAGGTGCATGAGGTTTCCAGTTTGGCAACAGAAAGATGCTCGAGAGGAAGATAACATGACCTTCAAGGAATAACTCAAGGTTGAGCTTGAAGTAGAAGAGAAGAGAAGAGTTGAGGCAGACACCAAGGTGGTAGTTGATGCACACACCAAGGAGAAGGCTCATTCTGTGGAAGATACTGAGAAGATCCCAACACAAGAGTCTTCTCCTACATGGCCCACAAATCTAGAGGAATAAATTAATGGAGACTACTTTGTCATAAATGAGGATAAGGTGCTCACTCGGGATCGAAGAAGTAGTGTTCAAAGCGCAAGGAAATAAGGAAAAAGTGGACACTCGTGTCCCCCATATGGAATTTATGGATGGCCTCATGAAGGTATTGTGCGTGAGGTTTCAGTTCACCCTTCCCCAAAAAAACTACATACATGGGATATCTTGGATCAAGAAGGGGGCATACCCAGAGTGAGGAATATGATAAGTTGGAACCTACACTGCCACACAAAAGAGCTAGAATTTGAGGTCAGTGATCATGTGATCAATACCATTCACTTGAAAAAGGGAGGAGATACATACCAAGTGATGGATCCTAGCCACCTCATAGATGAGCAAGCTTATAATGCTCTACAGAAGATGTCCTCAGATGTGGTGCAACGCAACTTGGATGTAGGGGTCAATGTTCAAACCTTAGTCATGGCAAAGAAGTACAAAGAAAAAGAGATAGAGAGATCGCCAAGGACCGAAGGGCGAGCAGCCGTTAACCAAGGAAGTCTATGATCAAGTTGGCACCCTCATTAAAGGTGTTTTGGGACAATTTTGGGAGTTAGTGAGCCAAGATAGGACAAATTATGGTGACGAGATGGAATAATTCGAGACTCGGTGGGGATGTTGCTAGCCAACATCAAGGATGGCATGGGGTCGATGATACAGAGACCTCACCAAGGAGAAGGAGAATAAAAAAATTACAGTTGAGGCCATGGTTTTAGAGTTGTAGGATCTTCTCAACCAAGTCAAGGAGGTAGACATCTTAGCAAATAGGGGTTTCGACAAATTGGAGGAAGTGTAATCCCATAATCAATGCGTGAGTAGAAGAGGAAGAGGCATCTCTCAAGGAATTACAGGAGAAAATCCCTACCAACAAGTCTGAGCACACATAGTTAATTTTTCACACTACTCTATAGAAGGATAAAATAAAGACCAAGTGTGAAAAGATAGATTTTATGATTGGAAAAATTTAGGACTCCATCACTTTGAACACATGGATGATTTTGAGGGTATTTGCACGTGAGCTAGTAGTGGTGATACAAATGTTGAAGGAGAAGATAAAATAAATCACGTCGGATCAAGTACCTAGCATCATCGGGGAAGTACCAAGAAATGCATTGAAAGAGTTAGAAGCATGGGAGAAGGTGAAGTAAGATGTAGAAGCGAGTTCCCTGAGTTAATCTAGTTGGTCATATAAGTGGTAGCGGCCTAGATGTCCCTTTTGGCCTTAGCAGATTCTTGCAGAATTTTGGTCATTAAAGTTTTTTTCAAGTAGTGTAAAGGATTGGCATGGGTGCTAATCGCATTAGTGTGGGGTGATGTTAAGCCCTAAAATTTCCAAGTACCCGAGGCACAAAGGGTTTTGGCGCATAGAACAGGTGCAAAGGCATGCGTAGAAGTAATTTTTAGGGATGCACGAAGGTTTGTGCCTGGGAAGGATGGATTCAAGACTTAGTCATTTTTGGACTATGAGTAAAGTCGTGTTAGGGGAATGAATGGAAAAGTGACCAGATATAGTTATGGATAACGTTAAGCTATGGAGACTTGCAGCTCAAGAAAAGCATATTCCAGGGCATCATTATGGTTATCATAACAAGATAAGGAGCCTAGTTTGTTAGGGATTAGCTGACACTTGCATGCCGAGGATACTTGATTAGGGAAATGCATGATGACATTTGGCATGTTCTTGGGTAGTGGTTAGGCGATCATGAAATATTCCTTCAGGCCTTTTCTTAATGATGAGTGGTTAGAGGAGATTCATTACCATTCTTTTTTTTATGGTTTTGCATGACATTTGGATAGAGAAGAGTGTGTATGTGTAGAGGATGGAGTGTGTGTGTGATATGTGATTGTAATCTTTGTAATGAATCTATCATTGAGAGCATGTTGAGGCTCTGTTGTTGTATTATCTCCATCTATGGAATCCTTAATGTATTCTTGGCTATTGTAATGTGATGAATTAATACAATGGAGTGATTCTAAACATCTGTGTTATGGATATCAATCTATGTATCTTCTTTTATTATTATGAATCTAAATCCTTGTGTTCTTGATAATACTCATGTTTTAGATCTAATTCCTCCTTGTGGTTGTGATGTTCTCATCTTTCTTATGGTACATTGATGCTTAGATCTAGTTTCTTTGTTTTTGTCTTTAAATACATTTAGTCATATCTGAGCGTTGTTCCTCTCATGGTGATAAGCATTCTTGCAAATCTCGTATAAAGGAGGAGCTTAGCACTTGCGCCGCCTCGGGTGAGCTCCGAGTCATACTTTGGGTGATATGCTGGTATGCTTAGGGTTTGAATAGAAGTTAGAGAAACAAGGAGACTACAAAATGAACCTTACATTCACTAATGCAACATTTTCCTCATCCAACATTTCCCATGTTAGTGACATACACCTTCGGTTAAATTGTCACCCCTTTTTATCATCTTATAGTGGTATACACTTTAGGCTAAATCACCACCCCCATTATCATCTTATAGTGGCATCCACCCTAGGGTACATCACCACTCCCTTATTATCCATCCCATAGTGACATACGCTTTAGGCTAAATCATCACCCATCTTCATCCTTTTCATCTTATAGTGATATACGCTTAGGGATAAATCATCACTCCTCCATTCAACAAGTCGTGGTATATGCTTAGGCTATAGGGTCCACGCACATCTTTCCATATGTCTCTTCACCGTCTACTCATTCTATAGTGATATATCCTTAGGGCTAAATTTTCACTCTTCCATTCAACAAGTCATTGTATACGCTTAGGCTATAGGGTCCACACACATCTTTCTATATATCTCATCCCCATACACTCATTTCATAGTGATACATGCTTAGGGCTAAATCATCACTCCTACGTTAAAAAATTTGTGATATACACTTTGGCTATAGGGTTCACGCACATCCCTTCACGTGTCACATTTCATCACCATTACATATACACACTCATCACAAAAAAATTAGATACAACCAACACTACTCGACCATTTCCCTACAATGCACTCTCATTCATGGTTCATTCCTAATCTGCTAAGGGGGAAACAAAATGAACCTCACTACATGCACATTCCATCCACTTGGGGGCACATTTCTCCTATCATTCCTTTTGCAATCCATTCCATCCATCCACATCATATTTCATAGTCTTGGGCGCATTTACTCTTACTTACTAGTGTTGTACATGATCACTTCACTACACATGTTAGATTTCTCATATGTCATTATCATACACACATGCACGTTCAGCCTTTGTTTAGTGTGATCATAGATACAGGACTCTACACATGGCATGGATTCTCACCTTCTAACCTTCTTTTATTGGTCACTGGGGCATCCACATTCATCTTATCAGGTCATATTGTTACATTTTGTACTCAGCATATTATACTATTTGTTTATACATGCTTTGACATATTGGTTATCGCTCTAACATGCTAATGGGTGTTCCATGTACAACACTTTTTTTGCATGATTACATGTTTCCATGACTACTTGTTTGTTTCTACTTGTCTTCTTTGTTTTCCATTGTATGTGGGATTTTCCCTTTGCTTGTGTGTACACTTGTTTTTATTTGCGACCATGATGGCCTTGTGTGTCTTGCAACATCATGAGTCATTTCCCATGTTTGAAACCCGCTTTGTGCAGTCTTCTTGTTTTATTGTGTGTTTACACTACTTTATTTCATAGTTTCTATTTTCCTCTTAATGCATGCATGTATTTTCAAAATAACACTTGTGTTGGCTAACCATCCCCTTTTGTGTGCCCTTAGTATCTACCAAGTGTTTCCCTTTCCCTTGGTAGAGTTCTACAAGTCAAAGTGTAGTTGGTCCTCTTTTGGGGCTGCATTCTCCTTTCAGAAACGTCGCATGCACCCCCAAAGAGGGGGTATCATTGAGGGTTTTTCTACTAACACAGTGTATTTACACCAATTCACACATAGCGAGTGAGTTCGCACTCACTACGAACTCCATACATAGCGGACTCAATAGGACATGTTGTCCTTCGAAATTTTGTGGATCAGTTATAGACTTGGGGGTTACATTGGGTGTGCCTCTCTACACTTCTCTCGCTCAGTACCATCGATCACCTAAAAACTAGGACAAGATCAGTAGATATCTTCATACATTTCAAAGCAGAAGCGTTAAAGTTGGAGGACATAGTGCATTTACTCCTTATACTTCTTCATCCATGGTGGCGTGAGATCGCCCAAAAAATTTGCAACAGTACAAGATATCCTTCTACACCCTTTTCTCAACATGGATTAGGTGCACATGTTCTATTTACACTTTTATTCTAGTGTATTTTACATTTACATACTTTACACATGTGTATTTTACAAAGCATTTTTACATACATACATATTTGACTACTTGATCATTTTATCCTTATAGGTCTAGTTGTATGAGAAATAAGCAATCAAATTGTGGGAAACAATGATGACGATGACGAAAATGACAACACACCACTACAGTAACTTGCCTTTACTAACCATGCAGGTACACTACACACAACAGCAGCTATACACATGTTCCGCCCTAGGTTCACTCTCATCACTTTTTATGCGTATTTTCTTCATCTTTAAAATCCATGCTCCTCCACCTTTTTATTTTTATCATTCCACGCTTGATTCTAGTCCATCGGCATGTGTTCTTCTACACTCTACATGGATATCAGGTATGCATCTCTATCTACTTTATGTTACTTGCGTTCCACTCATCAATAGGATGATGATAAGCTTGATTTCTTATCATATTTGGGGGATGTCTCGATGAAGAAGAGCCCATGGAAATTACAACCTTTGCTGCTTCATCAACCCTACAACAAAAGCAACATGCTACTCATGACAGCCCCCCTGAATCAAATTCAAAGGCTCTAGAAAGAGATATCATTGAAATATTTTTTCTTTCAATCAAAGAGTCTAGAATTTGTCGTGAAGCTACTAAAAAGGGGGAGGAGAAAGAAGATAAGGATGACACCACTTATATACTAGTCATCAGGATGGAAGAACAACTATTTTTAGATGCGCAAGGAAGTCAAAATCAACATGTGATCCACTTAGGAAATTCTGCAAACAAGCCTCGTCTCAAAGGTTGAAATTTAGAACAATGGGCAAGAATAGAAGGTTGAACCAGGCCCCACCACAAGATGGGCCTCATCAAAATCAAGGGGGAAGCCAACACCTATCATGCTTACTTCAAAGCATGAGGATAGTCTTCAAAGTCTCGGGGTCAGCTACAACACCTCCAACTAAATGATAAACAAAGAGAGGAGGTATTCATTTTGTTTTTTGATACTATGGGCAAAAGAGTGGAAGGTAAGTTTTCACTCTTATCGCAAGTCATATCTATTGCTAAATTAATTGCATGGCCACACTTTATAAGAAAGGGAAGCTATTTCTCCCTTCCTGTTTCAGGTTTTGTTTAGCTTTTCCTAGTCTGGTTAGCATAGGAGTAGGGGTAGATTGCTTTCAGTAGAAAAAGTGATTTCGCACACTCTACATGTCTCACTTGAGGCATGTATGATTTATCTTTGTATAAGCCTGTGTCTGTATTACTCCAATAAAATGCACCATACCCTCTAATGTTCACAACGAGGGGATTCAGTTTTACGTAATAATTGTAAACTTCACTTCAAACAAATGTAGAGCAACTAAAATCAGTCAAGGAGGTGATTTTTCTGATTTTCAATTTTCTACTCTCACAAAACAAGTTTCGAGTTTCCTTATGAGAGTAGGAAGGCACAAGGATCAGCTTGCTGCTGCTGATAAACATCGACACTTCGGATACTTTGAACCAAGGTTTAGATCAGCTCATAACACATTTTCTAGGGCCTAATGAATAGTGGGAGATTGTGGGTTCATTCCATTTAGCAGGCTAATGGTCCCCGTGAGTCACCAAATTGTTATCTAATTTCCTCCACCACTGTTAAAATTAGATAACAAGCAGATTCCTGCTAGATTGACCAAGTGAGTTCTAAGATTCCTATAGATTCAAGTCCCACTAGGGGTCAAGCCTTCAGCGATATGGGGAAAAAGACTTAGTTGAATCAATGATGAAAAAAATCCAAGATAAGCCAACTCGAGAATGAGTAGCAGGCTCGCAGACGGTGCCAAGTGTCAACCCGACGTAATTCCAAAAATTAAAGGGGGAAATGAAGCCTCAAAATCCCACGGGGCTTACACATGGAGTCAACTATAAGGGTCCCGCCTAAAGAAATGGTCTTCGCATTAATATGCGGCAAGTCCATTACTTACCCAAAGAGAGATTAGAGGGCTTGCGGAAGGTGCCACGTGTCAGCTCAATGCACTTCCAAAAGCTATAAAGAAAAGCAGAGACCCTAGAGATGCGCTTGGCTTCCATGTGGATCTCGCGACAAATGGACTCCAAGTTTAAAGTAGGTTGCGAAAGATTGGTGACATGCCAAATACCACGTATGGGAAATTATGAAACCCATCTAGAATTTTTAAATGCTTAAATCTTTTCAAAAGGTAAAAGGTGAAAATTCATTTAGCTTGTCTTTTCAACAACAAAGTTAATGCACAGTTCCATGTAAAGAGAGTGAACCTACAAATACTCAATTTTTTCACCTACACTCAAAGGGTCATTTTAAAAAAAAAAACATAAAAATAGGTACCATCGGAATCATAAGCCCATAACCCGATGCATAATGATTGAGAAGTTCATATATGTAATAAAGATTTGAAAGGATGTTCCTTAAAAAGCGAGTCCACTTCAAGGGAGTTGGTTGCAAAATAGTTAAAGATGTATTAAATGGGTATGGCTCTCACTCCTTAATAACAAATCATGGGGAAGTGTGAGATAGATCTCGCAAATCTATTTCTGTCACTTCACACCATTTACCATAACTTACAAGTAGTTGGAAGGATGGTTCCGGAATTATCTTCTTATCTTCTTCTCATCCTATATATTGTAATCGAGGCTTCATAACATATATCGGGAGTTAGTCAATTCTTCTTTTCGTCTCAATTCCTCTTCTGTAAAAGGTAGGGTCTGGAGCTCTAGCCTTCTTTCTGAGCTTTGTAATAGCACTCTTCTTGCCTCTTATCTGTTGTTATACTATGCATATTTTGGAGTAATATAATATGCCATGTGGTGCATTTTTTCCATCCTTTGCATAATATGTATTGTCTCTGATAGCCTTTATTTTGATGTTGGTATATTGTGCATGCTTATAATGTTATTACTAGTTTCAAAGTTGTGCTTAGTAGTTCGAAGTGGTGTTTTGTGTGAATCTTTTCTGGAATGTGGTGCATTTTTCCCACCCTTTTCATTACTCACCTTTTCCCCATTTTAGGTAGTTAGGTTCTTGATTAAAACATCTTCTTTTGGCGTATCGCCTTAGTTTTCACAGTTTCATCTCAATTTCTGCTATCCTTATCCTTGATGCAAAGAAGATCCAACTTCTTTAAAATCTGGAGGTTACCTTAGGGCGCACGTCCCACTAACCTAAGGTATCTAACAAATCGACGCTTCTTCTAAAAAGATAATCGTCAACAACGACATAAAATTATGCACTTTAGACATTATTTAGCCCGGTCTTATACTACTATTTAGAAGGTTCTCAAGTGAATAAAGTACTAATTAATCCCACCTTTTGGCCATCTTTATTTTATATTTTATTTTTTCATTCCCACATATTTTATTACACTTATCCATCCATTTCGCAACTTCCCCATCATTCTAGCCCAAAATCAGGGTGCCCCATCTTTTCTTGGGCACCCCAAGGTGCCCTGGTCCTACCCTGGGTGCCTTGATCTATGCACATCCTTTCCCACTTCTTTTTGGGGCCTTTCTAGCCATTTTTCATCCTTATCCTTTTCCCAGTCAGCCTTATTGGGATTAATTACGAAATTAAGCTTGAGAGCCCTATAAATATAAAGTTATAAGACCATAATGAAGGTCCTAGCATCACATACTACTATCACTCCATCTAGAGTTGCATCACTTCACTATCCACACATAAAGTGTCATGCATCAAGGCTAGGAGATCTACATCACACACACCGCATAGGGGGAGGGATTCTATTCTATTTTATTCACACATGCTATTTACATTATCTATAGTTACTATTGCTCAATACTTCAAAAAGTGCAACTGGCACGAGATTATCTAGGGCACAACATGCACACACTCACTAGAACTACATCCGTGTCCAAAATGTAATGCATCGCTCGGTGATAAGACCACAAATTTGGCGTATGAGGTCATCCAGACCCATTCATTTACATCTGTTATTTTTCCTAGGGTTTGATACTTCCTTTTGTATTGTAGGTCATCATTTAACTCACCCAACGAATCCAAGATTTATAGATAGGTAGTATCTAAAGAACACCTCGAGACCCTATAAAAATTAGTTTTGGGCACTTAAGGATATCAATGCACCTTGAGGCACCCCAAGACCTTCCTAGTCATTTCGGATCCTCTAGATATGGTCTTTGCAGGACCTCTAAGTGACCGTTTTGGGTTACGGAACCTACTATCGGACTGCGACACTATGCAACCATCTACAAAGAATCAACCAAGTCATTCTTCTACTTCCTTTGGCATAGTGAGGGTTTTATTTCATTTAATATAATTATTTTAGAATAATTTCATATTATTTACTACATTTATACAGTGTTTTAGTCCTCCTAATTAGATTAACTAGGGTTACTATTTCTACAAAGTGTTTTAGTCCTCCTAATCGAGACATAGATTCGACAAAGGATTATTCTTCATTTTTAAGGATCACCCAATTCCTTTTTTATTTCCTTATATAGGAAGAACATTTGATTATTGGGACTATCTCGTCACATATTTAGATGGTTCTTTACATCCTTATATCCACGTAAGATATTTTATAATGATATTTACGTGGAGTGAAATAAGTTGTACTTGGGGCGAGGGGATTCCATATGGTGATTTCCTTCCTTCTACTTCCTTCTATTTTTTGGTTTCGAATGATTTTACATTGGTACCTTATTGATTTAATAAATATATAGATTTGTAAAACTCTAATTGCAAAGTCGCAACACAATGATATACAATAAAGTACATCTCGACCTAAGTAATAAGCAAATGGAAAGTAAAGCCTTAAGTGCAAGAGAAGGGAAAGAATGCTTAGCTGACATTTCAATTGATCATTAGTTGTGTTGGGTTGGAGACCTGATAAACAAAAGGAGGAAAGTGTCGCAAACAAACCCGTAAATTTGTGTGATAGTTGAATCGTCCCTAGAACGAGGTGTCTGGATGAGGTCACGAGCGCTGGCACTTTGTAGACTACTTTTGTGCACCCATGACTATGAGAATGGCTAGATATTAATTTCTTTTGTGTCCCTTCTATGTCACTACTCTTCGTTGTTTATCACCCGTGTGTCCCACTATTCCCACAAAATTTTCCTATAAACTACAAAGAGAAAGAGCACCTAAAAACCCCAAAACACATCAAATCCTAAAAAAGATACAAATGGGGAGTCGGACTGACCCCAATGGACACCTAATAGAGTGAACTTATGATCCGGGCATTGCACTACATTTCAGACTCCATGTAGTTTTACATGTGTGTGTGAAGAATTGTGCCCTAGGTAGCTCTTGTGTAAGATGTACTAGATAGTGAGCAATATCTATAATGTAGAAATGTAAGTAGATGTATGGATGTCAAAATGAACTTCCCCTCCTATGAAGTTTATGTAAAATAATGTAGTCCCTTATCCCTTTAATGAAGCTAGATGGATGCTTTAATGCTTTTGAAATGCATTTGGATGCAACCTTAGGTTATAGTAGTAGATGCTTAGAGCTTGGTCCTTTAATTTGGTCATATAACATTGTATTTATATGATTCCCTTATTTGAATTTTGTAATTAACCACTAAAATTTTGACCCATAAGAAAACAAGATGCCTAATGGCTAGAAGATGCCCAAAAGAGGCAAGCAAGATATAAATAGGTCAAGGACGCCCAGAGGGGATAATGGCACCTGGATGCTAGCGTCCTACCGGCGCTGGTATCCAAACTCAGAAAATTTGAAGTATCAAAAGTCAGACTAGGCAATAGGGTGTGTAAGGCCAAGAAGGAAACTAGAAAGAAAGCAAAGAGGCCAAAGACAGTGGTCAATTAGTACTTTTCTTGCTTAGGAATCATATGAATGCAAGTATGTGATTAGGACCTAGAAATGTACCCAAGTGCGTGATTTTGTGTCTACACTTATAAGGCCTAGTAGTTAGGACCCATATTCAGTTTGTTTTACTCTATATAACTTCATTTAAGGGATGGTATTAGAGTGGTGTTCACATTGTGTATGTTAGAACGTAGTTTTGGATATTTTTACTAACTAGTTAAGGTTTTTTTCACACTTGAATAAACTTTTTATAGGGAGTTATGTGGTTAATTTAAAGGGTGGAATATTTTTACAACTTATCAAAGGATATTTGAGCAACTGAATTTACACACATCTACTCTAAGGTTTGATTGGTTTCATTGTTAAATGTGGCATACAATTTACATCTTATGTCACTTAGGTATAGGAGAATGTCATGTAGATTTTGCATACATTATTCACATATTCTCACACACCTACTAGGAGGGAGAATTACATGGGTTTGGCCTCTTCATATTAGTTCTATGTAGGTAATGCTCATTCATTGTAAGGATGTGTTGAGACAGTCCAACTTAACCAAGTATCGACCCCTTATTAGGTCTTAAGTGAAGAGCTAGGGTTTCAAGGAAAAGATAAACACTATACAGATCACAAATTGATCGTCAAGAGATTCTAGATACATATTTTATACCTAAGAACATAGTTAAAGTAGATTCTAGAGTTAGATTTTAGCTTGTAACTCTATAGGACACGTTTGTGGATCCTTGTATAAGTTCTTCTATGAACTTTTCCCCTTCCTAATGAACCTATCTTGCAAACATATTCATACTCCAATACTTTATATACAACTTGATGATAGTCTATATGGCTCCCCCATATAGTTTCATCTTATTAGAGCATAAAATCATGGTTCATTTCTGAACCCCTAGCTTCTATTTATGAGATTATTATTTGTGTATTGATTAATTATCTTGTGGCAAGTTATCCTTAATAATTTATGACTCTAGATTTATATAGTTTTTATTCTGAATTTTCATTTTATAAATAGTAAGATTAAATTATAATAAACCCTATATTTGATATTACATATTCTATAGTTTGAGCCAAGGAGAAGACAATTTTGAATCATTACATCACATTATAGACATCCAAGATATATTATTGGAGTGAAGAGATAGATGAACACAACTAGAGATATCATATTGGTTTTCCCAAAGTAAGTGTAATGGCCTCAAACAAAGTTAGTACCAAACCTAACCCTCTCCATTAAAATTGGTGTGGGAAGATTTTTAGAAACCACTATTCAAAGTCTATTTCTATGATATTTCTAATGCTGGGATTGTCAAATTTATAATTTCTAGTTTAGTTAAATATTCAGGTAGATACTTACATTATACTTACTTGAGGATGATGATATGATAAAAAATTTGCATGCTATGGTAAGAGAATGAATTTCAATATAGCTTTGATTTCTATACTCATGAATTTACTAGTAAATAGTTTGTAAATTTCCTTAAAAAAGAAATATTAGGTGCAAAATGAATTTGGCATTGGAATGGTGTAGATTTGTTCGAATAAAATCAACACCACTTCAATAATTTTAACATGTGTCGCGGTCAAGGTGAACATTATTTGTAAAAATTATGGAAGGCACCATAGCCTATTCATGTTCAACATATTTGTGGCATTTTATCACTATCGCTTAATATTTAATCCCTCACAAGAGATTTTTTTTTAGTTTATTCAATGTAATGTGTAGTTTTCATTTTATACTAGGATTTGCATTTAAATTGACAATGGTTTCAAGATTAGGAATGTACTTGTTTAAATAATGTATTTGTTTCCTTTCATTACATGTATACATTATGATTGCAAATTTGCCAAAAAAAAATGCATAATATTTTTATTGACCTTAAACTAGATAATAATAATAACATATGAAGTGGAGTTATACATTAACAACTAACTATCCATGGACATTCAAAGATATATTTATGCATCGAAAAATAACTATGCATAAAATTCAAAGAGATAACAATCTAATCCACACTTGAATCTTATTTTATTTCTCATACATTAACAATAAAATTTTAATGTTAATGTAATCTCCATAATTGAAGCATTGACATCTAGCATAATTTTGTTCATAATGCAATGTACATATTTTCATATAGTAGGTAAGAATTCAATAAATGAATGGGTTCCCCAGAAAAGTTGAGATTTTGGTAGAGATTATCCTTTGTCTAATCATTTTTAGGAGTGATGGAACTTGAATATTTATACTAGTATACATATTTTATGGTGAAAAATGGTCATGCTTTTACAATAGTGAATGAGTGGTAAATATAAAGAATGGCATTCAAAAATCATGTATATTTTTGGTTAACCTAATGATCGAAGCAAGTTTTCAAAATCTTTTGTTTAAATATTTTTCCATGATTTCCTCAAAAGCATTCTCAAGGACTTGCCATCAATATTTTTAGTTAATTTTTGTAATATTTCAAAAATTACTAAATTTATTATCATTTACACTTAAAATTTCAACCAAAATGTTAGCCTCTTTCTTAGACTTTATTATTACTTCATTTTCAAGTACATTTCATCATCGATCTACAAGCTTTTCTTCCAAATATTTTTTCTTTAATCCATGCTAATACAAGTATAAGGAAGAATTTTAGAGCAAATGCTTCTTTCGTATGTTATGACTTCGACAAGTGATCGAGATTGTAGTAGGGGCATGCAACCCGATATTTTAACCAAATTATTAGTTCATGGAAAATAGAAAAAATGAGGATAATTTTTTTCTCCAATCATTAACCTAAAATATATATATCACAAAATTCGAGTGAACACGCATCTAATGTTCGTTATCATGTTTGGAAGCCGAGTTGAATTAGAGGTAAAGAGTGCCCCAGGAAATAAGTGAAGTGGATGCCCTTCTTACTATTTTAGTTAATATTTTTTTCCCATCAATTAAATTAAAAAAAGCTACATATATTATCGCATTTAATATTCATATAAGGATCATAATAAATCACTAATTTAGAGAAAATGGTCTACATAAGGAATAAAAATATCCTATAAAATTTTCATATAAGGATAAGTAATAGCCCATGGATGGAGAGAATTAATCACAGGCAGTACTCATAATGTAACAAATACAATTTTTTATACAAGGTTGGTTACTCGTCTTATTTATGAATATCAAACAGGTGATGGGACTCAAAATTGAACAAAGTGCCATATTTTTGCAAATCAATAAAAATTATTAGGTAGTTCTTATGGTTTTGTGAAGAGTGGTATTTAGATAAAGCCTACTAATTCCTCCACAAAAAATAGACATTTCCCCCAAAACATTAGGAATATAGAATTAAATAATCAAAAATATTATAGTACCTTTTTATGTGTATGCGTGAAATTTATGTTACTTTATAATAATATCAATAAATGGTCAATTAATATTGATTTCAAGTAAAAATAGTAATATTAAGTTCTAATAATAGCAAAAATAATAAAAATCTTTAGATTTAGGTGCCCCTTGACTATTGGTGCCCTAGGTAGTTGCCTAATCTACCTAGGGCTTAATCATCCTTGTTGGAAGCCAAACTAGCCTAAAATTAATGAATTCTCAACCCATGGCCAAGAAAAAGGTTGACGCATTCTATTAGCATTCATTTTTTTACCGTAGAGCACCGATTATTGGAAATCATTTGGAAAGTCCGTACAAGCTCTAGTGACGATATTGATTTCAAATTAACTAGAGTGCAGTACCATAGTTCATTAAGTGTTTGCAAATATATGTGTAAATATTCATAAAGCACATGAGAGAACTGTCAACATTGGAATCTAGAATTAGAAAAAGGGTAGAATCTAAATTTAGAATGTGGGATATATAATTTTCCTAATCAAGTTCAAAAATAACTTCAACTAGAACAATGATATGTTTATAATTATTAAGCATGGCCTTTGTGTAGAGCACAATCATAAACAATGACGTTTTTCATTTCTAAAGCTCGAACTAATAAGGAGAAACCAACTTGTGATCAGCTATGTTATATATAAGTTTTATATCAAGCATTTAATAACCAAATTAATTTGCATATGATCTTCTCTCATATAACTAAACATGTTTCAAAAATCTTTAATATGATTGTAATCAAGAAGCCAAGGAATACTAGTATTGAATCATTGTTTATTGTCCATTACATTCAAACATCCATTACAAATACTACTCTATAAACTAACATTATCAATATCAAAATTTAATCTAAATAGAATTTAAAACAAAATACATAATTGACAGGTGATTTGCAATATCATCATTTATTTCCTAAATCAAAATTATGTTTTCCCCTTTTTTTCTATTTGAAAGTTCCAAAAGTCTTCCTAGAAGTATACTAGAAATGGATTCCCCTTGGTAAACACTATCAAAAGATCTAACACACGTCCATGAAGGTCCTTGACATTACAATGAATCTTAAAGATTTCCATGGAGGTTGCGTATGTCCTTAATCAAGATTTCATATATATACTATTTAGGGTAGTGGGAAAGAGGGTACTCAAAGGCATCTTGTAATGTAGTATAACATTCAATATTTCCTCATATTCAATGTGTTTGAGTAAATTTTTGTGTATATTCATTGTGATGATATTATTATTTTAAAAAATTAAAATAAAATGTGTGATTTATTGTTTGTTGTTTTTAATTTATATTGTTTCAAATTATGTGAAAAGGATTAATTTTTTAAAATATAGATTATTGAAAGTTTCAATCTTTTCATTGGATTTGAAAACTTAAAATTTGTTATTTGAATTATGATGTGGTGAAGAAAATATTTTGTCATTAAAATTTTACTAACAAAACAACATTCAATACATAATAAAATAAGAAAAATAATGATATAATTTTCTTAACTTAATTCTTTTATAATTAAAAGTTGAAGTAATTAATTTTTTATGTTATGTTGTTAACAAATGTTGTTATTAACAAAACATTAAACAATGTGTAACAAAACCCTAATTTTTTTTATCTTTTGCAACATGTTAACCTACTTCTCTTTATCTTTTCCAACATCTTAATTATTCTAAGTATTTTTATGTTATAAATAGTGCAATATTAATGTAATTAATTTTTTTACTTGGGATGGATAGTGTGGTGTATATTCTTAACGAAAAACTTGTGTCCACATTTATACAATCAAATATGCGTTTTATGTGAAATTGGGGTTGGCCAAATAGCATATTCTATGTGTCTAGTCTTATCGATTAAATTGAACGTATTCAAGTTAATGAAAGAACAACAAAGTGCAAATACGAGTTATTCAATATAGTTTACTAGATAAGTTTGATACGTTTAAATTAAGCACAGAACAACACGGGGTTCAAACGAATCGATTTCTTGCATTGTCCAAAGAAAGCGGATTACAATCTTGTCGCCCATGTTTGCGCTCTGGTAATGGTAGTGGTAGTGATCCTTGTGCCATATTTTCCACAGGTAAAACCCCCAATAATTACAAGACACCGCCATTGTTGGGACTCGTGACATCGGGAAAATAGCTCAATTATTGTACACCGTTCGACCATGTTCGGGACTCTTACATTGTTAAAAATTTATAATATGCAACCTCAAAAGCCTAGCTTATGCTGAACTTCTATATATATATATGCACCATCTACATAAGGAATACAAAGATGTTCTAGCAATAATAAGAATTCAAGGTATGGAAACCGAATGCCTTTATCATCTATCTCCGAACATTATTGTGAAGTAGCTCTGTGTGCTTATTTTCTTGGCTCATTGTTTACATAAAATATAGGATGGAAGATTTGAGGGGAAGACATGGTAGGAGAGTTCATATAAATTGACGAATTAAAAGAGTGGCTTGTCAAAACGAGTAAGTGAATATCATCAAGTGATCGGTGGAATATTATAACCATATGAAAAATTTACTCAAGTAAAGCTACAATAATTCTAACATGCCTTTGATCATGAGGATACAAATATTATCCATTAACCTAATTTGTTAACTTTGGAGTATAAACCCTAAATCCAGCAGCCCATATTGTGCATTCAACCCAACTAATAAAACTGAACAAAATTCTGGAATTATAACATTAAACAAATATAGGTAACGTATAACATAAGATTCATATGAGGAAAAAGAGGGGTAGAAAAACTCCTATCGAAGCATACCTGTCGAGCTCATGTGAGAGAGGCGTAAACGAGTTCTAACGATGCAAAAAATTAATGTAAGCAAATCTAACTATCACCTTGAAAGGGCTTTTAGTTTCAAATGTGATAGTACTGGAGAGACACTACTACTTAGATGGTTGTGAGGTGAAACAGAAATGTAAAAATGCTGCAATTTTATAGGTCATAAATTTGGAATAAATACTTGTAACGATGAGCGAGCTAGAGTCCATGAGGACTGTCTGTTGCATTCATATCATCAGTAACGTCCTTACACATTGATTGGCCACTAGTGAGATTCAAGAATAGCATTCTCGAATCCAAACCAGCAACATGACTACTTCCCTCACTCATTTCACAATGACCCTGTCCTTGTTGCATCATATTACTAGCTGTCCTTGTAAACACGCCTACAGACGAAGAAGAAGAAGAAGACGACGTAGCATTATGATCAGCAATAGCTGTTGTACTGGTTTCAAGTTGCAGCTGTAGCGAAGTAGAGGTATCCTCGTGTTCATCTCGGGACAAGACAAGCGCTGCAGATTGAAGAAGTTCCAGGCACAGACGCAGCTTGTTGTGCTCCAAATGGGGTATGCTCATTCCCCCTCCTTTGGAGAGGAATTCAGAAGCCAAGCATTGGAGGATATCGAAGGGAGTGGCACCACCGTATGTGCGGACGTTGGGATCGGCATGGTGGTCCAGCAGAACTGCAACCATATCGGGATTCCCCATTTCTGCAGCGACGTGGAGAGCCATCCTTCCTCCAGGACCGGGGTGATTCACATCTGCAGCTCCCAGTTCTAAAAGTGTCTTCACCACTTCTCTGCTGCAATTGGCCACCGCGTAATGCAATGCCAGAGCTTTGTCCAAGTTGAGCCCTTCGCCCATGACCATAAGCCTTACCAGTTCCACGTCTGACGAGTCTAATGCTCGCTGCATCCGCCTCACCCTCTGATCCTCCATCTCCATGGAGCTGCGGCTGCTCACTTCGTTTGGCAGTACATGATAGAATGATCTTTCATAGCTGAAATATTTCAGCCGTATTTCCTCGATTTTGGCAATTACATCTGCTGGTAAATGTTTTGCTAACACTTCTAAGGGCAATCCGGACTTGGCTACCAGATGAGAACATGTGTTCCACAGGTAGTGCAGATCTTGCTTCCTCGCTGTCAACAGCACCCTCGTAACATCTTCTATTGATGCTTTATCCACCATACTCACCAGCTGCTTCTGCGACCATCCAACAACATTTACAATTCATACCCACAAATTCAAATGAAATGCTACCAAAAAAAAAAAAAAAAAAAAACATGGCCTCAATCTCACTAAAACTAATACATGCCATCCCAAGTTTATATCTATATATGCACCCCCGTAGCATGAGAATAATGATCATGGTTGGAATAGATCGAATGTGTTCATATGAACTGAATAATAGAATTAATGGTTACTTTTTAACAACGGCAACTCCTCTCCAGAAAATGTAGAGTTAACGTGTGGGTTAAGTGAAGTTTGCATTGGTTTCGAGTGATAGATCTCAATTTTTTCGGTACTGTTTGCAGTGGCATGATATCTATTATCTCTTTGCAGGGTTCCATTAAAAAAACTGAACAGACTTAGATACAGATGATTTAATGTAAAATGAGTACGATCTGCATCTTAGGGTTTACATAAGGGTGAAGAGGAACCTGTGTGATGATGGAGAGTTGCTCGATCCCAAAGAAGTGAGCGGCAGTGAGGTATCGAGGGCGAGGTCAATTGCAGAAGCACAGTGAGAATGCCAGCACCCTCTCTCGCCACAGTTAGGCCTCGCTTCGTGTTTCTGCGGAACAATGGACACCTGTCCACTGTACAAGAACTGTAACACCAACAGAAAAACTTCATACCCCACAACCCCGACTGGGATGACCTGATTATGAGGAGGAGGAGGAGGAGGAGGAGGAGGAGTGGTATCAGAGCGTTCGTTAGTGGGGTCGTTGTTGCAGAATATCATTCGGAAGAAGGGACTGCGTGCAGCGAGAATGCATTTGTGAGCATGCACTTGTCTTCCTTCCACAGTGAAGGTCACATCGCTGAAGGCCTGCCCATTTATGAGAAGGTTCAAGTAATCTAGTGAAAGACTCCTCAGCGGATCCTCGGGATTCATCGTTCTCCCGTTCCCTTATCCAGTGGATTACATGCCCACTCTCATGCGCAAACGTTTCAATTTCTTTTCCAGCCGTATGTTGGCGGAGTATTTCGCCTCATCTTCACTTTCTCTTTCCCTCTCTCGCCTCACTGTGTGTTGAATGCACGAGTACACCACTGTAAATAACCCACCTGCTAATACAGGCGAATAACCAACCGCCTTTGTGGTGTCAAATGCAAGAGACGAAAGGCTTAAAATGTAGGCATACAAATTTCGAATTTAGATCTGCTTGGCGGCTCATCTATACGAGCGGACTATGAATAGGAGGTACCCAGACTCGTGTCCATTACTCTCCAGACTTGCTACTTATCTTTTCCTATTCTACGACTAGGACGGTACGAAAGAGAGAGTAAAGTCTACAAATACTCTGGATAGGAAGTAGCCCAAAATATCTCATACTGTGGTGGACCGGGGAAGGGAACAAGACAATCCCAACGAAATCAACTTTTAATTGAATAACGTCCGTGAATGTATGCCATGCCATACCCAATCCCAATCCCAATACTTCACGCCTTGTATAAACTTGTCACGCGTGAAACTTGTGAAAGGAAAGCTCTCTGTGTGTGTGTGTGTGTGTTTTCACTCGATTTCTCCCCTCACCCTGAGAAAGAGGCGACGAAACAGCATATTTTGTTCTTGAATTAGGAGCCGTTCGGTAACTTCTTTTCCGTAATTATTGGTGGAAAGTGATTTGTTTTGAGCGGTGATATCCTGTTCTTCGTTTAAAATATATTATTAAATGTTTCGAGGGTACTCATTTCCACCAATAAACAAATCTTTGTCTATGTTTTCATATGCAATTGATGCATTTAATTATTAATAAAACTGTATGTTAAATTTTTTCACTTCAAAACAAAAGTAATGTAATTAAACATGGCGCCTTACTATCCCAAGAACAATTAAAATTTTGAAAATTAAAAGTGGAATATAGTATGCTAAAAGTACGTGCCGTCAATCAAGATTTAACTCATCATAGTTACGTTTAATCAATATAATAAGATTAATATAAGAAAGTTTTAATGTTTTATAATATCTAAATTAAATTGCATGATTTTGTGGTGTTGGTACACTTCTCATTTATTCGTTTAAATTAAGCACTATTGTTATGTTTATCATTTTTATGGGCTTCAACCCTTTTTAGTAGGTCTTTTAGATGTTCCCATGTCTTTCTTATCTGTTTATATCTATTTAGGGCTTTTGTTAATAGTGTTATAGTGTTATTAACATTTTTATTCCAAAGGTATTTATAGGTTGTTGATGTGACCCATTTTGTATCACAAGTACATGACCCTTATGTTCCATCTTTTTCAACTATTTAATTATATTTTTGTCATCTAAAAGATTCTAATTTCACTTTAATTTATCTATAATTATATAAGTATACAAATATTGTAGTTTATTTGATCAAATCATGATCATATATACACATATGGAGAATTATAGAGCATCCATTTATTATTCACAAGAATCAATTGAGCGCATGTCAACATTTTAGAGAAAACAAGTAGTTGTTAATGAATTTATTGTTTAAGAACAAAAAATTGTGTTAAAGTAATCATTTAAGGGAACGTGTTTGAAAACATTTATTTGAATTCTATTGAAACTATTCCAATCATTAAGGTTTGTTGTTTTTGTTATTGTCGAGTCTAGGGAATTATCAAATATCAAAATGGTTATTCACTTTATCATGTGTTCGTGTATGTGTGTCTATGTATGTATATATATGTGCATGCACATGCACACGCATGCATGCGCGTGCAAGCACACACACACAGATAAATATGTATGCATATACATACATATACATACATAGAGAGAGAGAGAGAGAGAGTTTTCATTAAGTATTTACATATTGTTGTACTTTAAGACAAGGAGAAGAAATGTGTAATGCAAGTGAATAGAGTTGCAATGCGGGAAAATTGAGTGAGGTCATTACAAATCAAAACTACTAACATGCAATCAAGTCAATTTGAACATGACTCTCACTTGTCAAGACCATTAACACATCATTTTTAACTCTTCATAAATCTAGTTTAGATCATTAACATTTTTCTATACTACATCTCTATCACATATAATGCACGTTTTCATATTAATCTTTTTGTAATAACTTTCATTAAACCTCACTATATTGAAGATATAGCACTAAACTTTAGATAACTACTCTTTTTCTTTTGAATCTAATTAGTTAAATTGATATTTAACACATATCAATTAGTCTAAATAAATCTAATTAAGGATTTTGTTTGTAAAGATATTTTCTATTAAATTAATTATGTTGAAAGTTGATCTATCTTTGCATTATAAATAGTTTTTATATTTATTATTTCTTGAAGATATCATTCTCTATTTTCTTTACTCTTTACGCTAATTATACATTATAGTTATATGTTGTTTTATTTTCTTTACTCTTTAATTTAATTCTACATTATAGTTATACATCAATGTAAAAGTATTCTCAATTTTTAGAAAGTTTTTTTTAGTTTTAAGTTTGCATACACTTCGCTATAAATTACAACTCCAATAAACTTAACATTGTTATCCTCTCCGGCATAATTTACAACTCATGTACAATTGCTAGTTATTTCTATTTAAAATTTTAAAAAAATTAAACTTAATTTTTAATTTTATTATTTATTAATTACTTAATTAATTAAGTGCGGAATTATGAAAAATGTTGGATTTCTCATAGTGGTTCTTATCATTACAAAGACCACTCCTCATGGGAACATCTTGAGACATTTTCATGTTCTAAAACATTAGTATTTTTTTAAATGCAACCCAATTTATCAAAGAGAGAACATTGGACAAATTCATCAATATCTAGAGCATTAAACATAGGAAAGTGCAGCCTAAGTTACCAACAACAGTAAGAGCAAAATGATTAGGAAGAGAGAAATTTTGTAGAAGAAGATGAGCCCACAATCTTTTCAGGGTTCGGAGGAGAAGCTAAAGTGCTAGCCTAGTTTCTTAAGTCGACATTCAAAATGCCCATGGGAGACCAAAGATCACTTACCATCCCCATGCATAAAATAATTATTCAACACTTTCAAAACTAAATTCAATTTCCATCCCATTTTGAAAACATTGAGCAAAGATCACTTACCAGATGTTTAGAAAGACTTTTTTGATTTGGAATTGAAAACACATTGAAATTTCGACTCATTATTTAATTATTTATTGTTTAGTCCGTAAAGAGACTGGATTTCATCAAGATTCCAATCCTTCTCAGTAATTTTTAGATTATCCTTTTGAAACACGCTTGTATTGAATCCTCTGTTTTTCACATCAACTTTCTTCCCTTCAAGACCTGGTCGTGGCGGAAACGGGGTAGGGATGAATGCCACAAAGTGAAGCCACCGTATAAGGGTAATTATTATGTTGCAAGCATCAACGAGAGCGGAGACATGGCGCAGTGTTCACATCCATCGCACAGCCGCACACCTCCACAATATGTGGAGTAAAGTAAATTATTTTCCTCGCCCCAACAAAACAGCTCCACTTATCTTCATTGAATCTATTATCAATTCCATCATCCCCATTTTAAGATTGAAGGCCTTAGCTTGCCTCTTGATTTCTCTATATAACAATGCATAAAGGATGTAGAGCTGGACTTATTTGATTAGAATTTTAGGATTGATGGCATTCACAATTAATAAGGAATCGACTCTTTGATACCCATTTCGAAAATAATTTCTAATCCATGAGATAAAGCCCAAACTTTTGCCATGTGATTAGTGACCTAAGGGATATTGGAGGAAAATACTTCTTTAGCTTCACCTTCAGCAAAGAATGTTGCTAGATTTTGAAGGATCGCTACTAATAATCATAGGACATTCATCCACGTACATGCATATATTTTAAATTAAGACGACACATATTTATAATTCAATAGAATTATTACCTCTTTTTTATTAAAAGTTCCATCTTGAATTCTTTATATACCCATAATTTTTTTCCACTATGAATACCTCAAATACTAGTTTTGTATATTTTTATAAAAACAAGTAAAGGCTATTATTAGAATTTGGAGAGCAGTTAGCTTACATAAAAAATTTGCGATAATCTATTAATATAAAAATCAATCAAATACATAATTTGATTGCTACTCTTCTCCATGAATAGATTAAGCATTATATTACAATTAAACATTACTAGTACATCTTAATCACATACAAATGTGTATCATTAGTTGAATACATTAACATCCCCCCTTAAATTGTACTTCAATGAAGGAAAGGATAGAGAAATCAGCAAACTATCCCTTTTGATGACACACTCATTCATGGCCATAAGGTGTTGAAGATGAATAAATCTTGACTCAAGTAAGGGATTTATGAAAATTTCTACAACCCGATCATATATTTGGTAAAATGTACGATCAATGAATTTTTCTTGTATTTGTTGTTGAATACATATGAATTTCAATGTGCTTTTTGTTTCATTAGCGATGTGGATGGCATTCTAATTGTCACACCAAAGTGTAGTGGGTTGGGTATGTGGAAACCCAAACTTAGAAAGCATGCATCAAATCCATATTAATTGATGTCCAATAGTAACAATTCCACTATACTCAACTTTCATAGTAGACAAAGCAATGATAGTTTATTTTTACAAGATTAAGTGATGAGACCTCCCCCAAGATTGAAGATGTATCTTGCTATGCAAACACTATTCTTATATTCTTAAAACTATTATTTTCCTACCAGAAGGAGCAACATTTTTTGTTATTTTCCCCTTAAAGTGTAACCATAAATTGAGGATGTATTGCTTATCTTATACTCAATACCATAGTTAATAAAACTAAAAAGATAATGTAGAATGTGTTTAGCAGTCTGCTAATGGATTACACAGGGGAACTTCCAACTATAGCATGCCACAAGATTAAATGTAAAAGATATATAAGGACATGTGTGTTTAAATTATAATAGAATTACTATCAATTTACTATAAATTTTATCATCAAATGAAGGAGATGAACACATGGCAGAAATTTATATCCTAGATTGAACAAGAGACATTGTGAACTTATATTTTTCCGTGTTGAAGTGGCATAGAATATATTGAGTATATTTGGATTGATGAAAAAAATTCTCAAAATATGAAATATATATACTAAAGAAACAATATTAAAAACCCATGTCACTCACCTCAAAACCCTTCATTAATTTTGTTTCCTTTAATCATGAATCTACTTTGTCGAAGAGTAATGTAATGATTACTTTGTCGACATAAAACCAGTATCATAAGGTTCACATATATTTTTTTGGAGTAGACTTTTGTGTCAAAGGATATCGTTGTAAAATTATAATTGATTATAAACATGTTGATATTTATGTACCAAGATCAACGATGTTGTTTCAAGTTGTACACTTATCTTTTAATTTGCACACATAACTAGAAGTCTCACTACTAACATACCTCAAATGTTGTGACGTTTAGATTTATTCATGTAAGGATTCATGCAAGAAGACATGTAAATATCTAGAGCCATTTTTTGCATGATGAGGTGGATGATTTTTTGAGATATAGAGGACTGAGTTTTATCTTAGTATTCTACCCTTATCAATGAAAATTTCATTTTTCTACTCATCCACAAGAGGGAATCATCTGAAATTGGATCGGGGAATCTTGAATAAAACCTAAAATTTCAAGACTATTTTCTGTTGCAATTTGACACATGTAAGTGCACTTACTAAAAATAACATGTGTTCATGGTTGGGCATGGCTAAAAATAGTATGTTATCAAAAAAGGTGAATTCTTAGCATCTATAACCTCCCGAACAGAAAGAAACATATAAAGAAGAAATTTGTGAAAACTTTCCAAAAAATAGCACTCCTAGATAGGACCTGTTAAAAATAGTAAGTCATGGACTTAAGCTCAAAAAAGTTGTAGTAACTCCCATTCTGCCTATCTCACTACTTTTTTCCATCATCATGAAGCTAGGAAGTTGTCTCTTGGTCTGAAAAAGGTCAGAAAACACCTCACGGGATCCTAAAACACCAATTCTAAGGAGATCTCTACATGGCACCGTCTGATGAAAGAAGTTGGATGATCTAACTCTTTCCAATTGTGGCAGAAGGGAGTCATCATGATTGAATCCATTCATGGAGGTACATCACACAGATCACATTTTGTCAAGGAACAAATCAAAGATAGTCACTTGGAGTCAAGAACATCAAGAGCTATGTGAAGGATTTGAAACATTGGGAACTTCGTTACAATTCATGTCATCATGAATGATCATCATGAGCATGATGAGAGGATCCCACCTTCAGTGATGAGGGTAGTCATATCAAGCAATGCATACCTCATGAAGTGTTTCTAAAATACTTGATACATGTTTGATAATGCCCTAACATATTACAAGTCATAGAAGGTGGAATTTACAGTGTTTTAGTGTAGTGTGGAGATCAAGAACATGGAACTCATTCTCAGATATTCCTTCTAGTTCCTTCTATCATGAATAGGAAGCCTATCTATATGAGGATCAATAGGGAAATCTAAAATCCATGAGTAGGTTTCCACTCATCTGACACCTTGGTCAATATAGTGACTTCTGAAGGAGTCATCATGTTCAAAGATGAAATGTGAAACTCAAGGAGTGAGTTGATGATCATAATATCCTCGACTCCATCATTGTGTTCAAATATCTTCAATGAACAAGTTAGAATGAACTAGTCGGTCTACCGAGGTATCCAAGACCATCATGTGTGGAGGATCAAGAAGTCATCTAATCCCGCAAGAGGCATCTGAGTAAGAAATTGCATGAACATTCTAAGGTGGATTCCATTCAAAGAAGGTTCCGAGCCAAGAATGGCAAGAAGGTGATGGTATTCATTTAGAGCACCATGTTTACAGGAATGAGAAATCATCTTTGTTTCACTTGGTGACGTTCATTTGATAGTGTTCCTAAACACTCGTTCCAAAATATGTGGTGTGATCATACCTAAAAGGAGGAATCACATCACAATCACCTCATTTCAATCTAGTGGATGGTAATAAAACAAGAATCTCATCCAGGGAGAAATCTTTTATCTATAAAGTGAAGAAGACATGTCTCAGTAAATGACAGACAATCATGAAATGCTTTGAACATCATGAAGTTGGTTCTTGATCACAGAGGTGAATTGTGAAGGTCTTGAGGATTAAGGAAGTGATCACCATATCCTAAATCTTGTTGTGTGATAAGAAGAAAATCATCATGTTCCCATCATAATGCAAACCTCATAACGGTGTTTCGAACACTTATCTAATGCTCTGGATGTTTTCATGTCTCATGGAAGGAGGATATTGTTATCACGGTGCTTCAATCCAGCAAGCTCTTCATCAGCAAAAGCTTCATCTTCACTGAATTGGTCAAATCTTATCCCTCTCTCTCATCCTTCTTCTCTCTCCATATTCTAATTCTTCACTAAGAATGCACTTTTTCCTATTTTGTCTTATTCACTTAAGTGACCCTCAATTCAACATTATAAGAGTCTTTTTCATCAATAAGAAAAAGACTCATTTTCCATTCCTAGGAATTTAGAAGGTCACAAGCGACGAGGAAAGGTGAAAAGTCGTGTAGGGGAGATGATAAGACAGTTTTTAATGCTATAAACTGGAATGGCTTCTCCAATCCAAAGGGTTGGCAATTGTTGATTGATTATATGTTGTTGAGATTTACCACTACTACATCAAGAAATAAAAGTTAATTTTTTTCTATTTCTATGCTTATGTTCTTCTATTCTCTCTCTCTCTCTACTTTCTAACTTTGTAAGCGTGGTGATCTTACATAACCAAGAAGGAACTTTGTGTCCTTGATTGATGAGCCTCTAGAACTATGTGTCTCTAGTTTTTTAGTCTTGATAATTGCTTGTATTGTTGTGTTCTTCAAATTGAATGTGGACATACTCGGGTTGATGTATGTGAATTATGTAAGCTTACTCACGACATAAACCCTCTCTCCTTATTTCTCCAACTCCCCTTACCTTCCTTCACAAACAATTCCTTCCCTTTACTTTGTATAAGCATTTGCCACAGGTTTAGTGGAGTAATTCTGTGTGATCCTTGACCTAATGACCACCCACAACTTTATCTAGTTTACATTCAATAATGAAAACCTCCCCATAAACAAGAAAGGGAGCTTAGCTCTGTGGCCAGTTAGTGGAAACCAATAATTTGTCTTGTATCAAATTATTTCACCAAAGAATATCATAATAGGTGATTAACTAAAATGTAAGGTATATTGACTAGTTAATGTAAGATATGAATAGTTGTAAATAAAGTAAATAAATGTTGTAAATAAATATAAAGATGACCCAAACAACTATGCAAAAGGAAATGCTAACCCTAATAAGCAAGAGAGAAGAGGAAAGAACTCAATTGATCGGAGGAACTCGTTGGGTGTGTCGCGAGAGGTGAGTGGAGGAATAGAAAGCAAGAACATTGTGTAAAAGCCCCGAAAATGATGTATCTATAATATTTGGCTAGACTGGAGTGCCTAGAGAGGGATTAGGGTACCTCTTGGCACTCTAGTTTGTAAAATAGGCATCCTCTTCTGTGCAAAAGCTATGGAACTAGTTTTTGCGGGTTTGGTAGATGGTCTAAACCCTCGTTGTTTGTCACATCAAATTCGTTATCTTATGTCAAGTGTCTCCAGTAATCCAAGATGTATAGAAGACCTAAAAAGACCAAAAAAGTGTATCAAAACCCTAAAAAATAAGAATGCAAATGAATGGGTCAGACTGACCTCAACTGCCACAACAATGGGCTTACTAACTGAGCGTTGCACTACATTTTGGACCCAAATGCAGTTCTGGTGAGTGTGTGCATAATGTTCCCTATGTGCTCTTGTGTCAGTCTCACTTTGTGAAGTAGCGAACAATAACTAAATGTAGAAAATGTAATAGAATGTGTGTATGGAATGTAATATAATCTTCCCCTATGTTGTGTGTGATGCAGATGACCTAGCCTTGTGGCTTGTGATGGAGCTATGTGGATGCAAATGATATCCAATGTAATAGATGGATACAACTCTAGATGGATGATAGTAGTGATAGAGCTTGGTCCCTCATTATGGTCTCATAAATTTATATTTATATGGTTCTCTTGATCTAATTTCATAATTAACCCCGAAATGGCCAACCACAAAAAGATAAGGATCTAAAATGATTAGAAAGAGCCCAAAAAGTGGCGGAAAGTGTGAAAAGGACCAAGGCGCCCCATTCGAGGCTAAAATAATGGCAAATGACCAAAACAGACTAGGCATGTGGATGTAAAATATTGAGAATGACGAAATAAAATAAAATAAGATGGCCAAAATATGGGGGTTAATTAGTACTTTCTTCACTCAAGAACCTTCTAAATAGTAGTATGAGACCGAGACTAAATATTGTCTAAAGTGCATGATTTTGTGTCTATAATTTGCCCCAACTTTATGTTGGTGAGTGGAAAGCTCGGTAACATAAAGTAGATAGACATGCGTACCTGATGTCCATGAAGATTATAGTAGATAACGTGTCAAAGACTATCTACAAAAGCTTGGAATGACAAAAAGATGGTAGAGCATGGAAACTAAAGACAAAAAATGCATAAAAATAGTGATGAGATTGAACCTAGGGTGAAAACACGTGTGTAGTTGTTGATGTGTGTAGTGTACCTACATGATTAGTATGCAAAGTGTTACTATGAAGTGCTTGTTGTTGACATTGTTGTTATTGCTTGTTGTTGCCCCCTTTTGACTACTTGTTTTTCATATGGCCAAACCTATAAGGAGAAAATGATCAAGGAGTCAAATATGTATGTAAATGTGTGTAAAAACATAATGTAAAAGATGCATGTAAGAGTATGTAAATGTAAAATACATAAATGAAAGAGTGTAAATGGAACATGTGCCCCTAATCCATGTCAATAGAAAGAGCGTAGAAAGGATATCCTATACTGCTAAGGTTTTTTGGGTGATCTGACGCTGTAGGCCGAAGAAGTATAGGGAGGAAATTCTTTGTGTCCTCTAACATTTAACTGCTTCCCTAAACTGTGTGAAGAGATCTCTGTATTGTCCTGGTTTTTTGGGTGATCATGCCATTGGCTGAAGTAGTGTAGGGAGGCACACCCACTATAACCTCCAAGCTTGTAACTATTTCCCAGAATGCTAAGGACTCCATGTCTTGTAAAATCCGTTGTGTATGGAGTTCGTAGACTGGTATGAACTCACTCGTTGTATGTAAACCCATAATTCCAAGGGTGGAAAGTACACTGAACTGAACCAGTGTAAACATGTTGTGTAGATTGTAAAAGCCCCAAATGATGCCCACCTCTTTAGGGGCCCATGCGATGACGTTGATAGGAGAATGCAGCCCCAAAAGAGGACCAACCACATGTACTCTGAAATTTTCCCTGTAGGGGAAGGGAATGCACTTGGTAGAAACCAAGGCACACGCAAAAAAGGATGACTAGACAAAGACAAGTGTTAGTACAAAAAACATGCATGTGGAAAACAGATTGTATAAGCTACCAAGAAAAGTAGTGTAAACACACAAGAAGACAAAGAAGTCACTCAAAGCGAGTTGCAAACATGGGACATTACTCACGATGTTGTAAGACACGCAAGGCCATCATGGCCGCAAACAAAAAAAAATAAGTGTACACACCAAACATAGGGCAAGGCCCGCAAACAAGAGAAAACAAGAGTAAACAATAACAGACATGTAATAAATAGGTATGGAAGTAAATATCCTTGCATAACAAATGTTGCACATGAAGCACCTATTAGCATGTTAGAAAGATAACTAGTATGTCAAAAGCGTGTATAACCAAGTAATGTAAAGTGCTAAGTACAAAATGAAACAATAACACTTGTGAGAGATGAATGTGGATGCCCCCAATGACCAGTGTAGGAAGGGTAGAAGGAAAGCATCCATGTTGCGTGTAAGAGACTGTATCTGTGATCACAACTAGAAAAATATGTGAACATGCATGTGTGGATGATATAGATAAATGACATACAAGTAATCTAACTAGCATGTGTAATAAAGTGACCATGAACAAGTAAAAATAAGCAAGAGTAAGAACAACCATAGTATGCAGTATGTTGTGGATGGATGGAATGGAATGCAAGATGGAATGATAGGAGTCGTGTGCCCCTCGAGTGAATGGAAATTTATGTAGTGAGGTTCATTTGGTTTTCCCCCTCATCAGTCAAGAATGAATTGTAAACGAGAGTGCGTCATCGGAAAATGGTCGAATAGTGTGTGTCATGTTTAACGAATTGTGATGAGTGTGTAGGTGTAGTGATGAGATGCAACCTAGTGATGATGTGTGCATGAATCCTATAGCCGAAGCGTATATCACAACCAGATGAACATATAAGTGATGATTTAGCCTAAACATATATCACTATGAGATGAATGGATGAGTGATGATTTATCCTAAGCGTATATCACTATGAGATGAATGGATGAGTGATGATTTATCCCTAAGCATATATCACTATGAGATGAATGGATGAGTGATGATTTAGCCCTAAACGTATATCACTAAAAGATGAAAAGAGGGAGTGGTGATGTAACCTAAGGTGTATACCACTATAAAATGATAGAATAGGTGATGATTTAGCCTAAAGCGTATGTCACTAACCTAGAAATGTCACATGATGAAAGGTCGAATAGTAAATGTGTGATGAGTGTAAGTTCCATTTGATTTGTAAACCCTCGGCAATCAAGTATGGACCGAGGAACTAAAGTGCATCATAGGGTAGTGAGTGCAGCGCATAGAAGATAATGTAGTATGTGTGACATGATAATAGATGACCATGTGATGAGTAGGATGTGTGATATGCAATGTATAGTATGCGATGCAAGATGTGTATAATATGTAAAGTGTAATGAATTGACATGTAATGTATGTAGATATATTAGTAAAGTAGGATGTAAAATGAGTGTATGGTGCTAGATGAATAGTATGATATATGTAAAATGACAACTAGTATGATGTATGATGTATGATGTATGATGTATGATGTATGATGTATGATGTATGATGTATGATGTATGATGTATGATATGATGCGCGATATGTGAATAGATGTGGTGTATAAGTCCTATAGTGTAGTGTGTGGGGTCCATGCACGTCGTAATCCCTCAACAATCAAGTGTGAACCAAAGCACAAGAGTGCATCATCGTAATGATGACACTATAACATATGTATGACTAAGTAAGATGAGGTATGCGTAAGTGTTAAGAGTGTGATGTAGTACTATATAAACATGCTATAATGTGGGGGCATGTAAATACAATGCCCCCACGTATGTAAGCGATGGAAGTCTAGTCAAAAACACTAAGTGGATCCACATAAGGAGTAGTTTCTTTAACAATATTGATGGGACACTGAGGTGGTAATGTCACAGAAAACTTGAGTGGACAGTTTTTTTCTTTAAAAAAATGATTAGAAAACGGAAGTGGAGTAGGATGGCAAGAAAGCTTGAATGATGGCAGCTTTGGTGGTATTGATGACACTACCGAAGGGGAACGGTGATTGATTTTGAGAGGTGGTGGTGAACCTTGACTTGGTAGTGTTGTAGATGTGTTAGGTGGAAGAAGTGTTTTATTGGTTGTTATAGGTGGTTGCTTAGGTGGTGTTTGTCTTTTCAAAGAAGGTGAATGAGAAACAGTGGTGTGATGCACATTAAATGGAGAAGAGGTAATATTAGAAATAGGAGAACCATGTGATGGAACTATGGTATTTGTTTGACTAGGAGAAGAATCAATATGCACATGTGAGTGATTGTCAATATCAAGTATGTAATGAATAAGAGAATCATCTAGAACTTCCTTAGAAAGATTAGAAGGAGGTGCACTAGTAGCCGTAGAGTATGGTGTAGCAATTGTAGATGGGCATACAACAAAATGTTGTGCATTGAATGAGATAAAACCCTGATGCTCAAGATGTTTGATTATTCATGGAAAATCATGGAAATCATTGTCATTATGCCCATTTATTCGATGATAATTGCAATATGGACGACCTTGATATTTTGTTAACCGATAAGGAGGATAGTAATGAGTAGGTGGTAGAGTGATCAACTGATGACTAAGGAGTTGAATAAGAATGTCATGTTGCATAGTATTATGCTCAAATATGAGAGGCTCAAGCAATGGCATGTCTTGAGGTTCAGCTAGATGACATGTAGTGGACATAGATTGCATATAAGATGTAGAAGAACACAAACATGCGATTGAGAAGCATCCTTAAGCTGTTGAATTTCAGATTTGAGAGATATAATCGTGGATTCCATGGCCTTAAATTTATCTTAAAATAAAGTATGCATAAAGCATGGAGTGAGTCTAATAGGGGTTGATTAGATGGAGGATCACCGGGGTCGTCAGGATAAACAATCAAATATGGAACTTATTTTGTGCAACGGTGTATCGTCATCCAGATACATGGTGTCTAGTCAAGTGTTTTTTGCAAAACACCTAGCAATTAGGATATCGCTTAAGTAAATCAGATAAAGAAACTTGAGGAACTTTACGACCCATGATAGAAGAAAGATAGGGATCCTAATCGTGAAAGTGGTCGGGTTCACCAAAAGGATTAATTAAAATGTAAGGTATATGGACTAGTTAATCTAAGCTATGAAAAACTGTAAATAAAGTAAATAGATGTTGTAAATAAATATAAAGATGACCCAAACAAATATGCAAAAGGAAATGCTAACCCTAATATGCAAGAGAGAAGAGGAAAGAACTCTGCTTATCAAAGGAGCTCATTAGACTGTGTCACATAGGTGACTGGAGGAACAGAAAGTAGGAACGATTGTGTAGAAGCCCCAAAAGGATGAATCTAGAATATCTAGCTGGATTGGAGTTCCTGGAGAGGGATTGGAGCGCCTGGAGAGGGATTGGGGCGCCTACAAGAACTATGGTTTGCGAAATAGGCACTTTGTCCGTACAAAAGCTCTGAACTGGTTTTTATAGGTTTAGTAGATGGTCTGAAACCCTTGTTGTTTGTTGCATCGATTCATTGTCCTATGCCGTGTCGCCAATAATCCAAGATGTATATAAAACCTGCAAAAGACCAAAAGGAGTATTAAAACCCTAAAAAAAAAAAATGCAAATGAATGGGTTGGATCGACCTAACCGCCACAACAATGGGCTTACTAATTGAGCGATGCACTACATTTTGGACCCAAATGTAGTTCGTAAGTGTGTGTATAATGTGCCTTAGGTGCTCTTGTGTCAATCGCACTTTGTGAAGTAGCGAGCAATAACTAAATGTAGAAAATGTAATAGAATGTGTGCATGGAATAAAATAGAATCCTCCCCCTATGTTGTGTGTGATGTAGATGACCTAGCCTTGTGCCTTATGATGGAGCTATGTGGATGCAAGTGATCTCCAATGCAATAGATGGATGCAACTCTAGATGGATGATAGTAGTGATAGAGCTTGGTCCCTCATTATGGTCTCATAACTTTATATTTATAGGGTTCTCTTGATCTAATTTTGTAATTAACCCCGAAATGACCGACCACCAAAAAGATAAAGATTTAAAACGGCTAGAAAAAGCCCAAAAAGTGGTGGGAAAGTGTGAAAAAGGTCGGGGCACCCCTGGTGGGACCAGGACGCCTACGAACGCCCCAATACTAGCCTAGGCGCCCTAGTCGAGGCTAAAATAACGACAAATGACCAAAACAAATTGGGCATGTGGATGTAAAATATCGAGAATGACGAAATAAAATAAAACAAGATGGCCAAAAGATGGGGGTTAATTAGTACTTTCTTCACTCAAGAACCTTCTAAATGGCAGTATGAGTCTAGGACTAAATATTGTCTAAAGTGCATGATTTTGTGTCTACAATAGGGTATTATATTTATGTGTCACATAATAAAGGTATCATAATAGGGTGTCATATTGTCGTGCTAGGGTGTCACATTGATGTGTCATGATAGTGTATCATTTTAGGGTGTTGTATTCGGGTATCGCACTAGGGTGGCACATTACATCTAAATACACAATTCTAACATTTTAAACTATATCTGACTTAATTTGTGACTTCAATGAAGATGTCCTTAAGTTGTAAAATAAGACATGTTAAAGTTTGGAACAAAGATATAATTAAAGACACCAAAATGTCACCCCTTTAAGACAGGCATCAAAGTCGAGAAATAAGTCGTACTTAACGTCATCTTTACATCCCCTTAACATCATAACTCGAAAAAACCAAATAAGTTACCATTTAAGACACACTAACCTCATCCTAACGTCGGAACTTTCTAAAGACAATCTAACATCTCAATATAAAATCAAATAACAATTATGACTTTAATTTTCAGTTTATAGTTCAAAATTTTACATGCGTGAGTTTAAAGTAACTTAATTACAACTTAAAATGGTTTAAATATTGTAATGTCTAAGTGCGTGTGTAAATAGATGCCTCTCAGCATTTCAATTGGTAAAACACTTTATTTCAACAAGTGTGGAAAAAATCTATGGCAACGACAAAGGAGAGTGGGAATGTACAATGAAGAATGAAGATGATGGAAAGCTGAAGCTTTTAAGAGGAAACTTGTGTCCAATCTAATCAATGTTTGGTGTCGGCTTTGTTTACGGACCTTTGAATTGCTGTCTTGGGCGGCACGTTGTCCTTTCACTGTTAAACGAATTTATTATACCGACGATTTATTATATATACCATCTCGAGTCACCGACGAATATTATACCGACGATTTGGGGAGGAAAAGAGACGGGGAGAAGAGTACCTAGGAGCTACTTTTCTCCGCAATGTAAATCCCTTTTAAATTTGATGGCCATATATGTCCCTCCCTCAAATTTCAATTTAATAATGCCTGTCAATTCAAAATTTAGTGGCGGTTACAATTTTTTAATGGCTGTCCTTTTAACACTGTAAACAAAATTTCAAGAGCACTAATTTCTTATTCACTACATATTTTGCATTCCCAATTCTCATGATATTGAATCATAATTTTTGTAAAAAAATTACTCTTTAAAATTGAGCTCAAAGGTTGTGTGTTAATATTTTATTGGGCTGGTCCTTGTACTTAATATATTGTAATTACTAATTGAGATTTTTATACACCTGTTATTAATTATACACAGTTTCTTTAAATTTACATGTGTCAAACTTATTGTTTACAAATATTTGTATGGTTGAAATGTAAAAAACCCGTCAAACAATTTTTTGAATGATTGTACCTAATTTCCATAAATTACCTTTCAAAATGAAAGAACGCTATTACGACTTAGCATAATTGTAAAAAAATGTAAAAGGCATTCTCCATTTATTTCGGAAAAGATGAAGATTTCACATATTTACTTATCATGGCAAAAAGACATAACCGGCCGTCAAATTTCAATTGGGGGTCCACCGGGAGGATGGTTGAAATGCAGGGTGCAGGGTGCAGCACACATGCGGGGTCCACGTAGGTATCGAGTCAGCCAATATTAAAGATCAAAACGCACCACATTGTACGGGTAGGGGGCGAAGAAAAACAAAAAAAAAAAAGGAAGCTCCTGAGCCAGTCCTGAGTAGGTAAGTACTTAGGCTCTGAGCCTCTGCCTCTCCTTTCATAAAATTCCAACTCGAGCAATGGAAAAGAAACAAGTACCTATGTGAAATGATGTATCACTATCGCTAGGCCGACAAAACAGCGACGACCTTTGACTTACTTTTTTAGCCTTGCCAATTCCACTTACTTAGGCAGTGCAGGCCAGTGCCACTTTGTTATTCTTATTGTTATTATTCATGATCGTCATAATCACCATCATCATATATATTGTACCCATTCCTATTCAACTCTCTTTACTTTCTCTCCTCCCCACATGTGTAAGGAGGTGGGTAGGTATGCGATCAGATTCAGGGGTTCTACGTAACTTGTAAGTATATTTTTGATATGACATTGTTATTGAAAGGCACAAACTCTCACAAAAAGAGACAGCAGACAGATTGATAGAATACAGACTGGCAGTGGCTGGTGCAAGTGCAGTGGAGAATCCAGATCCGACTGCATTACTTACCGGGCAAGTAAGGCTCTACGTGGCATGCAATCGCGCGATGGACCCACAGGCAGGATTCGTCTGAAAAGTGTTTTGTCCAGAGTAGAACATTATCACTATCATGTATGTATGTATGTAAATGCATCCATCCGCACAGCTGGACGCCAATGACTCATGCCATGGACTCGCGTGATTGTCGCCCAACACTAGGTATGCAAATACTTACTCCACATTTCCAATCTACCCTTTCTCAACTTTTTTAATATACTAATTTGTTAGGGCACGAAAACGCTTCGCCGTTCAAGGTTAAATTAGGTGAATGTCATTTGAGGTTCAAATTTTTTTATGCACTTCAAAAATGTTTATTAGTTATTATATATATCCTTGTTTGTCTATTTTTCTTGTGGAGGAACAACACAGACATAGACAATGGGGAGCTAACTGATAGTAAAAATTCCAAGTTCTAAACATTGTTGGTATTACTTTAAAAAGTGTTTTTTTACATTAACTCTTTTTGTAATTTGTTTTATTTTGTAGATTTCAACTCTTGTATTTTTGAATTGCATATGTGAGATTATTTAATTGACCGAATCTAAATGATTCTAACAAAATTATTCTTTATAAATATTTGGGCAGTTATAAATAAAAAGAATAATGCTACAATGATCAATTTTATACTTTGTTAGAGATACATTTTTGTTTTAAAAATATCAATTGTACAATAATTGACCGAATTTCACTAATCAATTAAAATAACTAGAAATACCACTAAAGTTTATGTGAGTATTAAAACTCTATTTCAAATTATTAAAGTTTAAAAGACAACAATATTGTAAAAATTTAAATAAATGATTCACTAATCCAACCCTACAATTAGTAGAAAATGAATTCCAACTTCTAACCTTCAAGTTTCACCTTCTTTACAAAATCTCAAATCCAATGTTTGTAGTTTAATATATATTTGTAAGAAATCAAAGAAAACCAAATCAAATTAAACTAATTAAAAATCAAAACTAATAGATGTTTCTATTTTATCGATGAGATATTAAGATATTTATATTTTTATTAATAAGATATTCGATATTTATATTATCTACATTCCAAAGTTTCCTTTTTTGTTGATGTTAATTATCATAACTCTCAAATATTCATAATGTGCGATGTAATATTTAATTTAGTAATTTTTAAAATTATAATAAATTTAGTAGAATGATGGTTAAATTTTGAACATACATGTCATTTTGACGGTTAAATTATATTTTCACATGTCAATCATGACGGTCATATTTTAAAATTCGTTGCATTTTAACATCTAAAATGGCTATAAACATCTAAATGCCTTGCAAAATCCAACACTCAATTGTTAATGCTTGATTCGTTAATATATATTTTTGATATGCTAGTTATTTATTTTTAGAATGTTGTGGTATTTTTGTTAAATAATTTGTTTTTATCTTGATTTTTGATCAGATTTATACCTATTAAATAAGAAAAATAAAAGTTAAAATATACCAAGATTAAATAAACTACATCTAAATTTTCACAAGTATTAAGTGGAAAAACTAGCATAAATTGTTTCTACAATAGTTTACATATTTTTTTTTGCAAAATATAACATTAAATATGGCATTGGATTTAGGAGGTCTTAAACTCCATTATTATAGAATCCCTAATCTCTACTAAAAATTTCATATTGTCTCCTAAATTCTTTAGAATTCTCCTCCTATTATTTTCTTGAATCAATTGCCTTCCACGTGCCACATAATCATGGGAATGTCCTGGGCTATGTTTGCCACCTTGTAGTACTCACCAAAAACACATGCATTTCCAGTAGGGGCATTCTTAAAATAAGATGCCTCTAGCATAATTATTATATCAAACATTAAATTTATACTTGTTATCACTCGAATCACAACACCCTCCAATTTTCACAAGTGTGTGTGCTTGAGCTCACGGTGTGACTAGGTAACATGGGTACTATCTCCAAGTTGTGGGACTTGCTACTTGAGATAGACCTCCAGAGAAAGTTGGTTCTTCTTCCTAATCCTAGTGTAAACTAACTCTATTGAGATGAAGCTACTAACTATCTCTATCCTACAATTTCCAAGGGATCGGGAGAGAGAAATAACATGCAAATGAAGGAAAACTACACTACAGAGGTGATGCACTAAAAGAAGGGTGTCATAATAACCCCCACTTCCATGTGAAAATAGAAGTAAAATGCATATTAGAGGGTGATAACAATTCTCCACGGTCTAATAACAACACTCACAACACCTTTCCATGCAAACACAATAATAATGAATCCCTGCAAGAGCATAAAATAGACACAATATACTTTCAATGAGATTGAAGAGGAAAGAAGAATGTAAACAAACACATCAAGGGAAGATACATCCACAAACTTTCATTTATTGCTTCATCGATAGTACAGCTCAAACTATTACAAAATAAAGGCTTGGATCACTATGCAAGGAGTCCACTACAAGGAGTCCATTTATTGCGGTACATTGACTTTTTAAAACCAAAATGACAGAGTTTCGCTACTCAAAACTATCCTCCTCTAGAATGAGAATGAACCCAACACATCAATATATAGAATTTTGAGAGGAGAGAGAGAGGGAGATGCAATTCCCAAAATTCCCTTTCCCACCACTTGAAAGATGTCATAAATGTGCCCAAATGGTGATATATGACCTATAAAAGGCACCCCATACCGTCCCATGACCTGTGCAAAGAAGAAAATTTTCTCGTCCATGCCTCATTAAATGCTTCTCCAACCACTTTTCAACAACCAAACAGAACTGGGTTCATTTTCCTTAAAAAGAACCATCAAAAGTTCATCAATTTTTGCATTTATTGATTTTTGTATGTTGGCCTTGGAATCATGATTCCAAGGAGACCAATTTTTTGAAAATCCGTTAAAAATTTCTCAAGTTATGACCCTTTGAGTGTGAGCAACAATTTTGAGATTGTTAGGGATTTCTTACATTTTACGGTACCGAACATTTAATTTTTTTGGATATGGAGATGTTTATTTTATTTTCACCCACCTACCCTTATTAAAAATAAGAAATCCAATTTTTTCGTGGCATAGAGGATGTCGAGAGCTTTCTGAAAAGTCTAATTTTGTCAAAATCGGAGCTCCGGGTCAAAAGTTATGCCTGTTTGAAGTTTAGGGTCGGGGTGTTCCACGTGGGCTCTCATAATCTACAATAAACCTTTTTATCCCCATTCACTTTGATATGTGGGTATTGCGAGTTTTCGGAGAACTCATGGCACTAGGGTACAAGGGCCGCTTGGGCCTCCAAACTCCACTTCATCCGCGATGCACTCTATCTCCTTGATGTGTGGCAATTTCACCTCCATGCATGGAACTCATGTCCCCACAATACTTGGACCGCTTGGGCCACGAACTTCTACCTTTTCTCGTAATACATTAAAGCCACTTCCATTCCTTTACAAATCAGGTAAATCAAATTTTCAGGGAACTTATTTCTTGATGGAATTTGTGATGCCCTGGGCCGTGAACTTCCACCTTTTCTACAATAAATTGAATCCACTTCCATTCCTTTACAAATCAGGTAAATCAAATTTTTGGGAACTTGTGGCCCGATGGAACTTGGACCACTTGGACCACCAGGACCCTATTTACCCACAAATCATTGATTCCTTATCATTTCGGACCCAGTCGAGGATGAGGAACCCTAGTTCAATCCGGGCATTGCTATTTCATTTCATCTGCCCCTGACACATGATACATTAAAATAGGTCCCTTTTCCATTTTTTTCAAAATTTTAGCACATTTTCACTAACTCCTTAGATTTTTCTTAAAAAGGGGAGTTATAGAAAATCAAAGGAGTGCCCCAAAATCTAGATTTCTTGTTTCAACATTTCTATCTATCCGATTCTAAATAAATTATACAAGTTATCGAAATCACCTTGGGGTAAATTTTTATAACAATTTGGTGACTCAACGAGACTATTTGCATGCCGATAAAGTGATCGTGGCCTTGACTGCAACATCCATTGGGCATGGGGTCAACCTCGACAATCTAAAATCTGATCTGAAACTTGAAAACTTGCGTCATTGAGACAACTTTGAAACATTGTTGCTTGAACTCAGAATTCGCCTCCCGCTACTCGCATTCTCAACTTTTATAAGAAAATCTTAAAAACAAGGTTTGTGAGAGTAGAAAATTTCTTAAAACTTGAATTTCACCCATTCCTGCGCAACTATGATCCATGAGGATGAATGATGAGTACATATGAATGATGCCTCAACATTTGATTCCTCACCAAGTGTGGATAGACGAGACTGATCTTTTGGCCGGGTGAAGTATATTGCAGAATTGGAGCGAAACGTGTCACCTTGGACATTATGGAACTCTATTAAGTTCTAATTTTCTTTCTTCTTCTGATTATCGAATGTTGCTTTGACTGGAGCTGACTTTAGACTTGGGCTACCGTCTGATCCTTGTAAGGAATTTTATCCAACCTTGGGAAAGTATTGTGGCTTATATATGTTGTTTACTTATTGAGAGGGCCGAGTGAAAATTAGGGACCACCATTTGTTGTAATATCAAACCTTCCCCCAATGTTGATTTCTTGACTCGATAACTTAGTTGTGGTCTTGAGGGAGTGAAGAATTGAAGATTTGGAATCTGTCTCATGACTTGATTTTAGTTACTCTGCATTTGTTTGAATTTGGAATTTGTAATTGTTGCAAACAACTATGAGCTTCTCCACTGGAACTTCTCTTTCCTGAAGCATGATGAATTGTACATAGAGCATACACTATAAGCAATAAAACATGTGCACCAACACTTAGGGAAATTAAAACCTACTCTAACAACAACAAAATGTGCACAAAAACTTGGAGGAATTGAAAATCCTAGATTAATATGTACAAGGGTGAGAAATTTTTCCTTCTAGTAGCAATGTTTGAGATAGATTCTATTGACTGGAATTTGTAACTATCCACCATCTAACTTATCCAGCCAAAAGGCATTGCTACCTTAACATTTAGTGATCATATATGGACCACTCCATATGAAATCAAACTTAGAATGCTTTCCTGGCTTTGCATGATCAACATACCACTTCAGTACCAAGTCTCCTGCTTGGAATGTCCTGACTTTAACTTTCTTGTCAAAGCTCCTCTTGATCAATGTTTGATATTTTCCATGGTTTACATTGCATGTTCCTTGTTTCTTATAATTCCATTAGTTATGCATACCTGATTTCCACGGGTTCAAATTCATCTATTTCCAGTTGCTTCATGAGTTCCAATGCCGAAACTCAAGTGATATAGGTAGTATTGCTTCCTTCTCGTATACTAGCTTGTATGGAGAGCTTCCTGTAGACCTCTTGGGTGTGATTCTATCAGCCCATAGAGCTGATTTGAGATTCGTGTGCCAAGTTATCTGATTCTCATCAAGATTTCTTCTAATGATTCTCAACAAGTTCTTGTTTGTGGACTCTTCTTGGCCATTACCCTGAGGGTAATAATTCGAAGAAGTGTTGAGATAAATTATGTTTCTAACAACCCATTCTATGATTTTTGTGCCAAGAAACACCAATGCATTATCTGAAATGATAGTAGTAGGGACACCAAACCTCATGACTATCCCCTCATAGAAATCTAAGATGTTGATTCATTTGCCTCCTTAAGTGCCACTACTTCAGTCCACTTGGTGAAATAGTCTGTTGTCGTAAGTATCCACTTGTGGCCTTGACTTGAATTTGGATTGATAAATCCAATGAAGTCTAATCCCCATTGCATGAATGGTTGATCTACTGAAATTGGATGAAGAGGGGGTTGTTAACCTTTCCTTCCTTGTGAATAATGCACATTTTTGCATTTCTTGATCCATGAGTAGCAATCACTAAAAACGTAGGGCCAATACTACCCAAATTTCATAATTTTTAGGGTTATTACTCATGGAGCGAAGTGGCCTCCCGCTTCTCCATCATGGAACTCTTGTAATATCTTCTCAACTTTGACTTGTTGGGACACACCTCAATAACACCCCGTTCACATCCTTCTTGAATAGGATGCCATTAATGAGCACATACGGGAATATTGTAATTTGAACTATCTCCTCTTAGCTTTGTTCCATTTTGGAGGGAACAAAATTGTTTGGAGGTAATGCACCATGTCTTGAGTCCAACATGGAATGGGTGCATCATCAGCTGGTTGTTCTTGATCATTTTGTAGCACTAGGACAACCTCTTCTTCACCTTTTGACTTGGCTTGTTGTTTAGAAGTGAGTTGCTCGCACAAACCTTTTCCACAAACCAGCTTGGTCACTTTGATTTCAATATCATACTCCATTACATGAGTGATCCAACTTGATCTCTTCTCGTTCAAATATTCGTTCAGAGAAAATCCTTGACACTAACATGAGATACTAATAGTTGAATCTTATTGTTCGAGACCAAGTGTCTAAATTTTTCAAACTTCTAATAACAAAAAGAACATGATTTTCAATGAAGGAATACCTTACTTCATAATCTTCCAAGCTCTAATTGAAGAATGCTATGGGCTGTTCTGAACCTTCTTTATTCAGCTTGTACCAAGATGGTTGAGATTGTGTCTTATCCTCCAAAGGCATATAACATGAAATATTTTGAGAAATCTAGGTTAATAAGGGTTAGGGCTTGAGATATAACATGTTTGATAGCCTCAAAACTCTCTTTTCCTTCTAATTTCCATTTTAATGTAAGACTCTTCTTCAACATCATTTTTAATGGCTTCACAAGAGTGGAAAAATCAGGCACAAATATGCAGACAAATTTTATCCTTCCCAAGAAGCTTTGGAGAGATTTCTTGTGGTCTGGTAATGGAAGTGTTTGGATGGCTTCCACTCTTTTTAGGTCAATTATTAATCCTTCCTTTGAAACAATATGGCCCAACAATTTGCCTTGTGTGCCAAGAATACACATTTTTTTGGATTTAAAGACACTTTGAACCTTCTACACCTTTGAAATACTTGCTTGAGGTGAAAGAGGTGGTCTTCCAAATTCTTTGAGAATACCGTGATATCATCCAGATATACCAACTCTATCTTACTGATTATTCCTTTGAATGCCATATCCATAGCTCACTAAAATAATGCTCCGACATTTGAAAATCCAAATGGCATCTTCTTATAAGCATATGTTCCCCATTTTGTGGTGAAGGCTATTTTGAAATGATCTTCTTCCTTCACCATTATTTGGTTATAGCTTGAGTAGCCATCTAACAATGAGAACCTTTCCAAACCAGCTACTACTTGTAGGATTTGTTCCATTGAAGGAAGTGGATAATGATCTTTGAGTGAAGCTCTATTTAGATCACATGAAGTCTACACACAGTCTGATCTCTCTGTTTCTCTTCCTTACTGGCACCAAATTTGCAACCCAACTTGAATGTTTGATAGGAAAGATGATGTTAGCTTCAATTAGCTTGTTCAACTCTTTTCTCATGAGAGGTTCAATGTGAGGATTCACCGGCCTTTGCTTCTGTCTGATAGGCTTGGATTTTGGATCTAGCTCAATAGTATGTTGTGCTAAATTTGGATTGAAACCTATTAAATCCTTATAAGTCTAGGCAAGACATCTGGGAATTCTTGACAAATTTGAACAAATTTAGATTTCTCTTGTCGAGTATTTACTTTGCCAATTTGCAATGTCTTGCCTTCATCTACTAAAATGGGCTTTGAATCCTCACCCTTTACCTAAATGTTTGCCTTTTCCTTTTCCGGAATTGATCATTTGGGTTGAATATTGACTCCAAAGTCACAAGCCTTTCAGGTAATTTGTTAGTTCTCAGCTGCACCACTTGGTCACCATACTACTGCTCCAACTTGTCTTGGTTTCTAGCAAAGAACTTAGCTTCTTCTTGTAGAAAATTGACAATTTGTTGATCATTCTCAAGACTTTCCAACTTGCATTATTATCAGGATATCTGGTCTTACCACAACCTTGATATGGGGCTGATTTTTCTCACTTTTGATACTTTCCACAACGTCAAATGCTGCCCCAATGGTGCAAGTCTATCTGTTGCTTCATTCTTCTTTCTCGGGATGGATTTGATGTTAAAATATTTGAAATCTTCAATGAGATCCCATACCCATTTTTATAGTTCTTCAAAAGATCATTCTTGACAACACTCTACCCTCTTACTTGGTTCATGATCAATTCACTATCTCCAAAGAATTACAAGTTCTTGATACCTTTCTTTCTTTCCCAATGCAATTTGTGAATCAAGGCTTCATACTCAGATTGTGTTGTTTGAGCAAGCAAACTGAAAATGAAAAGATGAGTAATATTTTGTACCTTTTGGTGAAACAAGCATAGCTCCTCCTCCAACCTTGCCTACTCCTTGAGCCATCAAAGAATAATTGCCATACCTCATTATCATCTTTAGCATATGGCTTGGTGATACTAAAAAGCGGTGATTTTCTTCGTGCAAACAATAAACCCTAATTCAGCTTCTTCCATTTCCTTGTAAGGTTCAAATGCATGTCTCTTATTGTCCCAATCATCAAGGGTTAAGTCCGGAATGATTTCAAATTTTCAAGTGCTTAGACAATCTTCTTGATCGAAAGCCGAGCAATTTACATTGATTAGACTCGGTGTATGAGGTTCAATATGAAAGTTTGTAATAGGCTCAGATATGATTGTAGCCTTAGCTCCATACCTTGTTTTGAATAACATGTGTGACCAATCAACAGACAAATAGCCTCCAATTTTAGCGGTGAAGTCTCTTGACAAACACAATGCAAAGAGTGGTGGCAAGTCTATGACTGATACATCTTGCAAGACGGTCACATTGGGACATGCATGCAATGTAAGGATCAATCCTTTGATTACTCCAACCGTTGTTACCATTGTCCCATCCAATTATACCACACCTCTAGAAATGAATTCATATTGAAGACCCAATGATCAGGCTATTTGTTTTGGCATTACAGAGCTACTTGCTCCCAAATCAATCATGCAATTATGCACCAACTTATCTCCGATGATCAATGAGATATAGAATGGTGGGGGATTCAAATTTTTACCTTGTTGGCCTCCTTGATTTCCTCCTTGTTGAGTTGAATTGGTGAGTACCTTCTCTTTCTCTTTGGATGATTGATTCAATGCCAACTAATTTTCCATAGCAACTTGCAATAGGTCTCTTTGTCCTAGGATAGCTAATGACTCCCACATTGAGATATTTACATTCATTTTCTTCATCTACTCAATGATTTTGAATGGAGATGAGCTATCTCTCTTTTCCCTTGCTTTGCACATTTTTTCTTGCACATGGGCTGTTATAACCGGCACTTGAGCTAGTCTAGAAGGTGGCTTGGGCTGACCTTGCACATTGGGAGCTACATTTTGGTTGTCAATACCTTATTGAGTGATAGAGGGTTGTGGATCATTTGAATTGGATGATTATCCCTCTCTTATATTTCTCTTCTTAGACCATGTATTGGCTGCTACACTTTGAGAAGGGACCAGATTTATACCACAAAAATCCTCAGCTTGCCAATTGACAAGTGTGGTTTCATTCGGAGGTGCCTCTTGCTGAGTTGAGTTGTCACCGTTGATTATCTTCTTGACCTATCCCATATTCGATGCCACGTTGTTGTCACCATAAGAGCTTGATTTAAAGCACCATTGAAACACATTGACTAGTTATGAGGTTGATTGCATGGGAAGCACCAGTCATATTCTTGAGCCATGTTATTTTGCACTAGTACCAAGGCTCTAGATGTGGATGCAACATTAGGATTGTAAGGATGGAATGGCCTATTAGCAAGAAGTTTTTGTTATTCGACTTTTCGGTTTGAATGCAGTGGCCTATTAGGCTGATATGAGGCCTATTGGGTTGGGTTTGAGGCTGATATGACCTGAAATTTTGAGCTTGTTGCCTCTTAATTGTCACTAAATCATTTCCTAAGTTTTTCAACTACTTCATGACTTCTTGGAGCTCATTTGAGGTACTAGAAGATGAGGTAGAAGCTTCAGTGGAGCTCTAATTTTTTGGGGGCAGGAATGAGAGCTAATGTAGGTGCTTGGCTAGTGCTTGGACTTCCTAATTCTGGATAAAGAGGCATGGGTGGCCTAGGTGCAAGTTTTCCATCTTGAATCAAACAATTTTCAGCTCTAATGGCAATACTATAAGCTATGGGTAAAGTTGTACCTCCCATGGATTGTATCATCATTGTAATATCTAAATTTAGAGCTTTTAGGAAGTATAGAAAGGCACCTTTAGCTTGTTGGTCTCACAACAAGTAGAATTCTATCCCATGTCCTTTGAAACCTAAAGTTGAAATCAACCATCTACTCATTTGGTGCTCTCTTGATTATGGTTAGTTGTTCCAATAGAGATAAGTTATCTTCCTTCTCCCCAAATTGATTGTGAAGAGTTGTGCACAAATGGTCCCAATTAGATAGATCTTGTTGTTAGACTCCTGAACCATTGCAAAGCTTTACCCTTAAAAGAGGATGCTAACAACTTAACAACAACGTCCATTTCAAAAATTTTGTGAATTGCACAAACATTTGCAATGTCTTGGATGTGGTCAATCGAGTTGTATGGTTCTCTCTAGTGAAATATGGAATGTTCTTTAATGTTGCAATTGGAATTGGATTTTGTGCATTGAGAGAAAGTGGACTATTTCCAGTGAAATTGACATAGGGATGGGGTGGCCTTTGCGGTGGTTGTTGTAGATGTGCCATTATGATTGGTCTAATAACTTTGGTTGATTGGATAAAAGGCCTACTAGGTGGAGGTATATATAGTCTTCTATTCGGTGGAGATGGAGACCTTTGAGATCTTCTTCCTCTACTCAGGGACAAATGCAAGTATTTAAAGATTCCTTCCTCTCTAGCTCTTGACCTTGTTTGAATTCTTCTCATAAATCTGACAAGATTGGACCACTGAAACTAGTGGATTCTTCTCTTTTGGAGTTGTTAGATGTGTAATTTCAAAGCTTCTTACAAGATGGAAACTTACAACAAGTGCACACCAATCTTACTAAAATTAAAATGAAAAACTTCTTCCGTCCCACCGGCGTGCCAGAACTATTATCATTGAATCACAACACCCTCGATTTATACAATCGTGTGTATGTTTGAGTTCATGGTGTGACTGTGTAACATGGGTACTATGTATAAGTTGTGGGAGTTGCTACTTGAGATAGACCTCTAGAGAAAGCTGGTTCTTCTTCCTAATCCTAGTGCAAATGAACTCTACTAAGATGAAGCTACTAATTATCTCTATCCTACAATTTCCAAGGGATCGGGGAGAGAGAAATAACATGCAAATGAAAGAAAACTACACTACAGATGTGATGCACCAAAAGAAGGGTGTCATAATAACCCCCACTATGTGAAAATAGAAGTAAAATGCAGATTAGAGAGGGTGATAACAGTTCTCCACAGTCTAATAACAACACTCACAACACATTTCCATGCAAACACAATAACAATGAATCCCTGCAAGAGCATAAAATAGTCACAATATATTTTCAATGATATTGAAGAGGCAAGAAGGATGAAAACAAACACATCAAGGGAAGATACATCAAAAAACATGCATTTATTGCTTGATTTATAGGCATAGTTCAAACTATTACAAAATAAAGGTCTGGGTCACCATGCAAGGAGTCCACTACAAAGTCTGTAGTACATTGAATTTTTAAAACCAAAATGAAAGAGTTTCTCTACTCAAAACTATCATCCTCTAGAATGAACCCAACACATCAATATATAGAATTTTAAGAGGAGAGAGAGAGGAGATGCAATTCCTAAAATTCCCTTTATCACCACTTGAAAGTTGTCATAAATGTGCCTAAATGGTGATATATGACCTATAGAAGGCACCCCATACTATCCCATGACTTGCAGCAGTGAAAAATGTCTACCCATGCCTCATTAAATGCTTCTCCAACCACTTTTCAACAACCAAACATAACTAGGATCATTTTCCTTAAAAACCACCATAAAAAAATTCATCAATTTTTACATTTCTTGATTTTTTTACGTTGTCCTTGGAACTACAATTCCAAGGAGACCAATTTTGTGAAAATTCATTAAAAATTGCTCAAGTTATGACCCTCTGAGTGTGAGCAGCTATTTTGAGTTTGCCAGGGATTTCTTGCATTTTACGGGACTAAACATTTAATTTTTTGGAGATGGAGATGTTTATTTTATTTTCACCCACCTAACCTTACTAAAAATAAGAAATCCATTTTTTTTTCACGTAGAGGATGTCGAGAGCTTTCCGAAAAGTCCAATTTTGTCAAAATCGAGCTCTAGGTCAAAAGTTATGCCCATTTGAAGTTTAGGGGTGGGGTGTTCCACGCGGGCTCTCATAATCCGCAATACTAGATTTTTATCCCCCTTCACTTTGATATGCGAGTATTGTGAGTTTTCGGAGAACTCATGGCACTTTGGGGTATTGGGGTCGCTTGGGCCTCCAAACTCCGCTTCATTCGTGATGCACTATGTCTCCTTAATGTGCGGCAATTTTGCCTCCATGGGGAACTCATGTCCCAACAATACTTGGACCGCCTGGGCTGCGAACTTCTGCCTTTTCTGAAATACATTGAATCCACTTCCATTCCTTGTAAATCAGGTAAATCGACTTTTCAGGGAGTTTGTTTCCCGATGGAATTTGTGATGCCTCGTGCCGCGAACTTCCGCCTTTTCCACAATACATTGAATCCGCTTCCATTCCTTTGAAAATCGGGTAAATCAACTTTTCAGGGAACTTGTGGCCCAATGAAACTTGGACTGCCTAGTCCGCCGAGACCCGATTTGCCCAAAATCATTGATTCCTTATCATTTTAAACGCAAGTCGAGTACGAGGAACTCTAGTTCAATCCACAACCATTCCATCCATGCAGCCCCTAGACCCGCAATACATTAAAATAGGTCCCTTTTCAGTTTTTTTCAAAATTTTAGCAAATTTTCGCTAACTCCTTAGATTTTCCTTGAAAAGGGAGTTATAGAAAATCAAAGGCGTGCCCCCAAAATCCAGATTTTCTTGTTTTCACCATTTCTATCTATCCGATTCTAAAGAAATTGTGCAAGTTATCGAAATCACCTTAGGGTAAATTTCGGATAACAATACTTTAATAATATCATTTATTATATTTTTATTACTACTAATGATTACACATGAAGGTGTTTAGTCCTTAAAATCAATATTATGTGTAATATTTTGATAAAATTTTATTCCTTAGTTATTATAAAGTGTAAGAATTTTATAGATAGAATATTATAAATATATTAATCTCGATTAATCATACAATCTTGAATATAGTAAATACACGAGTAACTTGGGGCCAAAAGGGGGTCTTAAGTGGACGTTTTTCTTCTAAAAACCGTAAACTTTAACTTGTACGAGTTGTTCAAGATGGATACACTCAAAATTTGAAGATATTATAAGAACATGAATTGTAGAATTTTGAGTCTAGTTTCTAAACTACTAAGTTTTATTGAAAATGGTTAAGTATAAGTGGGTCAAAGAGCTAAAATTCCAAGAGGTGCTCCTGTTTCTTAAAAAAATATAGTATATAGTAGTTCGTGCCCCACCGCCCCACCGCCCCCCCTCATTTTTAGCATTGTTTAGTATTTTTTAAAACCCTTTGGTGGAAAGTTAGATAGGATCATCTAGTTTGAGATACAATTTTTATTTTAATTTTTTAGTGAGTATTTATATTTTTGTGATTTTCCTTGTAAAATACTTCAAAATTTGAGAAATAATGGATAGCCGACCATGCCCCTCCTATCTACCTTAAAAAATATTGAAATTTATATATTTTTGAATGGGTATAAAATTAGTCCTAGTTTGGGACTGTATAACTTTTATTCAATTTGGATAAGCGAAACAAAAGATACATGAAGAAATATAGACGTGTATAAATACAAAAATAGAGGCATAAAAGATAGTTTGAAATAAATATAGTAAATGGAAACATACAATAGTCGAATTTTTTTAAAAATATATATTTAGAAAGATGATAGTTTGCTTTACATTGTAGGCATTTTAAAGAAAATCTCGATCATTTTTGTAGGATTTATCATGGAGGAAGATGAATTTATGCATTTTCAACCAAAAATGTACAAGTGGTTGTGTTGTAATGATTGTAGGGCTCACGATCAGAAACCAAAGCATTTTTTATTCAAGTAGCACTTGGTTTGGGTGCAAAGATCGAGGAAATCAAACACACTATAACATGAGTGTTTTATAACACAAACGTGTTATACCGCATTCACGTTCCTATTAGTAATGTTGTATATGTGCATTTGGAAGATATATATGTAAATATATATTATGTAAGTATAAGTTTTTCATTTATTATACTTTATACTTTATACTTTATTATTTCTTATACGTTAAATTTATTTTAGTAAATATAAGAAATTAGGGTCACTTTTAACCTTATGGAACTAGTCTCACATGACTAGACATGAGTCACGGTTTAGAAGACAGCTTCTTCATAATCTAATCTGGTTAGTACATAGGTATTTTTTAGGATTTCAACATTCATCCTAAAGCTTTTAACCTTTTAATTCGAAAACCAATGTCTTTTTGGGAAAGAATATAGTTGTTGTATAGGTTCTCGGGGCCTTTTGGATTGGTTACTGACATTTGTAGGAGTTTTAGATGTGTCAAAATTATATTTTACAAACCTCACAACTCATAAAGGTAGTAATAATTACTTGAATATACATAATCATGAAATGCCTTATAACACAAAAATCAAAACACATAATTTTTATTGATTTAAAATTCTCAACAATATCTACAAATATTCTCCCACTATTGGGACTACTACAAATATCACATAAAATCATAAAGCTACTATAATTGTGTTTCTCCAGACCCTTGACAAGTTTCACTTGTTCAACATGACTCAACTTGTCTCTCTACTCTTTTGCCACTTTGTCCCCTCAAATGGTGGACTTGAATCACTTTATGTTTTCTTAGGTTCTATATATTTTTGCACTAGAAGTGAGTAGGTGGTTTTTCTTCATGACTCGTTATCACTCTCCTCTTACATGTTTTGTTAAAAAATCATGTCTAGAATTGTAATTAGCCCTATATGTAAAAAATTACATCATAAAGTTCCAATTAATTTCAAATAGCTCAATTTAATCTATTTTCTTCTCATATTGAACCACTCAACTAACTATGCAATGCATGCTATAATTTGGGGGCCTAATTGAGTCAAAATTCACATCACATAGCCCCAACTATGGTCGTGGTCTCAAATTGGTCTAAATTTTCACTTTACTAAACTGTGACCACCTCAAAAAGTTCGTAGAGTTAACAAAATGGAATGAAACTCAATGGTTTCTTCTCATTCACTCAATGGCTTTTATGACCTATCTACATGTAGTTTCTCTCTATGGAGCTTGAAAATATCTTTTGGAGTTTTTACAAACTCTCGGTGTTCTTCCTTGGGACATATCCTAAACTAACCTTATTCTCTCTACTAGGATCTAATGACTTACAATGAAATAACCACTCTTATTTGGCTTCATCTCTCTCATATTTTCAAGTAGGCTTGTCTTCACACTCTTTAAATCCTTGAATTGGATTCTTCTCTACTTGCTTGCACATTCCTATGTACTCTCCCACCTTTCCACTAGGCTATCCTCTTTTGCACACTTAGTTGTGCACCATGGTGATATTTTTTTCACTTTGTACCTTCTGTTGGAACTTCTTTTGCATGCCCTTCATACTTCATCTATGCAATCTTCTCTCCCTTCTATTTTATTCTCTATACCACCTCATCCTATGGATTCATGTAATCTCTTGTGTACTGATGGTTTATAATGATCATCTCCTCTTTCATGGGATCCTCCTTCCTCGCTTCAACATCCTAAACTAACCTTATTCTCTCTACTAGGATCTAATGACTTACAATGAAATAACCACTCTTATTTGGCTTCATCTCTCTCATATTTTCAAGTAGACTTGTCTTCACACTCTTTAAATCCTTGAATTGCAGTCTTCTCTGCTTGCACACTCCTTTGTACTCTCCCACCTTTCCACTAGGGTCTCCTCTTTTGCACATTTAGTTGTGTACCATGGTAATATTTTTTCACTTTGTACCTTCTGTTGGAACTTCTTTTGCATGCCCTTCATACTTCATCTATGCAATCTTCTCTCCCTTCTATTTTATTTTCTCTACCACCTCATCCTATGGATTCATGTAATCTCTTGTGCACTGATGGTCTATAATGACCATCTCCTCCTTCATGGAAACCTCCTTCCTCGCCCAACATCCTTACGCACTACCACATACCTCTGGTGACTTCTCTCTTCACCCATATAACTAATTGTTTCAGCTAATGATGTAATTAGGGTCCATAAAACCCCAAAACACATCATATAGTCATAATTGATTTAATGTGTGTGATGTTATTGAGACCAACTAATCCCTAAATCTCATCACATCATCATAATTAAGTTCATATGACTTAAATAGGATAAATTACCTCTCTCCTTGAGATAATTAACCAAATGTGTAATGTTTGATGTAATTGGGGCTAAAAACATATTATATAGTCATAAATTTTAAGTTATAGGGCTCAAATGATGCAGGGGAAATCAAGAGGTATATAGAGTAATTTTGGTGTGTTGAGGTCTTAGACCTCATTTTGGGTCAATAAAGTCTTGTCTTCTTGTTGTTTCTTGTTATCTCCTTATATCCTAGCTTTTCAAACCTATTTTCCCACCAAAACCTAATATTTTGAAAATTTGAATTCCTAGTTTGTCTAATAGGTGTTTTCCCTTAATATTCTCTCCTTGCTTGATCTTGATTCTTCATGGAAATAGAATGGAAACTTAGTGGCACATGGTGGATGGAAGATCACCTTATTCACCTTGTAAATACTTGTGCAACCCATCTTGGTAACCACCTTGGGTTGAGAAACCTAAGATGTGTTTGTTTTTCTCTAACTGAATTTGAACAAGAAGGGAGAGAGGATGGGGGATTTTCATTCAAAGAAAAAGAATAAAAAGAGTTTGTAATGGAGTGGGAAATGAAAAACATAGATTTTCAAGATTTGTATGTGAGGGTGTAATAATATATAGAAGGATAACTTTGTGTTTCTCATGATTCACTAATCCTATATTAACAATGAAATGGAGTTACTACATAGTTCCAAGGTTTAAAAGAACTCATCTCAAACTGGTAATTTACCTAACTATGTGTTTATTTCATGAGAATAGTAAAACCCTAAATATAATAACTAGAATAAAATTAACATTCTTACTCTTGTTATGGGTATGTATATGTGTTGATGATGTTTAGGGAGGTTTGAATCATGTATACATTCATTTAGAATCCTCCAAGACTCTAAATTTTAGATGAAACCCTGTTATGAATCTTTGTTTTTCCATAAGGCTTAGTCCCAGAATTGTATTGTGAGAATTTTTAGTGTTCCCCTATAGAAATGGATTTAGTATGACAAGAATGGTTTCTAAACCTTTATTAGAGAGGAAAAAAGAAACTAAGGTTATTATATGTGTGTAAAAGTATCCTTACATGATATCTCTATCATCATGTACAATCTTGTATAAGACCCTATTTGGGTTGAATTGAGTGAACTCACTTTTAGCTGGGAGTATACAAGTAGACCATCATAGAAGTCACTAGATTAGTGTGAAGAGTGGAATGAGATCAATATAACCCTATTCCCGGGAGGAGAAATTCAAATAAAAAGAAACTCATACTTTTAATCAAGATTTTCAAAATATTATTGTAATTTTCTTATAACCTTTGTTTGAATCCAATCCACTATTTGATGAGAGGAAGGTGAATTAGAGGTTTCCTCATCTAAATACATGTTGAAGGTATGTGGTGAATTCTCATGAATTTTGGGATCAAACTAAACCCCAAAAAACATCAAATTTTCACAATTAAGTCATTAAGGATCAAATTGGCCCAAAATGCATCATTGATTGAACCAATTAAGATATTCCTTCTTCTAGAAAATTTCAATTTCTTCATATCATTCCATTTCAGGCTTATATTAAACTTCTCCCTTATTATTTTATGTAACTATTGTACATTATTTGCATGGCATTGTAATTCATTATTGATGTTGTAGACACCTAAAATACGCTTACGCCTAACATTTCATCTAATTTAGTCAATTAACGACACTTCGTTAATCAACCCTTCTCCACCCCATTCTCGAATGCCCGATTATGACACCTTCTTGGTTGTATTCCTCCTATATTCAACTAAAATGGCTAATAACCCCTTTTATTACCTAAACATCCCTCTTCTAACCATTCAAAATCTCCCTATTTCCCTCTGGATCAATTCTACAAGCTTCCTAGGCTATTAATCAAACATATGTGATTAATTAGACCCCTCCCAAATCTCAATGAGTCACTAATCACTTGCTAATCAAGTTTAACTAGCCTAAAATTAGCTTAACTATCCTAAAGCATGTTTATCACTCCTAATCATAAAGAGCTTTTTGGCTTAGCTTTCGTCCCACATGCTTAGGATTCCAAACTCTTCCAAACCAAAAACTATAAATACAAGCCTAAGGATTTCCTTTCAAATGGTCCTTCTCTCACACATTTGGAGATATTGGCATTAGACCTCATTTGCATTAGCTAAGCTATATAGGCATTTGATCTTGGCCATCCTCCATTGTTGAAGCTCCTCCATCTTGCATCCATACCTTCATGCTAGGTTAGTAGGAGGGTATCTAAACTTGGCCTTGTAGCCATTTTAGAGAGACCTCTTCACCTCCATTGAAGTAAACAACAAATCTAATTTGATTGCTCATAGGTTTAACTAGGTTCAATTTATGTTTTAAGTAATCAATGAGTAGTTAGAGATAAAATGATAATTTTTTAGTTTAATTCATTATTGTAGAAGTTATATTGTTTAGAGCTCATCTTGATGTTCATGATAAGTTAGTTATATCATGGAGTTACTAGGTTTAATTTCATGTTCATTAACATAGCTAATCTTATCATGCATACATTTGGCACGCCTGGTGGGACTTACTCCATAGTCCTTTTCAAGTCTTTTCTAGGCTTTACATGTCCATTTCTAACCATTTTTATGCTTTCTAGGTTTTAAAAGCTTGTATTTTAACAAATTTCACATTTTAAAAGGGATTTTTCTTCCTTTTGCTAAAGCATTTAATGGGTCCAAGCTAGAAATAGGCTTTCATTGATAAAAACTAACCTGTTTGATCCTTTAAATTTTTTCATTTTCATGAATTTTGAGTTTTTATAGGGGGTACGCGTAGGTGTCTTGGATAGGCACGTATGCATCAAAATAGACACGTATGTGTTAAGTTGGCCACGTATCCGTCAGTGCTACACTTTGAGCTTTCATACTTTTTGCAAAGGGATGCATATCCATCCTGTTCCACGTGTATGCATCAAATCATGAGCGTACTCATCTCTCTGGACGAGTAGGCATCTGTAAAAGACTATTTTGACCATGCATTTTACCTTGGCCATATCTTTCGAAACCCTAACGTATGCATCTTGCTAGATGCATAGGTGTTAAACCCCACAATCACATTATGTTAGCACGCATACCTATCGCTTAGGATGCCTATTCATCACTTAGGGCGTGTATGAGTTAGATTAGGCATGTAGGTGTCAATGTTAAAATTTGAAAGTTTTCACAAGTTGTAAGATTAAAGTTTCTAGTTTTTACTAACTTGTTTGGAGGTTCTTAACAATTGTTTGTAGGGTATTTTGGGTTTAGTTTTGAATAACTTAGTTAAGTGTTTCATTTATTAGTTGATAGAGGTTTTCAAGTGTGTATGCTCTTCCCTCATGCCTTATAAGTGATCTTGGGAACCAAAAACACCTCCAAAACCTTCTTATTGCTTTCAAAACACTTGATTTACGCTATATAATGGATTAATCTTCAAATTTTGGTTAAAACGAATTCCTTTTGCAAGATTACTTCAAGTATTTTCCATTACTTATTTATAGTTGAGTTTCACGTTGTGTATGCTCTTCCCTCACACCTTTTGGTGACCTTGGGAATCAAAAACAACACGTAAAATCTCTTTCATGATATTGTGATCTTTTGGAAAATTACTAACTTCTTGCATGTATGACCAAATTCGTTTGTCGAAGAAAGGATGTTTAAAACACAAACCCACTAATACATGTTTGATTGTAGGTTACCAAATGATGTGCTACGAAAAACCACACTAAGTCTAGAAAGATAAAAAACACACCACATTCAACACATTGTATATGCAGGTTCGGAAAAGGGTACGTCCCTATCCACTCAACTAGAACATAACCCCTTTGACATAACACCTTGAGCTACAACAATGGGGGTGATTCTAGGAACCCTAAAGTAATCCACCACTAAGTAACCTTGTGGATGAAATAGGAATCGCTCTGCTTACCCACTTAACTAGTCAGACATTGTGAGTTAGAGTCAAATTTGTCTGTATCGCGACCCCAATGATGATATAACTGAATGCACTAGTTTCTAATTGTATCAGAAGGGGGTAAAGTAAAGCATAGATACTCCTTGGGAAAGGTTAGGAAACTAAGCTCGCATTAGACAAACTGTTGACACCTAGTTGAGTGAACTACCTAGGAAAACCGTATCTTCTTGGAGCGCACTTTGCTAGTCCATATCGTGTCTTGTCAAGCTCTCATGAAGTGACGACTTACTTAAAGTCCAAAGCTTTTTTTTTGAACAAGGAAAGGAGTCCACTTAAGTTGAAACTAAGTGACACTCATCACAATATTTATGATGCATTACTTAGCTTAGTTTCTTTCTCACCTTTGGATGAGGCGAAACTCTGCCCAAGTAACACTTAGTTCATTTCCACCCCATTTGATCTATACCTTTGCATTGTTGTTGCCCATTTTTTGAGAAAGATATGGCATATTTAGGGAGTGTTATCATATATTGTGTTCGCCACTTTTATATCCATTTACACTCATCCATGTTTGTGGTTGAGTTGTTAAATGTCTAAAGTGTGTGGGTATGTTCTTACATCTTTGATAACCACTTGATCTTGATTTCAAGATCATCTTCATAGCTAGGTTTGGTTTCATCATTAATTTCCCTTTGAGTTGTTATTCTTCTTGCATTCTAGCCATACAATTATGAAACTTATATCTTGTTTTCATTTATGAGAACTTGGTATAATTTTCCATATTGTATCATTATGCTACTCGCATGATTAATAACTTCTTGCTATACTTGCACTTAGTTTTGATCCTAACATCATTTAAAGCTTTTGAGAGTGTTGATATTGCATTTTTTATATCACAATAACATCATATCGATGCTAATACCTCACTTTTTCCAAGTATGGTTAACGTGTCAAGGTAGTGTTGTTACGCTATTCACATTTGTAACTTCCATTGTTAAAACTTAGATTTTGTTTGCATCTAAATTAGTCATAGTATATCTTGTGGAGAGATCACATCAATACAAATTTAGCACTTAGGTCTTGTTTATATTTGAACTCGACCTAACTGGTGATAGGGTATTGTCACTATCTATTTTACACCTATCTTTGGAACTGTAGCTTAGGGTATAGTGTTCTATAAAAATTTGAGTGATTGATTGGTTTACTAGTGGACTTGCATGATTGTTCCTTGTGTGTTAACAAACTCATAGACTTATTCTAGGACAATCTTGTTGGATTATCAAAATTGTGTTATCATGATGTATGTTTTCCTTAGATCCCTTTTGGAAAATCACGCCAACATCCCTATATCTACCAAATGTCTAGTTGGATGTCATTATGCTTCCTTGAATCGACATGTCACTTCCTTCCCTTTGAAGAAGTTCCATTACACTATCTAGGTCTAGACATTTGTGCTTAAAAGATGCCAACAATGACCGACCATCGAGTGGTTCCTCATACTTAGAACAATACGAAACCTAGGTTTAGGCATTCACATCAAAATATTCCCATTACAACTAAACCTCATTTAGTTCTTCATGCTAGAGGGCTCATTCAAGAACCTCATTCCCCACCTTCTACCGATAGTCGGTGGTATGGTTTGGACGCTTATGATCCAAATTATTATTCAGATCCACCAACTCTTCTTCCGATTCGATCCGAACTATTTTTTGGATTCCTACTCTTCTTCTAAAGATTCGGGTCCAAACTATAATTAAGATACTCCTATATCAAATCCTGAATCATAGTCCTCCCTTTCTTTCAAGGACCTTCGTTCCCAATCACCTCAATGATGTCTTCCTCCTTTGAAGACTCGTGTGACTCCAAGTTTTGTTGATCGAACATCTGATTCATCTCTTGAGTCATAGACCTCCCTTCCTTCGCAGGACCACCTTTATCAATCTCTTTAACGACCCCCTCCTCTGTTGAAGAGTTCCACGACTCAGATTCCCTCTAGTCAATCATCCAATTCAACTCCTACATCACAATTTATCAAATGGCTATGTGGTCCTACTTTCCTTCCTAAATTGTGTCATCTTCTATAAAAATGACCTAGGTTAAAATCCAAATCATCTATTCATGAGACACCTGCCTCTAAATATATGTCATCTCTTGAGTCGTCTTCTACTATCAAATCAACTCTAATCCCTCCTCAACATTTGATCTCTTTTGACTATACCTTATTGTATCTTCGTCAATCTTCTAAAGATTAACGTCTGTGACCACATTGAACCATTAAAAAGAATCCATGTGCTAAGATATCTTTTCAAAGCACTATCATTACTTTTCATGGGAGCGATAAGGTCAAACCTTCCCCTTGTCTACATCATCGAACATCTTCATATTATTTTGTCAATCAATCTTCCTCTCTTATCAGACTAGTCTCTTCTAATCAACTTCTTATGGTCGAAGAACAAAAACCTCTACTGATTGATTTCTCTCAGGATAACGGAACAATAAGACTACACAAAGATATCCCTCTAGAGGATTGCAAATAAGGGTTCTTTCTTGAACTTGATATGCTCACATATTAGGATGAAGAAATTGATCCCTTTTGTCAGAACATAGAGGAAGAGCCTAAGGTCATGGAACTTGATTCTTCTTCTGTTATTCCATCTTCACCTTCCTCTGAGCATGATGAGATGTTGGGGTCTAGCATTGATCCATGGCCTATCTTCTCATTTCCCAATCATTCCTTATCTATCATCATTCCTCAATCAAAATATCACCTTGGACCACACCTTAATATCCCATCATCTTCTTCTATCTTGGATATACCCCGTAGCCCTCCATTTTCTACTTGTGGGTCACCTCCTGGTAGCCCATTACCTTCTATTCTTAGGCCACATCCTAGTAGCCCTTCATCCTCTTCTATCTATGGGACACCTCCAAGTAGTCCCTCCTCATCTATACTTGGGCTGTACCCTATTAGTCCATCAACATCTTCTTTTATTCTAGGGCCACGTCCTAGTAGCCCTTCATTATTTTCTATTTATGGGTCACCTTGGGGTAACTCATTACCTTCTATTCTTGGGCTGTATCCTAGTAGCCCTTCATCCTCTTCCATATGGGAGACCATCATCTTCTATTCTTGATCCATGTCCTCGTATCCCTTTACCCTCCATTCTTGGTCCACATCCTAGTAGCCCATCATCTTCAGCTATCCTTGGGCCACCACTTGGTAGCCCTCCATTTTATGTTTTTGGGTCACCCCCTAGTAGTCCCTCATTATCTTCTTCCATCCTGGGGCCAATTCCTAGTAGCCCTCCATTATATTTCATTTATGAGTCACCTTAGGGTAATCCATTATCTTCTGTTCTTGATTCGCATCCAAGTATCCCTTCACCTCTTATATTCTTGGGCCATGTCCTCGTAGCCCAATTTTTTCCATCTTAGGGCCATATCCTAACAACCCTTCGTCATCTTATATTAGTGGCTCACCTTATGGTAGTCCATCCTCTTTAATTCTTGGACCATATCCTTTTCCTCACATCAATCATAACCATTTTCTTTCTTCTCCCACTTCTTGGGATCAGACAAATCATGTATCAACTTATAAGAAACCCAAATGTATTTTTCATCAAGCGCAGTTACACATCCCATGAATTCCAAAGTTCCCAACAATTCCAACAACCATAGGGTTTAAAATCAAACGCAATTCAAGAATGCACATGAGTTCACCCATCAAGTATGGTGCAAAGTGCATAAACCTTTGGATAGGGAACTCAATCTCCCATATACGAAATCTATGTTTCACAAAAATTCACAACATTTGTTGAGTATGAGCTCACCATGATAATAGAAATTGGGGAAAATATTACGCTTGATAAAAAAACTTGCTCAATTTCCCTTATCAAGGAAGTCACAAACATTGTTGTTAGATCTTATTTTGCAAATTGACTTTATTGGTCCCACCTTTCCAAAAATATCAAAATCTAAAAATCATCAAAACATTTCAAAAATAAAAAATTGAGAAAACATTAAAAACATACATTAAAATCATAGGTACAAAGATCAAACATTGCAATAAGGTATTGTATGCACATCAATGTTTTTTCCTTTTCTTTCTATTCCATTGCAAGTCATCCGCCATTTTCATCCCTTCGATGGTATTTTGATTAACATATTCACACACATTTTCTAACAATTATCTCTATGGTATATGTTTGACCTTGGTCTTTCATCACCTTGGTAAATTAAAGAACAATCGACCTCTTAGAGATCCTATCACATTCAACATGTAATAAAATTGTTGCAAAGAACTTTTAGATATATTTGTTAACACTAGCCAATGTCATCATCGCAATCAATTCCACATTTTCCATCAATCCATCTATGGCTCTTAACCCCTTGTCAAAAACCATCCAGAGAATTGAAATAAGTTTTGAAAAGCAAAATAATTAATAAAAATCTAAAAGCTACAAAAAAATCAGATTGATATATAACTCTCTCTTGGGGTATTTCCAATAATCTCTATCGGGGATATAAACACCGATTGACAATAGACCAATGTTGCAATTAGAATCAAATACATCTCCGTCGTGATATGGACTCTAGCGATAAAGGAGCAATGTACGACTCTCCTTCCACCCTCCATTCACAAATCACCTTTCAAAATAAATCATTCCTACACATTGGCTAGTTTGTCCTCATTTGTTTCCTATTAAATCTTCCCTTCAAGAGGTTTTCATTTCCATGTACACACACTAGATATCTATGGGTAAACATGATCAGTATGTTACCAAATGTCTTTTTTTCTTTTTGACCTTGTTCATACCCTTTCCTTTGTCCTTATCTCGTCTCACAATTTTTGCCTTTGGCTAATCGATTTTTCATCATGAGGCTTGTAAGCTACATTCATGACATTCATTGTTCTTCTACTTAATTCAAAACATCCATGTGTATTGTATTACCTTTTTCCACGTTTACGAACACATTTGTCCCCTTTCATAAAAATAACCTTCCACTTCCTTTCTATCATATGTTTCTTGGCCAGCTTACACTGGGGGCATCCTTGCTCCTTCCTAAACATGTCATTGGTTTACGTTCATCATCATGATTGAACCTATCCATATTTACCTTGATTCAGCCTCCGCACGTGAAGAATTTTGCTTTGAATACTCCCACCTAACATTGGGGCATTTTTCATATCTTCACTTTCTTGCGCATGCGCATGGCATTCTGCCATTGTACATCCCATCTATCACTAGGGAATCCACGCTTTTTTTTCTTCATGTACATAGCTTTAGAAAAATTTCAAAATAAAAAACATTCAAATATGTTAGAAAAACCAAAGACATTCAAATATGTTAGAAAAATTAAAAACATTCAAATATGTTAGAAAAATCAGAAAAATAGTCAAATATGTTTTAGAAAAATTCTAAAAATAAAAAATTGTCTTATAAAACTTCGTTCTTTGGTTCTTATTTTTTCTCGTCATCAATGACTTGTGAATCATCTAGATCTACCCTCATTAACAAAGCTAGTTTGCATGATTTTTCTATACTCTGGGACACGAGTTACTTGGTACTGTTTCATAGCGCACAATGCCTTATCATTGGACCCAAGTGTCCTCCGTTATTCCCCTTGCATGTATCCTTGCTTAGGGCACCATCGTCGAAACCCTTGTTGTTAATTCAAGTAGGTCGAATCAAGCTTGATAACAAAAACATTACATTATGTTTCTCTATTAGGTTAGCTAGTTTAATTTCTCGTATTGCATTGCATTATGTATGTTGCATGAAGTTTGAAATCATTTACTTTCTCATATTACACCGCATTATGTATGTTGCATGGAGTTAGGAATATTTTACTTTCTCGTATGACATTGAATTTTGTATGTTGTATGGATTTGGTGTTTTAAGCAATAGACACTTGTTCGTATATGGATTTTCATGTCATACTACACTATTGTTCAAAATAGACACTTGTTCGTATATGGATTTTCATGTCATACTACACTTTTGTTCATTCTTTTTAATAAGGACCAATGATGAAGATCACTAGCAATATGATGAAAAATAAAGTTGTTTAAAAGGAACTGGATGGATGTTAGCTCATTCCCCCTTCCTCATACTCATTTTCTTCTATACCCTCTTTATTTTCTTCTTCTTCACACTATTCTTTCTTCTCGTGCTCTTTCTGTTAACTTTTTGATTGTCGATCGAGTTCTTTCATCACCCTATCGACACTCGAGGGGGCATCCTTCATTCTATTAATTTTTCTTCTACCCCTTCAATTTTTTTACTTGTTTATGTTTGTCTACTATATTTAAAGTGAGGTTACTTACGCCACCCCAAAGAGGGGAAAATGTAGACACCTAAAATATGCTATCTAGCATTTCATCCAATTTAGTCAATTAATGACACTTTGTTAATTAACCCTTCTCTGCTTTATTCTTAGATTCCCGATTACGACACCTTCTTGGTCATATTCCTCCTATATTTAACTAAATAGTCTAATAATCCCTTTTATTAGCTAAACATCCCTCTTCTAACCATTCAAACTCTCCCTATTTCCCTCCAGATCACTTCTACAATCTTCCTAGGCTATTAATCAAACACATGTGATTAATCAGACCCCTCCCAACTCTCAATGAGCCACTAATCACTTGCTAACCAAGTTTAACTAGCCTAAACCTAGCTTAACTATCCTAAAGCATGTTTATCACTCCTAATCATAAAGTGATTTTTGGCTTAGCTTTTGTCCCACATGCCTTAGGATTCCAAACTCTTCCAAACCAAAAACTATAAATACAAGCCTAAGGCTTTCCTTTCAAATGGTCCCTCTCTCTCACATTTGGAGATCTTGGCATTAGACCTCATTTGCATTAGCTAAGCTATATAGGCATTTGATCTTGGCCATCCTCCATTGTTGAAGCTCCTCCATCTTACATCCATACCTTCATGCTAGGTTAGTAGGAGGGTATCTAAACTTGGCCTTGTAGCCATTTTAGAGAGACCTCTTCACCTCCATTGAAGCAAACAACAAATCTAATTTGATTGCTCATAGGTTTAACTAGGTTCAATTTATGTTTTAAGTAATCATAGAGTAGTTAGAGATAAAATGATAGTGTTTTAGTTTAATTCATTATTGTAGAAGTTATCTTGTTTAGCACTCATCTTGATGTTTATGATAAGTTAGTTATATCATGGAGTTACTAGGTTTAATTTCATGTTCATTAACATAGAAAATCTTCTCATGCGTATAGATGAACCCACTTTATTGATTAGAATATCTAAACTCCTCAATTTACTTCACCTTTTCATGATCACAGGTCAAATATCCTATGTTACCATTCAAAACTAAGTCTATCTTATCTTATTCTGAAGGGAAAGTGTGCATGAGACTTGGATTTTGATCTTCTGAAAATCAATGATGAGAATTTTCTAGTACACTCTCATTTACCCTCTCCCTCTCAACACTTTCATAAAATTCCTATTTTGCAATGCACAAAATTATTTCAATGGTGTCTTGGCCATATATGAATTTATTTAAATGGTTTCTTGGCAACAACACTAAAGGATCTCTGAAAAGCATTTCTCTGAATGTTGATGTAGATTTGATTGTTTGTGAAGTATGTGGCACTTGAATCAAATTTCTTACTCCTCCTATAGTAAGATGAGAATGAAAATAATTTTCTTAGCACAAATCTTGATGAAGGGCTTGAGTTTATTTATCCATAGAAAGGAAATGAATGTGTGGAATATTTGGCACATTTTCCTCCAACCTTTACCCTAAATTTTGTTGAGATTTATAAAGATATTGATGTGATGCACTCTTTTAGCTTCCAACTCTTCAAGTTATCTCTTATTCTTCTATTGAAAAACTAAAGATATCACAAGGTCCTTAGATAGATAACCTTCTTTCCCAACCCTCGCTATTGTTAATCTATATTATCAGGCTCAAAGGATTATATACGTGCTGCGGAGGAACCAAGGTCAGTCCCTTACATTGTTGGTTGTGAATATTACTTGATTGGTCATCTTAAATATGCATGCCCTAGGATTGTAAAGTGTGTTATCATTCATAATATGATTTTACCATGATTCTAAGATGAAATTAGGGCTTCAACTCCATGATCATGGAAAAATTGACGAGTCCATCTATTCGAGCAACTATTGCTACCTTTGGGAGTTGTGAGGTTTGTAAAATATGATTTTGACATATCTAAGACTCCTACAAATGTCAATAAACAATCTAGGACCAAATACCTAAACAATGACTATATTCTTTCATAAAATAGACATCGATTGTAGAATTTAAAACCTAAAAGCTCTAGGCTTAATGTTGAAATCCTTAAAAATACCTATATATTGAACAAATTAGATTACTTAAAACTATATTCTAAACCATGGCTCATGGAGATGTGAGACTAGCTCTTTAAGATGTAGAGCAGGACTAATTTCTTATATTTACTAAAATAAATTTAAATTATAAGTTTTTCATTTATTATTATTCTTTATACTTTATACTTTCTTATATTTGAACAATTATTTAATACATATATCTTTAAAATGTATGTATATAACATTACCAACAGGAACAAAAGTACATTATACCTCACTCGCATTATAGTTCACTTGTGTTATAAAAACTCTTGTTTTAGTTTTGGTAAGTGCCAATCCTAGTAATTTAAAGCGCAAACATGCTTTTGTAAAATGTGCTCGCATTTCTCTTAAAATCGTAATTTTATCCACATTTTATCTCCCCAACTCCATGTACTTGCACAATAAAACTATTAATATAGTAAATAATGATAAAGCAATGAAATGATAATGTGAAATACAAGAAGGTGTAGTCATAAAATCACATACTTTAGACATTATTTAGTCCCGGTCTCATACTACTATTCAAATGGTTTTTTAGGGAAAAAAGTACTAATTAACCAATGTCCTTTGGCCATTTTACTTTTCTTGTTGTCATCAACTTTGCGGACCTTTGACATCTACTTGCCCACTAGTTCCATCATTTGGCATTGTTTTATCTTTAACTAGGGCACCCCAAGCACCTTGATCCTTTTTACACTTTCTCGCCACTTTTTAGGCACTTTCTATCTGTTTGAGCTTTCTATATTTTTAGTGTCTGGAATTTTCGGGGTTGATTATGAAATTAGAACAAGAGAACCATATAAATATAAAGTTATGAGACCATAATGAGAGACCAATCACTAAACACTACTATCATCACATAAGGTTACATCCATCAAAGGCTCCATTTGTATCCATCTAGCTCCATCACAAGGCACAAGGATGGTTCATCTGCATCACACTGCATAAGAGGGAAGTTTATTCTATTCCATCCACCATTTTATTACATTTATACATAATTATTTCTCACTACTTTCACAAAGTGTGACTGACACAAGAGCAACTAGGGCATGATTGCACACAGATACATAAAACTACATCGGGTTTGAGATGTAGTGCAATGATCAGTTAGTAAGTCCACCATTGTGGCCACTGAGGACAGTCTGACCCCTTCATATGCATCTTTATTTTTTAGGGGTTTGATACTTGTCTTAGGGTTTTGCAAGTCTCTCCTTCGTCACTTTTCCAAAGAACATACTACGCAAATCACACAAAGCTAGTGTGATAGGAAGTGAAGGCAAGTGAATATCCAATAACACCTTAGAGGAGTTTTGCAAGCCCTTTTCATAGACTAGGGCACCCACATGTACCCCTTTATCTCTCTAGGCGCCTAGTCCATACTACTATTCCAAATCTATGTTTTCTAGAGCTTATATATGTTCATCCTACATTTGGTTCATCCATTTTATTCTACGACATAGTTCAACACCTTTTTTAAATCAGCTAAGCTATATCTAACCCTTCTTGCACTTTAGGGTTTTATATTTTCATAGCTTAGATTGTTTGGGTCATTTCCTTTAGGCTTATATATGTTATTTACTGTTGTTCTTTATATTAGATTAACCATAGAATTACAATAAATTCCCCATTTTAGTTAATCATATTGGTGAACCCAATTTCGATCATCATGCCTATAGGATCCTCACTCTTTGTCATCCTAGAGTCTAGTCATCATGAATATCTCAATCACTGATTATTTGCTTGCACATCCTGATGTAAGGTATAAAGTCCAACATCTTCTAGCTACTACCCACATTTGTGCTAATATGCATCCTGACTCGGTGTATCAAACTTTTGTAGATGTATTTTCTCAACACTTATCATCAAAGCTAATATTTCCACTTGATTTAAACACTTTTGATAATGACCCACCCTTGCATATTATGATTCACATTCTCAATATGGGTATTAAGCACACTTTAATTGATAATGGATTTGAAATTAATCTATGTCCTATGTCATTCCTTGAAAAGTTAGGTCTTTCCACTCACGATGTTAGTCCATCATCCCTCTCACTCCGTGCATATGATGGTTCATTTTGCCCATGTGTAGGTCACATTTGTTCTTCCTATTACTGTAGGACCAAAAACCCTCAACACCATTTTCTTTTGCATTGATTTTGTAGTCTCATATAACTATTTACTTGGTAGAACATGGCTCTATGTCATACAAGCCATTTCTTCTACCATACATCATTGTGTTAAATTCATACACGAAGGTATTAAATATATCGTACTTCGCGACCATGATGCATTCCAAAATTGTGATTGAGATCCCGATACTACTCTTCCTATTCCACGCCGGTACTACAACTAACCCTTAACCAATGCATGACCTACCTCATCCTGCCACCACTTGAAGGTGTCATTTGTGTGATAGGCACAATCTCTTCTATGCCACCTACTACTACTTCTACTATGATTCTTTACCAAGGGCTTATGTAGTCTATGGATGTTGTTCTATCACCTACACCTTCACATGTACCACCTCCGCTAGCATGACCACCATTTACTTGCATACTTTTCATGAATGATTCATATTGGGAACATATTCCATTTGATCCTACTTGTGATGACACCATTTTCTCACACGATGGTCTAGCTCGACTTGGTTTCAATTTTGAGGACCTCTATCCTCCTACTCATGCTCCTCATCTATACTATGGCTTCATCACTATTACTATTGCTTATGGCTTGTGTGTCTTCCATATTACATTCTATCTATCACAAAATCCTTGATCTTCCTCACTTACATTAGGGGCACTATAGGTACCCAAAATTGTAGGGTACTGCACCATTGAAAATATGTTACACATACCCCAATGATGATACAGGTCTCCTTGCAAGGTGTTCGGAATCCAGAAAAGCTTGCCAAGTATACGTTTGTATCCCGCATGCCTCGCTCGGCCTCCGCATGCTTTATTTTTCCCTCTGCCCCCTTTTTCCTTGCATTTTGGTCTTCGGATGTGAGACCACCACTACCCTACCCGGGTGGCGATCTGTCGTATTTTCCAAAAAGTTCCGACGATCGTATCAAACGTAAATATTCAATTTCTACCCACATTCTTCAACTACTTTGCTTTGCATTTATGTTTTGGCTGCCCTATGAATAGTGTTTTCACTTTGTTTAATGGTAAAAGAGTTCAATTCCAAGTTACCTTCTTGTGATTGCATTTGCTATAAATAGCCAGCTTGTTTTCAAACAAATGGCCCCTCTCCTTCTCTATTTAATCATTCAGTCTTTGAGTTTCTTGCTTAGAATTCCATTAGTTTCATGTTTTGCATCCATTGTTGATCTTCCTTTGTTGTTTAGAGGTCATTCAATCTTCTTGTTTCATTCTTGCTTCATTACTCTTCCATGCAAGTCAGTTTAAAATAAAATAGTTTCATTCTTAGATTGGAATCCATTTAGAGTTGTAGGTTTTGTTAGTCACAAAAGATAGCTTCTAAAACTCTCGGTGTGTTTGTGTTGTATTCTTGCAATAAATCCTGATAGGAATTGCATATTCAAGCTCTGTTCACTTGCACTATCTCTCTCTTACTCACATTATATTCGGTCTATGTCCAAAAGATGCCATTGTTCAAGTTCCTTATTCTGCTGATACTATCATATACACGCTTTTCTAGATTTAAGAGAACACAAAGGAAATGAGGAGATCACACTGAGGGGACAAAGTCACACATAACTGGATTTACCACTGTTCTGTAAACACCAGGTTTGAGCTATCAAAGTTCTAGTTACAAACGTATCAAATAGAGTAGTGAATTATTTTATTTCAGTCAAAAGTTCGCTCTCGATATCGCCAGGGAAGCTGTGGGGATTGATAGTTTCTGAGAAACCGTGATTCATTCCTCACTTCTGAGGTAGGATCGAGAGTATTTCAATTTAAAACAATTATTTACTTAGATATTTAGGATAAATTCACAACTGCACAGGCAAATAGCCACACCAGGCTATTTTGTTTGTTTTAATTCTGATTACTAGATTAGTTGTCCATTTTCTAAATATATTAGAATAGTTGCTCTTTAAATTTTGTTAAAATACTTCATCGAAAATACAAAAATAAAAGAATACATGCATAGTATAGATACATCTTTCATAATTATTTTATTAATTTTAGTTAAAATTTGAATCGTTTTGCATGAGAATCACGGGACCCAGAGAGCCTAGAGAATATATATTTAAACCAATAGTTCCTCAACCAAATCTGCCCACAACATTGGCTGATATAGATCAAGGCCTTAGAATACGGTCTTTCGAGCAAAGAAAACCTACAAGTAATTAGTGAACAACCGAGAGGGTAAAATATCGAAGACGACAAGGCATACACATCTTGGTGAAATCATCCTAACTATAGACGCCTTGATAAAATATCCAAATAACTATACAAAGATTCGAAAGAGAACAAGTATTTGGTTGTGATCCTTTAGTTCCATAACCTAACGCAGGAGACCTCCTCATTGACATAGATACTAGCTTACGCATTCAAGTTGCCAGAACACTTGTAAGGTATTCTGAGAAAATTATACAACTTCTAGTTCTAAACATAGAGGCTGAAAAGGCATATGATTACTAGATAGTCGAAAGAAGGGATTGATTCTTCACATGACCATAATAGGTCCACAACAACCACGAACTCACGGTTGTAATCCCCAAGTCCCACAACCCAACAGGCCTGTAAATCAGTTAAGTATTGATACCAGTTTACAAATGTTGGTATTTAGATCCTCACCACTCCCACCAGATATCATAATGCAATTCTCCATATTAAATATAGAATCCAATCAATCTAATATTTTTTGGACTAGACCAGAAAACCACCCATAGTTCACTACAAATCCACTAAACCTCCTATCACCATTTTCATGACCTTGTCTAGAGATATATACAAAGCTCCCACAGGTCACTTCCCACGTATCCAACAACCAATAAATAGGATCTCGGTAGAGCTCGACATTGATTGGAGCCTCTGAATAGCTATTATATCTGAACAAACCATTACACCAATTCAGGTTAGGAGGGCCTTCTTTGCCTTAGATTCGTAGATTCCATTATTGCGTATTGAGGATATAAGATTACCGATTAGTTTGTCTGTATCCATTTATATTCCACATTCACCGGTGTCTCGGCACGACCTCGAGAGGTCAAGTACGAGGAAGAGGTACTTGTATATTCCCATGCTTGCATGTCACTTTTCCATCATACGAGGCACTCTTGATCCTGATCATATAGACCTCTCTTTCCCCATGCCTTTTAGTCATATATTTATTTGCAATAGTTTTTTTCTTGGCTATACAAAAATATCACTCACTTTGGTATGCACATGGTTATCCACTTCCTCCTTTCACTGATGAGGAATATGCCATGGGTATGTACAACTTACGCCTCAATGGCTCATTAAGTGATCAACCAAACACTATTGCTTATCAAGTAACCAATGCTTATCCATATGAATTTGACCCTGAAACCGATGATATCTTAGATGAAATTACATGATTGATTCTACATCTTCGACACTTGGGGCATATAATTTACACACCCCCCTCTCATGTTATCATTAATGCATCTCTCTCTTTTTCATTATCATCCATTAGTCTCCTCACATAGGCACATTCATCTACACTTCAGCATTGTCATTACCCGATGACACACTCTTATGCTTTAGTTCACACTTTATTGTTGAGGGATTACTACACATGAACCCCACACACTTTGCACGATAGATGTTACACATTGTGACTCTTTATACATATCATGTCATATATCTTACATCATACACTCTAAATTTAGTCTATATCATTATGAAATTTGTGTATCTACACATCATACATCATATTAGTCATCATCATACATGCATCACACTCTTATGGTCTACGAGTCTAATATTGCATAATCCTCATCTTACATACTAGATAACTCACACCTTATACTTTTAGTCTACATACACATATTACATTTTATCTTATACATCTTACATTACACATTCTATGCATCACATGGTCATATCTTATCATTGCACATACTACATCATATTCTACGCACAACACTCACTACCTTATGACACACTCTAGTTCCTTGGTCCATACGTGAATGTTGAGGATTTACAAATCAAATGGATCTTATCATACATACACGTTCATCATTCAACCTTATCTCATGTGACATTACTAGGCTATTGACATACGCTATAGGATAAATGGTCACCTATTCCTTCATCTTGAAGTGGTACATGCTTTAGGCTACATCACCACTCCCTCTATTCATCTCATCATGATATACAATTTAGGATACATCATCACACACTTCATCACCAGGTCGCATATCATCACTACACATACACACTCATCACAATGCATTAGACACATGACACATACGAATTGACTATTTCCCGATGACGCACTCCTGTTTGTGGTTCATTCTTGACCGCTCGGGGGAATACTAAATGAACCTAATTGAATACACTTCCATTCACTCGAGAGGCACATGAATCCTATCATCCATCATGCATTCCACTCCATCCATCCACTACATATTACATATCTTGGTTGCTTTTACTCTTACTTACTTTTTCTTGTATATGGTAACTTATTACACATGTTAGTTAGATCTCTTGTATGTCATTATCTTTACCATACACACATGCGAGTTCACACATTTCTCTAGTTTTGATCACAGATATAGGTCTCTTACATGCAGCATGGATACTCGCCTTCTACCACTCCTACAACAATCATTGGGGGCATCCACATTCATCTCTTCCAAGTGTTATTGTTTCATTTTTTACTTAGCACTCTACATTACTTGCTTATACATGATTTTGACATATGAGTTATCTTTCTAACATGATAACAGGTGTTTCATGTGTAAAGTTTTTTTACATGATTATTTGCTTCCATGGTTATCTATTGTTTGTAATTGTTTTTTTTATTGCTATTATATGTGGGCCTTTCCCTTTGTTTGGTGTACACACTTGTTTTTGTATACAACCATTATGGCCTTGAGTGTCTTGTGACATCGTGAGTGGTGTCCCATGTTTGCAATCTAATTTGATGGTATGTATTCCTTTCTCATGTGTTTAGTGGCATTTTGACGTGTACATTGTTTGGTAGCATACACTTTTATTTTACATGCATGCTTGTTCGTACTAAAAATTAACTCCTAGCCATTTTTGTGTGCACATTGGTTTCTACCATGCACATTCCCTTCCCTCTGTAGGGCACAATTTATGCATTTGGTCCTCTTTTGGGGCTTTATTCTCAAATTAGTGACGTTTCATATGCCACTAAAGAGGTGGGCATCATTCATGGTTTTACACACTACACAACACACTCTACTAGTATAGTTCGATTCAGTTCTGTCCTTGACATTGTGGGTTACACAACGAGTGGGTTTAGACTAGTCTACGAACCTTGTACACATTGGATTTTATAGGATATAGCTGTCCTTAGCATTCTAGGGAGAAGTTATATGTTAGAGGATACAACAGATTTCCTCTCTACACTACTTTAGCTAGTGGCGTCAGATCACCCAAAAACTAGGAAGTATAGAGATATCTTCACACATATTCAGGGAAGCAGTTATAGGTTGGAGAATAATGCAACTTTCTCCCTACACTTCTTCATCCAGGGTGGCATGAGATTTCCCAAAAACTCGCAGACAGATATCTTTTCTACACCCTTTCTCTCATCACAGATAAAGTGCACATGTTCCTTTTACATTTTTCATTTCCATTACATGCTTTTTACTATATACATGCATCTTTTACATGTGTTTTTGACATATATACATGCGTATTTGACTACTTGATCATCTTCTCCTTGCAGGTCCATCCATATGAGAAGAAAAAAGTCAACAAATACAAAAAACTACAACAAAGGCAACAACAACAACAACAACAACAACAACAACAACAACATTCTGCAAAGAACACACACCTCATATTAACATGTAGGTACATCACACACATCGATAACTACACGCGTGTTTCCACCTGAGGTTCACTCTCACAACTTCTTATACTTTTACATATTTAGTTTCCATGCTCCACTATTTTCTTATTCCACACTTTGTCTAATCGGCACACTTTCTATATCACTCTACATGGATCATCGGTAAGCATCTCTATCTACTTTATGTTCTCGATATTTTTTCTCACCAACATAAATTGGGGGTAAATGTAGTCACAAAATCATGCACTTTAGACATTATTTAGTCCCAGTCTCATACTACTATTCATATGGTTTTTGAGTGAAGAAATTACTAATTAACCCATGTCCTTTGGCCATTTTACTTTACTTGATGTTGCCACTTCCGACCTCTCGCATCTACTCACCCAAATAGTTCTACCATTTGATGTCATTTTATCTTTGACTAGGGCACCTAACCTCATCTTGGGCACCCTGAGCAACCTGGTCCCATTTAGGGTGCCCCGAGCCTTTTACACTTTCTTGCCACTTTCTAGTCATTTGAGATTTCTAGCTTTTTAGCGGTCACCTTTTGGGGTTAAGTAAGAAATTAGAAAAAGAGAACCATATAAATATAAAGTTATGAGACCATAATGAGAGACCAAGAACTAAGCACTACTATCATCACCTAAGGTTGCATCCATTAAAGGTTTCATTTGCATCCATGTAGCTCCATCACAAGGCATAAGGCTAGTTCATCTGCATCACACTGCATGCAGGAGGGGAGTTTATTCTATTCCATCCACTATTTTATTACATTTCTACACATAGTTATTTCTCACTACACAAAGTGTGACTGACACAAGAGAACCTACGGCATGATTGCACACACACATATAAAACTACATTGGAGTCTCGAGATGTAGTGCAATGCTCAATTAGTAAGTCCACCATTTGGCTGATGAGGAAATTCTAACCCCTGCATATGCATATTTATTTTTTAAGGGTTTGATACTTGTCTTAGGTTTTTGTAGGACTCTCCTTCATCATTGATTTCCAGCAACATACTTTGCTCGGTCCAAGTAAAGCTAGTGTGAAAGGAAGTGAAGGCAGTGAATATCTAACAACATCTTAGAGGAGGTTTTTAGACCCTTTACAAAGACCAAGGAACCCATATCTCGACTAGGGAACCCACATGTGCCCTTTTATCTCTCGAGGTGCCCTAGTCCATCATATTATTCCAGGTCTATGTTTTCAAGAGCTTCGCATGTTCGTTCCTACATTCGGTTCATCCAATTTATTTTGTGACACGGTTTGACACCTTTGTCGAATCATCTAAGATCTACCTAACCCTTCTTGCACTTTAGGGTTTTATATTTTCACATCTTAGATTGCTTGGGTCATTTCCTAGGCTTACATATGTTATTTACTGTTGTTTTTTATATTAGAATAACTATAGAATTAGAATAAATTCCACATGTTAGTTAATCAGAAGGGATGAATACTTAGCTATTTAGAAAGGTACTTGAAGTGATTTGGGTGTTTGAATAATGTCTAAAAGGAATTCTCTTGGAATTGGAGATGCTTCATTATGTATGTTGTAGTTAAAAACTACTCCCATACTAAACCATACATATGTTGTTGGTGACTAGAATGGTCTAATATTGTGTCATACAGCTTTCAAATCAAGAATAACAAAGTTTTATAACTTCTAATGTTTATGATAGTATTAAATTAAGCTTTGTTGTTTGTTACTAGTATTAAATTAAGTTTTATAACAAGATGCCTTTAGACTTCGAGCTGGAATGAAGAGGTGATCTCACATTATACATATAAGTGTGGGTTTACAACAAATATGTCAAAAGGGAAATGATTGATGATAGAGAATGCGGTGAATATTTTTCGCTTATCCTTCCTAAAAACATTAGGATATGGAGAAACCAATTTCTCCTCTACTAGGAATACTCTAAGAGGTTATGACGAGAAAACCACTTCACTTGGAACCATAGTCCTCCCGGTCACCCTTGGTCCCAAAACTATCTTGACCTAATTTTATATCATAGATAGGGAAACCAATTACAATATGATTCTTGGTAGACCATGGATCCAAAGAATGAAAGCTATTCCATCCACGTTATTTCAAGAGGAAAGGTTTCTTCATTTAGGAAAGATTTTCGTAGCCCAAGGTGACCCTAAACCTTTTGAAATCCATTTGGAAAATCTCAAAAGGAAACCCATCCATTCATTATGAGTTTAAACTCCCGACTAACCAACTAAATACACCACTTGCTTCCAAAGTGCTAGTCTCTCTTTGTAAAACCAGTTCAAGCAAGTGAAGTTTAAAAACCTAAATCAATCTAAGGATTAAACAAAAGTGAAGTTAAGGTTGATGTGATATAAATTATATCTACGAAGACGACGACAAAAATAGTAAAACTCTTAGAAAATGACTTGCAAATCACTCTCCCATTTGAGTCTCAAGGAATTGAGAATATTTTTGGAATAGCCCCTCTACCGGTAGATGGTTTTGTAGAAATATGCATGGTCAAGGTATTTGAAGTCCAGAAGAGGTTCCTAAGGACAAAAAGATTCAATTTTTCTTGTCGACCATTGGATGCTCCATTATGATGGAGCTAAGTGCCGATATGGCATGGGGGATGGTGTGATTTTGACTTCTCTAGAAGGGAAAATCGTGCCTTTCACCTTTAATATAAACTTTGACGATACCAATAATGGAGTGTAGTATGAGGCTTTACTTCTCGGTCTCATTGTAGCCAAGAGAATGGGAGTATATAATGTTATAGTCTTCGGGGATTCACAACTTATATTCAACCAAGTCTTTGAGGTATATGAGACTAGAGCGGATAATCTCCAACTCTATAAATATTTCATCATGAAATGTGAAAATATTTCAATTTAATTTCCATCGAAGAAATCCCAAGAGAAAAAACCAGCTTGTTGATTCCATGACATATTCTTCTTCACGTTTCTTCCCTTATAAAGGTTTGAAGGGAACAAAATTTGTAGTCTCCATGAGAGCTAATTATTTAATTATAAGAATGCCAAACACTATGATATTACCCAATGAGGACAAAAATATGAACACATCATGTTGGAATTCACTGAAAATGATGAGGCGATACTAGGGTTTCTTCATGCATATACTAATCTTCTACCTTCACATCACAAGAAGGTTTTTCTCCTCACTCATCGTTACTCCTATTTTGGAGACAAGACAATGTAAGCTTTCATGCCATAAGGTTTTGAGGTCTATGAGGTTGATGAAGACTCTCTATAATTACCCCTAGCTCCCCTAAATTCGAAGAACATAATGCTTCTCTAATAGAAGGCACAATAGATATTAATACTAAAACATAAGAAGAGCCCAAAATTCTAAAGCTCGGTTCTTCATTATCGGAAGATGAAATAGAGGAACACACCAAAGTACTTAAAGAGAACTCTCATTCCTTCACGTTTAGCTACAAGGATATGAAGGGAGTTTCTCTTGATGTGGTGGTCTATAATCTGGTCACCAAACTTGATGCTACATATGTGAAACAAAAGTTGAGACCAATGAAACCCAAGTCGGCTTTAATTGTCAAAGAATAAGTAATGAAACTTCTACAAGTGGGGTTCATAAAACCAATAGATTATGCTATGTGATTTAATTTAATTTGAATTAATTAAATCTAATATTATAGAGTCATATATAATAAAAAATGCTAAAATAGAGATTTGACACAACAATCTACGATGTAATATTTAAAACCCTAAGAAAAGAGGAAGGAGAGAGGACTTAGATGATTTACGTATGATCCTGAAGTTTTTGGACTAGGAAAACTACTGCACAGACTTGAACTATGTCGTCAATACTTAGGATAAATTCTAGAATCCACAGATGATTCTAGACATGGGCACTCATGGTCAACAGGGGCACCAGGGTGCTTTAGAGACTACTCTTTGGGCATCGTGATTATGCAAATGATCGGAATCTTATTTTTATAGTATTGTAAGAGTGTCACAAATATTACTGTTGATTTCATGTGTGTTACTATTTGATCACCTAGGGTACCTATAACCTTCAAAACAAATATCACCTATAAAACCCACAATACCACATCAATTCCAAAAATATATTCAATATGGGGAGTTGTCTTGACCCCCATTGTCACCACGATAGTGAAATTACAACCAAGCATTGCAATACATCTCAAACTCCATGTAGTTGTAGTAAGTGTGTATAAGAATCATGCCCTAGGATTCCCTTATGTAAGTGCACTTGATAGCGGGCTAGATCTAGAATGTAACAATGTATAACATGTGTGGATGGAATAAAGAACTTCCCCTTCCTATGTAGTGTATGAAAAAAATGCATTCCCTTATCCCTTGATTGAATGCCAAATGAATTCTTTGAAGTTCTTTTGGTGCCTTTTGAGTGCAAGCTTAGGTGATAGTAATAATGCTTAGAGCTTGGTCCTTTATTTTGAACACATAACTATGTATTTATATGATTCCCTTGTTTGAATTTTGTAATTGGAAACTGGAAGGTTGACCCATAAGTGAAAACGGTGCCCAAAAGTCAAAAGAGACCCAAAAGAAGCGAGTGGGGTGGAAAAGGGTCGGGGAACCCGGAGGGACATGGGTGCTTGGGCACTCCTATCCTAGCTAGGTGATGATGTCGAAGCCATAGAAAATAAATAAGTAAAATACTAAGATATAGGGTAAGAAAATACCAAATAGAATAAAAAAAAAAAGGAAAAGGCCAAATACTATTGTCAATTACTATTTTTCTTTCTTAGGAATCATATGAATGCTAGTATGTGTTTAGGACCTAGAAATGTACCCAAGTGCATGATTTTGTGTCTACACTATGTGGTTCTCCAATATTGTCCTGGTTCTTAAAAATAATGGAAAGATAAGGATATGCATTGATTTCAAAGATATAAAAAAGCTTTCCCTAAGGATGATTTCCCTACCATCTATTGATATCATTGTAGATGCAACAACTAGTTATGAGTTGTTATCCCTCATGGATGGGTTTTTCGGGGTATAACAAGATAAGTATATCTAATGAAGATCAAACCAAGACCACCTTCACCACTCATTAGGGAACCTTTTTTATGTAGTCATGCCCTTTAGCTTGAAAAATATTGGCACCACGTATTAAAGAGCCATGAACTATATATTTCATGATCTTATTCACAAGATTGTGGAAACATATGTTGATGATCTCTTAGCAAAGGATACAAAGAGAAACAAACACCCCAAAGATGTCTGAATCATCCTTTCATGTTTGATCAAGTATGGTGTGACCTTGAACCCAAAAAAATGTGTCTTTGGAGTTACAAGAGGTAAGCTTCTAGGATACATCATTTCCTCTTAAGAGACTGATGTAGACCTAGAGTAGACACAAATTCATGTACTTTAGACATTATTTAGTCCCAGTCTCATACTACTATTTAGAGGGTTTTTGAGTGAAGAAAGTAATAATCAACCCCCATATTTTGGCCATGTTCTCTTATTTTATTTCTTCATTCTCGACCTTTTACACCTACATGCCTAGTTAGCTTCCATCACTTTGCATTATTTTAGCCTTGACTGGGGCACCCATGGGTGCCACCGATCCCATCTAGGGCACCCCAATCCTTTTTGCACTCTCCTGACATTTTTTGGGCTCTTTCTAACTATTTGAGATCTTTATCTTTTTGGCGGTTAGATATTTTAGGGTCAATTACAAAATTATACCAAGAGAACCCTATAAATATAAAGTTATGAGACCATAATAAGGGACCAAGTACTAGTCAATACTATAATCCATTTAGAGTTGCATCCATCTATTGCATTAGAGATCACTTGCATCCACATAGCTCCATCACAAGGCACAAGGCTACGTCATGTGCATCACGCATAGAATATGAGAAGGATTTTATTAAATTCCATGCACATACTCTATTAAATTTAATACATCTAGTTATTTCTCACTACTTCAGAAAGTGTGACTGACACAAGAGCACCCAAGGCACATTATGCACACACTCACCAAAAATACATTTGGGTCTAAAATGTAGTGTAGCGCTCAGTTAGTAAGCCCACTATTGTGGCAGATGAGGTCAGTCCGACCCATTCATTTGCATTCTTATATTTTTAGGGTTTTGATAATTCTCTTTGGTCTTTTGTAGGTATTTCATTCATCTTGGAATATACACAACATTTGAAGAAGTACAATGAACTTGATGCAACAGACAATGAGGGTTTTAGACCATCTGTCGTACATGTAAATATTAGTTCCAGATATTTTACGTAGACTAGGGCACCCATTTTTTAGACTAGAGTGTATGTAGGTGCCTCAGTCCCTCTCCAGGTGCTCTAGTCTAGAGAATCAACCCAGATCCATCCTTTTCAGGACTTTTTCACAATCATTCCTACTTCAAGATTCTCTAGACACCTCTACAAAATAGTCATCTTATATTCAGCTGAGTTCATTCCTCTTATCTCTTGCACATTATGATTTCTATTTTCAGTAGTTTAGTTGTTTGGTTAATTTACATACTTCTTTCTTTGCATTTACAACTTCTCATTTCTTATATTAGGTAGTGCATATTATTCCACATTTTAATTAATCATTTTAGTGAACCCCAACCGCTTTCATGCTTAGGATCCCCATTTTTCTTCTTTGATGGGTCATAAAGTTCCTTAAGTTCCTTTGTCTTATCTTCTTAAACTGTATCCCAACTGTCAGGCTATTCTACAACACCAATTAGATTCCATATGTTGTCCTCTAAGTACACCACTGAACAAAATAAGTCCTATATTGGACCATTTATCTGATGACCCTAGTTCTAGTGGTCTTGCATTTGATAAACCCCTATTGGAATAAATTCAAGCTCTACATGATTTATTTCAAGATAAATTTAAGGCTATGGAATCAACTATTACATCTCTTAGATTTAAAATTCAACAACTTAAGGATGCTTCTCAATCGCATGTTTTTGCTCCTTTTAAATCTTGTATGCAATCTATGTCCACTACATGTCATCTAGTTCAACCTCAAGACATGCCATTTCCCAAGTCTCTCATATTTGAGCATAATACTATGCAACATGAAATCCTTAGTCATTTCCTTAGTCATCAGTTGATCACTCTACCACCTAATCTTTACTATTCTCCTTAGCATTTAACAAAATATCAATGTCATCCATATGCCACACTTTTCCATGAATAATCAAGCATCTTGAGCATGAAGTTCTTATTTTATTTACTGCACATCATTCTAATAAAAACGATTAATCCCATCAGGATCCTAAATCTGATTTATCTATATCTAATGAGCATCAGACCAGCGTTATGCAAGCACCTCCTAAACAACAATATCTCACAAATAGTTCACCATCCTCTCCTACTCAGCCATCTATGATATCACCAAGTCAATCACCTACCAAAATTAGTTCACAATCTCCTACTAATAAGTTATCTATCATATCACCAAGTCAACCTAAACAACCTCCCTTCAAAGTTAGTGCAACATGGCCTCCTCTCAAGTCTAAGCTCCAACCAATTACTTTCGTCAAAACAACTAATCCTCATACTAGTGGTCATGAAATACTATTAACTTTATCCAACACGGTTCCATTGCACGTAAAATTGGTCTTTAGTAGGTTACTCTTGTCACTCTACCCTCCTGATGACACACTCATATTCTTCTAGTTTTTATATGACTGTTGAGGGGTCCTTTACAATACAGAACCTTGTTTTATCTTACATTACCATACCTATCCATTACATACACACCTATACATACACACATCTATAATAATCTATCGCTCGTTACACATACAATATCTCATCATTGAATTGATCTTACAAAATCTATAGTACTTCATCACCTTCATACATCATTTATCGACTAGTGCACACATTATCATACACTCGGGGGGCATAACATGTAATACACCCCCCACTCATCATATCATCTATGCACCTCTCATCTTGGCCTTCTCATACATCAATCACCTAGCATACACATATTCATTCGTACTTTAGCATCGTCATTACCCGATGACACTCTATTGTGCTTCGGTTCACACTTGACTGCGAGGGCTTACAACATATGAATCCCACACACTACACACTAGGTCTTACATACCACATTTATTCACATATCGTGCACCATACATCATACATCACACATCATACATCACACATCATACATCACACATCATACATCACACATCATACATCATACATCATAAATCATACTAGTTGTCATTTTGCATATATCATACTATGCATCTAGCATCATACACTCCACATTCTACATCCTACATTACTAGTCTATCTACATACATTACATGTCACTTCGTTACACTTTACATATTCTACACATCTTGCATTGCATACTATACATTGCATATCAAACATCCTACACATCACATGGTCATCTATTATCATCACACATACTACATTGTCTTCTATGCGCTGCACTCACTACCCTATGATGCACTTTAGTTCCTCGGTCCATACTTGATTGCTAAGGGTTTACAAATCAAATGGAACTTACACTCATCACACATTTACTATTCGACCATTCATTATGTGACTATGCTTTAGGCTACATCACCACTCCTTACTATTCATCATGTAGTGATATATGCTTAGGGATAAATCATCACTCATACATTCATTTTGTCGTGATATATACTTCAGCTATAGGATTCATGCACATCTCTTCTAATTGTTACATATCATCATCACTACGCATACATACTCATCATAGAGTGCTAGACACAATGCACACTATTTGATCTTTTCCCGATGACGCACTCTCATTTATAGTTCATTCTTGACTTCTTCGGGGAAAACCAAATGAACCTCACTACATACATTTCCATCCACTTGGGGGCACGCAGTTATCACTCCATTTTTCATTGCATTCCATCCATCCACAACATACTGCATATTATGATTGCTTTTACTCTTGCTTACTTTTGCTTGTTCATGGTTGTTTTATTGCACATGCTAGTTAGATTACTTGTATGTCATTTATCTATACCATCCACACATGTGCATTCACATATTTTTTAGTTGTGATCGTAGTTACATGTCTCTTACATGTATAACATATGCTTGCTTTATACCCTTCCTACACTTGGTCGGTGGGGGCATCCACATTGGTATCTCACGGGTGTTATTGTTTCATTTCGTACTTAGCACTTTACATTAATTGGTTATACATGCTTTTGACATACTAGTTATCTTTCTAACATGCTAACGGGTGCCTCATGTGCATCATTTTCTATGCAAGGATATATTATTCCATATTTGTTTGTTACATTGTCTGCTATTGTTTTCTTTTGCATGTGGGCCATTCCCTATGATTTATGTGCACATTTGTTTGTTTTTTGCAGCCATGATGGCCTTTGCATCTCTTGAGACATCGTGAGTGATTTCCCATGTTTTCAAACCTCTTTTTGTGGCTTACTTGTCTTCTTGTCTATTTACATTACTTTACTTTGTAGCCTACACACTATTTGTGTAACTTATACATTATTTTCTATATGCATGTTTTTTCATACAAACAATTTTTTTGGCTAGCCATCTTTGTTTATGCATGCCTTGGTTTTTTCCAAGCGCATTCCTTCCCCCTGCAGGGAATAGTTTTAGAGTTCATGCGGTTAGGCCTCTTTTGAGGGAATATTATCCTATCGACGAAGTCGCATGTGCCCTTAAAGAGGGGGACATCATTTGGGGTTTTACATACTACACAACGTATTTACACCAGATCAGTTCAGTGCACTTTCTGCCCTTAACGTTGTGGGTTACATACAACGAGTGGATTTTAGACCAATCTACGAACCCCATACACAAGTGGATTTTATAGGACATGGTTGTCCTTAGCATTCTAGGAAGTAGTTATAGGCTAGGAGGTTACAGTGGGTGTGCCTCCCTACACTACTTTGGCTAGTGGTGTCGGATCACCCAAAAACTAGGACATATAGAGATCTCTTCACACACATTCAAGGAAGCAGTTATAGGAAGGATAATAATGCAACTTTCTCCCTACACTTCTTCTGGCCAAGGTGGCATGAGATCGCCCAAAAAACTCGCAATACAGGATATCCTTTTACACTCTCTTTCTTGACATGGATCAAGTGCACATGTTCCATTTACACTCTTTCATTTGCATATTTTACATTTACATAATTTTACATGCATCTTTTACATTACATTTTTACACATACATACATACATATTTGACTACTTGATCATTTTCTCCTTGCAGTCCGGTCATATGAGAAACAAGTAGTCAAATGGGGCAACAACAATAACAACAATGTCAACAACAAAACTTCATGAAAACACACTATACTAACCATGCAGGTACATCACACACATCAACATCTACACATGCATTTCCACCCTAGGTTAACTCTCACCACTTTGTTTTTGCGCATTTTCATCTATAGTTTCCATGCTCCATCATATTTTTTTCATTCAACACCTTTTTGAGTCCTTTAACGCATTTTATACTACAATATTCATAGACATCATGTACACATCCCTATCTACTTTATGTTACCGAGCTTTTCGCTCACCAACATAAAGTGAGGGAAAATTTAGATACAAAATCACGCACTTTATACATTATTTAGGCCAGTCTCATACTACTATTTAGAGGGTTTTTGAGTGAAGAAAGTAATAATTAACCCTCATCTTTTGGCCATCTTCTCTTATTTTATTTCATCATTCCAGACCTTTTACACCTACATGCCCAGTCAGCTTCCATCACTTTGCATTATTTTAGCCTTGATTAGGGCCTAGGCTAGTGTTGGGGTGCCTATGGGTGCACCGATCCTTTTGCATTTTCCCGCCACTTTTTGGGCTCTTTATAGCCATTTGAGATCTTTATCTTTTTATGGTCAGTCATTTTGGGGTTAATTATAAAATTCTAACAAGAGAACCCTATAAATATAAAGTTATGAGACCATAATGAGGTACCAACTACTATTCAATACTATAATCCATCTAGAGTTGTATCCATATATTACATTGGAGATCACTTGCATCCACATAGCTCCATCACAAGAAACAAGGCTAGGTCATCTACATCACACATAACATAGGGGGAGGCTTCTATTTTATTCCATGCACACATTCTATTAAATTTTCTACATATAGTTATTACTCGCTACTTCACAAAGTGTGACTAATATAAGAGCACATAGGAAACATTATGCACATACTCACTAGAATTACATTTGGGTCTAAAATTGAGTGTAGCACTCAGTTATTAAGCCCAATGTTGTGGCAACTGAGGTCAGTTTGACCCATTCATTTGCATTCTTCTTTTGTAGGGTTTTTATACTCCTCTTTTGTCTTTTGCATGTCTTCCGTTCATCTTGGAATATCAATGACATCTGAAGCAGTACAACGAACTTGATGTGATAGAAAATGAGGGTTCCATACCATTTACTAAACCTTTAAAGATCAGTTCCAGAGATTTTACACATACCAGGGTGTCCATTTGATAGACCAGACTACCCATAGGCACCTCGGTCTCTCTTCAGTGCTCTAGTCCAGAGAATCAACCCATATCCATCCTTTTCGGGACTTCTCCACAATCGTTCTTTCTTCCATATTCTCCAGTCACCTCTGCGACACATTCTTGTGAGCATCTCCTATTCAAATAAGTTCTTTCCTCTTCTCTCTTGCACATTAGGGTTTCTATTTTCATTAGATTAGTTGCTTGGGTCATTTACATACTTCTTTACTACATTTACAGTTGTTCATAGCTTATATTAACTAGTGCATATTATTCCACATTTTAGTTAATCACCTAGAAAATATTTGAGAAATCCTTGAAATGACTCTACACATGGATGAGTCTAGTATCAAATATTTTCTAGGAAATCTTGGGGAAATTTGGAGGTTTATCCTTGATCTCACATATGTCATCCATCCCATTAACAATTTTTTATAGAAGACTTGTTGCAAGATATGGACAAAATATTTTTACAACGCCTTTGAGTCACCAAGCGGTTCCTTCTTTCTCCACCAATGCTTATGCCACCAAATTCTAACCATCCTTTACTTTTATATTATAGATCAACAGACATTTTAATTCCATGTATGTTAGCATATGAAGACAACGATGGTCATGAACATGCTATCTACTTTATTAGCCATGTACTCCTAGATCATAAAAATCATTGCTCATAAGTAGAAAAGGAATGTCTTGTTATTGTTTTTACAAACAAAAGATTGAGACATTATATGCTTAATCAAGAAAAGAGACATTGTTTTTAAATCTGACTAGTTGTAGACATTCCTAACTCAAGATGCTTTGTCCAAGAAGGCTGGTAGGTTCATTACATTAATGAATGATTTTGAACTTACCTATATGAACCAAAAGTCTGTCAAGGGACAAGTTATCACTGATTGGTTAGCTGAAAATCCCATAGACTCTAGCGTGTTAGTTGATTTGGATTTCCATGATGAATGCATCTACGATATAGATAAATCTCTCAACGCTTCATATCCATGGTAGTTAGATATAATAAATAATATTTTCGATAAGACATACTTGGAACGGGCTAACTCTTAACAAAGGAGACAAATTCACACCATAACCACTAAATATGTGATAATAGAATAAGTTCTATACTGAAAAGCCTTTGACGATATGTTTCTTGGATGCGTTGATGAAGAAGCATAGAAAGTCCTCTTTGAATCCCAAAGTGGAGTTTTTGGTGGTTGTAGACAAAAAATAACACACATATTACTATTTTACTATGCTAGCAAGTATGTTGTTATATACATGGATCTTACAAGAGAAAATTATTCATTGGTGGCACAACCCCTTTGCTCGTTTGCTTATTTTCCGATTTCTATTGCATTGCTCTTCTTTTGTCACAGGTTGTGCTCTCTTTTAGTGAGGTCATAGGAATCCCTATCTTTCGGTAATTTCACATATGTCATCATTTTCTCTAGGACACTAGCACCCATTCTAGACAACAACACCCAGTGCCCATGTCCAGCTATATGGGTGCTCTGTCCTACTTATTTATTTCACTTATTATGGTATTTGTGGTCAACCTTTTCAATTTTATCATCCTTATCCCTATGTAGTAGTTGACATGTTGTGTCACTAATGTCAAAATTCAAATAAGATATCCCTATATATACACAACATACATACCATTATAGGGGTTGTCAATTCTAGAGGGCTATCTTATCTATATACTATCAAAGGGATTGCATTTTTGGGATGCTTATTTTGCATACACTACATAGGAAGGGGAAACTTTGAATTACATCCCACACATTTGCATCTTATCAATCCATAACCTGTTATCTTGGCATCATTGGTGCGAAGAAAACCTAGGGACACTATTCCACACACAGGCACAAAAAACAACATGGAGTCTCGAGATGTAGTACAATGATCAGTCATAAGATCACTCGGTCAGGTGACAATGGGAGTCGGTTTGACTCCCCATATTACATCTTTTTTTTTTAGGATTTGATGTAGTTTAAGGTTTTGTATCTCTTCATCTCTTTATAGGCTACATGTGAATTTGGAAATCATTTAGTGACACACGGGTGATTAACAACGAAGGTCAACGACCATCTTACAACATCGTAAAAATTCATATTCTCGAGCCTCTCGCATAGTCACGGGCTCCCAACAGAGGTCTCTAGCACCTAGGTGCCCTATAAAATTTCTAGGAACCCTAGTCCAGACTAATCCAACAACTCCACAATTTTCTAAGCACGAGATGCAAAAGTATGCCATCCCGGTTCATCAATATTCCAACCCAACATACTTTGGGATTAAATGAATATCAACTAAGTCATTCTATTTTTCTCTTTCATTTATGGTTTCTATTTTATTAGCTTATTATTGGCATCGATCTGCATTGTAGCATTTATTTATCATACGTGACTCTGTAATTTAGATTTAATATTATAATTTTATTAAATCATTTGGTGAACCCATCCTTAGTTAAAATCCTTTCCTAGGATCCTCAAAACCCTAATGGCTAAAAATAGATCCTCCTATCCTAGTCAAGGTATGCATCATGTTAGTGGGAATCCTATATTTGATGATGCTATTAAGGATAAACTTAGTGCTCTTTATCAAAATTCTCAACTTGATAGAAATGTCCAAAGTCTACTCCTTACTCACAAAAACTCCATTCCCACTAGCTTTCATAGTTTTGGCATTTGCATAGTCTCACTTGACCAAAATTTCATTCCATGTTTTCCTTTTTCTTTCATATCCACCCATGCTACAGTAGCTTCTCCTCCTCGATATCATGTATGATAATGTTATTAAAGATCATGTGTTTGGTGACATGCTTACTTATATGGATGCAAATAAATTTGTTTTTCACAATAAAAATATACATGTTGATGATGATTTTTTTGTTCATAGTCAAGATAAATGTAAATATATATCATGTTTCTTCTATTTCTAAAAATATTTCCAATTATTGTAATAGATCTCCTGCTACTTCTTTATATGCTGATGATAGTCTTGAAGAACTACTTGCTTGTGAAAATTTGACTGATAGTGATGTGGATTATATTTCTGACCATGAACATGTTAGTGAGGATGTTACTTCTCTTAAGACAGCTGAATATGAATTTTCTACCCCTCCTTCTACTTCTGAGATTGCTTCCAATGTCATTCATGATGATTCTTCCCCCTCCATCAATGCACCTCTTATTGTGACTCCTAAGTCTACATCTAGCATTCCTATAGAGCCTCCATGTTCTTCACCTCCTTCACCACCTCCTTCTCCCCTTCCACATCCACTCCTCCTTCTCAAGTCCCCATGATCACTCATAATGGAAAAAATCAACCCCTCAATGTGCCTCTCATTTCTTCCACCATTCCTTCACATGATATCTTATCACTCATGCATATTGTTGGCCATTTGCAATCTCAAGTTCAATATCTCACTCTCGACGGTAAAGTGTATTATGATTCTATTGAAAATAATTCTCTTCATGGAAATCCTATTCCAAAGAAAATTCACAATTCAACTTTTCCTAAGGATTTTATCATGCCTACCTTTTCATGTTTTGATGGTTACGACAATCCTTATTTGCATCTTAAGCATTATCATTTAGCTATGGATTCTTATTCTAATGATCGATTGTAACTAAAATCTTTTCGTTATAGTCTTGTTGATGATGTTCTCCAATGGTATACTCATTTAATTTATAGATCTATTTGTACATATTGTGACATGTAAGATACTTTTCTTAGACGATTTATTATTAACAATGGTCATAGAGTTACACATGATCGCTTACCTAGCTTGCATCAAGGAAAGAAAGAACCCATTCTAGATTACATTTTATGTTTCAATTCAACTATTATTTCAGCCTATTGATCTAGAAAAGAAATTTATGTTTTTTTGTGGTTTGATTCCTACATTAAAAGATAAATTACAATACGATACATGTGAATTGTTTGCAATTTTTGATATAAAGTTATTGATCTCCAACAAGATTTAATTGATGCACATGTTATAGAACACCCTTATATTTCTTCTACCACTTCATCATCTATTGCTTCTTCTCGTCTTCCATCTCTTGAGTTTCCTCCATGGTATCTATCTCCTCCACCTCATAGGCATGTTCCATCCCCTCCACCGTGTAAGCATCCTCCATCCCCTCCACCACATCAGTCTCCACCTAAGTCTTCTTCATCTCCTACTCGTGAGCCATTGCATTTCTCACATGTTGCTAAGCCTCGTGATGTTTTACATGCTCTGCTGGAAAATTATTTAATTTTTTTACCGTCTAATCATCCTCCTCCTCCTCATCGCTTGCATTTCAGCGTGATCTCCTTGTTGCAATTTCCACCACATTAATGGCCATAGGGACAGTGGATGTCATGTCTTACATGACAAATTACAACAATTAGAAGATCAAGGTGTCATTTCCTTTGGCTCTCACTCTCATGAGTGGTATTTTTCTCCTATTCTGTATAAGCATTCTTCTGCTATTATTTATTTATCTCCTTTGAATTTTGTTATGGTTTTCATTCATCCACCTCGGGTTATCATTCACCCGCACCCTCCACTCGCTACATCTATTACTACATCATCTCATCCTTGTCACAATACTACTACATCTCATTGGATTCCCAAGCCGTCAACATCTTCACCTCCTACCGCTACATCTCCCATCATTAGCACCATTTCATTTTACATTCTCATGTTCTTTACTACCTCACATGCTTCCACCATCCCTTGCAGGCCTCTCCATCTTTGGTAAGTGATTTCGATATGATCATATTATTTCCTAATGATGCACTCGTGTTCTCAAGGTTCTTACATGATCTGTTGAGGGATCTGTTACAAAATGAACCTCATCTCACTCATTCTTAATGATTTGTGCTTCATGCTCCATCTTTCTAGCATACACTATCAATCTGTTTCTCGATGACACACTCTTGTTCTATGGTTCATTATTGATTGTTAAGGGGTCTTATATAAATGAACCTCATTTTCCTACACATATGTTAGGGGCATCACTCTTCTCCCCCTCTTCATCATACTTACACACAATTACATACATCATTTTACATCTTTTTCATCCTACACTTAGTAATGTATCATTCTATTATTCTCTATCATCTAAATACCATGGCTCATTCATTTTATCTATTACACTACATCACATACATCTATTATTATTCATCCCATACTCTACATCATCATCCATTTTATATCAAAAAATCATTTACACACTACATATGAAAATACAATCATCATATCGCACATCAAGGCTTAGTCAATAGAACAAAATGATAGCAATAATCCATTTATATGTATCGGAAAAATCATAGTTTCAAAATACAATCGTTGGGGGCATGCCCCATGCCTCAATAAAACCATATACATAAAATCATATGCCATCCTCACTGTCACTCTCTAATATCATGAGAGATCTAGAATTAGATACTTCACCACTCAATCTATGACACTTTGGTCTTAGCCCCTATATCTCTCCACCTATCTCCATAGTATCACTACCTCAATTGTCTACTCTAGGAATTGGCCATGCAACTCCACATATTTCATGAATACATCCTTAGCTAGGTCTCATCCTCCTAAAACTCCTAGCACACTGAGTCTCCACATGAGCCTCATCACGATCGCTCAATATTACAATATATGTGGCTATCTCTATAGTGATCGACTCAAACAAATGGGCATGCTTGCTAGAAATAACATCCACTACAACCCATCACCTATACTCTCTTGCCCACAACTGGTAGTCACAATATACAATATACATCCTCTAAGGGTCATTATCATCTCCCCAATAGGAAACAAAAAGTACATGTATCTGCACACCACCTCTCTCACAATGCAGTCACTATAGGCATATTATGGGGCACATCCCCCAATCTCGTTGTGTCATAGGCATGTGTTATCTGAAATTTACCCCAAGGTGATTTTGATAACTTGCATAATTTCTTTAGACTTGGAGAGGTAATAATGGTGAAAATAAAAAATTTGGATGTTGGGGGCACCCCTTTTCTTTTCTCTAACTTCCCTATTCAAGAAAAATCTAAGGAGTTAGTGAAAATTTGCTAAAATTTGAAAAAATAGAAAAGGGACCTATTCCAATGTATTGCAGTGTCAGGGGCTGCGCATGGAACAATTGTGGAAAGAACTAGGGTTCCTCATCCTTGACTTGGGTCCGAAATGCTAAGGAAACAATGATTTTTGGGTAAATTGGGTCCCGACGGCCCAGGTTGTCCAAGTTCCATCGGGCCACGAGTTCCCGAAATGCCAACTTGCCCTATTTGCAAAAGGTTGAAGCGGGTCCTTTGTATTGCGGAAAAGGTGGAAGTTTGGGGCTGGGTGGTCAAAGTATTGTGGGGACATGAGTTCCCCACGAACCCAAAATTGTCACATAATGAAGGAGGCATTGAAGTAATGTTGTGCGAGTGAGAAGCAAGTTACAGAGGCGAAGGGACTTTGAGTAGAATAGGTGTCACGGAGACGTGAGTTCCCCACAGAGGTGAAATTGCCACACATCTAAGAAGGTAGAGTACATTATGGGTGAATCGGTTCCCAGCAGCCCAAGTGGCCCTTGTACCCCAGTGCCACAAGTTCCCCAAAATCATGCAATACTTGCAATACAAAGAGAAAGTGCTTTAGTGTGGATTATTGATCCGAAGCTTCGATTTTGAACGCCCGAACCTGATCTTAAAATAGGCATATCTTTTGATCTGGAGCTTTGATTTTGAAAAAAATGGAATTTTTAGAAAGGGCTCGACATCCTCTATAAGAAAATTCTCTAGCTCCAAAAAATTAAATGCTCAGTCCCGTAAAATGCAAGAAATGCGTAGTAAACTCAAAATGGATGTGATCACTCGAAAGGTGATAACTTGAGTGATTTTAAATGAATTTTCACAAAATTGGTCATTTTGGAATCATGGCTCTGAGCTTGATGCATAAAAATCAAGAAATATATAAATCGGTAAAGTTTTGATGGTTAGTTTTAAGGAAAATGATCCCGATTATATTTGGTTGTTGGAAAATGGTTGAAAGGGCATTAAATGAGCATGGGAAATCATTCTTTCACTTGCTTCAAGTTATGGGATACCTTGAGATTGCTTCTACAAGTCAATATTCACCAACCACACTCATTTATCATGATTTTATATTTGTTGAAAAGTGGATTTTGGGATTTGCATCCCCTCTCTATCTCTTCCAAAATTCTATAAATTGAAATGTTGGGCTCATTGAAAAAAAAGAGGATAGTTTGAGTAGAAAAAATCTATCATGGTTTTGTGAAGCCAATGTACTTGCATGCCTTTGTAGTGGACTCCTTGCATGGTGATCCAGGCCTTTATTTTGTAATAGCTTGAACTGTGCATATCAATGAAGTAATAGATGCAAGTTTGTGGATGTATCTTCCCTTGTTGTGTTTGTTTGCATTATTCTTGCCTCTTCAATCTCATTGCAAATATATTATCTATTTTATGCTCATACAGGGATTCATTATTATTGTGTTTACATGGAAAGGTGTTGTGATTGTTTTTATTAGACTATGGAGAACTGTTATCACCCTCTCTAATATGCATTTTGCTTCCATTTTCACACATTAGGGATTGTTCTCATACCCTCCTTTTCTGGTGTATCACCATTGTTAGTGTAGGATTTACCTTCATGCACTCTCTCTCCTAGTCCCTTAGAAAGTTAGATTAGGATAAGATAGTTCCGCCTTTGCATTAGGAGTAGATTATGGCGGGTAGTTTAGGAGTAAGAACCGAATTTCCATGAAGGTCTATCTCAAGTAGCAAGTCCCAAATTTGGAGATAGTACCCATGTTATCCAGTCACACCGTGAGGTCAAGAACGTGCACTGTGAAAATTAGAGGATGTTGTGATTCGGTGATAACAAAAGGCATGGTCTAGTATGTCCCACTCAACATCAGATAACCCCAAAGTCAACAATGTTCTCAAATGTCAACCCACACAGAACTCCCTCTAGTGTATATCTCTCTACACAACACAAACACCAACAAAATTTTGATATTAACCCTCATACATATTCAAAACCAACTCATTATGGTACTAAAAATCATCCAAATACCAACATTTCACAATAAACTATCAAAAAACTCTCCTAGGTCATCAATGCACAAGATCAAGTCACGGGCACATAACATCAAGTCACCAACACCTAGAATTGGGTGCTAGTGTCCTAGAATATGTCAACACCACAGGCACTCATGTCAAAACAAATGCACAAAAATAGAAAATCTCAATTTTTGCAAAAATTGACAAATTTTGACACATTTTTCAAAAATAGTCATTCTCACCAACTCATCGGTCATTTGTGAAGCCACCATGCAAAAATTGACAAATTTTGACACATTTTTCAAAAATAGTCATTCTCACCAACTCATCGGTCATTTGTGAAGCCACCATCACCACTACTCTCTCGAACATATCCAACCTCTTTTTCCTAACCTATGACATTCTCGAAAGCTCGAGCTAAAATTTTTGATCCCTCCCAGTACAAGTGAAATTACTATTCACTTTTTACAATTCCTATATATAACACTTATCAATTTTCCATCTACTATAGTTTTCATTTGCACTCATTTTTCCCACTAATACATGGCACATGGTTTTGATCATATATGGAGTTTTGTTACTCTTTTTCTTCCTCGTTTTCACCATTTGGCTCATAATTTCTTCTACCACCACATTATACATGTTATACACTTTGCTATATTCAACTTTGGGACATGTATTGATCAAAATTCACACAATATTACAAACATATTTTACAATGACTTTGGTTCACTATTACATTTTTTTATCTCTACTTTCTACTTAGTGCTTGTTCTCTCTACCCCTTACCCTTTCTCCAAGAGGGGAACATATAATCAGTTAACCTTACAATCACTCTCATGGTCCAATATAATCAATCGATATCCTCAACACATTATTATCGTAATTTTCTCTGATTCCATTCAAACAAAGCTACAAACCATATCATTAAACATTCGACATCTTCTACTATATGCGATTGATTCCCCCTAATGACCTAATCTGGGGGGACAAAAGAAAATTTCTCCTGTAAGCACTTATTAAGCACACAATTTCAAGAAATTTGCTATCAGGTCAAATCAAATCAATCAATCGGTACAACAAAGCACACTCTATTATTCCTCCTAGATGACCTAACATAGGAGTTGTACTATATTACTATCTCTCTAGATGACCTAACTTGGGAGTTATAATACATCATTGTCACTTCTAGATGAGCTATGGAAGCCATTTGGTATGAAACACATGGAACTAAATTTGGTCTCTATGCATCCGCAACGGTTGGATGCTATAAGGATGTAGTCATAGATGGAGAGAAAAACTAGACCTCTCTCCCTAACACTCTTCGTCTAGCAGCGGGATGCCTAAATAATTCTATCTTCAAACAAAATCGGGTTGAGAACTGATCACTCCCTACTCCTCACAATTTCCATTGACAACAATTCAAAATATAAAAAATTTCCAAACCAACTTTACAATTTCTCTAAGTTATCCTTACAACAGTTCGCTATCTCTATCTATGTCGCATGGATCGATACGATGATCCATGGTTTGCCACACTATATGTTCTCACATTCTACATGTACTTCTATAACAAGTATTCTCTAGACTTCTCACATGTATGCTCCTTACTTCCATTATAATACTTGAATTTCATTCAAATAACATAAGGGGAGGGAGGGGGGATGTAGAAACAAAATCATGCACATATTACTATTTTACTATGCTAGCAAGTATGTTGTTATATAAATGGATCTTATGTAAGAAACATATTCATTGGTGGCACAACCCCTTTTCGGTCTGCTTGTTGTCTAATTTATATTTTATTTCTCTTCTTCTGTCACTTTTTGTGCTCTCTTTTGGTCAAGTCACATGGATCCTTGTCAATTGGTATTTTCACATCTCTCGACATTTTCTCCACGACACTAGTGTCCATTCTAAACACCAACACCTAGGTTCCTATGTCCGGTTTTGGGCGCCTGTCCTACTTATTTCTTTCACTTATTGTGACATTTTTGGTTCGCCTTTTTGGTTTTCTCATCCTTATCTTGAGGTACTAGTCGGCATGTCGTGTCACTAATGTCAAAATTCAAACAAGAGATCCTTATATATACACAACATACATACCATTATAGGGGCTAGCAATTCTAGAGGGCTATCTTATCTACATACTATTAAAGGGACTACATTTTTGGGTTGTTTATTCTACATACACTACATAGGAAGGGGAAGTTATGAATTCCATCCCACACATTTGCATCTTATCAAGCCATATCCCGATATCTTAGAGTCATTGGCAAAAGGAAACCTAAGGACACTATTCCACACATAAGCACATAGAACTACATGGAGTCTAAGATGTAGCGCAATTCTCGGTCATAAGATCACTCAATCGTGTGACCACCAGTGTAGACACCTAAAATCCGCTTACGTAGTTTTAATACTAAAATTGCACTAATTACCCTCTTTCTCGTCATTTCCATAATAATTAGCACTTTTCCACTAATTAGCTAACATTCCCCTTCTTATTCATTAATTAATTAACCCTTCCCCATTTTGGATGTCAATTAACAACTTTTCATTAGTTATAATCCACTTCTAAGTGATTAATTAAACATTATTAGTTAATTACGCCTTCTATTTTAATCAATAAACCCCTTTTATTGGTTAAAATCCCCTCTTACACCCCCAAATCATGCTAATTTTCCTCTAAATCCCATCTAAATAAATTCTACAAGCTTATCCCTACCTATTAATTAATCACATTTGATTAATTAAACCCCTCTCAACTCCCATAAAGTGCACATCCTTTATTAATTCTTCTAAACATGCATATCCTTTGTATTTCTTCTTTGGGATTTTGTCCCACATCCACTAATTTGTAAGTATTTCCCAAATAGGTATGTTATATAAAGGACCAAGCTCCTTCCTGTCAAAGACACACCACACTTTGATTAGTGAAACTTATAGGCATTTTGATCTTGAGTCATTCTCCATTATTGGAAATAGCTTCTCCATCTTGCATCCATTCTCTCAAATTGAGGAGCATGAGAAGATGCAAAGATGGCCTTGTAGCCATTTCTTGGTGAGATCTCATCCTCAATTCTTGAGGAAAACAACACCAATTTTATTGCTAGGTGATCTAATTAGGTTCATTCTTTAGGTAACAATCACAAAGAGTAGGAATGGCTTAGAATTTAATGGTTTTATCATGTTTATGCATTGAAGATTTTTTTCCCTTAAGATCTTATCTTGATGGTTCTATAGTAGATTTGGCTTTGCTTTGAAACTAATAGGTGTTAGTTTCTTTCCTTTATCTTTGCAATTTTATTATGTTCACATTTGGCACACCCGGTGGGACTTACTCCATCATCCTTAGCATTTTATTTCAAGATTTCTTAGTTTAGTTTCAATTTTAGCTAACCCTTATTTGGCACATGTTAAATAAATTGAATTCCTTGATATATTTTGATAATTTTACATGTGTTGAGTCTCTCTTATAGGTACAAAGGAGATGGGTTGTTGCTAAATTTGGGTTAAAGTGGCAAATTTTTGACCTTTTTAACATTTTCCTTGTCAAAATCATGTGTTTGTGACATCATACAGTGCCCCGCGCTAGTGTGAACAAGACCTGCACTACCGTATCTCCGATCGTACTCTTTGTAACACTATTTTTTGTGTTTCGTGTTAGACCCACATTAGTGTCAATCTAGGTGCACTAGTGTCAATCAGGGCGCTCTAGTGTCAATCTGTGTGCATAACCTATCTTTCGGAGGACATAAATTTTTCTCCCGAACTCGAAACGACTCCATTTTTTTACGTTGGAAAGGTATTGAAGCGAACTATGCAATGGAAACATAAATTTGGGGTTTAGAGGTAAAAAAAAAAGTTAGGTTTTTCATTTTGTAGATAACTAGTCATTTTCTAACATGTTTAAATGCTTTAATGAATGTTGTGTCTCCATGTCATTTTAAAGTTAGGATAAGGTTACGTATGCTCTTCTCTTGCACCTTTTAGGTGATCTTGAGAATCAGAAACAACTTTGGTCTTCCTTATTTTCTAAACATTTCATCATTTCATTATTATTTAAAGGAATGAACAAATTGTTAAACATGTTTAATGGTCCTTTGATATAGAGTTTTCCATTTTAGGTTACTTGTTGTGTATGCTCTTCTCTTGCATCTTTTAGATGATCTTGAGAATCAAAAACAACATTTGATCCTCTTTTTAAAATGTTATAATTTTTTTGTGGAGAACTACTAACTTTTGAGTGCAGGACCTTATTTCGCTTGTCAAAGAATCAATATCTAAAAAATACTAATACAATTTGTTGCATGTTGCCAATAGTTTGTAAAACCAAACTAATACAAAAGATAAATAAACACATCACTATTCAAAACATTGTATTGTAGGTTCTGATAAGAGCTACGACTCGACTGTTTAATCGGGGAAGTATCTTGCCATAATCCATAAAACTCATTAAGAGGATTATCCCAAGAACCCCAAAGTAGTCCACACCTTGAGGGAACTGGTGGACAAAACAAAAACACCCGCTTACCTACTTGACTAGTGAAAAAACCTTGTGAGATAAGCTTCAAGCTATCGTATGAGGCCTCATTCATTAATTTTATTTTGGGGTAATGGTACACCTCTCTAGAAACAATTCTAGATGTGTGTACCTATTGTAGGTAGGAATTGGTGAGTGTTGCGAATGAAAGCATAGGAAACCATTTTGCACAAGGGCCAACCTTGACTTTATCCAACATGTTTCAAAGAGATTTCACGAAGAAATTTTTTGGATTCAAAACCTTTTATTCGAACAAGGAGATTCCATTGAAGTTTGAGCCTAGTGTTATTCATCACGAAATTTGTGAAGTGTTACTTTGTCCTAGTTTTTCACTTGTCCTAAGATAAGGTGAAACTCGCCAAAGTTACGTCAAGTATTTTTCATCACCACTTGGTCTACTCCTTTGTTTTCTTGTTTCCCTTTTGGGAAAAAAGAAAGCATACATACAAAGTGTTACTCAATATTGTGTCCACCAATTTTGCACCCACTTACATCCTTCCTTATTGCGACTACAATAGTAAGCATTGAAAGTGTGTTGGTACATCTTCACATCTTGAGTAGCCTTGTCTTGATACCCATGTCAAGATGTTTCATCATAGTTAGGATTGTTTCATCACTGATCTTCCTTTGAGGTGTTACTCTGCCTACATTATACCAACACATTTTGATACTTACATCTTGTTTTCACAAACTTGATATAAGTGTTTAAACTGTGTTGTTACACTACGCTCACAAAGTATCAACTCCTTGATATACTTTGACCTATTTTTCCTTCAAACATTACCTTGGATTTTGAAAAGTGTTGTTACCTTGTTCGCATTGTACCAATATTACTTTGATGCTAATATCTCGCTTCTCCGTGAAGTTATATTAACATGTCCAAGTGGTGTTGTTATGCCACTCACATTGGTAACTTCCATTTTTCAAGGTTTAGGCCTTGTTTGTTTCAAAACTTATTTTAGTATACCTTGATTAGAAGTCACTTCAACCCCTTGTTAATACTTACACCTTGTTTATTTTAAACTTGACTTAAGTGTTGACATTGTGTTGATCATCTTGCATCAACCTACCATTGAGACACATTTTACATAAGGAATAGTTTCTTTTAGATTGGATTGGTTTTCCGAACTTGTTTGATTGTTACTTGTGATATTTCATCTTATAGTTTTGTTTCCTTGGAAAATATTTTGAGTCTTTGATTTGTTGGTGCCTTATTCTTTGGACTCTTTGGCTTGATTGTTTGATATTCATAAAAACCTTCGCAAACTATCACGCTTGCTTGCTTGATTTTCCTAGAGTCATTGTAGTCTTTGAACAAATTTTTAAAACCTTAGAAAACAAATTTCCTATCAAGAAACTCTTGAGATAATTTGAACATTGGAAATTTTTCCTTAGTAGGCATTATGTTGCTAAATTTTGATCAACCATTTTGACATTTACACTTGCAACTTGTTGTCCAAACCTTATTGGATTGTTGAAATTGTGTCATAAATATGTCTTTTTCCTTAGAGAATCTTTGGAAAATCACATGAACATCCCCATATTTGTAAAATTTCTAGTTGGTTGCCATTATGTTGCCTAAATTAACATGAAAATTCCTTCCATTTGAAGGATTTCAGTCACACTATCTAGGTCTAAGCATTTGGATCCAACGATGCCAAAAATGACTAACTATCACATGGTTCCTCACACTCACGATAATAGGGAACCTAGGTTTCGAATTCACATCAAAATATATCTATCATGAATAAACCTTGTTTGGTTCTTCATGCTAGAGAACCGGTTTGGTTACCCATTTACCCACCTTCATCTCATGGTCGGTGGTATTATTCTGATGATTATAATCCAAACTATTCTTCTCAATATCCTAATTATTATAATCCAAACTATTCTTCTGATTCCTTTCAATCTCTTGATTATTCTGATCCAAACTATTACTCAGATTCCCCTCGGTATCTCGAGCCTCATCCAATCAAATTTCTTTTAAGGAATAACTCGTGTTATAAACAACGTTTTCCTCCTTGAAGGGTTTATGTCGCCACAAATTATCCCCATCAAACATATAATTCAACTCTTGAGTTACGGTCCTCCCTTTCTTCGTAGGACCCCCTTTATCAGTCACCTCAATGACATCTTCCTCCATTAAAGATCTGTGCGACATAAAATTCCTCTAATAGATCATCCAAGTCAACCCCTATGTCACAATCTATTGATTTTCTACATGATCCTCTTTGTCTACCTACACTATGCCATCTTATACAAAAACCAATACCAACCCATTCCAAATCCCCATCTTCTTCCACTCGCGAGACATCTAAATCTAACTCTAGTTCGTCTCTTGAGTCATATTCTTATATCAATCATCATCACATATCTTCTAAATCTTCCACACTTGTTGGACCCCTTTCTTCCAATCAACCTACTATGGTCGAAGAACAATGATCCGTACCAATCAATTTATTTCAAAATGAAGAAAAAATCAAAGAACTCATGGGGCTACACAATGACATTCCTCTAGAGGATCATGAGAAAGGATTCCCTTTATACCTTGATGTGTTCACATATTGTGGGGAAGAAGATGATTCCTTTTTTCAGAAAATAGAGGAAGATCCTAAGATCATCAAAATTGATCCTCTTCTTGTTCTTCCATTTTCACATTTTGCATTACATGGAGAAACGCATGGGTCTATAAATTATCCTTGGCTTATCTTCTCATCACCCAATCATTACTTACATATCACAATTCCTCAATCACAATCTCTCCTTGGGTCACCTCCTGGTAGCCCTTCATCTTATTTTATATGTGGGCCACCTCTTGGTAGCCCATCTTCACCTTCCCTTGGGTCATGTCCTAGTAGCCCATTATCTTATATATGTGGCTCACCTCCTAGTAGCCCATTATCTTCTATATGTGGCTCACCTCCTAGTAGCCCATTATCTTCTATACTTGAGCCACGTCCTAGTAGCACATTATCATCTATACTTGGGCCACGTCTTAGTAGCCCCTCGTATTCTATCTATGGGACACCTCCTGGTAGCCCATCATCTTCTATACTTGGTCCATGCCCTAGTAGCTCTTCATCTTCCATCTATCGAAACCTCCTAGTAGCCCATCATCTTCCATTTATGGGACACCTCATGGTAGCCCATTTTCTTCTCTACTTGGGCCACATCCTCGTAGCCCTTCATCTTCTATCTGTGGCTCACCTCTCGGTAGCCCATCCTCTTCAATTGTTGTACCATATACCCTTTATCCATCATATCATGCTTCTATATACAATTTTAGAAAAGCCCATCATTATCAATCCTAAACATCCAATTTCTTCTCCCACTTCTCGAGATCAGAAAAATCATAGATTAGCTCATATGAAACCCAAACAATATCTTCATCAAGCTAAGATCAAACATCCAAAGAGCTCCAAATCTACAATCAAATCCAACATTCACAAGTCTAAAAATCAAACATGATTCAATAATTCACACCAACGTAGCCATAAATTATGGTGCAAAGTGCAAAAACCTATAGATAGTGAACTCAATCCCCACATACAAAATCCATGTTTCAAGATAAGTCACAGTCACTTATCAAATATGATCTCACCATAGTCATCGAGATTAGAGATAATATCACTCTTGATAAGAAAAAACTCCTAGTCTCCCTTATAAAAGAAATCACAAACATTGTTGTTGGATCTTATCATGTAGAGTGACATTATTGGTCCCAACTTCCCAAAAAAAAAAATCAAAAAAAAAAGACAAAATACTAAAAATTTCAAAAATGAAAGGTACAAAGATAAAACATTGCAATCAGGTATTACATACACATGGATGTTCTTTCTTCCCTTTTTACCCATTCCTCTATAATTCATCTACCATGTTTATCCCTTTGATGATATTTTAGTTTGTCTATTCGCACTCATTTTTCGACATTTATCTCTATAGTATCTGCTTGACCTTGTTATTTCATCACCTTGGTAAATAAAAGAATGACTGACCTCTTAGATATCCTATCACTATATAAATCTAATAAAATTATTGTGAAGAAACTTTTGAACGTATTTGTTAACAATAGCCAATGTCATCATTGCAATCACTTCCACATCCTTTCATCAATCCATCAATGGTTGTTAACCCCTTATAAAACAAATTGAGAGAGATGAAATAAGTTTTCATAAATAAATAAAAACAATCAAAACATAAAAAAGCAAAGCAATAAAAGTATATCTAGTGGTGTTTTTAGTATCTCTATCGGGGCTATGGATGCCTAGATTATAGTAGAGCAATGTTGTGACTAGAACTAGATACATCTATGTCGAGGATAGCGGTGAGCAATGTACGACTCTCCTTCCACCCTTCATTCACAAATCACCTATTAAAATAAATCATTACTACATGTTGGCTAGTGTTTCTTCACTTGTTTTCCATCAAATCTTCCCTTCAAGAGGTAATTAATTTCCATGTGCACACACTAGATCTCAATGAGAAAATAGGATTAGTATGTTACTAGGTTTTATTTAGACCTTTTTCAGACTCTTATTTTAGTCCATATCTTGTCTCATGATTTGTGCCTTAGGCTAATCACCTTTTCATCATCAATCTTCTAGCTACATTTTTCATATCCTTCCATAGCATTCACGCTTTTCTTCTGCTTCATTCAGGACATCCATGTGTATAAGGTTTTATTTTTACAATGTTTGAGAGAAAATGTCCCTTGTTTCAATAAACAATCTTCCACTTCTTTTTTATCATAAGTATCTTAGTTAGCTTGTCTCTGGGAGCATGTTCACTCCTTCTTAGCACTTCATTGGTTTTATTTCATCATCATGTTGAACCTATCCTTTGTGGCCTTGATCCAACATATCTTCTTCTTGTATATATGCGTAAATATTTTCCCTTGTATATTCCCATCTCTCATTTGGAGAATATTTGAATCTTCATTTTCTTGTACATAGCTTCAAAAACCCTAAAAATTCACAAAATCCTAGAAAATCCAAAAACATTGGTAAAACAAAAAAATCCTAGAAATTGCTAAAAAAATTAAAAATCCTAAACATTGGTAAAAATGTCAAAACTCCTAAAAATTCAAAAATCACAAAATTAGTAAACACATAATTTATACAATTGGATTTCTTTGGACACAATGTCCTCAAACATCGAAAATTATCCTAGAAAACATCTTTCTTTGGTCCTCGTTTGCTCTTGCACATGACTCGCGGATCATTTTAATCTACATCTATTTAAAAAGCTAGTTTTTTTGCTATGTCTGTACTCCCTTACACAACAAGTTGCTCAAGATTATTTCATAGTGCACGATTGCTTTTTTAGAGTACCCCTATGTCCTCCATTTCTTCACCTCGCATGTATCCTTACTTGGGGTGCCATTTTCAACCCTTGTCATTAACTCAAACATTTGAGAACTGAAGCTTGATAACAAAAGCATTGGTGTAACTATCTCGGAACATTTTTGTTTGAGTATGTGTGTTTGTACTTGTTTCCTTGTCACAAAGTTCACTTGTTTACTTTCTCGTATTTCATTGCATAAGTGGATTTCAGTTCTAATACTAAAATTGCAGTAGTTACCCTCTTTCCTGTCATTTCCGTAATAATTACGCTTTTCCACTAATTAGCTAACATTCCCCTTCTTATTCGTTAATTAACGACCTTTCGTTAATTAATTAACCCTTCCCCATTCTAGATGCCAATTAATGACCTTTCGTTAGTTATAATCCACTTCTAAGTGATTAATTAAACATTATTAGTTAATTATGCCTTCTATTTTAATCAATAAACCCCTTTTATTGGTTAAAATCCCCTCTTACATCCCCTAAATCATGCTAATTTTCCTCTAAATCCCCTCTAAATAGCTTCTACAAGCTTATCCCTACCTATTAATTAATCACATTTGATTAATTAAACCCCTCTCAACTCCCATAAAGTGCACATCCTTTATTAATTCTTCTAAACATGCATATCCTTTGTATTTCTTCTTTGGGATTTGTCCCACATCCACCGATTTGTAACCCTTTCCAAAACAGATAAGTTATATAAAGGACCAAGCTCCTTCCTCTCAAAGACACACCACACTTTGATTAGTGAAACATATAGGCAATTTGATCTTGAGCCATTCTCCATTGTTGGAAATAGCTTCTCCATGTTGCATCCATTCTCTCAAATTGAGGAGCATGAGAATATCCAAAGATGGCATTGTAGCCATTTCTTGGGGTGATCTCATCCTCAATTCTTGAGGCAAACAACACTAATATGATTGTTAGGTGATCTAATTAGGTTCATTTTTTTAGGTAGCAATCACAAAGAGTAGGAATGGCTTAGCATTTAATGGTTTTATCATGTTTATGCATTGAAGAAGTTATTTTCCCTTAAGCTCTTATCTTGATGGTTCTATAGTAGATTTGGCTTTGCTTTGAAACTACTAGGTGTTAGTTTCTTTCCATTAGCTTTGCAAGTCTATTATGTTCTGCACCGAGGTCGGTCCAACTCCCCATATTGTATCTTTTTTTAGGATTTGATGTAGTTTGAGGGTTTTGTAGGTCTTCATATATTTTTAAGTTATAGGCTAATTTGGTGATCATCCAGTGACACACAAGTGATAGACAAAGAAGGTCAACGACCATCTTGCGACACTAGAAAATCCATATTCTAAACATTTGCACAGTCACAGATGCCCAACAGAGTTCTTTGGCACCTATGCACCCTAGCCAAGTTCCAGGTGCCCTAGTCCAGCCTATTCCAATAGCTCCATAATTTTACGAGCACATTTGCGACAGTCTGCCATCTTGGTTCATTAGTCTTCCAATCTAGCATACTTGGGATTAAGAAAATATCAGCTAATTCATTTTATTTCTTCTCTTGCATTTATGTTTCTATTTCATTATCATGTTGCTTGTATCGGTATGTATTGTAGAATTTATTTATCATATGTGACTATACGTACCTAAAATTGTAGGGTCTTGCGCACCACGTAAAGATGTTACACATACCCCAATGATGATACAGGTCTCCTTACAAGGTGTTCGAATCTAGAAAAGCTCGCCAAGTATAAGTTTGTATCCCGCATGCCTCACTCAGCCTCTGCATGCTTTTTTTTTCCCTCTGCCCCCTTTTTCCTTGCATTTTGGTCTTCAATGATGAGACTGCATCCCTGTCTGGGTGGCAGTCCTGTGACCACTGCCCAGGACAAGGCGACGGTCTCGTAACTGCCTCCCTGCATAGGGCGGCGGTCCTATTTGTGTTTTCCATAAAGTTCCGATGATCGCGTCAAACGTAAATCTTCAATTTCTACCCACGTTTTCCAGCTAATTTGATTTGCATTTATGTTTTAGCCACCATGTGAATAGTGTTTTCACTTTGTTCAATGTTAAAAGAGTTCAATTCATAGTTACCTTCTTGTGATTGCATTTGCTATAAATAGCCAGCTTGTTTTCAAACAAATGGCCCCTCTCCTTCTCTATTTAATCATTCAGTCTTTGAATTTCTTGCTTAGAATTCTATTAGTTTCATGTTTTGCATCCATTGTTGGTCTTTCTTTGCTTGTTTAGAGGTCATTCAATCTTCTTGTTTCATTCTTGCCTCATTGTTGTTCCATGCAAGCCAGTTTAAAATAAGACAGTTTCATTCTTAGATTGGAATCCATTTAAAGTTGTAGGTTTTGTTAGTCACAAAGATAGCTCCTAAAACTCTCGGCATGTTTGTGTTGTATTCCCGTAGTAAATCCCGCTAGGAATTGCATAGTCAAGCTCTGTTCACTTGTACTATCTCTCGCTTACTCGCATTGTATTCGGTCAATGTCCAAAAGTTGTCATTGTTCAAGTTCTTTATTCTGCTGATACTATCACATACATGCTTTTCTAGATTCAAGAGAACACGAAGGAAACAAGGAGATCACACTAAGGGGACAAAGTCACACACAACTGTATTTACCAGCATTGCGTAAATGCCAGGTTTGAGCTATCAAAGTTCTAGTTATAACGTATCAAATAGAGTAGTGAATTATTTTATTTCAGTCAAAAGCTCGCTCTCGATATCACTAGGGAAGCTATGGGGATTGATAGTTTCTGAGAAAATGTGATTCATTCCTCACTTCTGAGGTAGGATCGAGAGTCTTTCAATTTAAAATAATTAGTTGCTTAGATATTTAGGATAAAATCACAACTACACAGGCAAATAGCCACACCAGGCTACTTTGTTTGTTTTAATTCTGTTACTAGATTAGTTGTCCATTTTCTAAATATATTAGAGTAGCTACTCTTTAATTTCATTAAAATACTTCATCAAAAATACAAAAATAAAAGAATACATGCATAGTGTAGATATATCTTTCATAATTAGTTTATTAATTTAATTAGAAAGTTGAATCGTTTTGCATGACAATCATGGGACCTAGAGAGCTTAGAGAATATATATTTGAACCAATAGTGCCTCAACCAAATCTACCCACAACATTAGCTGATATAGATCAAGACCTTAGGATACAGGTCTTTCGAGCAACGACAAACCTACAAGAAATTAGTGAACAACTGAGAGGGTTAAATATCAAAGACGACAAGGCATACACATTTTGGTCAAATCATCCTAACTATAGACTGCCTTGATAAAATATCGAATGACTGTACAAGGATTCGAAAGAGAAAAGTATTTGGTTGTGATCCTTTAGTTCCACAACCTGATGTAGGAGACCTCCTCGTTGACATAGATACTAGCTTACGCATTCAAGTTGCCAGAACACCTGTAAGGTATTCTGAGAAAATTATACAACTTCTAGTTCTAAACATAGAGGCTGAAAAGGTGTATGATTACTAGATAGTCAAAAGAAGGGATTGATTCTTCATATGACCATAACAGGTCCACAACAACCACAAACTCATGGTTGTGATCCCCAAGTCCCACAACCCAACAGGCCTACAAATCAATTAAGTATTGATACTGGTTTACAAACGTTGGTATTTAGATCCTCACCACTCCCACCGGATATCATAACGCAGTTCTCCGTATTAAATATAGAAGCCAATCAATCTAATATTTTTTGGACTAGACCAGAAAACCACCCATAGTTCACTACAAATCCACTAAACCTCCTATCACCATTTTCATGACCTTGTCTGGAGATATATACGAAGCTCCCACAGTCACTTCCCATGTATCCAACAACCAATAAACAAGATCTCGGCAGAGCTCGACATTGATTGGAGCCTCCGAACAACTATTATATCCGAACAAACCATTACACCAATTCAGGTTAGGAGGGCCTTCTTTGCCTTAGATTCATAGATTCCATTATTGTGTATTGAGGATATAAGATTACCCGATTAGTTTGTCTGTATCCATTTATATTCCACATTCAATGGTCGTCTTAGCACGAACTCGGGAGGTCAGGTACAAGGAAGAGGTACTTGTAGATTCCCATGCTTGCGTGTCACTTTTCCATCGTATGGTGACTCTATAATTTTGATTTAATATTATGATTTTATTACATCGGTAGTCACTTCGGAGGGAATTCAACTTCTCGTAATATTTATCGGATGGGTTAATTCTATCCCACATTGGATCATGACATTGTAGAGTATGTGTGGAAATTCCAAAAATGCCAAGAGTTCTCACATGTCATACACATTCTGGCCCAAGCTATATGACCTATAGTGACACCGTAACCATTCTCCACTTGGGGTTTGGATCTGATAGGAAACTTCTCTCCCACATCTACAAATGACCATAAATTAATAATCACGACCAAAAAGTATTTTAAAAAATGGGTTAAGGCCATGCCTCTAATCACATGACATGGTTTCATCATAGCCAAGTTTATCTCAAATAAGATTATCTGCAGTATGACATTCCACAAGTCATTATTTCAAATAATGGATCTCCTTTCAAGAATGATGAGGTGTATGAGTTATGTGAAAAATTCAAAATATCCCATCGCACGGCTTCTTTTTACTACCCCGTGTTAACTGATAGGCTAAGGAAACTAACAAGACCTTGTAGTCCACTCTCCTTAAACGGTCAGGAGAATAAAAGAGATTGACATTGTTATTTCTGTCCTTGTGGGTATACAAGAATTCAATTTGTACAATAATGGGGTAACCCCATTTTCATTAGTATTCGAAGTGATGAAGTGATTATACAAATGGAGGTAGAACTGAATATTCTTTGTGTGTCCCTATAAGGTAGTCTAGATGAAGATGAGTATTGAAATACATATTTAACTAACTTAGAAAGCCTAGATGAGAAAAGGCTTATAGATGAACAACATCATTAGGTTTACATAGAAAAAATGTGTCATCGTATAATAAGAAGGTCTATGAACATCAATTTCAGGTAGGAGACCTTGTCTTAAGACTCGATAGACGAATGGATAAAAAATTTGGTGAAGGTAAGAAGTTTAGGCCAAAATGGCTAGGCACCTATCAAGCAATATAATATTTCAATAATGGTGCTTACCGTTTGTGCACTATGGAAGGTGAGGAGTTTGGTGAGTATATCAAATCACTACACCTTAAACAATTCTACATTTAGGTATTGTTTTTACACATTGTCCTTATTGTGTATGTTGTTATATCATAGTTTTGTTTGAATCATAGTTTTGTTTGAAATGGTAATGGTAAGAGTATGAATATCATAACCATTTCTTCATATTCTCCAACCATACATTCTATATCATTATCATCACTTAACATGAGACAAGTTTTAATTTTAAACCCACTAGGAATTATATATTTCAATTCTTTTATAATTCACCCAATTCAGATGCTTTCACTTGTAAAATATTCCGAAGCTTCCCGATAATAAAATATCTCCCTAAATAGTCTCTTTATAACAAAGGAACTTCTAAACATTTCACCTAGGTTTTATGTTCGCTCATCTTAGTCTTCGGTGATGATCCCTCACATCTTACTAGTTGTATGAGGTTGAGATTGGGGAATAGATGTTCCTTCCTGGAAAACACAATACAAGGTCAAGACTAAAACAAAAAAAATAATATAATCAAAAGAGAAGAAGAAATTGAATGCATTTATTTTAATAATAATCACATCTTTTGTCCTTTCTAGTCTTTAGTGGTGAGCCCGTGCTTCTTACTTGGTATCATGAGGTTAGGAAAGGAGGAAGAGGCCTTTATGTATGTATAATTTGTCCTCAGTGATGAGCCCATGTTTCTTACCAAGTAGGATGGGACACTATAGGGTCTGTTAAAAAAATTGAAAATAAGTTAAAAAAGCGTCTTGAAAGGAAATAATTGGAAAGTGTTTGAGAATATTTCCCAAAAAAAATGTTTTATATGTTCATGTCAGGAGAGAAAATATTCCCAAAACCATATTTTGCTAATTAATAGGCCATCTTTGATCTAAGTCTAGTTAAGGTTCATAAGTGCAAGTCATCTTGGATTTGGTCTGTCAATCTTAAATAGAAGTCAAGTTGTAAGTATCTACAAAAGTCTATCATTAAAACTCATGTCTCTAGTTCTTCACTCTCATACTATCTATATTTTAATCATATGTCTCGTATCCTTCTTGGCTCTTGATGATGAGCCCTTGCATCCTACTAGTTGTGTGGGGTCAAGAACTAAGTGATACCCTCATGGCATTATATCTTTCTCAACATATTTTTCCAATGGAATGAAACGATTAAGTAATGTTTGAAAATATAAAGTTTCTTGGTATAATTTAAACCATGTGTTCATTTTACCAATAGTTTTGTATATCACATTACTATACTATCCATGTCATACATTCAAAATCACAAAAACATCATAAATTCCTAACCATCTAAGAGTACACAAATGACATAAAGCATAATGAAATAAACTTTGCAAAGAAATATCAAACCAAATATATATATATATATATATATATATATATATATATATATAATGCATAGTATAATGCCATCACACCATAGGAAAGTGTGGTCAAAACACTCAATCATGAGCCAAAAATTAAAAACTGATATATACACAAAAATATCCCAAAATAAATAAACTCCCCTAGCCTATCTCTCTCTCTCTCTCTCTCTGTGAGATCCATGTGAAGAAGTGCGGTGAGGAATCCTCTTTGTGACTCCTATGATGAGACTAGTTGGACATAGTGTGAGAACTTTCATGTATAAAACAAGTGAGAATATATGTGGGAGTGTTTCTTTAGCAATAACCTCACTACGTGAAGGACATTTTTGCCTCATCATGTCCTAGAGATCCTTCACCTCTGTCTCAAAATCAAAGCTGCGTTCTCGCCTTCAACCAGAAATATCTCCTACTGTGTGTCGTCAGGTTGGTGCGAAGACATCGATGTGGTAGTTAGCTTATCTTTGGGGTTCCTAGGTCTCACATCGGCGGTCTCCCGAGATATGTTAGTAGTGATCATGAATAAATATAAATTAATTCACCTAATAAGATTCTCATCATCCATCAGCCTATGGCTGCAAGATACAAGTTAGCAATGGAAAATTAGTAGAAGTGAAAATAAAAAGAAGAGAAATAATAACTAATAACATCTAATCGAGAAAGTAGAAGGAAAGGAGAAGTACAAATACTCACTAGGATATCCGATGACCCAAGTCGGATCCGTTGCTACCTCCATAGCATCTACAAGTACCTCCTTAGCCTCCTCCTTCTCTTCCTCCTCATGATAAAAAAACTCCTCCTCTGCCTTTGCCTCAACTATCACAACAACCGACTCTTCTTTGTCACCCTCCCAATCGGATCTGTCTCCTCACCGAGCTAGAATCTATCTTCACCTCCTCCTCATTCTCTACTAGAGCCTTTCCAATATGTAGGACTTGGGGTGGTATAACCGCACTTCGCCAACATGATCCGTAATAATTACATGTGTCCCAATCGCAACATTGAGAAATATAACTATCCATATGAGCTAGCCCATGTGATCGGTTTGCCTCCCGATGCCTATGAACATAGTACCAACCGCATGAAGGGCATCTAAAAAGGGTAACCCAAACTGTTGGGGTACCCATACAACGAGATGAATCTCAACCCAACCACCATGATCAACTAACCGAGTAGTGGATTTACAAAGGCGGCCAATGCAACGATCTCATGACCCCACTTGCTCATCATCCCCCGATATAGTTAAGCCACCACATCTATAGTAGTAAATGCCATTGTTTTTTGTGGTGTGGCCATGAGAGGGACCATATCAACCATCTCACTACTCTTCAAGATCTACTTTCCCAATACCCCTCGATAGGGGATCACTTTCTTGTATATCCATGACATAACTAGTGTGGGGTGGTTGAGTGAAGTGGCCCCACATCTAATAATCATGTACAAGTCATGGTAGGTGGTGCCTAATATGTCTACCCCCACGAAAATATCGTCATGTGATGCTCAATAATCTCTACAATGGGAGCCCAACAAATCAGGAACATGTCACCACCCTTATCCCCTATCAAACGTGAGGCCAAAATACCAATGATGACCTTATACGAGTGGGAATCGGGGCACCCTCGATAAGTAACAAATCATACTCCCTACTTGGAACTCGTATCAAATTCATGTGTATCACCTAAATAAGTTTCCCATTTGTGGGCCTCATTTGATGAGATGGTGCTCTTTAACGCCAACTTCTTGCTAGTAATAGGAACTCCAAGTATCATTGTAGATCAAGAATTTCGCACTTGTTACCTGTCCAAGTTAATGCACCAAACTAAACACAAAAACCCTGAAAAACTCCAATGAAATCGATACCTGATGGACAAGATCCGAAGATGTAGACGGATAAGGAAGTCGATGTAGATAAGACGGCGCACACGAGCAATTCTCGCATGAGATCCAAGTAACTGCGAGACAATGATGCTTGATAGAAAAAGACCACGTTAAAAGATATTTAGTGGACTCGCCCGAGCGGATCCGGGAAGCCATAGGCTCCTCGGCGGATGTCACTCCACGTTTTCAATTAAGTAAAGAAGCATACATGATAAAATATGTACGTACAAGACTAGATTTTCTGATCAAGGTAATAAACAGAATCTAAAAAGCAGGCAGAAAGCAACAGAAGACAGGGAACTATGAAAAAAAAGCTAGATTTGTGTTACCTGTGTCCTTTTACCTGTCTGCAGGATGATCGGCGTCGATTATGTAGAATCGGTGTCGACTTATTTGATCGGCGTCGATTATGAAGAATCGGCATCGACTGATGTGATCGGTGCCGATCAAGAAGATCGGCGCCGATCGAAAGTAGATCGGTCGATCAAGGACATCGGCGAGAAGATTTGGAAATCGGAAAGTGGAGGCCGATCGCCAACGTCTCACTGGATATGCCGCCGGTGAGATACTCGGAACAGTAGTCACCGGAAGATCAATGGATACGTGTGATGTTAAGAGTAGTAACGGTGCTCCTCTCGGGGATTGATTTGGACAAGATCCGTTCTCATTTGATAGATAATGTTGACACTAGATGCATAAAGATCTCTCGCTCTCTCTCTTTCATGGTCTCAGTGTTTCTTCACGATCCGCTTCGTCTCGTCCTTCGTATTCGTGCATGTGCTTTTTTCATCCCTGTAACGAGTTCGGGGCTTCTATTTATAATCGGCGCCGCTCCTAAAATCGGCGCGATCAGCACGGGCCGGTGCCGATCGCGGAACAGACTCCCGAGATGGCCAAAATGAATGATTTCTAGAAAGATAAGAGTTATCCCTCCACCTCAAATACGGGAAATATCCCGCCGCTTGATTGTGAGGAGGAGAAATAGGAGGGACACATGGATAGGATAGATATGGGGTAAATAAGTGGTTAGGATACATGTGAAAAGGTGTAATTAAATAGTTAATATTTAATTACTCATGGGTAAAACATAAAGGGGTGAATTAAACTTAGGATAGGTGTTTAAAATGCAATTTGAATAATATCCCAAGGGGATAGTGGTGATATAAATGTGCCCCAGGTTACCTGAGAGAGAAAACGCGTATGAGGGACACTAAATTAGATAATCAATTTTAGGTGTCTACATTTTGCCCCTTTTTGTCGAGTAACTTGCGATAAGCAAGGTTGTGAGACAAAAACAAGGAGGTGAAAGAAAGGAAGAAAAAGTGATGATGCGATCCCCCTCAAACTAGGGATGGGATGGATGATAGAACAAACGATCCCAAGTTTGAAAAAAAGGTAGATTAAAACGCGGGATGCCCCAGCTGGATGTCTGGAGTAGATCTGATCATTGATGACGCATAAAAATAAATAAAAAGGCAGCAACCTAAGGAACTCACATTGGTAGGGCAAACTAGACGGTCTCCTCATGAGACGACGTTAGTACCTACAGACCCATGAGTGTAAGGAGGGCTGCAAAATAGTCAGCATCTAAAGAGAGACACATTGGTAGGGCAACTAGACGGTCTGCAAGACAGACGACGTTAGTGCCTACAGACCCGTTAACTCTACGCTGCCAAAAAGTGCGAGTGCCCCATGCAAAGGGAACAAACTCGAAATGGACGGTGATACCGAAAAAGTATGTGCCAAAAGGCAACATTCAACACACAATAATGATCAAATAGATAAATAAGACAATGGAAAATCGGCGAGATAACAATGGAAAATCGGCGGCGACGATTTATTTAAATAAACGGCGCGACTTAACCTAAAATAGTCGGCGCCGACCATTCAAAGCACATATAAATATGTGAACGGAAAACGTGAACGATTTATTTACATCGTGACGATCGAATCAGAGAGAGTCAAAAATTGGATTTGAGCACCATGGAAGCCTCTCGAAGCGGTCGGGCGGAGGAGGACACGACCTGGGGTAAGTGGTTCTTTGTGAACCCGTTGTTTTTTGCTTTTGCTTTTTTTTTTTTTTTTTTAATTTCTATTTTGCCGGGTGGGAGGCCAGGGTGTTTTTTTACATCCGACCGAGCAATCGGCGCCGATTGGTATAATCGACGCCGATTATATGCAAGTGGCGCCGATTTATGTTAATCGGCGTCGACTATAAATAAACGACGCCGATTATATTTAATCGACGCCGATTGTATAGACTTGTGAATAGATTGTAATTTTTTTGTTTTGTTTTGATGTTCTGATTTGGGTAAATATGAGACTAATATTGCTCTTGATGTCGTGGATGCAGGCACGAGAGGTTCTACACATGAGGGATGCTATTCCCGAGTTACTAGAGACTATTCTTCCTGATGTGACTGATGCAGATTGGCGGCATTTAGAGTTAGCCGCCTCGGGGCTTTAGATACTACAGACGAGTGCCGCGAGATGTAGAGTTGATGTGAGCACTAGTGCGACGATGGGATAGCCAGACGTGCACTTTTTGGTTCAGGACGGGTGAGATGACCATCACCCATGAGGATATATACAGGATTTTGAGACTGCCGATCACTGGGGACCCGATAGAGATTACACCACGAGAGCAGCAGCAGAGGGCCCTAGTTCGATTGTATGGAGATAGGGCAGATGATTCAGAGATAGTGTCTGGGGCAGTGCGGATAGCCTCGCAGTACAGACAGGATAGCCCCTGGAGCAGATGGATAGTTTTGATTCAGATGGCGATATCCTATTTCGCTCTGCCAGATTCAGGAGGTGGGAGATTCCCACTATTATTATTAGATTACGTTTGCGACATCCTGCAGTTCAGATAGGTATTTACTTTTGTTGATGCTCTGATAGCTCAGATATATCACGAGCTATGGATGTATACCACTGGCCGGAGGACAGGTATTGATGTTAGTTTTGTGCTCCACTGCTGGGCATATGAGCATATAGCAGTGATCAGGCCATCCGGGCTTCCTTGGATGCCAGCAGCAGTGGGAGCTATTGATTATGGATTCCGGTGATGGCGGGCCGATATGGCCGCTGGGGATACAGGGAGGTCGGCAGATTGGTATACTGAGCGTTTCAGGACGCTGACACCGGATCAGGTTATCTGGAGGCCATATCGGGTATTTCCGACATGGGCTGGTCAGGATGCTCACTTGGTGGCATTGAGACGGAGCAGGGTGGTTAGGGGCCGCAGGCCTGATATGTGGGAGCGAGTCCCGTTTATGCGGGTATTGAGACAGTTCGGCCTAGTGCAGACAGTGCCGACTACTTACAGGCCTTATAGGTGAGATAGCAGGGAGACTGATCTGCCGATTTTGATCCCGACAGATCCATTGAGAGAGGCCCCACCCTCCACAGACAACGATGATGATGCTGGAGTAGGTGATGGTTATGCTGCATGGTATGCGACAGAGCTACCACGACATCTCCCGGCATCTATAGATGCCGACGAGGAGGATATGGCTACGGTGCTGGAGAGACTGGAGGGAGAGCACGCCACCCTGACACAGACACACCAGGTGGCTCTCGAGGAGATTAGAGCTCTGACAGAGGAGAGGGATGCCCTAATTTTGGAGAGAGACACCGCTCGCCAGGAGCGAGATACAACTGATCCAGCAGAGGGATCGCTACCTTCGACATAGGGAGGCCCTCAGGGCCAAATATGGGGAGACAGGTACCATGTCAGAGTCTGGTACACAGGGCACGACCTAGGAGGAGCACCACCAAAGAGCCCCAAAGAAGACCACAGAGCAAAGCACCATTACGAGCACCGGTACCGTGAGCTTGAGCACATATCGCCTCTCGCCGAGGTGAGATACTATGAGGATGCCTTAGTGCAAAGATGCCCCGATGTGCCTCGACGGGGAGAGGAGGAGATCAGCGACGGCCACAAATGAGCGGGGCCTCGTGTGGAGGGAGCACCGGAGAGAGACCGAGGTGGGCAGAGACCTCCAGCAGCAGGTGCATCTAGCTCGATAGGCGGCGGCCAGGAGAGACAGCCTGGTCCAGAGGAGGGTGGAGGAGATAGTGTCCTCCATGCATCAGATTTTACTATATAGGGATTTTTTTATATTTTGTATCAGTGTAGTGATGTAGCCTCGATTGAAGGAATCAGATAGATGGCTTGATTGAGAGCCACCCATTTTTTGTTGTACAGACACTTATGTATATATATAGATTTATCATTGTTTTTGTCATATGATTGTTCTCCTGTTTTTAATTTTGATATACATGGACAGATGTAGCGTAATTGTGATGGATGTAGACATAGATTGATAGATGATAAATAGATGAGATTGGATGAACATAGACATAGAGGATAGATAGATGTGATGTAATTTGATGTGATTGATATGTGGATATAATTTTGATGAAAAATAGATATAGATAGATGTAGTGTCACTTGGATGTACATATTTTTAGATATTTTGATGGATAGATGGATAGATGTGATTGATGTATGGATTTAATTTTGATGAAAAATGGATATAGATAGGTGTAGTGTAACTTGGATGTACAAGTTTTTAGATGTTTGATGGATAGATGGATAGATGTGATTGATAGATTTGGTATTTTGAGATGTTAATTTAATTTTGATGAAAATAGATATAGATAGATGTAGTGTTACTTGGATGGACAAGTGTTTAGATGATGTGATGGATAGATGGGTTTTGATAGTTGGAATGGATTTGATATTTTTGAGATTTTGATTAAATTTTGATGAAAATAGATAGATAGATTCACATGTGTTGACAATACATGCTTTGATATGTCAAAGTAGATAAGATGAAATTAGATAGATGATAAATTTTGATTAAATTAACATGTGAAATGTCAATTTAACTGGATGAAATAATCGGACATACTCTCATGAGAGTCAAGGATGTAATGAAAACGACCTTGATTAGAAATAAAGGAAATACACCCAGATAAGAGGAAAAATGATAAGTTGGACTCTCAACCGACCATAAATAGAATCTGGATAAGAAACCAAAAGATCGTGCATACAAGGCCCTACATGAGGTTAAAATAAACCTGACACTAACTAGTCGCAAACCAGATTTAGGAGGGAAACGAAAGGAGCAGTAAGTAAGTATCTTGTCGAAATTTACAAGGGACAGAATACATGTTTATACTGGGAAAATAGGATTCTCCATATGATCGACAAAAGGTCTTATATCTCAGCTTCATGATTTCTGGCAGAAAAGCAAACTGATCAATGCGGGAAGTTTGCTAGATATGGAAAGACTGATCAATACGGGAAGTCTTTCAGTGATGCTAAAAAGTGTAGAAACTGATTGAAAGGCTGATCAATGCAAGAAGCCTTGAGTATTCCTTTGAGAAACAACTGTCCTTCAAGGGAGCGGTCTGTATTTTGAATTTTAATGATAGCCATCCTTCGAGGGTATGGTCTATATCTTTTGATTCATTTGATAATGTATGGATAGCTGTCCTTCAAGGATCACTATCCTATCTTTTTTAAGCATCTTTTTTTTTTTTTTTTTTTTTGAAAAGCTTTTTGGAAGAAGCTGAGTTTAGACCTAGATAGATCAGATAGAGGGGAAGAAAACGTATAAAGGACATACACTCATGCCCCGAGTAGATCCGATTAAGATAAGCACTGGGACAAATGAAACAAGGATTAAGGTGTTCCTACCATGAGGAGAAACATATCCGTAAGAAAATGCTATGAGTAGAGCCACGATACTCATATTTAAGGTAAACAAGACAATAGGCGGAGAACCACATAATTTCGAATCACCATGAAAGTATATGACTGGTTGTTAGACGGATGAAAGATCTCGCTTTGCGACTAGATTTGTGTAAGATAGATTTTAACAAAGAGAGAGGGCCTTAGATGCAAGGCATTAAGAGGTTCCACTTCGGTATACCATCCATGGAAGATAGACGATAAGCCCTGCACTCCATATTTATGGGTGATAACGCACGGACCCATCCAAATTGGGAGCAAACTTACCACGCCGACTCCTTTCGAGTGTAGTGACATTTTGATTTTCTTTAAGAACAAGATCACCAATTTTGAAGTCACGATGCTACAAGTGTTTGTTATAAGCACGTTTGACATGTTCAAGATAGACTTGATGATGTTCAAGAGCGTTGAGGCGCCGCTCATCTAATAATTCAAGTTGTGCTAGACGATTTTGACGATAGTCCTCATCGGAGATGAATTCTCTAAGAGAAACACAGAGAGATGGGATTTGGACTTCCAAAGGAAGAACAACCTCAGAACTCCATAGACGAGAGAGAAGGGAGTAGCACCAGTAGGAGTACGGATGCTAGTCCGATAAGCCCAGAGAGCAAAAGGGATATGTAAATGCCAATCCCTACCAAATTTCGACTAGTTACCTTTGAGGATATTACGCAAAGTTTTATTGAAGCTTCGCCCGGCCATTAGCTTGAGGATAGTATGGAGAAGAAAAGCTGAGTTTGATATTGAAAGTGTCGCAGAGGTTCTGCAAATCAACGTTTTTGAAAGACTTACCATTATCTGTGATGAGTTTGTGTGGAACACCAAAGCGACAAATGATGTGTTGATAGACAAAATCAACTATGGGTTTAGCTTTCGTTGAAGAAAGAGGGATAGCTTCCACCCACTTAGTAAAGTACTCAAAAGGCGTGAATGATAGAATGATGACGTTGTGAAGAACGGGATTGATGAGACCAATAAGATCAAGACCCCATTGTGAAAAAGGCCACAAATCCACTTGTAGGTCAGAAAGCTTGACTAGGGATGTGTGAGATTGGAATGTTGTTGACACTTGACACATTTCTTAGTGTATTCACAACAATCTCGATTAAGAGAAGGCCAATAATATCCCAAACGTAAGATGCGTTTAGCTACGGCCAAGCCACTAAAATGTCCACCACAGATACCGTCATGGACCTCCTGGATAGCTTTAGATGATTCAAGGGATTTGAGGCACCGAAGCAAAATGCCATCAAAGCCGCGTTTGTAGAGGATCCCACCTAAAATAGTATAGCGATTAGCGCATAGGATAAAAGATCTTCTACCATTGGGAGTCAGATCCGGAGGAAGTACCGAATGAGATAGATAATCAACGATCTGTTGATACCACTCATCCTGAGTATGGGTTGTGATAGCATGGATTGAAGTTAGTTTCCTAAGATGAGATGGTTGATCTAATCATTGCACAGCCACATAAAGTCGCGAGTCCTCGGTAAAAGGCGGGATAAGCGAGGCTAACGAAGCCATCAGATCTGCGAATCGATTCGCAGCAGCGAGGAATAGATTGATGGTGAATTTATCGAAAGATTGGAGTTGAACGAGAATGATATCACGATATTTTTGAAGGATATCATTCCTGCATTGATAGACACCCGTGACTTGATTAACGATGAGTTCAGAATCACCAAAGATGTCAATATGACGAGCGCCGAGATTAATGGCATTTTGAAGACCCAAGACAAGAGCTTCATATTCAGCCATATTATTGGTGCACTCAAAGTTTAGTTTGTGTGCGACTGGGATAGGCGTACCCCAAGGAGGAATCATCACGAAACCCGCACCTCCCCCTTGCTGGCATTTTGATCCATCAAAGAAGAGCTTTACTTTAAATGGAGACAGACCAAAATCAATTTGTTGGATATATTCATCGGGAATCGAGCAAGGGGAACTTGAGTGTCCGGGAGAGGAGCATCAGCTAGTTGATCTGCAATGACCTGACCTTTGATAGATTTTTGCGGGATAAACTCGAGATCAAATTCAGTCATAAGCATGAGCCAACGAGTGATACGATCATTGTGATAAGGCTTCGCATGAATTGTCTTGAGTGGATTGACACTTGTGACAATGTAAGTTTTGTGATTAAGGAGGTAATGACGAAGTTTAGAAGTTGCGAAGAAGAGAGCACAACACAGCTTTTCAGCTTCGGAATAACGTGTTTCATACTCATGGAGGGTGCGACTGATGTAATAGACAGCTTGTTCTTTACCGCAAGCGTCCCGATGCGAGATCATGGCTCCCAGAGCGTGGTCAGTCACAGAGATATAAAGATAGAAAGGCTCCCCCTCGCGTGGAGGTGTAAGCACAGGTGGGGAAAGAAGATAAGCTTTGAGATCATCGAAGGCCTTTTGGCAATGTTCATCCCATTCAAAATGAACATTCTTACGGAGGAGATGATGAAAAGGTTGACAATGGTCCGACAATTGTGAGATAAAACGACGCACTGATTGAAGACATCCTTGGAGACTGCATGGAGTTGCTTTAAGTTAGAAGGGGGAGGCATCTCAAGGATAGCTTTTATTTTTGCGGGGTCTACTTCAATACCCCTAATGGAAATGATAAAACCTAAAAGTTTACCAGTGAGAACGCCAAACACGCACTTAGATGGATTTAGATGAAGACAAAAGTGGATAAGCCTCTCAAAGAGAGGTGCAAGGATGAAAAGATGATCCTGCCGACGCTTGGATTTACCGAGGAGATCGTCGACGTAATCTTCCACAGTTTTGTGTAAGAGATCATGGAAGATGTAGGTCATTGCTCGCTGATAGGTTGCTCCAATGCGTTCTTAAGACCGAAAGGCATGACACGATAACAAAAGGTCCCCCAAGGAGTTATGAAAGAAGTCTTATGTTGGTCTTCTGGTGCGATGAGAATTTGATTATATCCAGAGAAACCATCCATAAGAGAAAGCATCTCATGACCCGCAGTTAAATCCACGAGTTGGTCGATATTAGGTAGAGGAAAATCATCTTTTGGACAAGCAAGATTAAGATCCCGGAAGTCAGTACAAATTCAAATTTTCCCAGTAGCTTTAGTTACTGGTACTACATTGGAAACCCATTGTGGATAATCGATGGGTTGGATGAAGTTAGCCGAGAGCAAGCGCTGCAATTCTTCTTTAACAAGAAGGGCTACTCTAGGGTGCATTTTACGTAATTTTTGTTTAACTGGTTTGATGTTGGGAAGAGTAACGATATTGTGGACCACAATATCGGGATCGAGTCCTGGCATATCCTCATATGCCCAAGCAAAAGCTTGACGATGGTTGGAAAGAAAAGTGGTAAAGTCTCCTAATTCCTGTGGATTAAGGGATTGGCCGACCTTAATGATGCGAGGGTCTTTAGAAGTCCCTATATTAAGGTCGACAGTGGCTTCGTTGAGAAGCGTAGACGTGTCAGAAGGAATAGTTTTGGGAAGATAGGAATCCTCTGCCCCCAGATAGGTGAGGACAAAATCATCATCCGCACAGTGGATAGTGTTGATAGTAGGAGAGTCGTCTCCAACTATTTCAGGGAAAATTAACGGTATGGAAGTGGACCTGTCATTAGTCTTATAGGCTAGTGGCCCTAAGGAAATGGTATTGATAAAAAAAAAAAAGTTAGACGGGATGGAAATGGTGTCGTCCACATCGAGTGATGCTTCTGACTTAGCGGGAGAAGATGGTTCCTCAATAGGAAGAGGCTCATCGAGAACAGTGACGGTGGCTTTTGAAAGAGGTTTAAATCCTAAACCAAATTTTTGATGTGGCTTGAGAGTTGGAATGGACGCGAGGTCATGCACACCTTGTTCATATTTACCCAAGCCAAAGCCCTTCCACGCGCATCGATATAAATAAGTTTTTGCAAACGTGGATTCTCAGAGACAATCAAACCCTGTTAAATAAGGTTTGGTCCTAGGAGGAGAATCTGGGTGATAGTGAGGCGTATCAAGACCACCGTAAATGAAATTAGTCTGTTGGTTGGGTAGACCAATGGTGACGATGCGACCAAGACCTGGCTGATATTCAGGTTGTTTGTCTGGTCTACCATACTCACTAGGTTTAAGATGGTTGTCAAAAGAAAGGAGAGGAAGCTCTCCTAGTGAGAAACGCTGCAATGTTTCTTCTAAATTTTGTACATCCGGTAGTTTGGTTGCAGGTATGGAAGAAGATGAGGCCCCGTCAGGAGAATAGGCATTTTCCTTTAGAGGGGCAGACCTTGTGGTCATGTCGCATTGCGCGGAAGGCAAAGGATCTCCTAGATGAGTATATATTTTGCCCTCATATTGATATTTTAAGCATCGATGGAGGGTAGATGGGACACAATGCATTGCGCGAATCCAGGAGCGTCCGAGGATCATATTATAGTGGAATTTCCCTTCAACAATGTAGAAGAGTTCGTGAAGCAGCTTCTTACCTACTCGAATGGGTAAGACCACAGCCCTAAAGTAACTCAAGCAGCTGATCGTTAAATGATCGAAGAGCGAAAGGCGGGGGTGACACTACGTTCTTTGGTAACTTAAGTTGCTCGAATGTGTGCGAGGAGATTACGTTGAGTGCAGCTCCACTGTCGATCATAATGCGTTTTAAGGTAGTGTTGTCGATTTGGACTGTGATAAAGAGGGGAGCCTCCAAATCCTCTGAAGAAAGAGGAGGAATTTCTGAATCTTCAAAAGAAATGGCGGTTGATGGTCTATTCAATCCAACAACCAACTCGAAGGGTGGGGCTCATCTGAATTCACCGCGATGCGACGACGCAGATTATCAATCGAGCCTCAAGCGATGTTCATGAGAGGATTGAATGAGGTCGAAAAGAGACATTTTGACCGGAGCCTGGGTAAGTTGTTTCATAACACTCTCCTCAACTGACACGGGAATTTGAGCCCGAGGTGCAGCACGAATAGAGACCCGAGGTCATGGGGCTAATGAGGAAGGAGGAACTCCTTCGGGGGCTGCAGAAATGACAACCTGTGGTCGAGATGCTGTAGATGAGGATGGATTATCATACTGTTGGGCTCTCGTGGCAATATGGATTGTGTCGATTTGAGAAGGTGGAAGATCAATTGGAGTGGAATCACTAGAAGTAGAGGCCTGAGTAGATCGTTGGGGTTCAGATGGAGCTAAGATGACAGAGGTGCTTGTTTCTCCTCCTCCAAAGAAAAGATCACTTTCTTCCAAAAGGTTGTCGATTTACGACAGTTCAAGAGCTTTACATCCCTCAAGATCATGACCCGGGTACGGTGGTAAGCACAAATCAGATCAGAGTTAAACCAGGTAGGTTTAACTCCTTTAGGGTTATAGGGTTTAATCGAGGGAGAGATATGGATGAAGATTGGATAAGTTGGTGAAGGATTTCAGATAGAACCCGTAGACATGAAGATGAGGACAGAGATGATGAAGGCGCCTCTTTTACTTTAACAGATCACCGAGGTAAAAGAACTGCATGTTTGGTTTGGCTGATACTTTTTTAGGGATCATCTTATTTTTTTGGACATCCGGAGGAGTAGCCTTGGGCACTTGAGATGGAAGTAAGTGAGACATGATTGATTTTGATGGAGGGGGAGCCCCTAAAATAGATTTTGAAGATGATGGAGATGTGACAAGTGTTGTGGTCTTCAAAGATAAGGGAGGTTGCTTGGTCGAAACTAATGATGATTTAGATGATGTCGATTTAGATGAGGGAGAAGCTTCCAAAGTAGGTAATAATCGAGGAACATAGGGCACCCGGCTTTTGGTAATGAAGATGATGATTCTGATAAAAGAGGTGACGTCCTTTTAGTAGGTAAGTCCACTTTTCGAGGTGCTAGTGAAGAATGTGTTGTAGAAGAAGATGATGGTTTTGATAAGTGTGTAGAAGAAGATGCCTTCTCAGCAGACAAATCCAATCTTTTATGAGGCGTAGAGAGAGATTTTTGTGGGAAAGCACCAAGAGTCTTGATGGTTCGAAATATGGGCTTTCCTTTTTCAGGGATGGTGACAACTTCAACCGCATAAGGTGATTGTAACCTTTTCGGGGAAGCAAATGGGGAGGTACTGATGACGCAACGTTAGATTTCGGTTGTCTCGGTCTAAGTTCAGGAACCGAGCGTATAGGTGTCGGTGCTACTTCTTTAGATTTCCCCTTAATAGGCAAAGTAACATTTGTGATGGAAGAAGTGAGTGATGAAGAAGCAGTTCCTTGCGAGGGAACTACTGCACAAGAATCAGGTGAAACTACTGTAGGAAAGGAAACAGGAAGAGTCAAAATCGAGGACGCTTCCGTCAAAGTCGGCACAACTATAGGTACGTTCACCAAGGGCATAGTCATAGCAAAAATGGGAGAAATAGAAGTAGATGTATCTACGGTGGAAACTCGAAGGGATGTAATTGCCTCGAGCATTGAAAGAATGTCTGATGATGAGACAGATGAGGATGACACTGTCTCGGTATGGATGGAAGATCAGACAAAGAAGCAGAGAGAGGTGAATCCATATCTAACAATGTTGGAATATTCAAAGATGGGCTATCTGAAGATGGTGGAATCCCAACGATTAACGAAGCGGAAGGAGGTTCTGATTCGGTCGATGTGTTCACAGATGGCTTAGTTTTAGAAGAAGATTCTTCAGTAGAGATGACGCTGATAGTATGAGTGTTTGGTTTTTGAGACTCTGAAGCATCATGGTTCGGGGAATGATTAGGAAAAGGTTGTTTAAAGACATCCAACGCTTGATTTGGGGGAGCATTTGGGTTATCCAGAATGAGCTCGCCTTTATCAATGAATTTCTGGACAAGATTTTTGAAGGTTTGACATCGCTCAATGTCATGACCTTTGGTTCTATGATAATGACAGAAGTCATTTTCCCTATACCAGAATGGACGTTCTTGGCTTTCATCAATATTCCTAATGGGAGGAAGTTCGATCATGTGGACTTCCAACATTTTTTTCAGGATAGAAGCATATGATTCCCCCAACGAAGTGTAAGATCGAGATGACGAGGACCCTTTTCGAGAAGATGAGGAGTCTCTTCGTGGTGTTTGATTAGAAGTGGTATCGGCTCGTGATGTTTTTAATACGATAGCGTTGGTGGATCCCTGATTCTTGTCTTTAGAAGTGGAAGGATTTGATTTGGTAAACCGAGAAAAATCTGGTTTAGATTTGGAGCGAAGTTTTAACTTCCCTTGTTCAATGGTGTGGGATTCAAGTTTGCGTGCCATCGTAAAGGCTTCTTCAAATGTATGAAAAGTCTGGATCCTTAAAGTGGAAGAAATATGATTAGCACAAGATCGAGTAAACAACTCGATCTGTTGGGATTGAGGAAGGGAGAAAGACAATTGGTTGATTATCCCTCTCCAACGAGCGACAAAGTCTGCAATAGACTCATCATCGAATTGACGAATGTTATAAAGATCTGTAATTAGATCTTATGCGCGATATTTATTGAAAAGTTTTCAACAAACATCTCGGGGCAATTGAGAGAAAGAAAACAAGGAATGTTGAGGAATGTTATCAGACTACTAAAGCAGACCTCGCTAGAGACATAGGAAAAGTATGGAGCATAAGCTCCCGATCCTAGACTATGAGGTAGCAAGCATGTTTGAATGCTCGCAAATGTTGTTGAGGGTCCTCTCGACTATGAAATTTTGAAAATTTAGGAAGTTCCCATTGGGGAGGATAAGGCTTAAAAGCCACTGAGGGGTGAATGGGTTCATTACACACTTCTTCAAAGGAGTATGAAGGACGAGCCCCTTTTGTGGAGGCTTCCAAGTCTGCGATTTTCTTGAAAAGAATTTGAACCACGTCAGATTGAGGAGGAGGCACACTGGTATGTCCTACATAAGAAGCAAATGGTGGATGTTGTTGAGGTGTCAACGGGGGATTCATCTGTTGATTGATAGGATGATAAGAGGAGTAACCAGGCATTCTGGGTGACGCCTGGTGGGGTATTTCATTGTGAAGGAGCCCGTGTATAGGTAGGTCAGGGATAATAAGTGGTTGAGAGAATGAAGGTTGGATGACAGACGGAGCCTGTGATTGGTGGACTCCTATGCTTGTTGACTGAATCGGAACAGATTGAGGAACATGGGTGCCGATTTGATTGGACATATTGGGGAACAAGACCTGAAAGAGGGTTTCTACTGCCGGATTAGTTATTAAGGGCGCCGATGCTAGAGGATGGGCGAAGGTCACCGCTCATTGCTGAACATCGAAGAAAGACCCACTGAAGGACGAGAAGCAGGAACCACCTGACTAGTCGGAGGGGGTTGACTCATAAAGGGGTACTGACCTTGGGACACGATGGAGGGCATAGATGAATTAACAGCAATATGCGGGTGCACAGACGCACTCATTATAGCCAGAGCAGAGGACCTCTCAGAAGTAGGTTGTGGAATATTCGAGGTAATCATGGTGTTAGGAATAGGTAAGACTATTTGAGAACTAGTCGATATGGTCGGTGGAAGGGAAAAAGGAGGCACAGGGGCACCGCCCTTCTCCGTGGCTCGAGGCGAGAGAGATGATACTAACTATTCTACAAAGGCCTGGGATGGTTCACGAGAATAATCGTACACTTGCTGGATTGGTGGTCCCTGATCAGATATTTGAATAGACTTGTGTACTAGGTAGTCCATGAGGGCTACCGGATTGCGATCGAGGAGCGCCTGAAATTCAGGATCCCCGCGAGGAACATACTCTGAGTCAGAAGTAGATGATATTTCTGAAGGACTAGGGAAGTTGACGTGATGGGGTTGTTTTGGCCTCGATAAAAGGATTATATGACCAAGATGGGGAACCCATTAACAAAGTGGTCCCGAGGAAGACTTGGGGGGTGCCGAAACCTCCACACTAGTGGTGATCTCGGAGGAAGAAGGGGCTAATTGAGCCATTCTTCTAGATTGTAACCGAGTGATGACCGTCATAAACAAGCAGAAAACAAGATTGACCTAACTAATGCACAGACAATTCAAGCAGCGTAGGTGATTATCTCTTTTAAGTTTTTATGCTTTTAAGAAAGAAAATATTAGGGAAGGCCTTTTAGAACAGGAACTACTCAGATAGCCAAACTAAGGATGGTTTGGGGGATGTTTTGGTGAGGAGTCCCGAAGGCACTTCAGTAAAAGACCGGTACGTGGCTTGATATAGGGGCCTACCCCCGCACTTCACACACCGCTGCGATAAGGGAGTCGGGTGCTTTGCCAATATATACCAGAACTTCCGTGAATTTATAGCGAGGCCCGAGTACCGCGTAGGCTCTTCCTCTTGGATGTCACTTCCAAGTAGGCGAGGCCAGGGAAAGAATTTTTGTTTAAATGCTTTACACCTAATGATTTTGGCTTTGTGTGCAAGGGTGAAAAATAAAAATCAAATAGTGTCACTACCGATTTTGATCAATTTTCCAGCCTAATTAAAACTAGATGAAAGACATACAATAGAAATGACAAAGAAAGAGTTCCTTTTAAGCACTTAAAAATGAAGTGTTTGATTTCGATGAAGACAAGTCAAACAATTCTTTCCCAAATGCGATTAAATTCTTTTTAAGCACCAAAAATTGAAATGTTCGAATGTGATGGACAACAAACAAAGAACTTTTTTTTTTTTTTTTTTTTTAGTTCCTAAAAAGGAGAAAACACCGTAAAAGAGAAATACCTGTAGACTTAGCTCTCCAAGGTGTGTGGACTTCAAAAAGCGCGTTGTTGAGCTCTTCCCCTCGAACAATCCCACGAACAAGCAAAGTGCTCCGCAAGAAGAGGTTAAGCAAACACCAAACAAAATCCAGAAAGATATATCCAGATAATGGTGAAACGGAAATTTCTATTTCAAGGAACTAGAAAAATTTCAAGGAAATAACAATTTCACATAAAGAGCAAGATTAAAACGATGATAGGAAATGCTCAAGCAGAACTGATAGAAATCAGTGAAGAAAAAGAACAAAGCTCAAAACTAGAAAAGAAATGAACTTACCAATAAGGGACTTTGGTTAGGTCCCACCGGGCGTGCCAGAATGTAGATCAAGAATTTCGCGCTCATTACTCCGTCCAAGTTAATGCACCAAACTAAACACAAAAACCCCGAAAACTCCAATGAAATCGATACCGATGGACAAGATCTGAAGATGTAGATGGATAAGGAAGTCGATGTAGATAAGACGGCGCACACGAGCAATTCTGCACAGTAGATCCAAGTAACTTGCGAGACACCGATGCTTGACAGAAAAAGACCACGTTAAAAGATATTTAGGTGGACTGCCCGAGAAGCGGATCCGGGAAGCGATAGAGCTCCCTCGGCGGATGTCACTCCACGCTTTCAATTAAGTAAGAAGCATACATGATAAAAGATGTACGTACAAGACTAGATTTTTCGATCAAGGTAATAAACAGAATCTAAAAAGTAGCGTAAAGCAAATGTAAGACAGGAACCGTGAAAACAAAGTCGATTTGTGTTACCTGTGTCCTTTTACCTGCGTCTCAGGATGATCGGCCGATTATGTAGAATCGGTGTCGACTTATTTGATCGGGCGCCGATCGGATGTAGAATCGGCGACGATCGATGATTATGAAGAATCGGCGTCGAGTGATGTGATCGGCGCGATCAAGAAGATCGGTGTCGATCAAAGTAGATCGGTCGATCGGGGATAAGTGCGAGAAGATTTGGAAATCGGAAAGTGAAGGCCGATCATCATCAACGCCTCATTGGATATGCCGGCTGAGAGACCGGAACAGAGTCACCGTAAGATCAATGGATACGCGCGATGTTGAAGTGATAAGAGTAGAGTAACGGTGCTCCTCTCGTGGATTGATTTGGACAAGATCCGCTTCTCATTTGATAGATAATGTTGACACTAGATGCGCAAAGATCTCTCGCTCTCTCTCTCTTTCACGGTCTCGTGTTTCTTTCACGATCTCGTCTCTCGCTCTGTCCTTCGTGTTCGTGCGTGTGCTTTTTTCGTCCCTGTAACCGAGTTCGGGTTCTATTTATAATCGGCGCCGCTCCTAAAATCAGCGCGACCAGTACGGCTCCGGCGCCGATCGCGAATGACTCCCGAGATGGCCAAAATGAACGATTTCTAGAAAGATAAGAGTTATCCCTCCACCTCAAATACGGGAAATATCCCACTGCTTGATTGTGAGGAGGAGAAATAGGAGGGACACATGGATAGGATAGATATGGGGTAAATAAGTGGTTAGGATACATGTGAAAAGGTGTAATTAAATAGTTAATATTTAATTACTCATGGGTAAAACATAAAGGGGTGAATTAAACTTAGGATAGGTGTTTAAAATGCAAATTGAATAATATCCCAAGGGGATAGTGGTGATATAAACGTGCCCCAGGTTACCTGAGAGAGCAAACGCATATGAGGGACACTAAATTGATAATCAATTTTAGGTGTCTACATCTCGAGCCAATTTCAAACAAAAATGATGATTTGGGGCAAAAATGAATAAACACTTGTAACTCACTGCTTCATAACCCTCTACTTCTTCCACTAGGTTTACCGCCATCACGATCAAATTCTCTTTGTTTTGACTATATTCACAAGAAAAATGGTTACCGGAAGTCTAGAGCTCCAAATTTAGATAAGTTGGTAAGTGCAAATGATTTCTAAAAATAGAAAGAGTGATATATATATATATATATATATATATATATATATATATATATATATCATATTTGATTTTCTAACATTGTTTTGAGAGAGTGTATACAAAATAGGGACGTGTGCAGGGCGGGTTGATTTCTTCTCCTCACACGTATGGTAAGTAATTTTGTCTTTTCATTCCAAAGTATTTTTTCAAGATTTTTCTATTACTTTGTACTTGAATCTCGCTTTCTCTTTGCAGGGTAGCAAGAAGGATTGACTCGCATCGAATCGTGAGTGCGGTCGGAAATGTAAATTTCTAACTCTCCCATTTGGGATCGTTATACTCAAAAATCACATTTTATCCCATCCTTGTTTAAAACACTCCTATGAGGGAGAAATATGTACGCACCTGAACATTATATGATGTTACATGTAAGAATGCAATAAGTATCCGATGAGGAAGATAATATTCTCTAGAGTAACAATGAAATCAAGATCCTTCCCCCTTTCTTTTGCATGCTTGTGATGACCTATTTTATCCATGTTTTGAAGTTTGGGAGTTCAACATATCTTTGCAGGTATATTTTTCTCCTTCTGTGCTTCATTTTTAGTGTTGGTTCCGTAATTACTGCGTGGTGGTTATGCAACCACTGTGGTGGTTACATAACTATTGGTCTAGATAGATTGATTGTTATATAACCACCGCAGTGGTTGTGTAACCATCGATCTGTCTGTCAGATCAAGGCGATCTTTTCACATTAATGTGAGAGTTAAAAACACATACTTTTCAACATGTGTTTAGATTTTGGGATTATTTTTCTCATTCGTTTCTCAACCATTTTTCCTAATTTTAGGCTCATTGGATTCATATTGGAATTATCTTCCTAGTTTACTATATTTAGAATGTTAACTACCCTTTTTGTGATGTATTGTCACTTCTTGGTGGACATTTTCTGTTAGATTTATTCTTCCTCAAGTTTTATAAAAGATTAGATTTTACCCGAATGATGGGTTGGAGTTTTCATATTTTGGATGTAAAGTTATGTTGTTAAAATTTTGAGGGGAATTACATAGACAACCAAATCTTTGTTGTGTTCCTTCTTACTACATATTTCTCAGTCACTTTCTTGCAACCAACTAGCCACAAATTTTTTTGTATCTTCCTACCACCTACCAACACTCTACACACCTTTGGATCACATGGATATCATTTCTAGAGAAGGAAAGAAAACCGAGGAGATAACAAATACAACACTATACCTGAAGTTCTATCATAGTTCAATAGTAACAGGTTGGGGATGTATTTGAATTCTTTTAAGCTTTGATTAATTGTGTTGATTAGATATAGACATAAAATCATGCACTTTGGGTAACTATCTAGTCCTAATTACATACTACTATTCATATGATTCCTAAGTAAGAAAATTACTAATTAACCTATGTCTTTGGCCACCTTTCTTTGCTTTATGTTGCTACTTTAAGTCTTACACCCTTACTTGCTTAGTCTACCTTTTTACTCTTCAACATTTTTCATCTTGGACACTAGTTCCCAGCCAATACACCAGCACTGCGCCCTGTCCCCTTTGTACTTTACTCACACTTTTGGGTCCTTTCTAGTTGTTTGAGCATCTTATATTTTTGGTAGTTGGCCTTTTTAGGGTTAATTATGAGATTCAAGCAAGGGAATCATAAACTATAAAGTGATGTGATCATAATAAAGAACCAAGCACTAAGTAATATCTTTCACCACCTAAGGTCGTGCATCCATCGACACATCTAAGAGCTCTATCGCATCCATCTAGCTCCATCACAAGGGACACATGAGCTATTTTTCTGCATCACTCTTCATAGGAGGGAAGTTCATGCTATTCCATGCACATATTTATTACATTCTACATCTAACCACTAGCTCACTACCTAAGTGTGACACACATAAGAGAAACCTAGGGCACCACACACACACACAAAACTACATTGGGTTTGAGATGTAGTGTAATGCTTAGTTGTAAGTTCACCATTGTGACAACCAAGGACAGTATAACCCCTCATTTTGCATCCTTATTTTTTTGATTTGATGTCTACTTAAGGGTTTTGTATGTCCATTCTTCATTGTAAGTTTACAAAGAACTTAGGAATCTTGGTGCAACCTCGAGTGGTCAAAGGTGACTAAAGGTGAACACCTCAGTGACACCCCATAGAGGTTTTATGAGATTTTGCACATACCTGTGCACCTTAAATAGGTCCAGGGCACCCATGAGTCCCTTTTTCCTCTTCAGTGCCCCCCAGTCCCTTCTCCTTCAATTATGCATTTTCTAGGGCTTCTGTGTGACACTTCTTCCTCTCTCTGTTTAGCTGGTCGAGCTTCGATCTAGTCTAAAATTTACTACGAATCAACTAAGGCTTCTTACCCTCTCTTTGCACTTAGGTTTTTCACTTTATTGCTTAGTTACTTTGGGTGTAATTTCTATATTTCATTGTTAATTTTGTACTATTGCTATAACATTTATATTAGGCTAAGATTTTACATATTTTAGATTAATCATTTTGGTGAACCTAAAGCACAATATGCTCCTACCTCACCTTGCTTGCACCCGACCTATGTGGTCTCATTGCTTTGTCGGTCTAATACATCGGTCTAGGTCCATTGCTAGGAAAATCCTACATTTAGATGCACTTCACTATCTCATTTTATTCCACATAGGTGTCCATCACCGCCGCGTTACGATTTTCATATGTCTCCATCACCTACACATTTTGTTATACCAAAGTGCCCACCATATACTCATCAATCACATTTATATAGACTACACTCACTTACACAACATATATCTTATATGCCACCACTCTTACAACATGGTCACACACCTTCATTACCGCAAACATCGATAGAGGACCTTCATCCTTTAATTTTATCGATAACTCATTCATTAACACACACTTTGGGGGCATTACACTTCTTTCTCCCCTAACATCAGCACATGTCTTATATTCACATCATCTCACACCTCGATTTTAGTACATACATCTTCACACATGCTTGTATCATCATTTCCCTATGATGCACTCTTGTGCTATGGTTCACACTTGACTATTGAGGGCATCCTATATACATGAACCTCACACACTACACATTACACATCATGAAATTTTCTCCTCTTCAATCTACTATGCATCATCCACACTCTATCCTTTATACACCCATACATCATACATATCCTACACACTACACTATTATACATTTACATTACATGTGCTTTGCACTTCCACACTTATATAATTTACACATATTGACTTACACACTACACATTACACATTACATATTACACAATTTACACATCGCATACCTATGAAATTTTATAATCACCAAATCTAATATGCATTTTACACCTTTTACTCATTCACTTCTACACGTTGCACTTACTACCCGATGATGCACTCTAGTCCAATGGTTCATACTTGACTGCTGAGGGTCCAAATCAAAATTGAACCTCACCTCATCACACTTACATCATTCTACACTTTGATATTCACAATTAATCAATTAATCCACCTATCACACTATGCGACATTTTTATCCATCACCTTATTCACACATTTTGTGATATACACTTTTTGCTACATCATCATGTTTTCTAGCATTCCATCCATACATTTCATGATATACGCCTTGTGCTACATCATCGGGATCATTGTCATCTTACTCACCCATCTCGATATACACTTTAGGATAAATCATCACACATCCTAGCACCTCATTCGACAACTTTAAGAACAAATCATCCCTATGTCACATTCAATATCATCTACACATCGTCAATCTACAAAAACCCTCCATGTTCAACTCATCACCTCTTTCTAACACATAAAAACACATCACTCAAACCATTTCCCGATGACACACTCTCGTTTATGGTTCATTATTGAATACTTTTGTGGGGGCATAAAAATTAACCTCAGCACATATAATTCCATTCACATCCACTTGGGGCGGGGGGGGCATGCTGCTCCTATCATTCACTCTGCATTCCATTCTACCTCATTCACAACATACTACATATCTTGGTTGCATTTACTCTTGTTTACATTTACTTGTTACATGTTCATCTTATTACACATGCTAGATAGATATCTTGTATGTCATTATCTTTCCATACACACATGCACATTCACTTGCTTTCTAGTTGTGATCACATATTTTACAGGTCCATTACATGCAGCATGGATGATTAGCGCAGCACCTTTACTAGTCCCATAGTGGCTCCCGAGGGTATCAAATTTCGCACACTACATGTGTTATTTTTTCATTCTATACATAAGACTGCATACATTATTGGATTATACATGCTTTGACATACTTTTTATCTTTCTAAGATGTTAATGGGTGCTTCATGTGCATCATTTATTTTGTAGGACTATTTGCTTCCATGGTTATTTGATACACTATTTACCTTTTCTTGTCATTATTTACGGGCTGCACCTTATGTCTTTATTGTTCTCTCGATTTCTTGCAATCATTATAGCCTTGATTTTCTCATGCGACAACATGAGTGGTGTCCCATGTTTGCAACCCAATTTTCACGGTATACATTATCTTCTTGCATGTTTACTTGCGTCTTAGTTTACATATTATCTTCTTAGCTTACATTTGCTCTTACACATGTATGTTTGTATTTTATTGTATTAACACTTGTTTCCTAGCCACTTTGTTTGTGCGTGCCTTGGTTTCTACCAAGCACATTCCCTTACCTCATATAGGGTACAAATTCAACACATTGGTTAGTCCTCCTTCGGGCCACATACTCCTTCTACGATGTCACATGCACCCCAAACAAGGGGGCATAATTTGGGTGAATCAATCACCCCATACAACATTATACACAACACAACATGGTACCATTACAACACAAATGTCGGGCTTTGGATAGAGTTCAAAATAAAACTTGGGTCCTTAGCACAATGAACTTTCCCGGATTCCCGAACTAGGTGACAATTACATAGCGATTGGTAGTTCAACACAGTCTAGAGAACTCCATACACAACAAATTTTAAGGGCAAAAATCCTTAGAACATGCATTTATACACACCATCTACAATGGTGTTCTACATTGTGAGAAGTAGTTAAAGGTTGGAGGATGACACTAGAACTATTCTTGCTACACTTCTTCCATTTCATTGGCATGAGATCTCCTGAAAAATTCACACATCTACATCATCTACATGATCCTTTTCTATACCCCTTTCCTCATCACGGATAAGGTGCACATGCTCCTTTTTCACACTTTCAACGTTTTTACATACTCTCCTTACACAATTTTTTCTACATATTTTGATCATATACATGTGTATTTGACTACTTGTTCGGATTCTATTTTACAGGTCCATCCATATGGGAAACGGTAGTCAACATCGACAATGACAACATAACACACACCAACAACAACATCGACATTAACAACCACCACATCGTGATATGTACACATGCATTTCTGCCCTAGGTTCATTTTCATCATTTTTGCACTTTCTCCTCCTTAGCATCCATGCTTCACATTTTTATCATTCCATGATTTTTCTAGTCCCTCGGCACGTTTTTCATCATCAATCTACATGGATATAAGGTACACATCTCTATCTACTTTATGTTACCAAGATTTCCACTCACCAACATAAAATGGGGAAAATATAGACACAAAATCACACACTTTTGGTAACTATCTAGTCTTGATTACATACTACTATTCATATGATTCCTAAGTAAGAAAATTACTTATCAACCCATTTCTTTGGCCACCTTTTTTTTCGTTATGTTGTTACTTTAAGTCTTGCACCCTTACTTGCTAAGTCTACCTTCTTACTTTTCGGCATTTGTCATCCTCGACACCAAAGACCCAGCCTAGGATGTTAGCACCATGTGCCCTTGTCCCCTTTGGGTGCCCCTATCCCCTTTGTACTTTACTCACACTTTTTAGGTCCTTTATGGTCATTTGAGAATCTTATCTTTTTGGTAGTTAGCCTTTTTAGGGTTAATTATGAAATTCAAGCAAGGGAATCATATAAATATAAAGTTATGTGATCATAATAAAGGACCAAGCACTAGGCACTATCTATCACCACATAAGGTTGCATCTATCAAGGAATTTAAGAGCTCCATTGCATCTATCTAGCTCCATCAAAAGGGACACAAGGGCTGGTTTTCTGCATCACACTTCATAGGAGGGAAATTCATTCTATTCCACACACACATTTACTACATTCTACATCTAGCTACTTGCTTGCTATCCAAGTGTGACGTGCAAAATAAAAATGTAGGGCACAATTTCACACACACAAAGAACTACATTGGGTCTAAGATGTAGTGTAGTGGTCAGTTGTAAGTTCACCATTTTGACAGCTAAGGACAATCCGACACCTCATTTTGCATCTTTCTTTTTTGGATTTGATGTATATTTGAGGGTTATGTAGGTCCATTCTTCATTGTAGGTTTATAGTGACCTCAAAGCAATAAAATACGAATAAAGGTGAACACCTTGTGACACCTTAGAGGAGTTTTTTTGAGATTTTCCACAAACCCAAGCACCTAAAAATAGTTCCAAGGAACCCTTGTCCCTCTCTAGGCGCCCTAGTCAAACATGCTCCTTCGCTTATGCATTTTCTAGGGATTATGTGTGACACTTCTTCCTCTTTTTTCAGCTTGGTCGAGCTTGATCTAGTCTAGATCATTATCCAAAATTCACCCCACAGGTAATTTTGATAACATGCATCGAGAATATTCAAGTCCCCTGCAAATAGATTGATCAAGGCCCAAAATCATGTTTTTGGGGTCCCTTGGCCTTTCTCTAACTCTCCCATACAAGAAGAAATCCCAACAGTCGAGAAAATGGAAGAAATGCGAAAACCAAGCTTGGGGGCGTAAAAATCATGAAAATCGCTCTAAGTCCTAGTCCAGCGCGGTCCTTGGGACAGCTTGGGACGCTCGGGCGCAAAACCGGCCGAAAAGCCTCCAAGCGGTCCACGCAGCAAAGCTGGAGCATCCGGGACAAAGGTACGCGCGGACGCGAAAAGCCGAACCGCCGAAAAAATGAAGGAAAATTGCCTAAGTCTTGCTTCACATGAGTGTGGGACATCCGGGACAAATGTACGCGAAGGGCGTGGATTGGCCGATTTGGCGCAAGTCACCCATTTCGGTGCATCGAAATGTTAGTCCCAGTGCGATGCAGGACAGTTGGAACAAATGTACGTGGAGGACGCGAACCGCCCGGATCGGCCAAAATAGGGAACTTTACTCCGGGACAGTTGGGACAACGGGACGCGTGGGATGCGGAAAGCCGAAGGAGCCAAGAGCGAATCAAATCTTGCCACGTGTCTTCAACGCAAAGAGGGACGAGTAAGCCCGAATCGGGCGGATCAGAGAAATTTGTCCCAAACGGTTTGGGACATCCAAGCCAAAAATACGCGAGGGACGCGAAGACCCGGAAAAGCCGCCAACGAATCAGAATGTGACGATTGTCACAAGGGGAGGCACAATAAAAATTTTGACACAGACACGGCTGAGCCCGAGCCAATGACACACGGACACGTGTCCAATGGAGCAGGGAAGTGTGGAGCTTGGGGAGGACTTGGAAAATTTGGCAAAGTCTTGGGCCAAAAAATTAAAAGACAAGGATGACCCCACACCCTTGTCCTCCAACCAAATGATGCCACGTGTCCCTAGTGGCGGGGCCGCGGGGAGAAAAGTGAATAATTTTCCAAAAGTTATAGAAACGTCAAAATTTCAAAGGGAAACCCACGAAAAGGTGGAGGAGAGAGAATTGCATGGCCAATCAACTACTGACACGTGTCATCCAGTGGCAAAGCGGAAAAATTCAAATTTTGCCCGCCGATCCGTTTTTGGGCCATTTTTTGCCGTAAAACTTCAAACCCCTATATCTTTTGATCCAGAGCTTGGAATTGCACATTCTTTATATCATTGGAAAGCTTATGAAATTATCTACAGGATTCCATGGTCAATATCTAATTTTGGTTCAGTTTGGAGAGATAAAATTTAAAAACATTTCTGGTACGTGTTCATGGCCAGAAATGACATTTCAGCGACCAAATTTAATACAGAATGGGTCGCACTCTCCTCCCATTTGGTCAAAATGACAGGGTATGGGTTTGTAAGGTCCTCCATGCTGATTTAATGCATTTGCAATCAAGGAGGAATGGGTTCCCACGTTTTTGTATGTTTTCTCTCTCATGGGCTCGACCCATGCAATGTAAAAGGCCAGATTTGGCTCATTTTTGAAAATTATTACAAGTTGTTCATCTTTTCGGCTCTTCCCTCCCTTCTTTTCTTCTCTAGGGTTGAAAATGGAGTTCAAACCTCCTCCCCTCTCTGTAATGGCATTTTTTCCTTTTACTATTGAAATGATGTTCTGTGCAAACTTCTGGAGCAACAAAAACGTGTTTTGTGATGCATCTGTCCATCCTTGCTCATTTTTCGCTTGTTTTCTTCTTGCCTCTCTTCATTGCAGGTATTTGTGCATGTTCTAATGTTCATTATAGGTCTGGAGCTATGTTCATGGAGTTTTGGGACATTTTCTGTGTGAAATCTATCCTTGGGCCTGTGATGCATCTGTCCATCCTTCCCATCGCTCACCTCTCTTTGTTCCATGGCAGTTTTGATAGATGTTCAACATTCTCCTTCTCTGGTGTATCACCGTTTTAGTGTAGGCTTTTTTTTTTTCCCTTTTCTCTCTCTCTCTCTGTCTCCTTGGCATGGTTAGATTAGGTTTAGATTAGCTTGCCTGCACTGGAATAGCTTGTGGCAGGTAGTTTAGGAGCAGGAACCAGCCTTCTCTGGAGATTCCTTTCTCATTTCTACAAGTCCCACACTTGGAGAAAGGTTTCAATGTTGTGCAATCACACTGGATGCTAGAGTGATCAACCTAGAAATCTGATCAACGTCCAGGGGTGCTGTGATTTTGCATCAATAGTTTTGGCACGCCCGGTGGGACCTTAGAGGTCTTCCACTTCATCTTTTGCAGGTTGGTGTGTTCCTGTGAAGATTTCAGCCTTTGGAGGCACTTGCAAACACATCTGGCGACTCCATCTGATCAGCAACCCATTTCTGAAGTTGCAGACCTATTTTTCATCCATTTCCATCCATCCTTCTTTCCATCCCTTTCATTCTTTTCCATTCCATGAAGTTGTGCAATCATGACTTCATTTCCATCATGGAACTCACATTTACAACAACAACGCAGTATTCACACCTCCAACATTTTTTTAAATCCTCCAAATCAGCATTTTGAACAAATTCAAAGTCAGCATGCATACCCATATGAGCAGCAATGCCAAATCAGTTTGGCTATGGAGCTTTCCAAAAGCAAGAGTATGCATATAATGAAGACAATCGATGCAAGATGCTGGTCTCATTGGAGAAAATCCAAAAGATGGAGGTAAAGATGGTGCAGCCCGAGCAACAACCAAATGAGAGCTTTCAAAATTGGTCAGTAGGACTCCTTGTCCATGGGGAGGCCCTTTTCCAAGACACTTCAGCCCTCAGGAGAAGCTGGACTTCATGATGAAGATGCTGCCCCAACTTGCACAAGTGGATTGAAGAAATAGAGGTGTATGAGAGGAGTATTCAGCAACCTTGTCAACGGGTAAGCACGCCATCTCATGCCTTTCTTTTTCCTCTTTCCCAATCTGTTTTATCTCAGCAGTGTCAAGTTTTAAACTCCCATCTGCTGTCCCAAATGTTGAATCCATGTCTCCACCTCTCAGTCTTCCACCACACCTCAATTCTTCTTTCCTTTTTCCTTCCAAACAGTCATCCCCTCCACAAGAGCTAACAGAAATACCCCCTCCTCCAAAGAAACAAGAGTTTCTACCTCCACCACCACAAAAAATTGCCAAATCAATTGAGTTACAACCCATCCCTCCTCTTGCATTCCCAATTCCATGTGGGGAAGAAGAAATTACAAAAATGGCCATGAAGGACAGCAAGAAGAGGAGCCCAACAAAAAAGAAATGACAGACAACTTGAGGGTTTGGGCTGCCAAATTTGGGATGACAAAGATCCCCTTGATGGTTAAACCTACAGAAGAGGCTAAGGTTGAACAAATGGTGGTCAGGACTGATTTTGTTGCAGCAGAAGAAGAAGTTCTTGCAGTCCCAACTTGTCCTCTAGAGCAGCAGATTGAAGAGTTTGACTTGACAAACTTCATGCTGGAGGAAGAGTTCAATCAAGAGCAAGATTGTCTTCAAACATTGGAGGAAGGAGAAGCTGCTCCAAATCCAAAAGAAGAGGAGCACATTCTAGTTATGGAGGAGAAAAGTGCAGATCCAAGGGCTTTGAGCACAAAGCAAAGCACAGGAGAACCTTCGCTTCTTCTTTCTACTTCACCTCTCTCAAGTTCTAGTATCAAGAGGAGTTTGATCTCTCAAACTCAATGTTGAGGGAGAAAGAAACCATGGTGATCAAGTTGTAGATCAAGAGAACACCATGGGAGGAAGATTGAACATTTGCAAAGTAGACAGCCATGAGGTAGTTTATCTCATCGATTTGGAGGACTGCTTTTGATGGAGAAGAGCCGGTTGAGTTTCCACCATTCTCTCTTTCATCATCCATCATTCCAAACACAAGAGTCTCGCTGTCATGAAGAAGAACATTCATTTGCAGCAGCCTCGCATCTTATAAAGCTCTTTAGAACCAAGATTGGAAGATTTTAATCTTTCATGTTCTTCATTGGAGGAAGAGAAAGGACAGAGGAATTTCACCATTTCTTCCACACCATCCATTCAAGGTCTACAAGAAGACTCCATTTTTGGAGTTGAAAATCAGAGCTATGGGCATATCAAACGGATCAGACCTTGCCCAATCAGGTATTTGGCTTCATTGGAGCCAAAGGAGAAGTCACAACCACTCATGCTTGCTTCTGAGCATGAGGGTGAGCTACAAAGTACCAAGGATCAGCTGTCATACCTCTTCAATCCAAATGCAGAGCAACTAAAAGAGGTATTGAATTTGCCTTCAGCTGATACCTTGATGATTTGGGTGGAAGACCAGCTTCTTGTTGATTTTCCACTCATCCTAACAGCCATGATCAGCTCCAAATCAATTGCATGGCTGCCACTTTTGAGAAAGGGAAGCTATTTCTCACAACCAATTGCAGGGTTTGTTTAGCTTGCCTTTGCTTCCAGTTAGAGTAGAGTAGGTAGGTTTGCTTTCAGTAGAAGAAGTGCTTGTGCACACTCTGCATGTTCCATTTGGAGCATGTATGATTTTCAGTTCTGTACATAGTTTTGTGGTGCTGGTTTTGCTCTTGCACAGTTCATTCCAGTGGCATTTTGGTGAGAACAACTCCATGTCAAATGGTGGAATTCAAGTGGCTCGTAGGGAGGTTTTCAAAGTTCGATCAGTTGCAGCCAGTTATACACTCATGACTCCATGCCCAATGGATGCTTCAGTAATCGGTAATTCATCTAGCAAGCAGATGACCCCGCTGAGTCGCCAAAACTATTATCCAAAATTCACCCCCTAGGGTAATTTTGATAACATGCATCAGAATATTCAAGTCCCAGGCAAATAGATTGATTCAAGGCCCAAAATCATGTTTTTGGGGTCCCTTGCTTTTCTAACTCTCCCATCCAAGAAGAAATCCCAACAGGTCGAGAAAATGGAAGAAATGCAAAACCAAGCTTGGGGCGAAAAAATCATGAAAATCGGCTAAGTCCTAGTCCAGGCGGTCCTTGGGACAGTTGGGACGTCGGGGCGCGAACCGGCCGAAAAGCCTCTGTGCGATCCATGCAGCAAAGTTGGACATTTGGGACAAAGGTATGCGCGAAATGGAAAAGCCGAACCGGCGAAAAAATGAAGGAAAATTGCCTAAGTCTTGCTTCGCAGAGTGTGGGACATCCGGGACAAATGTACGCGAAGGGCGTGGATCGCCGATTTGGCAAGTCACCATTTCGGGCGATCGAAAATTTAGTCCCAGCGCATGCCGAGACAGTTGGAACAAATGTACGCAGAGGATGCGAACCACCGCCGGATCGGCCGGGGGAACTTTAGTCCGGGACAGTTGGGACAAAGGGACGCGTGGGACGCGGAAAGCCGAAGGAGCCAAGAGCGAATCAAATCTTGCCACGTGTCTTCACCGCAAAGAGGGAAGGAAGCCCAATCGAGCGGATTGGAGAAATTTTTCCTAGATGGTTTGGGACATCCGAGCCAAAAATACGCGAGGGACGCGAAGACTCGGAAAAGCCGCCAACGAATCGAAATGTGATGCGTGTCACAAGGGGGGCGAATAAAATTTCGACACAAAGGACACGGGATGAGCCAATAGACACAGGACACGTGTCCAATGGAGCAGGAAGTGTGGAGCTCGGGGAGGACTTGGAAAATTTGGCAAATTCTTGGGCCAAAAAATTAAAAGACATGGATGACCCCGCGCCCCTGTCCTCCAACCAAATGATGCCACGTGTCCCAAGTGGCGGGGCGCGGGAAAAAATGAAAATTTCCAAAAGTTATAAAACTTCAAAATTTCAAAGGAAACCCGTGGAAAGGTGGAGGAGAGAGAATTACATGGCCAATCAACTACCGACACGTGTCATCCAAGTGGCAGAGCACGGAAAAATTCAAATTTTGCCCGCCGATCTTTTTGGGCCTGCTTTTGCCCTAAAACTTTAGACCCCCATATCTTTTGATCCAAAGCTCGGATTTGCACGTTCTTTATATCATTGGAAAGGTTATGAAATTTTCTACAGATTCCATGGTCAATCTCTAATTTTGGTTCAGTTTGGAGAGAGAAAATTCAAAAACGTTTCTGGTACGTGTTCATGGCCAGAAGTGACATTTCAGCGACCAAATTTAATACAGAATGGGTCGCACTCTCCTCCCATTTGGTCAAAATGACAGGGTATGGGTTTGTAAGGTCCTCCATGCTGATTTAATGCATTTTCAGTCAAGGAGGAATGGGCTCCCACGTTTTTGTACGTTTTCTCTCTCATGGGCTCGACCCATGCAATGTAAAAGCCAGATTTGGCTCATTTTTGAAAATTATTACAAGTTGTTCATCTTTTCGCTCTGCCCTCCCTTCTTTTCTTCTCTAGGGTTGAAAATGGAGTTCAAACCTCCTCCCTTGCTCTGTAATGGTGTTTTTTCCTTTTACTATTGAAATGATGTTCTGTGCAAACTTCTGGAAGCAACAAAAACGTGTTTTGTGATGCATCTGTCCATCCTTGCTCGTTTTTTGCTTGTTTTCTTCTTGCCTCTCTTCATTGCAGGTATTTGTGCATGTTCTAATGTTCATTACAGGTTTGGAGCTGTGTTCATGGAGTTTTGGGACATTTTCTGTGTGAAATCTATCCTTGGGCCTGTGATGCATCTGTCCATCCTTCCCATCGCTCACCTCTCTTTGTTCCATGGCAGTTTTGATAGATGTTCAACATTCTCCTTCTCTGGTGTATCACCGTTTTAGTGTAGGTTTTTTTTTTTTCTCTCTCTCTCTCTCTCTCTCCTTGGCATGGTTAGATTAGGTTTAGATTAGCTTTCCCGCACCGGAATAGCTTGTGGCGGAGTAGTTTAGGAGTAGGAACCACCCTTCTCTAGAGATTCTTTTCTCATTTCTGCAAGTCCCACACTTGGAGAAAGGTTTCAATGTTGTGCAATCACACTGGATGCAAGAGTGATCAACATAACATTCAAATTAGGATCATTTTTACATATTTTAGCTTAATCATTATAATAAAATAAGTACATTGTTTTAAATTGGTAGAATTAAAAGATTTCTTCATTTCCCATACAAAAGTCTTGTTTGTGCTTTGTTTGCATAAATCTTTGATTGAGATACTCTTCCTTGCTTATCCATGTGGATATGCAAGGAAAGTGGTTAGAGGAAGATTTTGTGCCTATAATCCTATGTTATTTCTTCATTGTTATCATCCATGTAATTCAATTCTACTATGTCGGGAAAGTTTCCGAGTAAAAGAAGAAATTGCCTCTAAGAAGCTTTTCTTTCCTTTCCTAAGAACATGAGGTAGAAGTTTAGTTAAAAGAAGTCTAATTGCCTAGAATAATAACCTTTGAATACATTTTTGTTTAGAATTTTTTTTTACACAATCTTTCAACAGAGGAATAACTAAATCGACTATTTCTGTTTTGGTTCATTTAATTTAGCGAGTAGTTTATTTTATTTTAAATTTAACTTCCCTATGTCTCGTGTTCTGTGAATAGTTTATTTTATTTTATTTTTTAAAACATAGAAAATACAAAAAGAGAGTTTAGGAATTTAATTTGTTTTAGTTATTTTGTTTATTTGATAAGCTTAGATTAGAAATTAAAACGAACATAACTCCATGTTTCCTTAGCGACCTAGGCTACCCGTATTTAGATTTATCCCCTTTGGTTACTAATTGTCTGATTCTTTTCATCTTTCTCAAGAGTTAGTGCCCATATGACCATCTTAGGTCCACGTGAACCTTGTTGAAGGCTATTTTAACCCATCATCAACCCGTCCAACATTGACCGATATTAGGGAGACATAGACTTGGGTTTGCGAACACTAGTTTTTAGATCAACCTCCTTACCACCACAAATCGTCGGCCAAGTTGATGCTCGGCCAAGTTGACGCTCTAAATGAGCGGTTGATCATAGCTGAACAATATTGGGTTGATATAACCAATAGGGTTAAGCCATGAAACCCTTAGTTTTCCCTCAAAAGACCCCCTCTCATTCTTACACGATCCTCTTTAGAGAGGTAGATTTAGAGGCGAAAGGGCAATTTCCTCGAATCCGTCAACCGGGTTGAGCCACACTTGGTTTGACTAACATAGGTTGAGATTTGTGGAAAATAATAATTCACAACCGCAATACCACTCTCATACAGTTTAGGCGGGCATTTGTCACCTTTGACAAGAAAATTCTCAATTTACAAGTCGAGAATCTACATTTTCCTTTATCATAGATCTTTGTATTACCATTATTCCCACCTATCTCTTTTATACCATATTTATTCATCCTATTCCCATCCCATATATCATACTTTGATTGTCTCGTGAAGACCTTAGGAATTCAAGTGCATATGAAATCAAGAGTTTATTTTCAAGTGTACGCCATTCTTGTTTGCTTTTCTACCTTACTTGTGGCCTATATGTCTTATTTTTCTTGTGAAACAGTGGGTGTCCCTTGTATTTGGTATCATTCCTATCCTATTTTCAATTTCTTTCTCTTATTCGTAGGCCTACAAGATTTGATTTTCTTACAACGCCATGGGTATGCCATGTTTGAAGGCCCTAAGCCTTTTTATAGGGTCTTATATGTCAGTGTTTGTAGTTAAATGCATTGATGTTATTCTTGTTTGCTCCAACATGTGTCGTTCCAATTGGTTTCCATTTATGCTATCATTATATATTGCTAACATTATTTTGTTATACGTCATGGTTGTCACCATGCAAAAAAAACTTTCCTTTTGCATGTATAGGTTCTCCAACGTGGCCACCTCTTCAACACTTTACACAATCTCTCGACATCTCCTTTAACATTACAAACTTATTTCTTTTGAATCGCATGTTCAACACATGGTTTTTGCACATGCCTCAAAAGAGGGGCATCTATTTGGGTTTATTATACATGTTCAATGCATAAACAAAAATATGGGGGCGATATCTGTGTATAGACACAATATAGGCACCTAGAAATGCATTCATACATAAAATTTTGGAAAAACAACACATGTTCAAAACCGTACACTTTGGTTAGAACTATATGGTATAGTCCTAACCCGCCACACATTTTTGACCAAAGGAAATTTTAGCAGTTTTTAGCATTTTCAAAATTTCACCTATATATACATGTTTTATGTAAATTTTAACATCTAGATTGCTCGAGTTCATATTAGTATAGGGGCATGAAATTTTTCATTCCTTCTTTGCATCAACACTTAGCTTCAGGTTTAGTTTCAAGAATCTTGGTGGCATGGATCTCTTTGCTAGTTTAGTGTTGTTAGAACATTTTCAACCTATTCCAACATGTATTTCAATTCATTATTGATTATCCGACATATGAGGAGAGTTGGGGGGCATCTATTATCTTTTGTAATCTATTTCCTTATTTCAAAATTGTCTCTAGATCAGTCTAAAATGGTGTGATCCATGGGTTATGGATGACAGTGACACAACTAAGGGATTCATGGATAGGCTTTCCTCTCCTATTACACTTAAAGTGGAAGATATCGGGTTACTAAATAACTTAAGTACATGCTATTCTTCCTTTGTAGGGGTGCATTTGTACCTCTTTCTTCTTCTCTCTCTTACACATTTTTGTGTTGGGTTACATGCACCTAACACTTTGGTTTCTCCTTAACACCGATTGGGGTGATCACCCCCAATCCGCTTGATGATGTTCAAGCAATACAAATCTCCAAGAAAAAACAAAACACAAACAAACAAGTTTATTGTTTTCTTGTTTACATCTTTTCACTTCACATATATGTAAATACAAATATTTTCATTACATGTTTTACTCAAGTTAAGATCAATTGTCTATCACAAACATTGACTACACTATGTGTTGTAGGTTTCATCATGGAGCATGTCAACACCAAGCACAAAAACAGTAAAAACAAACATTCAAGCAAAGGAAAAGTGTGTTTACACACTCGGTACAATTTCTTGTAAGTATGTAATTTTCTATTTCATACTTAGGGGGAAACTGTAAACACTCAAATTTGGTAATTTATGTTTTGGCAACCCTTGATTTGACTATGCACTCTTGTTATGATAAATACAACTTATCCATTCCCGCTTAGTACTTTCTGAGGTCTATTATTTATCTTGTTTATCCTTGCACATTGACATGCTTTGACAAAACCTAAGAATACAATGCACAAAATATATAGAAATATCATCTATCACCCTAAATTTCATTTGGCACATTTTTGATCCTATTAAGGATCGTGATTAGTTAGGACCGTACATCCGATCTTGACCTACTTGTACGGTCTTGTTCCAACATGTCTTCCAATTGCACTTTCGATTAACATATTGTGTTAGGTCTTATACTCCTTCAGGGTCAACCTTTATTATATAAATCATCTACGAAACCCTATATAAGAAAGTAAACACTACCTCATTTGCTAACTTGGAAATCCTAAGGCAATGCATTAGAGAACTCACTTCATACACTTGCAAAAGACATCCAAAGCTCCCTAAATATCATAATATCACATTTGAAGTCATTAGGGAAACACCCACATCAGTTTAAAGCTACAAACCAGGTCAAGGAAGCCATATCTCTCATCTACAAGCACTCAAACATACTCTCTAATTATTTTAGCAAGAGCCAAGTCAAAACAAACATGGTCAAACCAAACATAAAATCTAATTGATCTATCTAGATATCACATGCTATGTAGAGAATGATGTGCGGTTTGAGGCCTCTTCGAGTAGTGCCAACATTGACGGTGCATAGGGGTGCCCACAACCCTTCTAATGTTTGTTTTGCAGACTCTTCATCCATAACTAGGGTTTGAGATGATGTCTTGTTTATTTAGAGATCCTTGTTGTGCATGCAACAAGGATTTGACAATGAAAAACAAATTTGGAAATGTGATCAACCTATAAAGTTGCAAACGTTGATTCACAACAAGTCCCGACTATACAACAAGGTCAAGATAGTATGGTACGGTCCTAACAATTTGTATGGTTCTATCCTAGGTTGATTTACAATCAAATTCCTAGTTGGAAAGTTCGTTCAGTTTCATATCTCCCAATTTCACTTAACACAGTCCCCGATCTCTCCGAATCCATCCGAAATCAACTAAGTGCTTCATGCATCTATTTTTCAATTCCATGTTTGGTTGGTGATATATGAAAGTCTTTCTATCCGATTTGAGTTGTAAATTTGAGTTAGCATTCATATTATAACATCTTTGTAAGATATTCATTTAATTATAATCTAATCTAATTAAGGGTTAAACAATGTGCACACACAAGTAGGTTTATCATTTAAGTATGTAATTTTCAATTACACACTTAAAAGGGCTAAATGTCGACATTGAAATTTGGTAACTTGTCCTTTTACAATGCCAATTGGACTGTTCTCCCTTCTAAGACAAATCCTCACATTCGAAATCCAATCAATATATCTTTTTTTGTGACTTGCTTATCTTTACACTCTGCTTTGTCGACAATTTGAGGAATTATATCAAATCAAAGTCAAATAGCCTTTGCACTTCATGCCACAATTTGTTTTATTTCACTTTGCATCTTTCCTCTCCAAGACCGTACAAAGGGTTAGGATGTGGGGTTCGGTATTGGCCAACTTGTACGGTCCTGCCCCTTTACATTCTCTTAATCTATTTTCAATGTGAATATCTTTAGTGGGTCATTTCATCTTCCTAGGGTCGACCTTATTAGAATATTTTAGCTATAAAAGGCTATATAAGCAAGTCAATGTCACTTTATAGCTCACCAAACACATGTTTTTTTCTTTTGGTTTACTAATGCTTTGATGAAGGGTTTTAAGGGTTTTAAGGGTTTTTCACTTTGTTACATGTGATTACAGGTCATCTCGAAGTTGTGTGAGCTAGAGCAACATATAGTGAAGGCCGTTACTAGGAAAGAGAAGCAAACATGAAGTTTTAGACCCAAACTATCGAAGGGTCCAAGTTTATACTCATCCAAGTCATGATTGTACAATTCCATTATGGATTGTACAACAATTGTATGGGCTTTCCTAACTCAATTTGTAGTTTGAAAACTTGCATCAAGTATTTCCAATCTCTAATATGCCTATTTCAGCTTGACCGCACATTTAGATACTCTCTATTCTAACTTGTACAACTAAGTCTCTTTCTCCTCTTATGCATTTGAGTTATTAGCTATTCTCTTATCAATCATTGTAAGTGTTAATGCATTGTTCTAGTTATGAATGGTTAATAGTGAATTACTTAAATCGAAATAATACCTTATACAAATCATACATCGTATTTATTGTTGTGTACTTTTCATAACATTATATTTAATTAGGGTGTAAACACAACTACATCAGTCCAACATGGGATGCCAAGTCACCCTAATATGTCCTTATGTCTTCAACAAGTGTAAATAAATTACTTTCAAAATGGTGTGATATATAACTATACACAAAAGACATGCTCTTATTTCATGCCTTTGTTATCGTAGAACTTCTTTTCTTTTGACAAGAAAATCTCAAATTCACTATAAAAGCCATCAATGAAGTAATGGCTGCGATGGTAGCATGGCCACCAACGATACGATACCCCTTGAATATGCATAAATGAAGTGTATCAACGATGAGCATTGGGCAGAGTAAGTAACAAATCTTGTCCCCACATTAAGCACTCACAATTTGCATTGTTGCCCACTAAAAGAAAACCCCAAAAAAATGGATTGTGTTTTTATTGACTGTGACCTAATTGACCGAATCAACGGTCAATCTCATCCCATTGGCCGTCGATTTATTGTGTAGTGGATGGTGGCTCGCTACAAAGGAACGTTAATTTGCGGTGAAAACATTCCCATCAGTCGGTCAGAATGAGTGTTGAACCTCCTTTCTTTTCTTCTCTTCTCGCGAAGGCGAAGAAGACGGCTTTTAAGAGGAACTCGAGTCTCGCGGCGGGCCCATTCAATTCAGCTAAATGTTTGTTTTTTGTTGAATTAAAATATTAACTGGTTACTGCAAGTGGTAAGAGCATGTGATGGGAAGTGGAAGTACGGCATTGTTCACCTACTTTTAAGGTGAACAATGCCGTTGCCATTTCCACTTTTAAACAAATGTCTCCCTCTTCCTTTCCCTTTCGCTCCAAACATTTATTGTGATTTGAGTTCCCTTTTCTCTCTCCACTTTCCACATTGCATTTTCGTATCTTATCTTTTATATTATATGCATATAAGATCATATCATATACTCGTAAGACACGCACCACCACGTGGAGGTTTCCTCTCTTTAATTCCGATGTCCATAGTTGTAGTGTAACTTATTGTTATTAGGTGAGATCACTCTCGAGTGGCACATACTCTCACTACACAATGGGAAATGGGAATGAAGACACGAGGCAACGCCTCTAGCGGTCGTAGTACCAAGAATAATAGTATCATGTTTGTCGGGTTTGAAGCACGCTTCTTTGTTTTCGTTTATTTCTATGAGGTAAGACGTATGTAAAACGTGACATGGCATGGCTTGGCGTAACGTGGCCAAGTATATATGTGCACATTTTACGAATATTTGAACCTAAACAAAACACAAATTTATATTTATAAGAATGGGTAAATGGTAAATTAAAATGATTCAAACTTCCAAATGTCAATGTACTAATAGTACTAGTGAAGTAGGGCTAGGTCGTGGCTATTCATGAAAGTCCGTCCTTTATTAGATAATGTGACATCAACTTTCAAGTGTTTTGTGTTCATTACAAGACCATAAGACAAGGATATTTACTCCTATGTAATAACCATAAGACGTCTCAACACCTAATAAGTGAACCACTCGTATAAAAGGTTAAAGGATGAACATCTAGACGCTTCATTTTGGTTGATTTGTAAAATTGTATTGTTTTGGCGGGTTTTTATATATATTTGTGTGTGTGTGCGTGCACGTGTGCGTGCGTGTGCGTGTGCGTGTGCGCGCGTGCGCGTGCGGCTGGCGTGCGCGCGCGTGCGCGCGCTGGTGTGCGTGTCTTGCGCGGTGTGCGCTGTGGTGTGTGCGTGCGTGCGTGCGTGCGTGCGTGCGTGCGTGTGCGCGTGTGCGCGTGTGCGGCGTGTGCGTGCGCAGTGTGCGTGCGGTGCGCGCGTGCGTGTGCGTGCGTGTGCGTGGGGGTGTGCGTGTGCGTGTGGGTGCGTGTGGGTGCGTGGGTGTGTGCGTGCGTGGGTGCGCGCGTGTGCGTGTGTGTGTGCGCGCGCGCGCGTGCGTGCGTCGGCGTGTGTGTGTGTGTGCGTGCGCGTGTGTGTGCGCGTGCGCGCGCGCGCAAGCACGCAGCGCTGCGTCTTGCGCGCGCTGCGTGCGCGTGTGTGTGTGTGTGTGTGTGTGTGTGCGTGTGTGTGCGCGTGCGTGTGCGCGCGCGCGTGCGTGTGTGCGTGTGTGCGTGTGTGCGTGCGTGTGTGTGCGTGCGTGTGCGTGTGCGTGTGCGCGCGTGTGTGTGCGTGCGTGTGCGTGTGTGTGTGTGTGTGTGTGTGTGTGTGTGTGTGTGTGTGTGTGTGTGTGTGTGTGTGTGTGTGTGTGTGTGTGTGTGTGTGTGTGTGTGTGTGTGTGTAACATCTCCTAAGTGTAATAATTTTAATTTCTCATTAGATCATGCTTTTGGTAGGTTACTGATATTTTTCACATTGATCACTTTGTTAAAAAAATCAACCAATTAAATTGCATTGATCTTGCTTGTTACTACCCGAGATAGTTTGAAGTGCATGTAAGGAAAAAAAGCCCACCGATAAATAATGAATACATATTAGTCAGTATGAAATATATGTCAATACCATAGTTTCCAAATAGGGGCTTTGATGAGATTCAATGTATTTTTCCGCCATTTTCCATTCAAAAATGGGTAGAAGTTTTATGTGATAGCTATAGTTTTCTTTGTGATGGTTTTTGATTTTTCACTAAAAAATATTGAACATTTTTATGAAATGCATTTATGTCCAAAATAAGAGAAATATGTATATATTCATGGTTAATGTATTAAAGCTAAGCTCACATTTTTGGCAATTGTGTTAAATGCCTACTTGTGATTCATATCGGGGTTTGTGGCCTTAATCCTTTGAATTTCCTCTCACCGAAGAAATAACATTACAATGTTTCCATGAGTAAGATACCATTGAGCGCTTAATTGTTTTAGTAAAGTGAAACAATAAACATTACTTGATAAAGCAATTGTATGAAGATGGAGTTTGGTTTCTTGTATGAGGAGCTACATGCTAAGGAAAATAAAAAAACCTTTATTATCTATTTGTAGTCATTTTTACTCCTATCACAAAAGAAAGGAACCCCATGTGTGTTGGCCTATCACCCAAATGAAGTGGCGCTCACCCGAGGCACGCGCGGGTACCGAGTCTCTCTTTTATGTGAGTTTAGTGGGAAACATCATCTATGATTTGTGTAAGAGATTCCAGAAGGGAAGTTAGGACATACAAGAACCATAGGGCTCGAATGTGACCTCTAGATCCTTGCAGGTAATTTCAGACGAGTACTTTAATAGAATCCATAACATGTATTATGACAGAAAAGAAACATACAAGCATCCATACTTAGCATGAAAGGAAAGAGAACTCATAAGAGAGAAGTATGCATCAGAATCATTGATATTCGTGTATATATTATAACAGAAACCTTATTACATCCATGAAACCATTATAGAGGGTCGCAGAGAAGCAAACCGCAGTCATGCATTACACCGGGCTTATGTAACTAAGCTATCAAAAAGAAAATTTTCAACCCCCAAGCCTAATGCATCCTCTCCCAAATATAACTATCCACTTGACAGAGTCCTCGCAACATTTCTGCAGAGCTCCGCCCACTCTCTATGTATATATTTTTGTCTCTGTAGGCACTTGTATTTATAGCTTTCCTAGACGCCAACTCACCCTCCAACGACCCTCAGATCTCGGTGCCAAGTGTCCGAATGTGGTCCTCCATGCGAGCATGTTTCTCCAGGCCTGACCTTTCCACTTTATCCCATGATGTTCTTCTAGAAGATTCTATCGTAGGCATGCTCCTTCCTGGGCCAACCTGTCACCAGGCTGACATCTTATCCACGTGCAACCGGGTCATGCTTTTCATGTGTTCTGCGCCGTACATCCAAATTGACTAAGTTCCAAACCATCGGTTTTGTCTTCGCATGTCACACGCCACGTGCTTCCTTAAATCCTTCTCTTGCGCGCTATTACCTTACGTGCCATTCCATAACTGGGACCTTGTGCGCCTACGCACCTTCATACTTGGTCAATAATCTAGGGTCCAATATCACCCCACACTACACCTGTTCTCTGTCCGTCGGAAACACTCCACTTAACCAAGATGTATGTTGCCTTAAGGAACCAAGGTGTAGTCTTACATTTTGTAAAAGAATAAAGGAATGAAAGAATTGGGGAAGAAGGAAGAATGGGGGGGCATCAACTCAACAAGCTAGGAAAATCCTTCCGTAAGTTTGCCTCCAACTTGTTCCATATGTCAACCTCGCTCTGTGCCTTCTAACAGAGGTCGTCGATCAGGATGCTCACCTCATCAAAACTTAGGCCAATACCCTGGGTGCCCAAAGTGTCAACGATCTTCTCCATCTCCTTGCCTAGGTCTTCGAGCATGTCCATCCTCCTGGTAATCTAAGGGTATAGTTCTTTCAGCCGGGCCTTGATTGAACCCCTTAATGTTTCAATCACCTTAGATTTTCTTTCTACTTCGGCAAGGACCTTGTCTCTCTCTAGCCCTATTTCCTTTATTATTCTCTTGGAACTCCTTTAGCTCCGCTTCGAGTGTGGTGACCAAGGTGCTTGCTACCTTATCCTTGTCTGCGCAAGTATCATATGTGGCCTCAGCAGATTGGGAAGTGATTTTAACCTCTGTGAGCACCTTGCTATACTCAGCAATGAGTGCTACCACCCTCAACCTGTCCTCTTCCTTTAAGCGTGTGGCCACTTCCTCTGTAGACTCCAAGGCCAAAGGTCGTCTCTCCATGGTGAGGACACGCATTAGATCTTCTAAGCATTCCAGAATGGATGTGTACTTCTGCGTGGGTGGTGCTAGGTTTAGGTGCTTTAAAATGATGGTGCTCTTGATAGACTCCACCTTCTTATATACTTCCTGCACCTTTATCTTTTCATCCTTTAGCTCGCGTCTCAAGCGCACGCCGATTAGTTCTTCTTGCTTCATTTCTTGGCCTTCTCCGCTAGCTTCTCTTCTTTCTTCCTTAGCTTTCCCTCTAGCGCTCTTATATTCTCATTATGCACAAAGAGCTTAGCCTCTGTCTCATTGCGACCTTGTTGAGCGCATTACGAGACTTGCTCATCCGAGAGCTCCGGGCATTTACCAAGGGATTGGCTCCCTTAGAATCTGGTAATATTATGATTGCTCCTCGGCGGACTTTGAAGTCGGCTCATCAATGTGGGATTCAAATGCCCAAGAGAGCATCTTGTTCGTTCTAGGGTATGCACCCTCCTTTTCAAATGATCCCATGGCTAAAAACCTTTCTGTGTGTACAGGTGCTCGGAACTACGTGCATAGCACCTTCTTTGAGTCATCAACGTAGCCCATCACTTGTCTTTTCTTTGTACCAAGGGTCCCCTTACCTAAGCATGTGCCTTTGGGAAAACTTATTGTTAGAGCGGGACCTCCTCCTACGCTGTCATGTTCCTTTTCAATGTTTTCCTCTTTTCCTTCCTCCAACACTATGTCAGTGCGCTGCACTCCCCAACTCTTGGTCTACTAAGGCCTCGAGCATTTTCTTTGCCTCTCTCTCTGCTACCTCGGTGATCTGCTCCTTTGTGAAGCTTATGGCTTCCCGCTTTTCCGTGCCAACCTCCTCACTCTTTCCCATGTCTTGGGTGCCTTCCTCATCCTGAGGTACTCTTGCGCCACGCGAATACGAACTCCTGTTTCTCTTCTTCGCTCTCTTCTCCTGAGTCATACACACTGAAAACATGTGGCTCCTGATCCCTCTCAGGCTCATCCTCCTTATTTGTCATCTTCTTCACTCTCATCCTCTCTTCCACCCATGTACTTCTCCAAGCTATCACGGTCTCCTCCGAGTCAACTTCCTCTTCCATCCTCTACTTTTTCCTGAGAGGTGGCTCCTTGACAGGGGATTTGGCCTCTTCCTCTTCCTCTGGCGACTTTTCCTTGGTGAGGGGTTGCCTAGGTGCCTCCACTTCTGGTGTCTTCTCCTTTGTCGGGGACTTCTTTCTCCGCGTGTAAGTACTAGGCTTGGTGCTCCTTGATGGCATGCTTACCGTTTGAGCAGATCTACACACTTGGTGCTTCTTCACCTCTTCCCCTCTTCTTGGGTGCGGGCCCCTTCCTACCCATGGGATCTTTAGGTATGGAGACATCGTTCTCCAGGTACGCACCCTTCTCAAACTTGGGCCTTATACGGAGGTATACGTGCGTCATGGATCCTCCTACAATGGGCAACGTTATTGGCCTTGTCATCTGGACCTCATGCGACACGTACCTTTCCATGTACACACACTTACCACCGGGTAGTTCAACCTTTTTCACATCTCTCTGTGCTCCCGGTCCAGAATACCTAGTTCCAGCTTTAGCTTCTTGATTCCTTGAATTTGTATACTCCCGCTTGGAAGTATTGAGTATGTGAAAGCGAAGGAAGCTTGCACTCAAGGACTTCATGATTCATCTACTAGCCTAAACTTGCCCAGGCATAAATGTTGGTATACTGCAAACTCGGCTTCTCCTTCAGTGACTACTTGACAGGTTGTTCGGGAATCCTTCACTTTGCCCCCAAACGCGCTCCTCGATGCGTATACCACTTCTCTAGTCACGCCTTGTGGGGTGTTGTCATTGTGTTGCATGCATACTTCTCAAATCTCTTCGCGAGCAAAGGATTCTCAAATGAGGGTACTCCCATATAAATTTGTCTGATGCGTCAGGAACTCCAATCTCTGAAAATATGATGGTTAGCAAGACGTTTCCGAAGAGGATTATGTCCCCTCCTTCACGCAATAGACAATTTCCTCCGTAATGTATGCAGATAAGTTGTAGATGGTGCCTTTTGCAATCTTCCTGTAGACATGTAACTAGGGTTTATTGACTTGGGTCCATCTCTCCTGGCCATTCAAATTTGTTACCAGATGTGTGGCCATCTTCATCACTGGGTCCTTGATGTCTGAGATGTCGTAGTACCTCGACCCCTTCTTGCAGGAATATTCGGTGATGGTTTCCTAAATTGCCTCCTTGTTGCTTAGGTCATCTTCCAAGCTATCTCCTTCACATATGAGGCCTGTGAACTGAGAGATGAGTTGAGGAGTAATGCACATCTTACGCCCTACAAAATGGAAGTAATCTTCATGTACTCACGACATTAGCCATTGGTATAGGCATTCGGTTTTCCAAAATAGGGCAACTCATAGAGTTGCAACAACCCTGCCTTCTCCAATTTGACCTTAACATCATCATTGTAGATGGGCAAGCCCTCTAGTGTCTATTTGTTCGTGGGGCGCACTAACTCCAGTGTCATTTCCTTCTCGATCATGTTCATTCGATGGTTATAGTCACTTACAGGCATGTTCCTCAGGTGGGACTCCCACTCCTTACCCATCATTACCCCATATGGGTATTACATCTCTGCATACCACTCTTCATTCATATTACTCATGTCAGGTTCTTGCTGCTTGGCCTTGGCCTTGCCCTTTCCTTTCTTGGGTGCCATTGTCGAGGTCCTCCTATCACTTCACTCCCTCCTTGTTACTCTGTTCTTCCACTTCTTCTAGCCTCAGATCTCAAATCTATGATGAAAAACCTCTCAAACTCATGCCCTAGTTTGTCAAACCCTAACTGGGATAAAAATTCCACAAGACGATGCCTCCTCACAACTTTTCTCACGCTCGTGTAACCCCTTCCTTCTGGTTTGCAAATCCAAACTGGCTGCTCACGCTTCAATCTCACAGATCTTTCTTCACACGATCAAATCTGAAACCCTAGTTTGTCATAGATGTAAAAATCACTTCTCTCTCTATTCGCAAAGTGAAAATGAAAGTGCCTCAACCCTTTACTTATAGCTTTTCTATTTTTGAGAATTAAATGCTATTTCACCTACCTCTGTACTTTTTTCATTTAATGCAGCTTTTTCAAACAAAGCCCATCTTCAGCGCTTTCACTCACATGCCCAACCTACACGAAAACTCCTCCAAACTTCTGGCGCACAACCAATCCAACCCGATAGGAGACTCTTACGTGTGCAAAAACCGCGCCGAAGGAACTTCTTCTGTCCTAATTTTTTTTTGCTTTCACTACCTCATGTTTCTTAAATGTGCTTTCTCCTCCTTAGTACGTGGGATCAAAAAGTAGCTTTATCTTGGCACCAACCACCCTTCTTCCATTTTTTTCCACACACTTCTTTCAACTAGGCCATTCAACAAGGCTTTTTAACATACACTTCCTTGGCACTTGAACCATGCGCTCCTTTAAATTACTCCACCCGCACTTAAAATGATGCACGGTCCTCTATGCACTCATAAATTCTCCAAAGTAAAGAATAGGTTACAAAGTGCCCAAGGCACAAAACAAAACAACAACGTGAAAGGGAAACACAAGAAAGGGAAATGCATAAAGGAAATTTCTAAACTAACTGAAAAAACTACCTTATTTACAAACATCGAGAAGACTTATTTATAGTAGGGCTTTAGCCTACTCCCATTGAAGTGTCTAGGAAACTTCGTCCCATCCAACACTTGTAATTGGCACGTGCCCGAATCAAGGATGTATGAGATTGTGTAAGGACCCAACCAATGGACTTTCAACTTCCCAAGGTGGTGCAGAAACTTGGAATCATATAGTAAAACCATCTGCCCAACCTCAAAATTCTTGTTTCTAATGTGGCGATCATGCCAAGCCTTCTGCTTTGCTTTTTCTGCTGTTTGGCTCCACCTAGCAAGTGATCATCTCTCATCTAGCTTCATTAACTCATCAATAATTTCTTTCAGCGCTTGTTTATCGGCTAACCCTTCTACGCGCACTATTTGTAGAGAAGGAAACATAAATTCAACCAAAAAAATAGCTTCCGCGCCAAACACCAACTGAAATAGTGTGGCTTTGTTTAGCCTTTTATACGTTGTCATGTAAGCCAACAATACTGCCAATACTTTGTCATCCCAATCTTGTCTTTGGACATCACAAATTTTGGTCAAGGCATGACTCAGTATTTTGTTGAATGCTTCCGCGATTCCATTTGCTTGTGGGTGATAGGGTGTAGTTTTATGATGAGCCACCATGAACTCTGATAATAGGATCCTCACGGTCTCATTCAAGAAATGCATACCCCTATCGTTGGTCAAACTCAACGGACATCCATACCTTGTGATAATGTTCTCCCACAAGAACTTTACCGTTGTGGCTGCTGTAATCTTTAGTCAAAGCTTCCTCTGCCCACCTTGTTAGATAATCCATGCAAGTGATGACATAACGTGACCCAATCCTACGCGCCACTGGTGTAATAGGTCTTACAAATTCTATTTCCCACTTTTCAAAAGGCTCCATGCTAGGTATAGGGCGCATAGGAATTTCATCTCTCATCCTTGGTTTGCTAATGCGTTGACAATGGTCACATGCTTTATAATAGTCTTTACAATCCTTGTACGGGGTTTCCCACCACAAACCTGCCATTAATATTTTACGCACAGTGACATCACCTACATAATGCTCATCCTCACTTCCTCCATGTGCTTCCTCCATGATGACTAGCGCTCATGCTCTAATACACACCTGCGTAAAACTTCATCGTATCCCAAATTTTATAAGTCTCCACCGATTAACATGTAGGACGCGCGCGTATGGCCAGTTGATTTTTCTCCAATGTCTTAATTCCTTCCAGTGCCACACCTTCCTTCAAAAATACTACAATCTCTTCTAAGTCCGAGGGCATGCACCGCAACCTCAACAGTTGCGTGTCTGGAATTGTTTCCTCAATACTCTACTCGTCCTCTCCTGAATCAATTCTTGACAGATGATCAGGCCCACAATTGCTTTTTCTAGGCTTCAGTAAAATGGTAAACTCAAACTCTTGAAACAACAACACCCACCGACATATGTGCCCTTGTAGAACATGCTTGTTCACTAAATAATTTAATGTCATGGGGTCGGTGTAAAACACAAAGGGTGTCGCCAACAGATTCTGCCTAAACTTGAAAAGTGCATAGATCATTGACAATGCCTCACACTCAATTGTGGTATAATTCTCTCTCGCTGTGTCACTTTTCGCTTTTGCAAAATACAGAGGATGATCAACTATCCCTTCACACTCGGCCGTGCAAGCACCTTTGCTCCAATGACGGTCCCTGAGGCATCTACATGGACATGAAAGGGCTTGTCCCAAGAGGGAAAATGTAATATAGGTGTAGTGACAAGCCTATGTTTTAATGTATCAAACACCCTCTGCTGTGCCTCCCCCAATGGAAGACACTTTTATGTCTAAGCAGCTCCTCTAAAGGCATGAGGATCTTGGCATACCCTTTGATGAATTTCCTGTAATAGCCCGTATGCCCAAGGAATCACCGCACTTGTGTTCTAGCTAGTAGGCTCCCTAACCCCACAATAACTGTAACTTTAGCGGGATCTACCAACAAGCCCTCCTTACATATGATATGCCCCAATAAAGTCCCAAAGGGTGTAGCAAACACACACTTCTTAATGTTGAGGGATATCTTCAACTACCTACACCTCTCAAACATTAACCTTAAATTGTCACAATGGTCTTTAACCAGACCATACATTGTCCAATCATATAAATAGACTGAAGAAACTTATGGATGAAGTCTGGAATGCTTGCACCACTATGTGCAAGAAAACAACAGCACATTCTTCACGGGGTTCATTTTAAGAGACCTCTTCGAAATCGTAGAGATGCAAAATACCCGCGAATATCCTCGGAACCGGTTTCATAGGAAGGTGATTTTTTTAGGGGTCTAATAGTAAAATTTGCACCTGATTTTTAAGTGGTAGGATAGAAGGCTGCAGACATGCGAAAGAGATTTTTTGACGTGCATCTGTAGCCTTCGCCATCTGATCGTGCAACAAAAAAATCTTCATGTCACACATAAAAAAACTCTCTATTGCATGTCTACTTCCTCTGCACTCCTGTCACACTTCAATAAACTCTCCCTATCGCATGTCAACAAACTCTCCCTGTCACGCGTCAACTAACTCTTTATCGCGCATCTATAGCCTTCGCCCTCATGTCACACATTTACTGTACTTGATAATACATATGCCCCTAGGTGGTATGAGTGAGCTAGTAGTGTTCTACCTGGCGAATAATATAGGATTATATAGTCATTTTATTTCAAGGGTAGGTGAAGCCGACCCCTAAAAAAAATTAAACTGTAATTTTTAGGTGAACAGGTCACTGACTGTGCTCGAAAATTCACCTTTTCAAAATTTTCAAAAATTGAATATTTTCCATATTACGAATATTCGCCACTAAAATTATCCTTGATTCTTCAACCCAAAGGGCATGACCGTGTATGCAAAACTTCCCCACTCAGTGGAAAAATTCATCTTCTCCTGGTCCTCCTTTGCAATCCGGACTTGGTGGTACCTTGAAAATCCATCCGTAAAGGAATAGATTTCACGCCCAGTGAATCCTTCCAAAATTTCTTCAGTGAAGGGGGTGAGAAAGGGATCAATGACAAAAACTACGTTCAATTCCCTATAATCCACACAGATTCTAATCTACCCATCCTTCTTGATGTTGATTACCATCAAACTTATCCATTCCGACTCTTCCACTACCTCAATGATCCCAGAAGCTATCATTTTGTCTATCTCTTCCTTAACCTTCATGCGTAAATTGGGATTCATCCAGTAGGGCCTTTTCTAACTGGGTGTGCACCTTCCTTTAGTTTTATCTTCATCTCCCCTAAGGAATGATGAACGCCTTTGAGCTCATGGTACTCGCGTGGGAATAAATCCTCAAATTTGTGCAATAGATCAATGATCTTAGAAAATTCCTTCTCTAACTAGTAATCTCCAATAATAGCTTCCTTAGGTTCTTCTCCTGAACCGATGTTAACCTTCTTTTCCTTTAAGGGTTCATGTTAGGTGCGCGCATGAGTACCAACATTTTCCACTACCTCACGCGTCCCTACAGAATGGTAAACATCCAAGCTTTCCGATTCCTTTCCATCAATCACATACACCAACTTTTCTTTTTCTTTTTCCAAACATGCACGCTCAAGCTGTAACTCTTCTGTTTCCTCTACTTCTTCTTCAAAGCATGCCTCTAATCCTGGTTCACCTAGTAATTCCAATAGCCTATCTTCTATCCTGGCATTATCTCCCATGGTAAGGTGCTTGATACCCTGCAATGCCTTACCAATTGATGGTTTGGTACTCCGATACTCAAAGGTTTGAATAAGGTTAGCCATGAGCTCTTTCCAATTCCTTGTGCGGTGGCGTGTCTCGAATGGATATACCATGCGCGCGTAACCTTGCAGTGTAGAATACAACTTGTGCACCTAAAGGGATGGTGGCAAAGCTTCTGCACCTTCTCTCTGACCCATTCACACTCCTAGATGTGGAAAGAGGCGGGCTCCTTCCCATGGTAGTCCTTGATGATGGTGGGCACATTGCTCCTAGAAAATATGATAGAGAGAGCAATTCTTACCTCACACCACTCTAAAAGGCTCTCCTGATGTGTAGCCCACCACCGAGCTACTATGCCGAGCAAGACATAACTTAACATCCCTCTCCGTTCCTTCTCATCCTTCCATTGAGCTTCCACTTCCTACAGAAATATCTCAGGGAAGGCTCATCCACGAATACTTGGGCGTTCTTTTCGTCAAGGTGCGGAACCGTGCACGCCTTTGTTACCTTGTTCATCAAACCTCTCAAATGCCATCCCATTAATTCATAAGTCCCATGCGCTTAATTGTCACATGCCGATGCCGGGTGGTGGTATCACTTATTGACTGAGCATCTTTAAACTAGATAACCTCGTTAGTAGGGTGTATCATCTCTAGGTCTCTGATTGAGCACACATATATCCTGTCCAGAACTTCTTCCCCTAATGGTTCAATATAGGGTGTCGACTTCCCATCAGCTAGGGGTATAATGACCCATTCCTCCTTGTTTTTGAAGCTGATGTACCCTTTGTTGAACCAAAGGTCTGCATTGTTCTTGTAACACCAAGGGCACCCAAGTAGTCTGGGAAATTGTCCGCCTTGGCAAGCGCCAAGACTTTGAAGTCCCCAGTAAACTTAGCTCCCTGGATAGTGATAGCTACATCCTTTAAAACACCGATGGGAATTGCCTTAGTTTTATTTTCCATATACAACACATTCGAAGATGGTTGTAATGCAGGTCTTCCCATCTGATGCCATGCATCCAAAGTTAGAACATTAACCTCCACACTTTTGTGTTAATGAGGATATTACTAAGGAGCCATCCATCTACAACTACATTCAACGTGATCTCCTTTTCATAGTCAAGGCTATGAGGGGGAAGGTTCGTGTGCAATACTTGCCTCTCGTGCTCTCCTCCGGCACGTGGTACCTTCTCTCTCAACCATGATCCAAGAAAGGGAATGATATTCTCTTGCCTTAGCATTTTACACACCTCCTTGACCTCATCCAGGTCATCCTTTGGTGCCTCGACTCTCCTTCCTTGTTCCTCCCTCCTAGATTGCTCCTTTAGACACTGGATTTCCCCTTGTAAGCTCTGAATGACATCCATGGTGTCCTGATATATCTCCTTTTGATGCATGGGGTCTGGATACTTTCCATGAACGACATCCTCCCTTGAAACTAGGTTCTTCTATCTTGGTATCTCTCTTACGCACGCGGATTCTGCCCTTGTTGTTACTAAGATAGGCTCCAACCCTGCATCCCATGTTACCTGAGGCATCCACTATATATCTTCCTTCTTGATGCTAACCATTGCAACGCGTCCTTGTCCTTCCTGTTTTGATTCATATGCTCAAAAAATTCCAGGAACTCCTCATACTTATGCTTCTTTTTGCACCATGAGCACTGCAACGAGCCCGAGGCATTCACGTTTGTAAAGCTCCATAGATCCAAAATTGAAACAAGTTTCACGCAGAACTCACTCCTTCCTCCCCCGCAGCTTACCACAACCATGAAATCCTCCTCGAAAGCCTCTTCCGTGTGCACCTCCATCTGCACACTCCTCATAATGGCGATCATCACCCTTGGAACTACTGACAACACTAGTTTGGTGCACCCCATGATCAATGACCTCATGGATCTGATCAATGAGCCTACGATCCTTAGTATCATGGGTTATAGAAGTGTAAATCTTGCAATAACAAGATACATTCTTCTGATTGCATCTTTGCAGCAAGGGGCACCTACTCACATCATGGTCCCCATGAAAAATTTCACAATCTACTACCACAATGCGTATTGTCCTCCGGAGGTAGTTATCCTTAACGTGCCCCGATCTCACAATTTGTGCACCAAAACCATTACGCGAGTCTCATGGGTTGAGTTTGTAGACAATTTTTCCAACTGCTTGGCCATAGCAGCAATCTGAGCCTCCAAGAATGGGCTAACGCTAGTATCAACACTACCAACAACTTCGGCATGCAGGGCAACTTCCAATTCCTTGTGTGGGTTTGTAAAATTTTTATGAGATAAGGCCCTTCTAAAAGGGGTGATCAACCCTCCAATAAACCACTTGAGCATGCTATGAAGGGTGAATATCATATGATAATTTAGATAAGAGAGTTTTAAAGCACACATCATACTCTCGCACACTCTCTGCCATTCCTTGCTTGAATCTCCTTCAAAGCACGATGCTCTTCTACTCAAACTCAGGAATGTGGAATTCTACCAAGAATGCATTCTTTAAAGTAGTATAGTCCACCACTTGTTTGATGAGGTTCATACTTCCTATACCAGCTATGTGCACTCCTTGCAACATGGTTGTAAACTGACTAGCCTTCCATTCTAGAGTTGCGACACACTTCACGCACCATAGAAGTTCACATTTGTGAACATGTTTCACAAAATCCTCAATACCTCTATAATCAGGAAAATGTAGAGACATTTCAAAGAAAAATTGTGGGGGTGGTTAGGGCCCAAATCCTCCTCTACTAGATCCTTGGTTTCCACCTGTATTTCCTCCACCACCTGATCCACTAGGTCCACCAAGTCTTGAACCACTAGATCCACCAGGGACCACCGGTGTCCCGAACCACCAGATCCACTAGATCCACCAGCTCTTACTCCTCCCGAATCACCAGATCCACCAGGTCTTGAAGTGGTCATGCTAAGGGTCCCCACAGTTCCACTGAGCTGTGTGCCTATGGTCTATGATAATGCCCCATTACCAATAGTATACCCCGCACCACTCCCAGACATGAGACCAAACACTTGTGTGCCTATACCTTGCTTGAAAAGTCCTAACACTGGGTTCGTGTTTGTAGCCATAGAAGTCCCAAACAATAAATTATACCTCCCGGCATAGAAACGATCACCTCAAATGTAGCCAACTGGATTAGAAATATTAACCTTCGATTTGGAAAACCAAGTGCAAGGGTCCATTCACTAGGTGGGCTCGTATGCGTGCAACGGTTCTTCTTTCTTCGTGTGACAAACTCTTATCGAGAATCCGAAGGGGTTTCTCTCACGTGCTTGCCAAGATGGGGTCACATGGTGATTAGGTTCCACATCCTCGGCGTGAACCTCAAATCCTTCCCACAACGTCCCCACTATACATCCATCACACCAGACCTCACATTTTCTAGCAATCTCCCTTTCATGCGCTTCACCATACTTGAGTTGTCTCTCCTCCCTTTCTTTTTCCACCGCAACATCTGTCCATCTTCTTCCTCCACCCTAGTTTCCTCGCGCAACACTCGAATGGTTTAGCTAGCCATTGGGAAAGCCTCTAAACTCATGGTAATCATCAAGATATTCAAAGCCGTAGGGGACAACACATAGAAACAATCCTCTGGGCTCTCGTAAAAACTCTAACTCAAAGAACCTATGGACAAGAATATGTGGAAATGGCGTACTCCAGAGTGTATCTAGCCAATACTCCTTTCCACCAATGATCCACAACACGGGTCCACGTCAAATTTTCATCATGCACCTTTCGGTATTATTCTTGGCTCCACACATGCGATCCATAATGCCAACTAGATCTAGATGCGTAGGCTGAGAACCATTCATAAAGCTCCATAGGGAAGCAACAGAAAAAGGTCTCATACAGATCATGGTAGAGATTCTCTTCTACCCATCTACATGCATCAAACTCAAGTCCAAGTCTTTGAATCTCTACGGAAATTCATCCTCTGTGCTATTACACCATGATTCAACACTTTCCAATGTTAACCGCTCTATCATTACTCATTACATAGATCATGATGTATGTTAAATCCCACTACAACTTTGAAAAGAGGTCCCGAAATGGAACCAAGATGTAGTCATTTTTACTCCTATCACAAAAGAAAGGAACCCCATGCACATTGGCCTATCACCCAGTGAAAGTTGGGTGCTCACCTGAGGCATGCACGGTACCGAGTCTCTCTTTTATGTGAGTTTAGTGGGAAACATCATCTATGATTTGTGTAAGAGATTCCAGAAGGGAAGTTAGGACATACAAGAACCATAGGGCTTAGAATCGACCTCTAGATCCTTGTAGTCATTTCAGACCGAGTACTTAACAGAATCCATAACATGTATTATGACAGAAAGAAACATACAAGCATCCATACTTAGCATGAAAGGAAAGAGAACTCATAAGAGAGAATTATGCATCAAAATCATTGATATTCATGTATATATTATAACAGGAAACCTTATTACATCCATGGAACCATTACAGAGGGTCGTAGAGAAGCAGACCATAGTCATGCATTACACTAGACTTATGTAACTAAGCTACCAAAAATAAAATTTATAACCCCAAGCCTAATGCATCCTCTCTTGAATACAACTATCCACTTGACAGAGTCCTCGTAACATTTCTGCAGAGCTCCGCCCACTCTCTATGTATATCTTTCTGTCTCTGCAAGTGCTTGTATTTATAGCTTTCCTAGACTACCAACTCACCCTCTAGTGCCCTTAGATCTGGTGCTAAGTGTTCGAATGTGGTCCTCCATGTGAGCATGCTTCTCTAGGCCTGAGCTTTCCACTTTATCCCATGATGTTCTTCTAGAAGATTCTATCACAAGCATGCTCCTTCCTAGGCCAACTTGTCACTAGGATGAGATCTTATCCACGTGCAACCAGTCATGCTTTTCATGTGTTCTTCTTCGGACGTCCAAATTGACTAAGTCCCGAACCCTTGGTTTTGTCTTTGCACGTCGCGTGCCACGGGCTTCCTTAAACCCTTCTCTTGCGCGCTTTTGCCTTGTGTGCCTACGTGCCTTCATACTTGGTCAATAATCTAGGGGTCCAACACTATTTTTTTAGGTTCTACCTTATCTCTTGTGCGTGAGAAATCATGATATACAACTTAGAATTAAAGTTGTTGATTTATTTGTCAATATTAAGGAAAATAAGAAAAACCTTTGTTCTCTATTTTTTTGTCGGTTATACCTTCTCTCGTGTGTGAGAAGACATGATATACAACTTAGAACTAAAATTTTGATATATTTGTCATACCCATTTGGGTTATAATCATTTATCACAAAATGAAGAATCAATACTAAGATCTGAATAGATTGAAAAATCTCTCTTCCTTCAACATGGGTGATCATAAAAACCTCCTTTATTTATGTTTACCTAATTTTGCACATAGAAGGAAAAAAATTCCATAATTACTACCCACCCACTTTGGGATTTGGTAGGGTGTCTAAGAAAACATGACTACTTGCCATCTCATGAGATGGTCCGATTGAACACAACTTTTCCTAGAAATAATAACACACACACACACACTCACATAACCCCAAGCTCCAATATCGAACTCAATCTATATTTAAGTTTTTTTTACCCAGTCCTTTTGTGGGCATCCACCTTCTTTTGCTTCTCAATACTATAAATCGTGGTAAAATTTGGGTTATCATATTCAACTTATGAGACTAAGTAGCAATGACAACTACTACAAATTGATTTTAAGACATAATAATTTCATTGTTATGATCCTATTGTGTGGATTCACTAGTGCCTCGATGTTTTGGTGTAATGGTTCATTACATTTGGTATAAGAGCAATCACCCGTGTTTGAATCCTAACACAAGTGGCTACACCGACATCACAAAGATTCGCCGAGGCTTGTATAGAGTTAGACGTGGTCCCAATATACGGGAAAAATCTAGCCCGTGGTCTAGGATATGGAGCATGGTGGGATGTTATGATCTTGGTGCATGGATTCAATAATGCCTCAAGGTTTTGGTGTAACGGTTTTTAGATTCATACCTATCTCAATATTGATTGATTCTTAGTTCCATCAACAACCAAAGTATGCTTCCCCCAATAGATCCTCCCCTCGCTAGTAGATCCATAAATGTGCCTATACAATGCAAGTAGTTATGAAATACATACTCAATTTCAAGCATCAAGACAATGCAAAAAGATCATATTCCATATATCAAGATAAACATGTTTTAAAAATGGGGCATATTTGAAACATATAATACATACATAAATTTCATATGAAAGACCACATATCTTACTGAAATGCCCCTTTAGTGAAACATACAATTGACACTATAGTTGATTCATCAAAATATTGCATCTTACTAAAATTCCCCTTATGTAAAACATACAATGTATACACTTTTTCATACATCAAGACCCCATACCTTATTGAAATGCCCTTTTTGTTAGCAAGAATCGAGACCGTACTACATTCAACAAGAGAACCCAACTAAAACTATACATCATTTATCAATAACACACATTTTCTTACCGAAATACCATTTTCTATGAAACATGCAACACATATAGTAGTGCCAAAATCAAGATCCCATATGTTATTGAATTTCTTGAGTACGCCATATATCAAGATCCCATATGTTACTAAATTTTCCTTTGTGTGTAACATGCAATCAAGTATTTCACCCATCAAAACCCATACCTTACTGAAATTCACCTTTTGAAATATGTAATTGAGACCAAACTACATTTGAAGAGCACACATCTTGTTGAAATTATTTGCTACTAAAACATGCAATGCAAACCACATTTCCATCAAGGGTGCATATCTCACTGAAATAACTCATTTGAAAACCATGTAGTGTAGACCATATTTCATACATATAACACATTGTTATACCCAATCACAGCACTTGTGCATATACCTGAACTCACAGTGTGATTGGATAACATGGGTACTATCTCCAAGTTGTGGGACTTGCTACTTGAGATAGACCTCCAGAGAAAGCTGGTTCTTGCTCCTAAACTACCTGCCACAATCTACTCTAATGCAGGATAAACTAACTGCTTCTAATCTAAATTTCCAAGGGACCAGGGAGAGAGAATACATAAAATGAAAGCCTACACTAAAGCGGTGATACACCAGAAAAGGAGGGTGTGAGAGTAATCTCCAAATGTGTGAAATACAGAGGCAAAGTGCACACTAGAAGAGGTGATGACAGTTCACCATAATCTAGCAAAATGCATTCACAACAATATTCCAAGCATACACAATGTTAGTCAATTCTGCAAGAACATAACAATAGACACAATATTCTTGTAGAAAGATAAAAGGGGAAGAAGAATGCAAGAAAACATAGCGGGAAGATACATCCACAAACTTTGTATTTTATTGCTTCTGGTATGCATGAATTCATCTATTACAAGATAAGGGCCTGGATCACCATGCAAGGAGTCCACTACAAGGGCCTGCAACACACTGGCTTCACAAAGCAATTTTGGTAGAGCTTTGCTACCCAAAAACTCTCCCTCATACAATGAGCCCAACACTCCAATTTATAGAAAAAATGAGAAGGAGAAGAGAAGGGAAAATGGAAATCCAAAAATCTGTCCTTCAACCACTTGTAAGAAGCATTAAATTGAGTGAAATAATTGTATATTACTTGCAAAAGGCTCCCCATACTGTCCCATGTGCTTCAAAGCAGAGAAAAGAATGATGACCATGCCTCTTAATTGCACTCCCAAACTACCAAATAAAACACTGTTACGAACCTGGCCACGTTTTCCTTAAAAATCAATTAATTTATGATAAAATCTAGAATTACTTGATTGCTATGCATCGGGCTCGGAACCATGATTCCAACGGTACCAATTTTGTGCAATTTCGTTGAGAAATGCAAAAGTTATGGCCTTCTGAGTGCGGGCAGCTATTTTGGGTCCAGCGGGTGTTTTTCTCATTTGACGGGAATGAACATTAACTGACTGGAGCCGAATATGTTTCTCTTAATTAAATATATCTACCCTCATTAAAAATAAGAAATCTAGTTTCTGTGGCGTAGAGGACGTCGTGCTCGTTCCAGAAAGTCCAATTTTGTGAAAATCGGAGCTCGGAGTCAAAAGTTATGGCCGTTTGAAGTTTCGCAGGTCAAACGTTGACTTTTCCTCTTCTGTCTTCGCCCATTTCGCGCTTTCGCGTCCCACGCGTCCCTCGTATACTTTTGTCCCGGCTGTCCCGGATGAAAACTCTTCCTTCGGGTGATCCGCGCTTTCGCGTCCCACGCGTCCCTCGCGTACTTTTGGCCCGGCTGTCCCAAATGCTTTGTGCTCCTTGTGCTGATTTCGCGCGAACCGGCCGGTTCGCGTCCTTGCGTCCCACTTGTCCCACTTCACTTTGGACTGTCTGTGCTCATTTCGCGCGAACCGGGTGGTTCGCGCCTTTGTGTCCCATTCGTCCCGAACTGTCCCAGTTAAGCAGTTAGTCGATTTTCTCTCGATCGAACCGGCATTTCGCGCCCGCCGCGTACTTTTGTCCCAGATGTCCCTGTTGCTAGCGGGCTGTTTGTGCTGATTTCGCGCGAACCGGGCGGTTCGCGCCTTTGTGTCCCGGATGTCCCAAATACTTTCTTGAGCAGGACTTAGCCAATTTTCACGATTTTTCCTGGATCAACCTACTTGCCTTCTGCAACCATTTTTCGCATTTTCTCAGAGCTTGCTCCTTCCTTCTTTGGCCAGGGGAGTTAGAAAAATATCTGAGGGAACCTCAGAAACATGATGTTTGCTCTGAATCAATCAATGTGCCTGGGACTTGAATATTCTGATGCATGTTATCAAATTACCTTGGGGGTGAATTTTGGATAACAATTTGGCGACTCAGCGGGGTCATCTGCCTGCTAGATGAGGAACGACCAGCTGTTTGAAGCAATCCATTGGGCATGGAGTCTGTTTGATGGCCTCTCAGCTGATCTGAAATTTGAAAACCTGTGTCCTTGAGCCATTTGAACATTTGTTGAGCTGGTCTTCTCATGGCTGCAAATTCTTTTCCAGGAGCTTGGTGAACTGCAAACATGCACATACTAGAAGCAATAGGACATGTGCACAAGCACTTAGGGAAATAAAAACTACTCTAACAGCAGTACAATGTGCATAAGCACTTAGAGGAATGGAAAATCTAAATTAATATTTACAAGGATGAGAAGCTATCTTTCTAGTAGCAGCGTTTGAGATAGATTCCATTGACCGAATCTCGCAATTCTTCACCATCCAACTTAGCCAGTCGAAAGCATTGCTACCTTTGCATTCAATGATCATGTACGGGCCACTCCAGATGGCATCAAACTTGGAGTGCTTTCCTGGTTTTACACGATCAGCATCCCACTTCAGTACCAAATCTCCAGTTTGCAATATCCTGGCCTTAGCTTTCTTGTCAAAACTCTTTTTGACCAATGCTTTATCCTTTTCTATGGTCTGCATTGCGTGCTCTCTTGTCTCTTCTAATTCCATCAGCTCTGCATACCTGATTTCCATAGGTTCAAACTCAGCTAGTTCCAACTGTTTCATGAGTTCCAATGCTGGCAACTCAAGTGATATAGGTAGAACTGCTTCTTTCCCGTACACAAGCTTGTATGGAGAGCTTCCTGTAGACCTCTTGGGTGTGATCCTATCAGCCCATAGGGCTGATTTGAGCTTTGTGTGCCAAGTTCTTTGATTTTCATCCAGAGTCCTCCTAATGATTCTTAGTAGGTTCTTGTTTGTAGACTCGGCTTGGCCATTACCTTGAGGGTAATAGTTCGATGAAGTGCTGAGATACACACAATTCTTGACAGCCCATTCAGTGATTTTTGTGCCAAGGAATGCCAATGCATTGTCTGATATGATAGTGGCAGGGGCACCAAACCTCGTGACTATCCCTTCATAGAAATCTAAGATATTAGATTCATTTGCCTCCTTGAGTGCCACTGCTTCAGTCCACTTGGTGAAATAGTCTGTTGCTGTTAGTATCCACTTGTGGCCCTGACTTGAATTGGGATTGATAACCCCAATGAAGTCCAATCCCCATTGCATGAATGGCCGATTTACTGAAATTGGATGAAGGGGCAGCGCTGCTAACCTTTCTTTCCCTGTGAAGAATGCACATTTCTTGCATTTTTTTACCCATGAGTAGCAATCATTGAACACAGTAGGCCAATAGTAACCAGCTTTCATGATTTTGAGAGCTGTCACTCGTGGAGCAAAGTGGCCTCCTGCTTCCCGTCGTGGAACTCATGTATGATCTTCTTAACTTGACCTGTTCCAATGCATCTTAATAGAACTCCATTGATGTCCTTTTTAAACAAAACTCCATCAACAAGCACATATGGAATGGCTTGTAATCTGAAGTATCTCCTCTTTGCCTTGCTCATTTCTGGAGGGCATAGGCCTGTTTGGAGGTAATGCACAAGGTCTTGAGTCCAACATGGGATGAGTGCATCATCAGCTGGTTGTTCTTGATCATTCTGTAGTAGGAGGACAACATCCTCTTCACTTTTTGACCCGTCTGGTTGTTTGGATGCGAGCTGCTCACACAAGCCTTTGCCACGAACTAGCTTGGTCACTTTAATTTCAATATCATATTCCATCACCCGAGTGATCCAACCTGCTCTCTTCTCGTTTAAATCCTTGTTTAGGAGGAAGTCCTTAACACCAGCATGAGACACCAATAGTTGAATCTTATTGTTTGAGACCAAGTGTCTGAACTTCTTCAAGCTCCTGATGATGGCAAGGACATGCTTTTCGATGAAAGAATACTTTATTTCGTAATCTTCCAAGGTTTGGCTGAAGAATGCAATGGGCTGCTCTGAACCTTCTCTGTTCAGCTGTCAAGATAGCTGAGATTGTATCTGATCCTCCAAACGCATACAACATGAAGTCCTTTGAAAAATCTGGGTTGATAAGAGTTGGAGCTTGTGATATTGCATGCTTGATGTCTTCGAAACTCTCTTTGCCTTCTGCTGTCCATTTGAATGCCAGATTCTTCTTCAACATCATTGTTAGAGGCTTCACAAGAGTGGCAAAATTAGGCACAAATCTGTGGACAAAGTTTATCCTTCCTAAGAAGCTTTGGAGAGATTTCTTGTGGTGTGGTAATGGAAGCGTTCGGATGGCTTCAACCCTCTCAGGATCAATTGTTAGCCCTTCCCTAGAGACGATGTGGCCCAACAGTTTGCCTTCGTGTGCCAAGAATACACACTTCTTTGGATTCAATGACACTCCAAACCTTCTACACCTCTGAAACACTTGCCTGAGGTGAAAGAGATGGTCTGCTGCATTCTTTGAGAAGACAGTGACATCGTCTAGGTATACCAGCACTATATTGTTGATTAAACCTTTGAATGCCATATCCATAGCTCGCTGAAATGTTGCTCCGGCATTTGATAGTCCAAATGGCATCTTCTTATAAGCATACGTGCCCCATTTTGTAGTGAAGGCTGTCTTGAATTGATCTTCTTCTTTCACTAGTATCTGATTATAGCCTGAATATCCATCTAGCAATGAAAACCTTTCTGAACCAGCTACAACCTGCAATATTTGTTCCATTGATGGAAGCGGATAATGATCTTTGAGTGATGCTCTATTTAGATCGTGAAAGTCCACACACAATCTTATTTCTCCATTTCTCTTTCTTACCAGCACCAAGTTTGCAACCCAACTTGAGTGTTTGATGGGAAAGATGATACTAGCCTCAATGAGCTTGCTTAACTCTTTTCTCATGAGAGGCTCGATATGAGGATTTACTGGCCTTTGCTTTTGCCTGACAGGCTTGGATTCCGGATCCAACTCAATAGTATGTTGTGCCAACTTTGGATTGAAACCTCTTAAATCTTTGTAAGTCCAAGCAAAGACATCTGGGAATTCTTGACAAAGCTGAACAAAATCAGATTTCTCTTGTGGAGTACTTACTTTGCCAATTTGCAATGTCTTGCCTTCATCTACTAAGATAGGTTCTGAATCTTCACCCTTTACTTGAATGCTCGCTTTCTCCTTCCGGAACTGATCATTCGGGTTGAAGATTGACTCCAAGGTTATGAGGCCTTTTGGCAATTTGTTAGTCCTAAGCTGCACCACTTGGTCGCCATACTGCTGCTCCAGCTTGTCTTGATTTCTCGGCGGAGAACTCAGCTTCTTCTTGTAGGAAATTAACAATTTGCTGATCATTCTCGAAGACTTGCCAACTTGTATTGTTATCTGGAACAGCTGGTCTCACAACCATTTTGATATGAGGATGATTTTTCTCGCTTTTGATACTTTCTACAACATCAAACGCAGCCCCAATTGCTGCCAGTCTGTCAGCAGCTTCATTCTTTTTTCTTGGGATGGAAATGATGCTAAAAGCTTCAAAATCTTCAATAAGATCCCATACCCGATTTTTGTAGTTCTTCAACAGATCATTTTTGGCAGCATTTTTTCCTTTGACTTGGTTTATGATCAGCTCACTATCACCAAACACTTGTAAATTCCTGATGCCTTTCTTCTTTGCCCAGTGCAGTCCATGAATTAAGGCTTCATACTCAGCTGTGTTGTTTGAACAGGAAAACTGGAAATGGAAGGCTGAGTAATACCTTATACCTTGCGGTGAAATGAGCATAGCTCCTCCTCCTGCACCTTGTCTACTCCTTGACCCATCAAAGAACAGCTGCCATACTTCATTCTTGTCCTTATGATCTGGCTTGGTGATGCTGGGAATAGGTTGACTTTCTTCATGTATGCAATAGACTCCTAGCTCAGATTCTTCTATTTCTTGATAGGGATCAAAAGCATGCACTTTGCTTGCCCATTCATCAAGAGTCAAATCTGGGATGCTTCCAACCTTGGTGTCAACTTCATCAGTGCTTGGATAATCTTCTTGATCAAACGCTGAGCAGTTGGCATTGATTTGGCTTGGAGTGTAAGGCTCAATGTGGAAGTTTGCAATAGGTTCAGACCTGATTGTAGCCTTAGTTCCATACCTTGTTCTGAACAGCATGTGTGACCAATCCGCCGAAAGATAGCCTCCAATTTTAGCAGTGAAGTCTCTTGACAAGCATAATGCAAAGAGTGGTGGTAGGTCTATGACCGACACATCTTGTAACACTGTTACGTTAGGACATGCATGCAGTGTGAGGCTCAAACCTTTGATTACTCCAACCGTTGTCACTGCTGTCCCATCTAATTGCACTACACCCTTGGAGAAGACTTCATATTGGAGTCCTAGCTGATCAGCTATTTGTTTTGGCATGACTGAGCTGCTTGCTCCCGAATCGATCATGCAATTATGCACCAACTTATCTCCTATGATCAATGAAACATAAAATGGAGGGGGCTTCAAAATTTTACCTTGCAGTCCTCCATGATTTCCCTCAGGCTGGGCAGCATTTGTGAGTACCTTCTCTTGCATTTGGACTTGCTGATTTGAAGTTGACCAGTCTTTCATGGCAGCTTGTAGCAAATCTCTTTGCCCTGGGATAGATAGTGATTCCCACATTGATATGTTTACATTTGTCTTCCTCATCTGATCAATGATATTGAATGGAGATGAAGTATCCCTCTGCTGTCCCTTGGCCTGCACATTCATTCCTTGCACATGGGCAGCAGCAACTGGCATTTGAGTTGGCCTAGGAGCTGGTTTGAATGCTCCTTGCATGTTTGGAACTATAGTTTGTTTTCCAGCGGCTTGTGGAGTGGTAGAAGGTTGTGGATTACTCGAAGCCAATGGCTGTTCTTCACCCAAATTTCTCCTCTTTGACCTTGTGTTGGCTGCAACACTCTGAGAGGGCATTTGATTCATACCACAGAAATCTTCAGCCTGCCAATTGACAAGAGTAGTTTCGTTCGGAGATGTTCCTTGCTGAGGTGCCCCTTGCTGCTGGTCTTCTTCGTGGCTGGACTCTTGTGACCCACCAATGGTTTGCACCATCAGGGCCTGATTTAATGCACCGTTAAAGCACATTGATTGGTTATGTGGCTGACTGCACGGGAAACACCAATCATATTCTTGGGCCATGTTATTTTGGACTGGCACCAAATCTCTGGATGCAGATGCAACATTGGGATTATAGGGCTGAAATGGTCTGTTGGTAGGAGGCCTTGCTTGATTCTGATTTGCAGCTGGATTGGGCGGTCTTTGAGGTTGATATGGTTGCCTGTTAGGCTGAGCTTGAGGCTGATATGGTCTAGCACTTTGAGCTTGCTGTCTTTTGATAGTAACCAGCTCATTTCCCAAATTTTGCAATTGTTTCATGACCTCTTGGAGTTCATTTGAAGCACTAGAGGATGAAGTAGAAGTTTCATTTGAACTTTGATTTCTAGGAGTGGGAATAGGAGCTAAGACAGGCGCTTGACTAGTACTTGGGCTCTCTAAACTTGGATATAATGGCATTGGGGGCCTAGGAGCTAGCTTACCAGCTTGAATAAGACAGTTTTCAGCCCTAATGGCAATGCTATAAGAAGCAGGTAAGGTTGTGCCTCCCATAGATTGAATTAACATAGAAATATCAGAATTCAAAGCTTTAAGATAGTATAGAAAAGCACCTTCTGCTGTTGGCCTGACTGCCACTGGAATCCTATCCCAAGACCTTTGAAATCTGAAGTTGAAGTCAGTCAGCTGCTCGTTGGGGGCTCTCTTGATAGTTGTCAATTGTTCTAGAAGAGACAAGTTGTCTCCCTTCTCTCCAAACTGCTCATGGAGAACTATGCATAACTGATTCCAATTCGTGATAGAACCAGCTTCAAGGCTTCTGAACCATTGCAATGCCTTCCCTTTGAACGATGATGCCAGCAGTTTGACAGCCACATCCATTTCGTTTATCTCATGGATTGCACAGACGTTAGCAATGTCTTTGACATGATCACCAGGAGTGGTATGATTTTCTCCAGTGAAAAATGGAATGTTCTTCAATGCTGCAATTGGAACTGGATTCTGTGCATTGAGGGCAAGTGGGCTGCTGCCAGTGAAATTGACAAAGGGATTTAGTGGTTGCGCCATTCTGATTGGCCTGAGAACCCTTGTTGATGTGAGAAAAGGTCTACCAGGTGGAGGTGTAGACAAAGTTCTATTAGGTGGAGACGCAGATCTTTGAGCTCTTCTTCCCCTTCTTTCTCTGCCTGGAGATAGATGCAGATAAACAAACAATCCTTCCTCCCTAGTTCTTGACCTGGTCTGTATTCTTCTCATAAATTTTCCAGGCTTGGACTGCAGAAACCAGCAGATTATGCCTCTTTTGGAGTCGCCAGATGTGTGATTTTAAAGCTCCTTCAAAGCTGGAACTTACAACAAGTGCACATCAATCTTGTTGCAATGAAATTAAAGACCTCTAAGGTCCCACCGGGCGTGCCAGAACTGTTATCACCGAATCACAGCACCCCTGTGCATATACTTGAACTCACGGTGTGATTGGATAACATGGGTACTATCTCCAAGTTGTGGGACTTGCTACTTGAGATAGACCTCCAGAGAAAGCTGGTTCTTGCTCCTAAACTACCTGCCACAATCTACTCTAATGCAGGATAAGCTAACTGTTCTAATCTAAATTTCCAAGGGACCAGGGAGAGAGAATACATAAAATGAAAGCCTACACTAAAGCGGTGATACACCAGAAAAGGAGGGTGTGAGAGTAATCTCCAAATGTGTGAAATACAGAGGCAAAGTGCACACTAGAAGAGGTGATGACAGTTCACCATAATCTAGCAAAATGCATTCACAACAATATTCCAAGCATACACAATGTTAGTGAATTCCTACAAGAACATAACAATAGACACAATATTCTTGTAGAAAGATAAAAGGGGCAAGAAGAATGCAAGAAAACACAGCAGGGGAAGATACATCCACAAACTTTGTATTTTATTGCTTCCTGGTATGCACAGTTCAGTCTATTACAAGATAAGGGCCTGGATCACCATGCAAGGAGTCCACTACAAGGGCCTGCAACACACCAAGCTTCACAAAGTAATTTTGGTAGAGCTTTGCTACCCAAAAACTCTCCCTCATACAATGAGCCCAACACTCCAATTTATAGAAAAAATGAGAAGGAGAAGAGAAGGGAAAATGGAAATCCCGAAATCTGTCCTTCAACCACCTGTAAGAAGCATTAAATTGAGTGAAATGATTGTATATTACTTGCAAAAGGCTCCCCATATTGTCCCATGTGCTGCAGCAGAGAAAGAATGATGACCATGCCTCTTAATTGCACTCCCAGCTACCAAATAAAACACTGTTATGAACCTGGCCACGTTTTCCTTAAAAAATCAATTAATTTCTGATCAAATCTGGAATTTCTTGATTGCTGTGCATCGGCTCGGAACCACGATTCCAACGGTACCAATTTTGTGCAATTTCGTTGAGAAATGCAAAAGTTATGGCCTTCTGAGTGCGGGCAGCTATTTTGGGTCCTGGCAGTGTTTTACGTCATTTGACGGGAATGAACATTAATCGATCGGAGCCGAATATGTTTTCTTAATTAAATATATCTACCCTCATTAAAAATAAGAAATCCAGTTTCTGTGGCGTAGAGGACGTCGTGCTCGTTCCAGAAAGTCCAATTTTGTGAAAATCGGAGCTCGGAGTCAAAAGTTATGGCCGTTTGAAGTTTCGCAGGTCAAACGTTGACTTTTCCTCTTCTGTCTTCGCCCATTTCACGCTTTCGCGTCCCACGCGTCCCTCGCATACTTTTGTCCCGGCTGTCCCGGATGAAAACTCTTCCTTCGGCGATCCGCGCTTTCGCGTCCCACGCGTCCCTCGCGTACTTTTGGCCCGGCTGTCCCAAATGCTTTGTGCTCCTTGTGCTGATTTTGCTCAAACCGACCGGTTCGCATCCTTGCATCCCACTTGTCCCACTTCGCTTTGGGTGCTCATGTGCTCATTTCGCGAACCGAAAGCAGTTCGCGCCTTTGTGTCCCATTCGTCCCAAACTGTCCCAGTTAAGCAGTTAGTCGATTTTCTCTCGATCGAACCGGCATTTCGTGCCCACCGCGTACTTTTGTCCCAGATGTCCCTGTTGCTAGCGGGCTGTTTGTGCTGATTTCGCGCGAACCGGGCGGTTCGCGCCTTTGTGTCCCGGATGTCCCAAATACTTTCTTGAGCAGGACTTAGCCAATTTTCACGTTTTTTCTGGATCAACCTACTTGCCTTCTGCAACCATTTTTCACATTTTCTCAGAGCTTGCTCCTTCCTTCTTTGGCCAGGAGTTAAAAAATATCCGAGGGAACCTCGAAACATGATGTTTGCTCAATCAATCAATGTGCCTGGACTTGAATATTCTGATGCATGTTATCAAATTACCCCAGGGGTGAATTTTGGATAACACACATGTCATATTGAAATAACATCAAGAGGTCAGTAGTTGGATATGATGTCTACATTGGACTCTCTCCGTGCGTGGTTCTTCTTTTTGTCTATGATCATTTTATCATTGGTTTGTTTATATACTCTTTTCCTCCAATGCATAAACATGATTACAATATTACAATTTAAAGACCGATTTATTATATGGATTTACCCTATATTCTAATAACATCTTAATTCTAATGTGGATAGGCACATCTTCTAGCCAATACAAAAAAAATGTAAGAAAATCCATGTGAGGATTTTATGCAACTAAAGGCTATCACATTTTATTATGTTATGTTGCATTGAGGTGTTGTTGTTGGTTTTAATGTATTTGAACCTCGCAAGTGAGCTGCAATAGCATTGTAACTACCAAACAGAACCAACTAAACTATAAAAATGCTTGAGATGTGTGATTCCCCAAAGCTGTAAAACTATTTCAAAACTTTGAAATTCCATTTATAACCATTTCTATAAAATTGTTTTACAACTCTGCAATTCCACTTATACCTCTTATTTAAACCCTTGGTCAACATATCACTTAAACAATCAGTAAAATATAGCTTAAGAATTTGTAGCATGAACAACATGAACCGTGCTTCATGGATCTTGTTCAACTAAAATTTATACCAAAAAGAGGTGCAATGCTACGACGATAGTAAAAATATGAGGTTTGTAGAATCGGTGAAACAAATTTAAGATGCACTAGAGAGGTATATGTGACCTAGTAATAAAACTCATAAGATTTGTAGGGTCGTTGAAGCAATTCCAAGATGCATTGAAGAGGAATATTAAACTTACGTAACAAGAAACCAAACATACATTTCCTACAACCAATTGAACATTAAGTTAGTGAGAGGGTCACCTCTAGTGTAATGTTTCTCTATTGACACAAGGATTGCAGTATATTACCATGGGAAAGAACAACCAACATATGTGGGATTTTTTTGTTGAATCGAATGCGATTGTTATATTTGTGGAAGCAATCCCAAGATGCATTGAGCCCGCAACGCCAACCACGTCCACCATCACTACCTCCGATGACACACAAATTGAAGGTGGATGAGCATGGGCTATATTTGATCCAACTCTTGCTCACCTCTTGCTCATGTGCACCATATATATGTCCGTGAAGAATATGGAATAATAACAATATTTATTAACATCATTGTCAATGTTATTATTTAATTGTGAATGTTAGTTTTTATTTTATTTTATTGTGAAAATTGGTTATGTTTAATGTATTCATAGACTAATGTACAAAATAAAAATCGAAGCATTCGAATTTTAAATAAGCTAAATTTCAAAAGATGAAAATATTGGATTACAAAAGTGAAGCAACTCAAACGAAGAGAAAAAATGCAACCTAAAATGATTAAATGTCCTCTAAACAATGTTTGAGAATATATTAATGTCTCATCATCGATTTCACTTTATTAGAATTTTAATATGCTAACTTTTAATATACCTATAGGATGTAACCACATACTCTACATGGTCCTTACACTTCTAAATGTATATATCATTTGTTAATCCACCTTTAAAATAATGCTAAGGGGCATGATATATATTCTCTAATTAAAATGTTCATTACATGAGCACATTAGCCATTATAGGAAATATGGGGCATATATGCAAGCCACTTCTTTATATATGTTTATATGAAACTATTTATATTAAATTCTTCCACATATGGGGAACATACTATTGGGCCTAGAAAGGGACAAGAAAGGTGAGTATGCATACACATTATTGGGATGATAAATGTGAGTATAATAGGGGGATACATTCAAATTTGACAAGTTTGAAAGTAAATATATCTTTTATTGAATTGTCTTTTTCAAAAATGGTAGGTGGATTTTAAAGAAAGTGTGGACCATATAGATATTTTTTTGGGAGGGCTCAATTACCCATAATATAGCCTACTGGAAAATTATATACTTTTATTTTAAGATGTGTAAATAATTTAAAGGTTTAACATTAAAAAATAGTAGAATATTTCATAAAGTCTTATTCTCAAATATTTCATTTTTAATACCAAAAATTTACATTATATTACTAATAGTGATGATAAATAATCATATCTAAACTTCATAATATTTATTTTTTTATATTATTATATTATTAAATAATATACTCTTAATATCAACTACCACCTTTATTATATATTGGATTAACAAAAATAGCCATTTTAAACTTTTTTATTGTATCTCGAATCCATTACATCAACCAAATTTATGTATATTATAAATATTTCATTTATCATGTCAAAATTTTATACTATAAAAATACAAATAAACTAGCCTCATACAAATAAATAATAAACAAACAAATAAACTGATATTATAGTAATTACACAAATACACTCCTATTATTTTCTAAACATGCTTTCAATAATAATACGTTATATTTAAATAATTTTTTATGTAAAAGGATTTCATCTTTAAAAATATAAAATTCACATATTATATTGTTTAGTTTCCACTCTTAAGGAAATTGTTACTATAATATCTATTGAATTCAATTAAATATAATAATAATTTATATTCAAAACAAATCCTTCTTATATAAAAACACTTCATAGTAAAATTTAAAATAATCACATTGCTTATCGTATATTTTAGAAAAAAATAATTTTCCATAAGGTGTACTATACAATTCTACATGACATTAGGACATCCATCATAGACAATTAACCATGTTTAATTTTAACTACAAAAGCTTCAACACGAATAATTCACTATGTGGGACTTGTTAATTATCAATCCACATAAAATTTTAATTTGTATGTTTTATTTAAAGTTATTACTTGTCATGTTTCTGTTTTCTTTGTTCTTTCTTATTTCTCTCTTCTCTATTTTTCTTTAATGTTTTTGGGTTCTACCCAAAAACATATAGTTATTATAATGGTTCTTTGAGAACCTTATTTATATGGTTATGATTCTACAAAACTATAATTGTATATTTTTAGGCTTTCTTTAGTGTGAGTCTTTCGACCCTTCTTTGAATCTTTTAAAGTTTTTCAAAATTTTATTGATTTACCTTGCACACCAATAAAGTCCTAATTTGAATTTAAAAATATATATAAATATGCAAGTGTATTTGAGATATCAATAAACGATAGAAAATATGTATCATTTTAAGACATGATGTACATGTAATTACAAACTCAAACTATAATGGTCAATAACACATCATAGACATCTTGCAAATTATTAAATTTTTATAATACTTGTATGTTAAATGAGTCCACTTATCTATAATAAATTTTATGCTTTAAAAATATGGGAATACAATTTGAATAATGACCGATCATTTAAAGTATTTGTAACCCTTTATAATATATTATAATTTAATATTATCTATATGATTATTGATTTAGTTTAGATATGTTTAATGAGATAGTGGTACGAAGAAGCACATAATGAATTAACTTAGGAATTATTTAGGTAAATTAAATTCATATGGGAACTTATTTATAGTAAAGAGAATTGTTTCTCTCAATTTTTTTTTGTCATGTTACCTAGGGAGAGGGCCTAGCCATTTGTGGCATCACTAGCCCACATCGACCATGGAACCATCTAAGGATGGAAGTTTAAGCTCTCGGCTAGCCCACAAATTAAACCACATTATCATGGTACCCTATCACTAGGTATCCAAACCATTGGTAGTAGGCCGCCTTAACACGAAGCCGAGATTTGAACCTTAGACCTCCCAATTACAAGGAGACCCAAGAACCGTTACACCACTACTTGTTGGATAAAAGTGGTATGTTTCCCTCTCGTGGCAGTGCCAAGACATGCCTCATCGCATTGAACACAGGTTTCATGCCTGCCCCTAACCTCCGTCACATTGAACACCAAGCCGACTTGGCACCACGCTGAGAGCCACCTACGCCACCAAAGTAGCTAATCCACCCGGTATTGCCTAGCCGAGTAACGATGAGTTATAGAGGTGGCTAGCCTAGGATTTGACCCCGAGACCTCCCACATATAACACACATTCCCCACCACTAGGGTAAACCGAACGGGCTATTTTTCTCAAACTTTAATTATGCACGTTTAATGCAAAAAAATATGAGTATTTTATGCATGTTTAATGGTAATCTTGATAGTTATGTGGGAGTGCCTAGTGCAAAATAATTTGTGTAAAATTATATTAATGATTTTTAATCAGCTTTTAATTGTATGACATGAAAAGGGAAGATGAGAGTTCGTAGATAAATATGGATATTAATGGATTCAAAATTATTTAATTGATTTTACTACTACCTCTATCTAAGCATGTAATCACATACATTATTATCTTTTTTTTGTAGTGCATGCAATACCAAACATCAAATTCAAAACTCTTAACACATGTATATGGCCTTACTAGTTAAGGAAAGAAAATGAAAGGAAATCATTAACTAAGAAGCATTCGACATCACAAGCCCAAACAAGACATCATTTTTATAGTTACATACTCAAGTTGATGGTGTCACTATTGCTGAAGATGTGATATAACTGATTGAAAATGTGCCCATGGTTTATGTGAGCACTGTGTATACGGATTACATTGCAAATAATGCTACAAAACATGAAATAGAGGAGCCTTTTTGTAGTGCAAATACCATAATTTCTCATGGTATACCGTAGTGACCAGATTCCGAACAAGTAAAAAGGAACAATGAAAAATAACACAAGTTTGGGATTTTTTTGGAGTCATTTAAAAAGAAGTTTGAGTTGCTAACAAACATTTAATTAATAACCTAGTTGTTAGTGAAATAATTTATCACAAGGACAATATAGCTGATTTTAACGAACGTTCTAGGACTATGTCTCTCTTGCTTGTGAAATGGGAGGCTCCCTTTTTTGAATCAAATAAAACAAATATCATTGGTGGCCATAAAGTTGGGTATCACACAGGGGATACTAGACTAGACTTGTGGAAAATTGCTTGCACCTAGTGTAAGGGAGGAATTTTCTTGAGAGATAAGGTGAAGGGGAGTAAGAACTTGGGAGAAGGGGGTTAATATTGTAAATATGCACTAACAGAGTTTCACAAGTATTAACTAGAATCAATCCACACTCAATTAGAAAATAAAAATTTGCTAACAATGACAAGACACAATAAATCATGGACAAAAATTCCATTAATCCATTCATCAAAGGCACTAACACCTTCCTTGGTTGTACAAGATTATCATGTGCACAAAGCTAAAAAGTAGAGAGATAGAGGAAACATAGAGAAAAGAAATGGAAGAATGTTATATTTTTTAGCTTCTTATTAGTGCAATAACTATCTACTTAGAGACTCACAAATTGATTATCCTCTAGAATGAGGGAGTCATACAATATATAGCTTTAAAAAAATACTCTTCACCTACCCCCACATGACTTTTAATTACCTTTACAACTTGTGACCTTTCATATCCCTAGGAAAGAAAAGTGAGTCCTTTTTATTAATTGAAGGAAACTCATTACAATGTTTGACTATAGGTCACATTTAAATGAATAAGACAAAAATTGTAAAGTAAACGCCCTTAATGAAGAATTGGAACATGAGAGAAGATAAGGAAAGGGAGGGAAGAAAGGAGAAGGGAGTTAACTATGCCGAATAAGATGATGCATCCACTGGAAAAGATCCACTTGTTGAAGGACTATGGGAGAGTGATCTTAGAGATATATATATTCCTTTGAACTCATTATTGAAATGAGCACTGGGGTGTTACTTTCTCTTCTTGAGGAATATGCATGATTCTCAAATCCTCAAGCCAATTATCAGAAGTATTGTTGACGTTTTTACATTGCTTGAACCAAATTTGGTGTGCCTTAAGAGTGTTGGAAATGGAACACCTCATCTATGCAAGGGATTCCAAGGTGTCTTCATTGAAGGAGAAGGGATCTCCTGCCTCTTTCTTGACCAGTTCCTTAAATGGATTCAGAAGATCATTCACTAAGGAATTCTCATTCACCGAAGGTGCTCCAAGCTTCTGCACTTCCTTGCTTATGTTTTCCTGCATCTGTGAAGTGAGCTCATCACATGAATCAAGCTCATCAAGAGCATTATTCAACATCTCATATCGAAAACCAATTTTCGAGACCAAATTGGAGACATATTCTCAGCTATGGAGTTGAACACATTTATTCCTACCAACATAAGAGAATCAAAGCTCCCCATCTCTATTACCAATGGAAACACTTAGTCCCAATGAATCTTTTCCTTCTCAATTTCATCTTTATTCATTCTTACTTTCACAAGTAGTGGAAAGCATGAACTCAAACAATGAAAGAATCTTTGGAAACAAATTTTTACCTTTCTTGAGGATCTTTTCAACCCACTTGTCATTGGCTATCACTTACATCATGTAGACGCGTACCTTCTTGATTGAATATGGATCAAATTTTCTGATTGGAGTGACATCTTCGATAGGGAGAGATGAGATGGCACTAGGATCCATGAATGATTGAACATATGAAGTGAGAGTTCTCACATGTTCCTCCAATTGTTCAATCCTTCCTTTGTACTCTTTGTTTCTTGCAAGAAGATGAGTGATATATTCTTAGAATAAATTGAAATCTCCTTCATGTATTCTCGGTCCAAGGGAATTTTTTTCATCTCATAGTTCGATGGAGTCACCTCATTGACGATTTTTACTACCTTCAACTGAAAAAATTCTACATATTAATTTCATGAGGCACCATTGAAGAAGAAAGAAGATGTCTAGGATTTCTTAGCTATCTTTTCTTTCAACATATTTGAAATAGCTTGAAATTTTGAGAATAGTTCCCGTTGCAATGTACGGTATCACCTCGAATCAAATCTTAGATCTATAGAAATATCTTCGTTGTTTCCGGTTTGGTACTAGGCATTATTGTAGTTTCGTGCTCGATGTGAGGGGTGACCTCCTGTATTTGGTGAGTTGAATCAACAACATAAGAAGAGATGCTTAGAGATTGATGCGAATTAGTGGATGAGAAGGATCTATCTCTCCTTTCTTCATACCTTATGTAGGGTATTGAGTGAATTTCACTTTCTTTTGCAATCTCCTATAGTGTGGGCCCTTGGTATCCATTATCATTCTTTTCATGGGCTCTCTTGAGTGAGAAAAGCTCGTGATTCTCTTGGGTGCTTTCGATACAAGAGATGAGATTCTAACCTTGAGAGAGTGTGAAGACCACCTGATTTGATGAAGGAGGACCTCTTTTTCTTGAACCAATATTTAGTCCTTTGGATCACCAAGTTGTGGTTCTTCCTTTGAGATCACTTGAGCTGCGAACACTCCATGAGACTGGCGAGAGAGGTGAAAACTTCACTGCTTGATATTCAGGATTGAACAAATCACTTCCATCATCTTCCAAAATTTCTATAAACTAATCAAATATGAATTTCCTCATTTGGCCAATAATCATCCTCATGTGATCTCATTTTCTTACTTCAAAATCATCCAGGTAGTTGACCCAATAATCTTCAATCTAGGAAATGTGGAATGAATAAGGGAGATTCATGGTTTCAAGATTGCTTCGGATGTAAAATTATTCCCTATATGTGTATGAATAAAGAATCAAAGAGGAAAATGAATCTTCAAGATTTGAGGCATCTGTAATACTTTTGCAAGATTAAATACCAAGAGAAATGGGGAAAGACACACTTTTCTTCTTGGCTTTCCTACACTTGTTGTGGACTCCGAGTAAGCTACCTACATAGTGAAAACATTACTATATAGTATGGTACTGGTGCTAGTCAAGTAGAACCTTTCTACAACTAATTCATGCGGTGTTTCAATGAACAGCTTGACAGATACACCTTCATGTTCCACAAAAATGCTCCACATGATATGAATAAAGCTGCCAAATGATCATCAAGATTTTGCTTACCATATCCATAAAAATTTGGAATTTTTTTAGAACCTTTGGGTAATTCATGGAGAGGAGGAGTTAAATTTAGAGGACCAAAGGCCAAACCCTAGGAAACAGGAAGTTGCTGAGCCATTTGTAAAGGAATAAGTAATTGAAGATTGACTGGATGAATTTTACCAAAGGATCGGGCTATCTTTGCATTGATTTGGTGAAGTCATAACTCTCCCTATAGGTTAAAGACTTGATTTACGTGTCGGGATTGAGTTGGATAATTAAAACTAAATTTCTCTTGCAAATGAAAGAAATGATCAATTCTACCTTGAGCTTGACTTTCCCATGTAAATGGATGAGTTTCCAGAATGAAAAATATTGTTACCTATAGAGCAGGCTTTAACAAAGATTTATATTTTGTGGGAAATTAATTTAATAAAAAAGTGCGTAGTATTTTAGTATGAGTGTGATTTTATAGTATGCACCTACCTTAAGTTCAAGTTTTCAACAAGGATGTGCATGCACGAAAACTATTTTTTTTATTATATTCAATAGCCAATTCACTTTAAGCATAACAAATAGTCCAAATGCCTAAGGTAGACTAAAGATTACTCATAGTTATTTCTCCAAAACACCCATGGGATAAACATAGGTTGTTGATTTAATTTCATTCCCTAAGGAGTCGCCAAAAATGTTAGCTAAATTTTATGCTCGACTAAACATACAAATTAGGAAGTTATGGGATAAATCCCCTTCATTTAATGGTGAAGCTCCCATTTGATTGATGATGAGGCCATAATATGTTTGATTAATGTATAATATTTGATCTTATTTTACTCTTCTTTTTATTAAGATTGATTGCATTTTGTGACTTTTAGTTAATCTGATATGAGTTAGAATGTAATCGTCTATATTTTGATTGATTGTGATTCTAATGCTTAAAACCTCTGAAATTCCTGACGAAGTGTGTGTTGAAATTCAGTTTTGTAATAAATCATGTCTAATTAGTTGAGGAAATGAGGCGGGTGGCATTCAGTATGTTTTTGATAGCATTTGTTCCTACACTGCTTAGTTTCGGAACTTCCAAGCTAGTTCCGAAACTCCATTACACAGTCATCATTTAGTTCCAGAACTTTCAGACTTAGTTCTAGAAGTCTAGTATTTAGTTCCGAATTTTGGACTTAGTTCCGGAACTCCTGGGGATAGCTCCGAAATTCTCACGGTTTTGAGCCTTTATAAATTCCTATGGTTTTGAAACTTCTCTGAAGTTCCGGAACCGATGGGAGTTATCTATTCTAACCATATCCAAAGATTTTACATCTACGACCCTTTCAATCAAGAAAGGATGAGAAGATTTTAAATGTAGATCCAGGGAGAGTTATCTTACAACTATCTGATCAACTGCAATCTGAATCAACATCTATTCTAGGCATGATTCGATTTCATCAGAATCGTTGAGACAACTATGATTGTAAAATGTATATAAAAGTATACCTGTAGTAGATATAGATATATAGAATATGATATGAGATAGAAATAGAATAGAGAAGATAAATAGACTAAGTACTCAGATCCAATACGTTTGTAATACCGAATGTTTTATCAATAAAATAGCCATTCTTATTTGAGAGAATTATGAGTTGTTAAATCTTGATTTGAGGAGGAGCAAGGGCCCACTCCCCCAAGGACCAGGATATTCATTTATTTGGTATTTATATTTCTTCAAGAATAGCTTGGATCTCGTTAGTTCTCGTATTGTTTTAATTCTTTCGGTAAACTCATTGTACACTTGTTCATGTAGGTGTTTAGATATATTCTTAGCTTTCTTGCAATTGTTTTCAAGCATTCTAAATTGAGTGTGTTTATTTCCAACAACAAGTGTGTTTCCATTCTGCACAGTGTGTTTCCTTTCAGCAAAGATTTTAGTGTGTTTACTTTCAACAAGTTTTCATAGTTTGATTTAAATAAGGTTTTACCAAGAAGTCCTTAAAAAATTGAAGAGATCCCCCAAAAATAAAAAAATAACTACAGTCAACTACTAGATCAATAAAATTACTCTTGTTACATATAGCTTTAGACACACCCCTGGTTTGATATGACATCAAAAAGAAGTTGATTAAATGAAGGGAATGACGACACCCATCAATTGATTAATTTATTCTACAACCCTTTAATCTATATTTGGGGTATTACTTTAGTTGTACAACTCATGAACCATAGCTAAACAACTCTGCAGCAAGTAAGCAGCTATACGGGAAATCAATTACTAGGAGAAGTAGAAAGAGAATGTGGAAAATAGAAACAACTATGCAAAGGAAACGTGCTTGGAAATGAGTAGATAACAGATCTAGTTACAACCACATGGAATAAATAAATACTTGGTGATTTTCACAATTCTTAGCAAATGAAAAGAAGTGCACTTAGATGAAATTTAAAGATAAAGCAAAGTTTACCATTAGCTTTCACAATTTGCACAACAAGACTTTAGAAGACACAAAGTTCCACAAAATCTTCCTTCTTATTCAATTATCAACCATTTACAAAATGAACATCTAATTATTTCAACACAAAGTTTGAAACAACCATGTACAAAGTATAACAATTGTTTGCCAAAAATTCCTAGATCCCTTGACCCGTAGGTCTCTTCTTCTATTTATAGTCTCCATAAGGAAAGTACAAAAGAGACAATGTCCGTTATACTTCCATAAATGTCTAACTACAAAATTGTGAGGAGTTGAGCACTTTTCTCCTCAAAATCCTCATTGCATGCCACATATGTGTTTGGAATGTTCCATCATTTAAATGAGAAAAACTAACTCACCACTATCATCAAGTAGTTGAATTTATCAACCAACTTAAAGTAACAATGATTAACTGAATTACTTTAGTCGTATAATAAATTACATTACTTGATTACATTGAGAAGTAGATGAAGAAAGAGAGAAGAAGAATAAGAATTATTCCAACTGTAATGCTTTGGTCTCCACCTTGTCCTTTTCCTCAGCTATATCCTTATTATTTTCATGGTACTTGGCATATTGATCCATCATGTATTTGATCACATTGTTATATGCCTTTGCAATAGCCTCCATCTCCATTTCAAACTGGAGTAATTCCTTCTCCAATATTTTGCACCATCCTCTTACTTTCCCAATTCTAGACTCAAGGTAATTAACATCCCCTTCAAGCTTTGATAATTTTTCCATTGATTCTCGACTGAAGGGAATGGTAGCATTGTTCATTTCTTGCTAAAATAATTGAAGGAACTCTTCAATATCCTTTGAAGTTTTATCAATATTGTACTTTTTATATCATAGATGTCATCATCGAGCTCATCTAAGGCTTTCTCCACCTCTTCTTCTACATGTTTCATCCTTCCATAATTTGATTAAGTATCCGAATCTGGAATGAAAGAGTAAACATCTATTTTTTCCATTCTTCATAGATCCTTCAGTGTGTAATCTACTCTTTAATAAACACTATATCTCGGTAATGAGAAAATTTCTTGTAGACTCTAAATTAAAGCTCTACCATCTCGCATTCATTATTAACTTCTTGTCTTAATCTTTATAGTTTATCCTATTTATCTTGGCATTATTTCATTTTCAAAAGTATTTCTTTGTAGTCCTCCATAGATATTTTGGTGATATTAGCTATCCATTCATCCACAAATTTAGCCTTTTCACCAGTTTCTTCCATTATAGTGATCACTTGGGGATTCACCTACTCTTTTGTCAATACTGGCTAAACTAAAGACCTTGCAACCTTCATAATTATTTCACATAGCTTGGATGTTTGTTCTTTTAACTTGGTATTCTTAGATTTTTCCTCATCAAGCTTAAGAAAAATACTATTAATCAATGTTTTCGTATCTTTCTTAAGGCCTTCAGTAGTTACCTCACCTAGAGGCACTCTTGTCACCATCGATCTTCCTTAGTCAATTTATCTTTTCCTTTACCCGTTATTGGGGTAGACACTTCAACAAATTTTTGTCCTAAAGGTTCAATTATCATCCTCAAAGTCACGTTGGATGTTTTGGACTTTCTTCCCTTCTTCTCAATACTCTTCAACAATTAAAAATCTATTTCTTCCAAATTGACTACTTCCTTAGCACTAGGAAGTGTCTGTGATGCCAATCATGTAGCAAAGTCTTGTCCTAAAGAGACTGGGGCACCAGAATGGACCACCATCTCTTGACTAGTCACTTCCTTAGATGAATGTACAATCATTTCTTGTTGTTCCTTGGGTACTTCAGTAGTAGTATCTTGTAGCAACACCTTTTCAAATTCAGCCATCTTTTGAATTACCAATTGATTTTCAATCTCCTTCTCCTCCTTAGTTTTGGTATCAATATTACATTCAACTTATTTTTATTTCTCAACCTCCTCCTGCACTAGAGGCTCCTGAACTGAAGATTATTTAACTGTTTGTAAATGAATATGCTCTCCACTTTAGTTTCAACCTCTCCTTCTTCTATATCCACATTTTCTATTAAATCTTTACCTACCTCTAATGGTTGAGACACAACATGATGTGAGGATCCTTCCATAGCAAAATCATGTATCTCCTCCTACGAGTAGTTGACTAAATTTTTGAAGATGGAGGAGGAGGATTACTGTGTGGATAGAAGGGAGGTGGATGAGGAGATGGAACTTCTGACACAACTTAAGGAAATTTTTTTTAGCAAGTTTGAAAGGTGGCACCACAATTTCTTCCCGTGTAGAGGGAATTTGTATAGTAAGGGAAACAACATATGAAGACACTAATGAGTGAGAAGCCTCACTTGGGGTAACTTCTGAAATTGATGTTTTCTTCAGAGGTGCATGTTCTATTCTTGGTTTCTTAATTGGTTGTAACTTCATAGGACACCCTCTACTCTCCCTTGGTCCGTCTTTTCTCTTAGCATCTTCTGGCTTATATCATTCATCACATATTCCTCTAGGAAATAACCTTTATCAAGAAGCTAGTTAGAAGTATAAAGTAACACCCTAGATGCTCTTTCCATGAATTTTTTTGACTTATTCCTCATAGCTCGCAGCAGAGCATCATCCCCTCCTCCCTCATAGTATGTATCTGAAATAGTGTTCCCATCATCTGAAAGCTTATTAGGAATGTTTTCCAATCCCAAGCTTATAATTTTTTGCACTTTAATTTTTCTATAATCCCTTATTCTAATTTCATATTCATCTCAAATCTATCCAAAAATCATCTAGTGCTTTAGGAGATGTGTGTGATCCAATGAGACCATTTTCTATTCAATATTTCTGTAATCAAAATTTATTCTAGCTTTATAATCTACTTGAGTATAATTGTGGAACATTTCTTTGGAAACATTTTGAGCTTTTTGGATTTTGGCACAATGATAATGCCCAATGAAAATGGAAAGAAAACCACTGCTCTATGAAGCCCTTGTTGTAAATCATGAAGTTCCACCAGTTGTCTACATAGTTCAAGTAAAATCCACTTATCACTAGGATACCTTGGGAGCTTTAGTGGTTTTCTTAAGAAACAAAAACCCTTAGATAAGTGAAATGAGAGAACTGAATAAAAATGCATCCATATTGCACAACTACATTCCATGTAACATCAATTACCCTCTTTTCCTTCAACTCAGTATCAAGCTTGCAAATAACTTCATAGAAAAATAAATCATTGACTTCATGTACTCCTTGAAATACCTAGGCAAGGCTAATTGTGGATAATAATCATGAATTGGATTTTCTCATTGAGGAACCTTGACTCCGTAACTTAGAAAAAGCACCATTTACGGTACATCATATACAAGATAGGAAGTCATCTTGAAATCAAGTGTTTGAATGAATCCCGTAATTGGATATCAATATTATTGTTAATAATCTTAACCCAATTAATTAAATTACTAGGCTTTCCAGTCTCAATCATTCTAATAAAATAATACATCCATGTAGAAAAATTCTTGGCATTCTTATCTCCATTAATCCTACATAACAACTGAGTTATATCATCTACCTCTGACAAGATCAAATCTTACAAGAGTTCTAGGAAATCTAGAGGCCTACTTATTTTCCTTCAAATAATTTAAGTTCATGATCTGAATAGCATCAACCATATTGTTCTTCCAGTATTCATTAGCTTTCTCCATACTAACCCCCAATGTTTTGGTCAGTAGGGGATATTCAAGCAAAAGTTAAATAAATGGGTGTTAAGCCTCACTACCAGATTACCAGAGGTGTTATTGATTGACCTTGTTTGAGAATCATAATGCTTAGCACATTCTAGGACAAACTTAGGAAATTGAGCGGTACTAGGAAAAGCAGCTGCTTGTATTAATCCACTTCTAGTCAAGGCCTGCATGAGAGGTGTTTGAATTTTGGCCTTAGATCTATCAATCAATTCACTAATAGAGACATGCCCCATGTTTGTGTCACTGATTTCAGTAAGCTTGGATGCAATACAAGATTCAACTGGATAGCCTTTATACTCATACTTCATCTTACTCCCTTTTGCTTCACTGGTTGACTTAGACTTAGCCTTTCCTTTACCTTTCCTGGCCTTGGAAGTTTCTTCAATGATAAGATTAGGATCTTCTTGTATAACCAAAAATTATTCTCCCCCTATGACTTCTCACTTGCTTCAGGTGACTCTTCCCTTCCCTCAGACATCTACTCTCCTTTAAGTAACCAATGTGCTTCAACTACTGAAATATTAGCAATAGTCCCTGCTTTAAATATAGAATTCAAGTCAAGTTACATTATTTCAATTCCATGCAGATATTCGATTTAATCTGATCATGAAAATGCATTGAGATCCTCTTAGAAGTGAAGTTCAAAGTTTACTGGAAGTGATCAAGTAAAACAACTCATTTTGCAATGTATTGCGGCTTTTTTAGATGCCCTTACTTGAGACTTGGAATTTACAAGAAATAATAATTCAATTCTCGCACAATTAAGAAGAAGTAAAATCTTTAAAAAAAAAAAATGATACATAGGAAGTAGTGGCCCTTTGAAATCCACAATTTATAGGAAGTAATCACCCATTGCTTTAGGGAAAAGCATATTTGGAGTATTAAGTAATCTAAAACCTGTAAGGTAGTGAATAAGAAGTAAGCAAGGGGTAGGTTTAGCGCAACTTAAAGAGTTTTGAAACCCACAAATATTATAAGTAGAATTAAATTATAACACTATAATAAATGAAGTAATGAGAAATCAATTTAGTGTAAAACATAGGCTAGTAAGAAGAAGTAATTCCAAATAGTGAATAACATAGCAAGTAATAGCCATCCAAATCCACACAAACAAAAAAAAAATATTTATGCGTTGTTCTGGGAGGTGATTACTTAGAAGAAGTGGATGCCTCAAATCTTGAGTTGAAGCAATACAAAATCCCAAAATGTAAGATGATATAATAATGTGTTATGCGGTATTTTGACATCACTTTGCTTCCATTAAACATAGGAGTAGAAGTAATTCTAAACACCACAAATAATGAAGAAAGGGGTCGTTTCTAAACCAGGAAAAGTAATGCAAGAGATCATCCGCTTGACACTCAAAAGAAAGTAGAGATGACCCCATGGAAACCCGTAAACCTATTAGGGTAAAAGCTAGGGTTTGTAATTGGTGAAATATTAAAGGAATTCTATCCAAAGGTAACAATGGGTCCACTAAGCTAACCAAACCCTAATCCTATTTAACAAGAATGACCTGATTTCAACCCACTTCACAAAACACATAGAGAAGCCAATAATCCGAGAAGGAAAAACAAAAACTAGACCAAACAACAACACACACGAAGAGAAAAAAAAAAAAGAAGAAGCAAAATGAAGTGCTAACCTTTCTTGCAAATGGGTTGAAGTTGGTTTGCAAAAATTCTTCTCCAATCAGTCGTACAAGATTTCTCGAGGCTGAAGGTCAAATAACTTTTCTCTCGAGTGTACACAATGTGTGGATTTGAGGTGTAATTTCTTAGGATTTAATATATTCCATCTTATTTAATGTAGGCCATACTGATGCCACGTCAACATTCCTTATATGTAGGTTTTTAAAATAGCTTAACTTCGTTACTTTTTAAAAGTAGTAAAGCACCTTCAAAACGTTGACAAGTTAAATGCTTAGTTATGCATCCTTTGAGAACTGCTTTACTTGCTTTACTCTTTGAGAAGTAAAGTAATTGGGATTTAGTGTAATGAAGGAAAGTAGTTGTGTATCGATTTAACACAATGAAGATATTAACTTTGTGACATTCTAGGATTACTTTACTTGTTTAAAGTTAAGAAGTAAAATATTTTTGGTTTAGCACAAAAATAAAAAGTAAAATAATTTTGGTTTAGTAATAAAATAAGAAATATAAGCCGATTCATAGGGTTCTTAAACTACTTGACTTTAGCATAAAGAAGGAGACCTATGTGAATTGGATTTTGGAGGATAAACTACTTGTTACTTAGAAGTAAAGCACTCTAAAAAACCCGATAACTTAAGAGAACAAGTATTTGACTTTTCAAGGGATTTTAGGGCATTTTGAGCACATGGGTATTTTATCAATTACCCCCAAGCAACCTCCTACAACCTATTGAATAATAATAAAGAATTTTTGTAACTCAAATTAGTTAAGGAAACAACCTAAACATACTAAACAACAACTCAAAGAGCTATAAACAACATGAACACAACTCTTCACAAGACATGAAAACTCAAAAATTTCAAAGGGGTACCCCAAAATTTCTAAGTGAAATCTTGGGGACACTAGATCTCTAAAGCATTGCAAGTATTTTGCATTTAATCTATGTTGATCACCCACTAGTCTCACAATGATCACAGAGATACATGTAACTTGCAAAAACAATATTCACCTACAAAAACCACAAACTTCATCAAACCTAAAAAGAAATATGCAATATGGGGAGTCAGACTGACCTCGATGATCACCCCGATAGTGAACTTATGACCGAGCATTCCACTACATCTTAGACTCCATGTAGTTATTGTGAGTGTGTGTAACAATTATGCCCTAGGATGTACTTATGAAAGTTTCACTTGATAATAAGATGTAGCTAAATGTAGCTATGTAGTATAATGTGTGGATGGAAAAATGAACTTCCCCTTCCTATGCAATGTATGCAGAGTTGTTACAGCCCTTTTCCTTTGAGTGAATGCTAGATGGATGCTTTAGAGTGCTTTAGGTGCCTTTTAGAGGTAAGCTTAGGTGATGGTAATAATACTTAGTGCTTGGTCCTTTATTTTGAACACATGAATATGGATTTATATGATTCCCTTGTTTGAATTTTGTAAGTGACAACCGGAAGGATGAAATATAAGTAAAAAGATGCATAAAAGATAAAAAAGACCCAAAAGGAGCGAGTAAGGTAAGAAAGGGTCAAGAGTGCCCAGAGGTGATAGGGGTGCCTGGTACCCCTTTCCTAGCTAGGCGCTGGTGTTGGGAGCCATAAAACGTAAGTAAAATAACGAATTTGATGTAGGGTGTGTAAGACCAAGTAGAAAATAAGAAACACAGAAAAATAGGCAAAGGATAATCGTTAATTATTAGTTTTCTTGCTTAGGAATCATATGGATGCTCGTATGTGTTCAGGACCTAGAAATGTACCCAAGTGCATGATTTTGTGTCTACATTTTCCCCCATTTTATGTTGTTGAGTGAATACTCGATAACATAAAGTAGATAAGAGATGCATACCTGATAACCATGTAGAGCGTGTGGCAAAATGTGTTCCAAGTGGACACGTGAAGCGTGGAATGATCTAAAGTGAAACAGGGAAACTAGGAAAGGAAAGTGACCCTAGGGGGTGATGTGTATGCATTGTGTTGTGCATTTTGTTGTTGCTTCTTGAAAAGAAGAACTTACGAAAAGAAGAGTAAGAATTTAGTCAAAGTCCCATATATGATAAATCACATAAAAATGTGCATAAGTATGTAAAATTTGTTTGAAAGGAAAGTGCGTACATGATGTAGAAGAGTGTAAAAATATAGAAAAGTGTCCTAAAAATATTACATAAAACGAGTTTTTTTTGGTCGATCTCACACCAAGAGTGATTTTTTGGGCGATCTCACCTCAAGTGCTAGTTTTTTGGGTGATATCACACCAAGTGCGAGTTTTTTGGACAATCTTACACCAAAGAGCAAGTGCTTTGGGGAGAGAGGTCTAGTGTTACTCTCCTTCCATGACTCTTCCCAATAAACACCACTATAGATGGTGTGTCCCAGTTTGTTCCTAATGTCTCTATTGTTCTATGTTACTTTTTAGTTGTACAAATTAAACTGAATATAGAAGATAAACTATATTCTATTGTTGGAGGAGTGTTCCTGTGACTAAAAAAATGATCTAAATGTTAGGAATTAGAGAATAAATATGTGGAAAAAATTCCTCAAACCACAGTAGTAGGAAACTATATAGTAGAATTATACTTGCACAAATATAACAACATAAATAAATAATGCACAAAAGAAGACAAGATAAGATTTAACATGGTTCACCCAATGTGGGTTACGTCCAACAAGAATTTGCTAAGATTTTATTATCAATAAGAGTAAAACAAATCTCACAGTATTCTCTCAGTTATGAACTCACAACAAAATTCCAAAGATGCTAAACCACATCTAAAACACAATTGACACCCAATTTCTTAACCTTGATCACTCTTGATCGTTAAGACTCAAGACCTCTTGAACACTCAAGATATCTTTAAGATACCCTAACACCTTTATTTATAGGATTACAATCCTTTTAAGAAATCCTAAAGATGACCCTAGAAGTTTGAAATTTGTGATCTTTCAACTTCCCACAGCTGGAAAAATAGTCCTGACGTTAACAATCAATTAACAACCTGTTAACAACATATTAACAACAACGACACATCAACCGCACAACAACGACACAACAGATGACTGCAGAATGCTCCTGAAGTCTCCAAACTTAACCGTTCGAGCTCTAGAACTTCAACACTAATTCAAGAAGACCAAAAATAGGCTCCACACCCCAACACTAAAGACTTATGTGAACTATGCTAATATGAGAAACTGAATGTGTGTGCCCCTAGGAAATTAGCACCTAGGGGGACATAGGTTCCCAAGAACTACTTTCTAAGTCTGGGCACTAGTGTCTGTGCTTTGATTCTGACCCAAGTCTAATTCTAAGCCAGTGCTGTAACTATAACCTATGTTGATTCTTTGTTATACTTTGTGTCATGTTGTTGCTTTGAACTCGCTATATGGGGTGATTTGTTCACACAATGTATGAGCCCCCTTGTTTGGGGTGCATACGACATCGATAGGAGTGTGTGGATCAAAAGAGAGGATATGAGACTGATATGAACTATTTCTCTGTAGGGGGGAGGGTATGTGCATGGTAGAAAAACAAGGCACATGTAAACAATGTGGCTAGATACATGTGTTAGTAGAAAAAGTAACAAACATGTCAAAGAGTAATAAGAAAGCGTGCATAGAAGATAGACAAAAAAGTGAGTTTTAAACATAGGAAATTTCTCACAATGTCACAAAACAATCAGTGGTCAAAGTGTGAAAAGCATACAAGAAGTGATCAAACAAGACATAGGGCATGTTCCATAAATAATGGCATATAATAGTAAGCAATGGAAAACAAAGTGTAACAAACAACCATAGTGGAAAAAAATCTTGCAAGGAAAATGCTGCACATGAAGCACTCATTGGCATGTGATAAAAATAAAAATTATGTCAAGGCATGTATGTATCAATGTAAAGTAATGTGCTAGTAATAATAGGAAGTAGTACGTGATGAAACAATAACACATGTAATGTGTGCGAAAGTAGATGCCCCCAAGAGCCTTGGTGGGACTAGTAAGAGGTAAAATGCCAAACATCATTACAAAATTTAAGGACATGTAAGAGATTTGCATTCACTCAAAAAAACCAATTCAATGCACATGCATATATAGAAATGATATTGACGTACTAAGTATCCATCCAACATGGGAAAAAAGTGTACATGTAAGCATAACAACACAAGAAGAAGTGTAACGAAGATATGTAATATGCTATGAGTATGAATGGGATGGAATGGTATGCAATATGAATGTGATAGGAGAAACATTCCCCCAATGGTTGTGGATGAGTATGAGATGAGGTTAATTTATAAAAGACCCCTCAACAATCAATAATGAACTATAGAACAAGAGTGCGTCATTAAGAAATGGTTTAAAAAATGTGCACTAGAAAGATAGATCATGAAGCATATTGTGTGAAGAGTGAGTTTGGTGAGGTTCATTTTAGATTTAGACCGTCAATAGTTGAGTATGAACTATGAAAGTAGAGTGCATCATAGGGTAATGATGATATAATTTGTGTGTATCAAGTTGTGTAAGAGTTCTTAGAAATAGGAAGTATGGAGCACGAAACATAGTAATAGTAATGATAGTTAAATTATGATATTATGAGGGGGGAGTAAGCATGATTCCCCCCAAGTGTGTGGTGAAGAGTGAGCTATCCGATGAGAGTGAAGGGCACGGAGCCTCCACCGATGTCCGAGGAGATAAATGTGCATGACAATGCTCCAATATTGGTGGTGTACGAGAAAGACGATGTATATGTGAAGAAATCCTATGTGGTAAAAGAGATGGTGAACACCGATATGAAGTAGACCTATGAGGTGAATGAGGTGGTGAAAATCTATGTGAAGGGGCTTCCCTAGCGGGGAATTATGCCGACGAGATGGACTGGTATACATATGAGGATGGTAATGACGTGAAGTAGGACATGTGCGAATAGGAGAAGTAGGTTCTAAAGGTGACTTAGATTTGAGAGGCCTAGGAGACCTAAATGCTGAAGTTAGTGGAATGATGTCATCAATAGGAGGTAGAGGAAATGGTATGAGTGGTGGAATGCCTTTGATAGTGACAAATTTCTTATTATGAATGAATTAAAGACACAAACGAAGCATGAAGGGGATAACTTGAGCAACACGAAGCCATGAGACACATAATAACATGTCATATCATTTGATTGAACATGCTAGAATGAATGACACAAGCATAATGAGAGGCCCAATTGTAATGGGAAACTTGATGTAGCCAAAATAATTAGGAACTAGATATGTGATATCGTAGAGATTGGACGTTTAATAGCCATATGAAGTGAAAAAAGCATACATTGATAGGAGTCATTGGATAGATAATAATATTATTGACAATATATGAACCAATAAAAGAATTAATGTGTAATGGATTAAAAGAGAATATTTCATGATAATCATAATCGAAAAGGGTCAAAGCACAATGTTGTGTCCCACTTCATGTCCCAAAAACACGAGTAAGAAGTTGGGCGGGATCGGAAATCGAGGGTGTTCACGCGAACAACCCTTTCGCATGAACCCCCTTCACCTGAACTACCATGTAGGATGAAGAAACTAGTTCGCGCGAATGGGGGTTCGCGCGAACACCCCTTCGCGAACCCCTCGAATTCAAATATTTTTGGCGACAAAGAGTTATATATAGATATTTATATAGTTTTGGGCGGCGGATTTAAGGTTTAGGGGGGTTCGGGTGAAGGGGGGGTTCACGCGAACCCCCTTCACGTGAACCCCCTTCGCGCGAACCCCTATGTGGCACCTATGTGGCACATATGTGGCACATTTAGGCGCTAAATCCATTTGGAGGATAATTTTATACCAAAATGTGCCACGTAATTAGGGTTAACGAATGAATAAAATTACAAAATTTTAACACAAAATACAGAATTTTATTAGCTTTCTAAAAATATAATTTTTATTTTTTAAAAATATGTTTTACTATTTATTTTTTATATTTTTCTAACATATGGTATTTTAGGACAATCGATCGTACACAATCAACCCAATTTGAAAAATAGCAAAAAATATCAAAAAAATTTGAAAAAATTAAAATTATTATTTATTGAAGTCTTCTTCTTACCTGTGAAAAAAAAATTCATTTTTGATATAAATCTTAAAATTTATTGGCATAAACATTTGTACGCCATTTATTTGAAAATATTTTTACAAAATAATTAATTAAAAAAATATATAAGTCCAAAAAATATGAAAATTTGACAGCACTTCAAAATTCAAATCTTGAACACATATCTAAAATTTCATGGTGAAAAAATAAATTTTCATTCAAAAGAACCACCCGGGGACAGTCATTCCTCTTTTATAACATAAGAAACAATGTATGAGTAAAATTAAGAAAAAGACCGTTTTTTTTGTAATTTTTAAAAAAAAATTTACATGTATTCTACACTCTAAATACAACATTTTGTTAGTTTGTGAAATTTCATGAATATGTATGGTTTTATGGCTATTACCTTTAGAAAATCAATGAAACTTAAAATTCATGTTTATAATGGTACAAAACATACCAAAAAGTGGAACATTTTATTGTGCTTTTACCCAAAATGTAATGGTTAGTGGTGATGCATCAACATAAGCGACAAGAAAGTCAAGCATCCTCGATAAAGGAGGAGATAAAACGCGTGATATGTATGATTAGAAAAATAATCAAAAGCTTGTGTGTCATGTTTAGGTAAGGGTCATTGAATATTTTGATATATTTTTTTTTAATTGACTAGATTAGAAGAAGATGGCTCAGGGAGCTCAAGTGTATTATTGTCAATAAGGTCTTGAATGAGATTCTTGAGTTTGAAACAATGATCGATAAAATTCCCAATGTATTGATGATAGTCACATTTATCATTTTCGTCATAATTGCAGCCATAAGGGTGAGATGGATCAAGATTGAGTGGTGGTGGAAGAGTGATTAGATGGATTTTGAGAAGTTGAGGCAATAGAAATCGAGGTGCATATGGAAATTTAGTGAAAGTATGCTTTGGAGGTTTCCATTGAAGCTTTTTAGGAGGAGAAACAACATTAATGGCTGCCTTTGCTTTAGTGGGCTTAAGAGATAACTTGAATGTTGATTTAGCTTGAAACCGACTAGAAGATGATGAATGAGTATGATGATATTTTAGTTTACCCATAGTTATAAGTTTGACTTCGTGTATCTTAAGTGTATGTCATAATTGATCAAATGAAGGAGAGGTATCAAAGATAACACTCTCTTGTAGTGATTATAAGGGCTTTGAACAAATAGATATTGTATTTCTAGTTAGAGTTTTCTTTTAATGAAACACATGAAAACTATATATTCATTAGACCGTTGTTTTATTTGAGCAAGTTACACGTAAGAGATCTTGGTGCCAATATTGATTGAAAAATGAGCAAGAAAAGCATCGACTAGATGCATGAAAGAAGTTACCGAATGAACATGTAGATCATAAAACCAATGCATGGTGTAATATTGAAGACTCTTACAAAATAACTTAGCTAGCAAAGTATGATCATCCACATAATCTAGACATGCCACATGAAAAGTTTGGAGATGCTCTTGAGGGTCACCATGGCCATTGAAAGTGGGCAACTTAGGGGTGATGAAATTGAGAGGAAGTGAATAAGAAGAAATGGCGGGTGCAAAAGGAGTGTGAAGAAGTAAGGAGGAATCAAGAGATGGAGAGGAGCATGAAGTATCCTGCTATAATTAAAAAATTTAAATTTGGAGGTCTTGATAAAGAGAAGTCGTCTTGTGTACAAGAAGAAGAGACTTGCCGAGTGTGATAAATCAGAGGCGGACTGAAATGGTTGGTAGGAGTAGGAACAAACATGGGAATAATATAATTATGTGGAAGGGTAGAAGAATAAGGAGGTTGCGTCGCAATAGGAATATAATAAATATTAGAGGTGGGGGCATTAAGATCGCTTAGATTGGTGGCCTCCTCATGAGTAGTGAATACAAGTAGATCTAGGTCTTGCATATGTTCAACAAGATGAGCATTGAGATCATAAAGGTCTTCATCAATAAAGTATGGACAAATTTCTACCATGTTAAAAAGAGGATAATATGCCTAGAATTTAGGTTGGGTTCGAGCGATGGGTTCACCAAATGATTTAACAAAAATAGAATTTAATTATTTATTAAACCCTAATTACAGAGTAATTGATGTAAACTATGATATACAACTACTAAGTGTAATATGACACAAGTAAATAAGTATGAAACCCTAAGAAGGAGATATAAAAATAATGACTTAGCTGATTTTCACTTGAACTGAAGTGCCCTTGACCGGGAAAATGACTGAACATGAATTGAATAGTGTCGTAAATGCTCAAGATAAATTCTGACTACAAGAATTTAACCGCATAAGGGTACCCACAACAATACTTGGTGCACTGGGTGCTGAAGACATATTTTGAGTGCTGTGATTGTGCATAAGCTTTGGATATGATCTTTTATGTGCCACAAGTATGTCAAATTTACTCTATGTTGATCACTTGATAGTCACACAATGATTGTCGAGGTTCCCGTAACTTGCAAATTAAATATTCACTCCCCATAAACCGCATCAAACCTAAAAAGAAAGATGCAATATGGGAAGTCATAATGACCCCGATAGTCATCCCGAGAGTGATCTTACTACCGAGATTTACACTACATATAAGAATCCATGTATTTCTTGTGAGTGTGAGTAGAAATTGTGCCCTAGAATGCCCTTGTCCAAATTACACTTGATAGTGGGATTTGGATAAATGTATCAATGTTGTAGAATGTGTGGATGGAAAAATGAACTTCCCCTTCCTATGAAGTGTATGTAAAGTTGTTACAACCCTTATCCCTTGAGTGGATGCTAGATGGATGCTTTAGAGTGCTTTAGGTGCCTTTTGGATGCAAGCTTAGGTGATGATAATAATGCTTAGTGCTTGGTCCTTTATTTTGAACACATGACTATGTATTTATATGATTCCCTTATTTGAATTTCATAATTGACAACTGTAAGGTTGACCCATAAGTGAAAAATATGCTCTAAAGATAAAAGAGACCCAAAAGGAGTAAGGTAAAAGGGTCATGGGTGCCCGTAAGGAATAGGGGCACCTAGGAACTTCTGTCCTCGTTAGATGATGGTTTATGTAGCCATAACACATAAATAAGAAAAATAACAACCTGGGTTGTAGGGTGTGTAAGACCAAGTAGAAAAAAATTCCAAGGACATGTCGTCAATTACTATTTTTTTAGGAATCATATGAATACTAATATGTGTTTAGGACCTATAAATGTACCCAAGTGCATGATTTTGTGTCTATAACTATCCATGTTGAGTGGTGGATCAGAAATATAATGCTAGCATCAAGCAACTTCTCAACGCTTCTTTGATTGTTCTAGAAATTTTGGGATTGTCTTGCCTCTTATTCTATCGAAAAGGTTTTTCATTAGGCTTCATGGGTATAGAGTACTTGCATGGACTATGGCTATAAGGAATTCAAATCATCACATTAGTATGTGATCACATCGGATTACCTTTTAACAGAGTTGCGCAATTCCTCCATTCCTCGGTAGAACAACATTTTCCTATGTTCACCATCCTTTGCTTCTTGCTTTTTCCAATGTTAATTTTATCATACTCTAACAAAGACATGGGTTGATCCTTCGCTTTACCATGAATGTACCTATCAGGTTTTTTGAATAGTTCCTCCAAATAAACTAGCCCCTTTATAATCCCATTGCCTTTCAATTAAATCACTTCGTCTTCATCCACCTGATCAACCAAATTATTTTCACTATCATTCTTTTTAAATTCCCTTGGGATTGAGTCACTTCTCTCGAAATACATGGAATTGAAGTCCCCTGTCTATTGTAGGAATGGAGAAATATGGTTATCATCATCAAAAAATTTCCATATCTCTGAATTGTTTGGCACACTAGGTCAAAAGACCATTTCCACAGAGAACCTTTCTCCCTTGAAGCCAAGATGTAAAATCATCAATGATGCATATAAATCCAATGAATTATCTCTAGAATTCTCATCCATAGGGACTAATTTAATGTCAAATGCATCAAAATCTTCTATACATCCCATACCCTATTCCCGTAATGACGGAGATGAGATTTTTTTAACTTGAAAAATGTCTCTCATGTGTTTTACAATAAATTCAACATTATATCGGACAATGAGTTTCTAAATTCCCATCTCTTTGGCATCCACTAACCCAAGTAACAAATATTCCTATTCAACCATGTTTCTTGTGTTAGAAAAGTGCAACTTGTATGAAAATGTGAACAAGTCTCCTGTGGAGAAGATATGACAATGCTTGTTCCCGATCTAGTTGTAGAACAATTGTTATCAAACTCCATATACCAAATGTTGTCAACAATGTTTGTTGGTATTTCCTTTAGAACAGTAGTTCTTCACTATGCTCCAATCTCATGCGAAATTACAATTACCTCTTTCTTCATATGGCACTCTTCTTGACTCTTAAATTGGAGCCTTTCCTAGCTCCCATATTTGAAAAAGAATGATGGCCCTAGGGTCATCCGAAGTCTCAGCACCGTGCACTTAATTTTTGGATCAACAAGAGTTTCTTCATCTCACCCTTGATGGAACTAGTACATAGGACCATTCCATTTTTACTTCACCTCCCAACTCTTGGTAGAAGATTCTACTAAGGAGAATTCCATATATAGCAGACATGTATGCCACTAGGATTATTGCCTTTACCCATTTCTCTAGATAAGCTACAAGGGCCATTAATGTATCTTTGATCCTCCTGAAAAGTAGCACCTCTTTAGTTTCTATTGAGTAATAATGTCCAAACGCCTAAGAGTGACTCAATCTAAGGGTTTGAGTAACCTTGGAAGACACTACATTATCCAAGCCATTGGAATCAATGATACAATTATTCAAACATTATCCATCTATCAAAAAGGAAACATAAAAGGGTTCAATCTTACTTGTGGAGGAAGGGGTAGAGACTAAGAGGTTTTGGATTTGTCTCAGATTAGAAGTAGGAAGTAGAACTTCGGAAAGAGACTATAATTTTGAAGGGGATGAAAATTAAGACTTGGAGCTTCCTCCATTGATAAGCTTACAATGTTTCTCAATTTTCTCAGATGGGTTTATATATATTCGGACTCTAAGATTTGGACCAAGGACTTTTTAACATGGTCAATGATGTAAAAATTTGAAGAGTGCTTTTCAAGAGAATGGGAAACATTTGCTTGAATTTGTTTATATGAGGTACTTGCTGATTTCTCATCACTCTTATGCTTTGCAGAAGTGGAAACCTCATTTTTGGTTGAGCTTGAATTACCTTTCTTGGAAGAGTCCTTGCAATGGGAACTAGCTTTGGTTTTATTCTTTGTGGACTCTAGAGATGGGGGGAATGGATATCCTATATTTGTTATGATCTTCTTAGGAAGTGATTCTCTAGTTGAGGATCTTCCCTCTCCTTATCTTTTTCCTTGGAGGAATTATCTTTCTTAAGAGTCTTCAATCAAGTAAAAACAACAAAAAATGGGTGTTAATATATGCCATGTATTCTTCATATTCATGATCTGAAGAGGATGCATATTCATAAAAACATACCTTTGTAGATCTCATCTCTTCTATCATCATCTCACCTTCTTCTTCTATTCTTTCTAAACTTACCTCTTCTTCACTTTCTTCATTTGACCAAGTCCCACATGCTGAATTCACAAGAGGGGCTTCGAGAGAAATCCTTTGAGGTGAAATTCTCTATTTTTAAAGAAATTCTTCCTTGGAATTTTTTTATAGGAAATGTTTACAAGTTTCTTTTTGAGAGCAAGAAAATCATTAGACAATTTTTACACTAATGAGTCTATAGATCCAAAATTTTAACTCTAAGAGTTTTCCATACTTAACATGAAACTAACTACAAGAAGTTATGCATTGGTGAAGAAACTTATTTGATTATCTTTAGTAGGTATATCATCTTCTGGGATATTATAGAGCATCCTATTAAATTTAGGTAAAAACTTATATCTCATACCATGTACTTGATTGGTGATTGATATTATTTTCAAATTATAGAAACAATCTGCAACGACATCTTGTAAGGATTCCATGAACAGAAGACTGAAACATGTTTGTATTCTATTCCCAACACCCCACAAGATGTTATGAATGATGTGATATAATCATTAGGGTGTCGTTCTTCATATCCTCGAAACTTCAGAAATATCTTTCTAGATCCCTTGGGTAAGTCATGCAATGGAGGATTTAGATCCAATGGGCCCGTGTTATGTCCCAAAGGCATTGGTGCTTGGGATGTCATCCCGAGTTCTTATTCCTCTTCCTCTTCTTCCACTTTTTCTTCCAAAAATTTATCTCAGCTTCTTCTTTTGGAGGAATTAAGTTTAATGCTTCAAATTATATTTCCTAAAGAGGGAAATTGGGATCAAACTCAAGGAAATAATCTTGACCTGTCCTTCTTGCTAGTTGGGTAATGAGAAGACTAAAAAAATGAGTTGTTTCTCTTTAAATGTTGAATTAGTTGTACCATTAGCTTGAGAAAACCTTGTATATCTTCTTTTAACTAGTTTGGAGGACTAATGTAAAACTCAAAGAAGATATTTATATGCCCTTCTTTGCTGATTAGGAGCTTGTCTTACACATTGCGGAGCTTGTGCACGTTCTTCTTACAAATCCAAAATTATTGTGGTTATGTGGCGGTGATTGAAAATTTATTTGTTATGTTAGATGAAATTCATCATATCAGCTACGAGATCTTCATGAGTATTGTGAAATAAAAGGAGATTAGGATGCAATATAGGAGTATTTATAGGAATGGTTATGGTGGAAAAATACGGTAGACATTAGGATCTTATGATTTTCAAATTATGTATTTTATTTTTGTTTTTAAGATATATATATTTTTAATCAATTTTGTGGTTTATGGGGTTGTGCAGAGATAGCAAAATCTACCCCACTATGGGCGTAAAAAATTGTTGGTAAAATAATTTGTCACAAGGAAAAATTAGTTGATTTTCACTAACACTCCAAGACTATGTCCCTCCTGCTTGTGAAAGGGGAGGCTCTCTTTATTAAATGTAGATAAAAAAATACCATGGGAAGAAATAAATTCAAGGATTACATAGGGATAATCCACTAGAACTATGGAAAATTTCTTGCACCTAGTGCAAGGGGGAATTTTCTTGAGAGACAAGGTGAAGGGGAGTAAGAACTTGAGATAAGGGGGTTAATCTTGTAAATAAGCACTAGTAGAGTTTCACAAGTTTTAACCAGAATCAATCCAAACTCAATTATAAGAAAACAAATTTGATAACAATGACAAGACATAATAAATCATGGACACAAAATTCCATTAATCCATTCATCAAAGTAACTAACACCTTCCTTGGTTTTACAAGCCTAACATGTGTACAAAGCTACAAAGTAGGGAGATAAAGGAAACATAGATAAAAGTAATGCAAGAAATGCTATCTTTTTCTTGCTTCTTAGTAGTGCAATAGCTATCTACTTAGAGACTCACAAATTGACAACCCTTTGGAATGAGGGAGTCATACAATATATATCTTTACAAAATACTCTTCACCTACCCCCACATGACTTTTCACTTACCTTTACAACTTGTGACCTTTCATATCCCTAGGAAAGAAAAGTGAGTCCCTTTTTATTAATTGAAGGAAACTCATTACAATGTTTGACTATAGGTCACATTTAAATGAATAAGATGAAAAATTGAAAAGTAAACCCCCTTAATGAAGAATTAGAACATGAGAGAAGAGAAGGAAGGGGGGAAGAAAGAAGAAGGGAGATAACTATGCAAAAGAAGATAATACATCCACTAATAAAGATTCACATGTCAAGGAATATAAGAGAGCGATCTTGGAGTAATATATATTCCTTTGAACTCCTTATTGAAATGACCTACTATGGGTGCTACTTTCTCTTCTTGAGGAATATGCACAAATATCAAAGCCTTAAGCCAATTCTTAGAAGTATTGTTGATGTTTTTATATTTCTTGAATCAAATATGGTGTGCTTTAGCGATGTTAGAAATATCATACCCGATATCTGTAAGGGATTCCAAGGTGTCCTCATTGAAGGAAAAGGGTCTCCCGACCAATTCCTCAAGTGGCATTAGAAGATCATTCACTAAGGAATTTTCATTCACCAAAGGTTATCCAAGTCTCTGCACTTCCTTTCTTATGTTTTCTCGCATATGTGAAGTGAGATCATCACACAAATCAAGCTCATCAAGAGAATTATTTAACATCTCATATCGACAACCAATGTGTGAGACCAAACCAGAGACATATTCTCAGCTATGGATTTGAACAAATTTCTTCCTACCAAGGTAAGAGAATAAAATCTCCCCATATCTATTTCAAATGGAAACAATTGGTCCGAATGAATATATTCCTTTGCAATTTCATCTTTATTCATTCTTACTTTCACAAAGCAGTGAAAAACATGACGTCAAAAATGAAAGAATATTTGGAATTTTTTTTTTACCTTCCTCAAGGATCTTATCAACCCACTTGTTATTGTCTCTCCCTTGCATTGTGTAGATATGCACCTTCATAATTAACTCTCGATCAAATCTTCTAATTGGAGTAAATCCTCGGCTGGGAGAGATGGGATGGTAATAGGATCCATGAATGATCAAGAACATATGAAGTGAGATTTATCATATGTTCCTCAAATCATTTAACCCTTCCTTTGTAATCTTCATATCTCGTAAGAAGACGAGCGTCCATATTATTGGAACAAATGGGCATATCCTTCATGTGTTTTTGGTCTCAAGGGAAGTTTTTTCATGTAATAGTATGATGGAGTTATCTCATCACTGGGTTTTAAAACCTTTAATCGAACAACTTATACATATTCGTTTCTTAAGGTACCACCGAAGAAGAAAGAAGTTATATGGGATTTATTACCTTGATTTTCTTTCACCATCTATGAAATAACTTAGAAGTTCAACAAAACTTCATGTTGCATTGTATGGGTATCACCTCCGATCATCTCTTTGATCCATGGAAAGATACTCATTATTGTAGGTTTGATATTAGGCATGATTGTAGTTTCGGGACGTGGTGTGAGTGGTGACCTCCTACATTTGGTGAGTTGAATCTATCGTAAAAGAAGAGATGCTTGGAAAATGTTGCATAATTGGTGGATAAGAAGGATCTATCTCTCCTTGCTCCGGGCCTTCTATAGGGTCTCGAGTGACTTTAAATTTCTTGTACAATATCATATAGTGGGGAAGCCTCAGTATCCATTATTTTTATTTTCATGGGATCTCCTGAGTTAGAGAAGCTTGTTATTCTCTGGGTGATTTCAAAGATGATAAATGATATGATTTCCTTGAGAGAGTGTTAATACCATTGAATTCGATGAATGCATCCCTCTTTTTCTTGAACCAATATTTTTTTCCTCCGGATCACTACCGTGGTTATTTTTTTATATCACCTTACTCGTGAACACTCCATGAGACCAGTGGGAGAGGTGAAACCTTCATTGATTGATATTTAGGACTGAAATACTTAATTCCATCATCTTCCTCACCTTAGATAAGATAATCAAATATTAATTTCCTTATTAAGATATTCATTCTCATGTGATATTGTTTTCTCACTTCAAAATCATCTAGGTAGTTGACCCAATAATCTTTAATTTGGGGAACGTGGAATGACTCAAGGAGATTGAAGGTTTCATGATTGCTTTGGATGTCAAAGTCTTCCCTAGATGTGTATGAATAAATAATCAAAGAATAAAATAAAGCTTCAATATTTGAGGCATCTGCAATAATTTTGCAAGAGTAAATACCAAGATAAATGGGGAAAGGCACACCTTTCTTCCTGCAGTTCTTATGTCTCAATTATGGACCTACGAAAGTTTCCTACATAGTTTTAACATTACTATCTTATCACCAAGGTATCTCAAGAGCTTGCAAGTAGTGAGGTCAAAAACCTAAACTATGATATAGGATAAGGTGGAGAATTGAGTGAAGTAGGACCCATACTTTTCAATCAATGTTGCGGCTTGGGAAGACAATCTCAACTTTGGGTTGCCTTCAAGCAATCAGATGACGAACATGGTGAATGCATCATTCACCTTGACAAAATGGTGGTTTCTTTATTTGAGAGTGAGTTGAGGGTACCTTTCATAAGTTGGTGTCTTCTAAGAAATATTCGAGAAAGATTCAGGCCTTTGAATGGTCTTGTGCTCGCGAGGGCATACACCATATATGATGTCATTGTGAACTTCTTTGTGACTGTAATTGGAGTAACTAAAAATAGATGCTATTACTTATGATTTATCACCTATCAACTATCTGATCTCCCTTGGTAAAAATGAGGATGAATTGTGCCATCCAATCCTAAAAGTCTTTTATGGTTTCTTCACCCATTACCCTACTTAGCAATATGATTACATCCAAGTAACCCTCATAAAACTCACTCCTTGACAATTTTTTTGGCATGTGAGAGGGTTTCCTTCCTTATCTCAACCATGATCCCATTGCATGAGGTGTGGAGATAGGATTTAATATTTGAAAACTCATTAGATGTAATATATTTTAAGATTATGATCATTTTTTTCCAATTAGAATCTGCATACATTATGAAATGCCTTTCGGGGTGAGCATTGCAAGTATGGAATTGTCATCTACTCCTACAATCCCGAATTCTAGTTTATAATGCTTTGAGCACATGCTAGAAAAATTATATACTCTATACTTAATAAGGATGTCCTCTAGCTGTAAACAACCCACTTGTGAAGATATTTTCCTCAATAGGTTCTCTCGGTCCTTCGAGCATCCTACTTTTTAGGTCCTCTAGGTCCATGTGAGTGACATCATTATCACCCACACCTGAATACTTTGCATGTCTAGTGTTGAAAAAGTTCCATGATATATAATTTGAACTTCAATGATTCCAAAAATCAGCAAGATAAGTGAAAATGAAGCCAACAACAACTTTCTGCACTAGAATCCAAAACTTTCTATTTTTGGCGGTGGGGTTAGGAGCTGCTATTTTAGGAATTTTTTTTTTTTTTTCTCAAATTTTGTCTTCTCGAATCTCTTAGCACACTTAGATTACCTCCATTGATGATGTTTTACTATTTTTATAAATCTTCTATTTTTAGCAAGTTGTTATTTCGAAAACTACTTTTTTGGGAGAGTTGCTATTTTTATAATGTGCACCTACCACTGTCATTTTTAACAAAAACACCCTAAATGGATTTGGGTGTGCACCAGGATCCGTGCTCCAATTTTCACAATAATTCTTCAGTTAAAACTCTTGAAAACTAAAAAAATAACTTCTAGAGGTAGGGTTTCGAGATATTTTTTGTCAAAATAACCAGGAATCATCTAATATGTAGCAACTATCTTTTCAAAGGTTCATTGAGTAGAGTATTATGTGAAAATTTCAATGGAAACAAGTTTTTGGTTGAAAAGATATGAAGAAAAATCAGTTTCCAAGGATATGGTTATTTTAGAATGATTTTGGTAGCATGTATAGTATATTTTTATGTTCTTAGTGGTCTTACAAAAAAAAAATGGTGAATGGATTGATTATGCAAAGAAAGTAACTTAAAAACAAGTTAGCTTTCAATTTTATGCTTCCCTGCTAATTGTGGTTTGACCACTGGTTGAATAAAAGATAAACTAGAGTTAATAACTAGGTTTAATTGTGCAAGGGGACACAAGGGACAAAAAGGGTGTCTGGTAGCAAGATGATTCCAATTTTCATCATGTGGTGCGGTGTGAGGGAGATGTAAAAGTTGAGAAAACACCCATGGAGCTAAGTGATTTAACAAATATGGAATTTGTAAAACCCTAATTATAGAGTCACATATGATAAAAATGCTACAAAACTACTGGAATATAGATGAAACAATAAATAAGTTAAATAAATGTGAAACCCTAACTGCAAGAGAGAGAGGAGCACTTAACTAATTTATTCACGATCTTTGGGGCTGGACTGCAGATTAGAGGAAATGATAAACAAGAAAGGAAGACTGTCGTAATTCAACACATAAAATATTGGAACTACCAAATGAGTTAGGAGTAGGACGCTTGGAATGGGGCAAGGGCGCATAGCTTCTGGATAACTCTACTTTGTGCCTATCACTGTGTAGGAGCTTAGAAAATGGTTTTTCTTGTGTCACACAAGTGTCGCTAACCTTCACTGTTGGTCTCCTATATGTCACTGGATGATTTCCAAATTCACCTATAACCTACAAAGAGAAGATGAAATATAAAAACCTCAAAGCACATCAAATCCCAAAAAGAAAAGATGTAATATGGGGATTCAGAATGACCTCGAAGTCACTTGCTAGAGTGAACTTATGACTGAGCACTGCACTACATCTCATAATCCATGTAGTTCTTGTACATGTGTGATAGAATTGTGCCCTAGGAAGCCCTTGTGCAAGTGCACATGATAATGGGTGATAGCTAGATGTACCAATGTAGATAGATGAGTGGATGATAAAATAAAATATCTCTCCTTTACATGTATGTAGAAAATATAGTCCCTTATCCCTCAAATGAATGCTAGATGAATGCATTTGTTGCTTTTAGATGCCTTTGGATGCAACCTTAGGTGATGATAATAGATGCTTAGAGCTTGGTCCTTTATTTTGGTCACATAGATTTGTATTTATATGATTACCTTGTTTTAATTTCATAATTGACAACTAAAATGATGACCCATAAGAAAATAAGATTCCCAAAAGATAAAAGAGGCCCAAAAGAGGCAAGTAAGATAGAAAGAGGTCGGGGCACCCAGAAGGATGAGGGCACCTTGGCGCTAGCATCCTTATTGGATGTTGGTGTCTAGAGTCATGAAAGATCGAAAGTGAAGTACCTAATGGGCTGTAGGGTTTGAAAGAGTAAAGAGAAAGAAAGAAATACAAAAGAAGCCAAAGACAACAGTCAATATAAGTTTTCTTACTTAGGAATCATATGAATACAAGTATGTGTTTATGGACCTAGAAATGTACCCTTGTATGTGGTTTTGTGTCGACACTTACCCCCACTTTATGTTGTTGAGTGAATACTTGATAACATAAAGTATATAAGAGATGTGTACCTGATAACCATGTAGATTCTGATGGCGATAGCATGTCGAAGAGACAAGTTAAAGCATGTTGTGATAAAAATGAACCATGTAAGCTAAGAAAGAGGAAGTGACCCTAGGGGTGAAGCATATGAGTTGTACCGTGTTGTACCTATTATTATTGCTTGATGTAGGGATGATTCTTATTACGTATTAAGTATGGAAATGTAAAATAAGAGTGAATGATTAGTCAAAGTCACACATTATGAAAACTCTATAAAAGCATGTACAAGTATGTAAATGTGAAAAAGTAGTAAAAGGAAAGTGTACACATGATTTGTGAAGAGTAAAATAGATAGAAAATGTCTTTAATTACTTGTAGAAGAGTGAGGTTTTGGGAAGTATCACATCAAGATTTTTTTTTCGTGTAATCTCATGCCAAGAATGATTTTTGGGTGATTTCATGCCAAGTGCGAGTTTTTGGGTGATCTCACGCCATGATAGAAGAGTGTTGGGGAGAGAGGTTTAGTTTTAATCTCCTTCCATTATCGCTTCCAAAATGTATACACCATTGAGTCTAGTGTGATCCGTGTTTATTTTTGTGTTTTCTTGTGTTCGATCCAAGAATAAAAAGGAGATAAAATGCATTCTAAATGCTTTGGAGGACTATGTTTGTCTTGTGAAAACTACTTTTTGAACTGTTGAAAAGCTGTGACGATCTAAGAAAGTAATATTTTAATTGTTCTTGGTCATAGACACACTCGAAAGGTCAAGAGTGACTGGGTGTTAGTGTTTGTATCTGGAAACTTGTATCTGTGCTGAATCGAGGACCCAATGATCCATAAGGATCAAGAAAAACACCATTCCATCGATCCATCAACACTAAGAAGGAAAAATGAATAAAAATGAGGAAAATGAGGTTTTGTCTGCAAATCAACAAAAGTGCCACTCTATGCCAAGTGATGGTTACGAAGCACCACCTGAGACAGGGTAGCAATCTCAGTAACTACCACCTAGCTAGAACGGTGTGGTATTGTGATCATCGGTTTGCATAGGGCGGCGATCCGACACTTTTGACAGGAAAAATAAAATCAAGGAAAAAAATTCCAAAATCAAAAGAGATGGCTATGTCTCTTCCCTTCCATGCCATTTCACATTGTATAGTGCATGGTGCATGGGAGGACACAGAAGGCCGATAAATGAGTGAAAGGAAGAGGAGAATGTGCATTCGAGAATATGTAAAGAGATCAAGAGAAAAATTTGAGTCATGAGAGCTAGTGAACAAAGATTCTTCAGTGTTGGAGTGGAATTGTAGGAGAAAGGTGTAAGAAATAGAGAAAACAAGTAACTAGAGGGGAATTTTACATTGTTGTTATTCTCTATACTTATTGTAATCTGTAATTTTTAAAAATTGGCCAATAAAGGTGGGAAGAAAGAGAATTTTTCTCTTCCTGACTGGTTTTCCTCCATTAGAGGTTTCAAGGATAAAATTGTTGGTATTTGGAGTTTGAATTCATTTCACTTATCTGTAATTTAATTTCTAACGAACTAGATAATCAGTCACTAAGGCTCTAATCTTCATAAAATATGTCATTTTCCAAAGAGAAAGTAGAACAACATAATTGTGTGATTTCTTAGATTTCCAAAGCTAGAAGTTTACAGATCATTTTGGTATCAGATCTGATTATATATCCAGGAATGTGGTATTTGAATATTTCTTTTGATTTGTATGATAGTGAAAAGGTATAAAGGTGAAGAATTTTTACCTTGCAAAATAGATATTTCTATAAATAATTGGATAGGTTGTAGAGTTGAGATGCTAGAGATTATGATGGATAAGATGTATAGAAAACAATAAGAGCTTTCAGATCGACAAAATATGGATTCAGTTAAGCAAGATTCCATAGACTCAGTAGCTTGAGTAATGGTCAAAAAATTTGGTATCGGAGGGAGCCACGATGGGGAATATTTGGAAGGGTGTGATGAAGAGGCTACAACTGTAAGCTAGAAGGTAAAATCTGCTCATACTCCTTTTAAAGTTGAAACAAAAGTTGTAATAAATAATTTTTAAGGAAAAGTAGATGTAGAATTACTGGATAAATGGCTAAAATAGTTAGAAGTTTATTTTGGTGTGCATAATTTCACTGAGGCACAAAGGATCACCTTTTCATGTCTCAAAATGGAAATTCATGCTCTGCTTTGGTGGGAAACCCATCTAGCCACTTGTGAAAAGAAGAAACATCATATTGTCCATACTTGGAAGGGTTTTAAAGAGTTGCTTAGAGATAATTTATATCCTATTGGCGATAAGACCGACCAAATGTATAAGTGGCAATAATTTAGGCAAGGCATCGGTGAAAGCATGCATGACTATAATATGGAGTTTCATAGACAAGCCATGTTGCTTAATATGGCTTTGGAGGATGAGGAAATTCTAACCAAATATTTGGGAGAACTTCACACTCGCCGTCGGAGAGGAAGGTAATCTCCATGAAGCCCAAGGATATCAATGAAGCTTGAGTGCAAGCATACTATTATGTTTGTGGAGCCTATTTTCATGTTAGAGTCTAGTACACCTTCTATGTGTTACACTCGGGTATTTTACTTTGGTCTCACTTGCTTGGTGAGTGGGTCAAGGGGGTTCGGGGGCGAAGCCCCCGAAGAAAATTTTCATGGGTGGTTTATTAACCCATGGGTAATGGGTAACCATTATGGGCTGTTTTTGGGCCCATGGTTTTTCGATACCCATTTTTTTGATACCCACGATTTTTTGCCCATTATTTTGATACCCATGGTTTTTTGCCAATGGTTTTGATACCCACAGTTTTTTCCCATGGTTTTGATACCCACGGTTTTGTATCAAAATGCTTAAGCAATTGTCTATTTATATGGTCTTATGCATATGATACATATACAAGCAAATGCATTGCGAGATGTATTTTTGAATTTAGGTGTGAATTCTCAGAGAGTTTGTTGAGCATAGCTCCAAATGGATCTGGGTATTGTATTGAGAGAGTGGAGGCTTGTAATAAAATTTGAGCAAGTGATTCTTGGTGGACGTAGCCCAAATTGGGTGAACCACGTTAAATACTATCTTTCTGTGTTGTGTTATTTATTCTGCACTTTTATTTGGGATCTGTAATATTTTCTCGCATATTAGTTTCTCTTTCTGCAATTTTGTAAGGGATTATTCCGCATATTTTATCACTTATTTCCTATCAATTGGTATCAGATTCTAGTTTTGGTTTGCTGAATTGTTGAATCGCAGGGAAAGTTTTATCTTAAGTGGGAGCTATGGCAGATGATGGAAGATCTAGGGTTGATAAATTCAATGGGCAGAATTTCAGTCTTTGGAAGATACAGATGGAAGATTACCTTTATTAGAAGGATCTTTATACTCCGCTATCTGAGAAGGTGAACAAACCCTTGAGTATGACAGATGCGGAATGGGATTTTTGGATTGGAAGGCACTTGGAATGATCTGGCTATGTCTTGCATCTTCGGTATTATTTAATGTTTCAAAGGAAAAGACTACAAAAGATCTAATGGATGCATTAGGGAAGTTGTATGAAAAACCCTCTGCCTCTAACAAGATATTTTTAATGAAAAATTTGTTTAATATGAAGATGTCTGAGAATAGTTCAGTAGTAGATCATTTAAATGATTTCAATATGGTTGTGAATATGCTAGCTTCGGTTATAATAGAATTTGATGAAGAAGTTAGGGCTTTATTAATTTTGTGCTCTTTACCTAAAAGTTAGAATAGTTTGATAATGGCGGTAAGCAACTTGGTTCCAACTAACTCAAAGTTGAAGTTTGAGGATGTTGTAGGGGTGATTCTAAGCGAGGAAATGTGAAGAAAAAGCTCTGGGGAATCTTCTACTTCAGGGAATGCTTTGACAATGGAAACTAGAGGGAGACAGAAGAATAGAGGAAACCATGGAAAATCGAAAGATCGGGCAAGGTCAAAATCCAAGAGCAAGATTGTATGTTGGAACTATGGAAAGTATGGGCATGCAAAGAAGGATTGTTGGGAGCTTCGAGACAAGAAGAAACAATAGGAAGAAAACAAGGAGGAAAATGTGGCATTGGGTAATGTATGTCAGGATGCTTTGATTCTTTCTTTGCATAATATTACTGAATCTTGGATTTTAGATTCAGGGGCTTCTTTTCATGCTACTCCACATAGGCATTATTTTGTTAATTATGTTCAAGGGATTTTGGGCATGTTTTTATTGGTGATGATGAGCCTTGTAATATAGTTGGAAAAGGTTATGTTTAGGTTAAGATGCAGAATGGGAATACATGGCTATTGAAGGATGCCAGACATGTGCCTACATTAAGGAGAAATTTGATATCGGCGGGGTAATTGGGAAGTGATGGATTCTTGTGATATTTACAAATGACTCTTGGAAGGTTACCAAGGGTGCTCTTGTGGTGGCAAGACGTAAGAAGTTTGGAACCTTGTATTTATCCACTTGATAGTACTAATGATTGTACTCTTGTGGATTGAGATGCGAATACAACATTATGGCACTATAGGCTCACCATATGATCCATAAGGGCATGGACATCATAAAGAAGTATTTACTGGATATACGAAACAAGTTTGGATTTCTGTGAGAAATGCATATATGGGAAACAGAAGCGAGTAAGGTTTCTCAAGGTTGGACCTATGAAGAAAGAGAGTAAGTTAGAGTTGGTACATTCTGATGTGTGGGGGCCAACTCAGGTATCATCTCTTGGGGGTTCAAGTTATTATGTTACTTTTATTGATGATGCAACAAAGAAAGTTTGGGTTTATTGTATTAGAAACAAATCTGATGTATTTGATACTTTTGTTAAATGGAAAGCCTTGGTAGAGAATGAAACAGGTCTTAAGTTAAAATGTCTCAGGTCAGATAATGGAGGGGAGTATTGCAGCAATGAATTTGATGATTATTGTTCTAAGAATGGAATCTGCAGGCAAAAGACAGTTCCAGGAACCCCGTAGTAGAATGGGGTGTCAGAAAGGATGAACATAACAATAATGGAAAATGCTAGGAGAATGAGGATACATGTAGGACTCCCTCTTTATTTTTGGGTAAAAGTGATGAGCATAGTGTGTACTTAATAAATGAGAGGACCCTCAAGTGCCTTGGATGGAGGCATACCTGAGGAGGCTTGAGTACGGTAAGAAATTCGATTACTCATTTCTTAGAGTCTTTGGATGTGAGGTGTTTGTTCATATTGACAAGGATGATAGGACCAAGATAGGGGCTAAATCAGAAAAATACACTTTTATTGGTTATGGCGGTGATGAATTTGGATTTAAATGTTGGAGTATTAAGGACATGAAAAACATTCGGTCTAGGGATGTGGTATTTAATGAGAAAGTCATGTATAAGAAACATTGTAAGAAAATAGGAAGAATCCAAGAAAGAATATGCGGTGGTAGAGGATCTTGAGGATGGGACAAGTGACCCATGAATCGGTTCGGGAACCTACTCAATAGGAACCCCAAACTCCTACAGCGAGGAGGTCTTCTAGGGTAAGAAAAGAACCTGAACGTTTTCTCCTTCTCTTTATTATTTATTGCTCACTGATAGTGGAGAGCCAGAGAGCTTTGATGAAGCAATGCAGGTAGATGCCAGTAAGAAGTGGGAGCAAGCCATGGATGAGGAGCATAATTCTCTCATGGAGAACTAGACTTGGGATTTGGTGAAGCTACCAAAAGGAAAAAGAGCATTGCAGAACAAGTGGGTGTACAAGAGTTAAAGACGAAGGAGGAAAGAAAAGATATAAGGCCGGTTGGTGGTCAAGGGGTTTGCACAAAAACAAGGTATAGATTTTGATGAGATCTTTTCTCCTGTAGTAAAAATGACTTCTATTAGAACTATTCTTGGAATAGTGGCAGTAGAAGACTTGCACTTAGAACAGTTAGATGTAAAGACTGCATTTCTCCATGGTGATTTTGAGGAGGAGCTATATATGCAGAAACCAAAAGGATATGAAGTCAAAGGTAAAGAGGAGATGGTGTGCAAACTGAAGTAGAGCTCATATGGCCTGAAACAAGCTCCACGCCAATGGTATAAGAAGTTTGATAGCTTCATGGTGGAGCATGGTTATATTAGATGTCATTCTGACCATTGCATGTATATAAAGAAATTTGAGGATGGAAGTTATATTATCCTATGTTTGTATGTTGATGACATGCTAGTTGTAGGTAAAAACATGCAGGAAATAAAAGTACTCAAGAAACAACTAAGTGAATCCTTTGATATGAAGGATTTGGGGGCTGCCAGACAAATCCTTGGTATGAGGATAACTCGGGATAGGAAGGAACAAAAGCTAACTTTATCTCAGGAAGAGTACATTAAGAAGGTATTGGATAGGTTTAACATCAAGATGTTAAACCGGTTGGGACTCCTTTGGCAGGCCATTTTAAGTTATCAAAGGAGTAGTGTCCCAAGACAGCAGGAAAGAAACCATATGTCCAAGGTACCTTACTCATTAGTGGTTGGTAATTTGATGTATGCTATGGTATGCACTAGGCCTGATATTGCCCATGCAAGGGAGCTGTGAGTAGATTTATGAGTGATCCAGGTAAAGAGCATTAGCAAGTAGTAAAGTGGATCCTTCGGTATTTGAGAGGGACCATGGGGACAATTTTATGCTATAGTGGATCAGACACCACTTTACGTGGTTATGTAGATTCATACATGGCTGGAGATGTAGATAGCAGGAGGATCATGACAGGTTATATTTACACTATAGGTGGGACAGTAGTAAGATGGATTTCATGACTACAGAAGCTGGTGGCTTTGTCAACCACAGAGGCTGAGTATGTTTCTGCCACAGAGGCAAGCAAAGAGATGATTTGGTTACAACAACTACTTGAGGAGTTTGGGCATAAGTAGGAGGAATGTAAGATGCATAGTGATAGTCAAAGTGCTATACACCTAGCTAAGAACTCAACTTTCCACTCCGGGGATGAATCATATACGCTTGAGATATCACTTCATCGGGACAAACTTTGGAGGAAGATAAGTTGAAGTTGGAGAAGATTCATACTAGTCGAATCCTGCAGGACATGATGACCAAGGTGGTCACAAGGATAAACTAAAGCTATGTTAAGCTTTGGTTGGCCTTCGCGGATGATAGTGAAGGGTTGAGAAGCTTGCTTAGTGGAAATCGAGTCTCAAGTGAGAGATTGTTATGTTTGTGGAGCCTATTTTCATGTTAGAGTGTGGTACACCTTCATGTGTTACACTAAGGTATTTTTATGGGTCCCGCTCTCTGAGGCGGGTCAAGGGGGTTCGGGGTGAAGCCCCAAGAAAATTTTCATGGGTGGTTTATTAACCCATGGGTAATGGGTAATGCTTATGGGCTGTTTTTGGGCCCATGGTTTTTCGGTACCCATTGTTTTGATACCCATAATTTTTAGCCCATTGTTTTGATACTCATGGTTTTGATACCCACGCTTTTTGCCCATGGTTTTTATACCCACGATTTTGTATCAAACGCTGCTTAAGCGATTGTCTATTTATATGGTCTTATGCATATGATACATATACAAGCAAATGCATTGCATATGTGTTTTTGAATTTGAGTATGAATTCTGTAGAGTTTGTTGAGCATAGCTCCAAACAGATCTGGTATTGTATTGAGAGAGTGGAGGCTTGTAATAAAATATGAGAAAGTGATTCTTCATGGATGTAACCCAAATTGGGTGAACCATGTTAAATACTATCTTTCGTGTTTGTGTTATTTATTTTACACTTTTATTTGGGATTTGTAATATTTTCTCGCATATTAGTTTCTCTTTATGTTGCGATTCTGTAAGGAATTATTCGGCATATTTTATCTCTTATTTCCTATCACATACTATATTGATGATGAGAGGAAGAAAGGAGAGATAAATCCAAAGGATGAGTAATCAAAAAATAAATAAAAAAGAGTAGGGGTCAACAGGTAGCAAAGGTAAATATGCCACCACTATTTTTCATACTTGTGAAGATCCTAAGAATTTATGTAAGAATTGTGATATAAATGGACATATTGATGCCACATGTTAGAAGTTGCATTTGGAATTACACCCAAAGCACCGAACCAAGGATTCCAAGAAATCCATGGCCATTGTGAAAACAAAAGGAGAGGTGGATATTGAGGATGATTTAGATGTAGACAAGAGGATGGGATGCATGACCACTAACATGTATGAGGAAGCGAGAAGAAGAAGAGATGATTAAGTTATTTCAATAAGAATCCAAATCAAGAAGACTAAGGTAAAAAAATTTAGTAGAATCTAGTTCTCATTCATATTTGATTTGATATGGTTGTAAAATATCTTGTTCTAGAAACTTACGAGCATCCACGTCCATACCGATTAGGATGGGTGAAGAATGGTGTAGAAATAGAGGTTATAAGGAAGTGTAAGTTTCAGTTTGGGTTAATTTCCCAATACATAGATGTATTAGAGGTTGATATCATTCCACTTGATTCATTTAATGCTATCTTTAGAAGTCCTTACTTGTATGCTAGGGATGGTATATTCATAAGGAGGGAGAACCAGTATAGATGGGTCAAGGATGGATTCATTTTCAACATCCGAGCACACGAGAGAAAATAAAAGAAGGCTATGGTAAGTGCCAACAAAGCACAAAGACTTATTCAAGAAAATAATCAATTTTGTTTACTTTCATTAGAAGAAAGGAAAAATGGATTAGAAAGCACAAATGTTTCTAACCAAAGGATAGAGAATTGGATAACGCTTGTCGATTTTGCGAAGAAGCCTCCATAGGAACTTCTCATTAAAGAAGCAATACAAAATTCCATTATGTAGTCTCCGTATCTACTTACGAATTCAATGGACCCGACAAGTAGGACAACAAGAAGAGGAGGAGATACAAGGAGTAGTGGTGACTATAGCAGTAGTGCACATGGAGAGGATCTAGAAAATCCATCTCCAGAGACAAAGTCTGCCACACTTCATGTGGATGCACTTGGTAGCAAGTTGTAAGAGCTCACACCTACTAGGGTCATCTATGCATGATAAAGAAAACATACAGAAGCTTCCTTCCAAAGAGGATTGTACTTGAGGAAACTCGAGAGGAGGATGTAGCACTAGAGTAGCAAACTAGAGATCCACAAGAGTCTTGGTAGGTTGGATGAGAAGAGAAGATGCTAAGGGAAACCCAATGGTACTTGAAGGAGAAAGAGAGGGAGTTGATTCCTCTACCACTCCCCAATAAGATTTTGTGGGACCAAAATCCTCCTAAGTAGGGGAGGTATGATCCATAGGGATCTAGAAAAACACACCATTCCATCAGATCCATCAGCACCAAGAAGGAAAAATGAGGAAAAGGAGGTTATGTCTGCAAATCAACAAAAATGCCACTCTTGTGTAGAGTAGCGGTTATAGAACCACCGCCTAGATAGGGTGGTGATCCTGTAACCACCACCCATTTAGGGGGGCGGTCCTATGATTGCCAGTCTGCATAGGGTTGTGGTCTTAACACTTTTGATGGGAAAAATAAAATCAAGGAATGAACAGTTCTAGAAATCAAAGAGATGGATGTGTCTCTTTCCTTCGCACCATTTCACATCCTCCAATGCATGAGAGGACATGGGAAGGCCTATAAATGTGTGAAAGGAAGAGGAGAATGGGAATTTAGAAGATCCAAAGAGATCAAGAGAAAAGTTTGAGTCATGAGAGCTAGTGAACAAAGATTCTTCAGTGCTTTGGAGTGGAATTGTAGGAGAAAGGTGTAAGAAACAGATCAAATAAGTAACTAGAGGGGAATTTTACATTGTTTTTCTTCTCTATGCTTATTTTAATCTGTAATTGTTTAAAATTGGCCAATAAAAGTGGGAAGAAAGAGTGTTTTTCCCTTCCCGACTGGTTTTCCTCCATTGGAGGTTTCCAGGATAAAATTGTTGGTGTTTGGAGTTTGAATTCATTTCACTTATCTGCAATTTCCTTTCTAACGCACTAGATAATCAGTCATTAAGGTTCTAATCTTCATCAAATCTGTCATTTTCCAAAGAGAAAGTAGAACAACATACTTATGTGATTTCTTAGATTTTGAAAGCTAGAAGTTTACGGATTGCCCAAGTTAGATTTTAAGCCATTATGTGGCTCTAAATCTATTATGTTCCTTAACTATATAGGCCTATATTGAATCTTTGAGATCTTTGTATGGGGTGACTAATTCACCCAATATATGCCACCTTTTTGGGGTGCATGCAATGTCGCTTAGGAATGTGTGGTCCAAAGAGAGGACCTGATGCTAAAATAAAACTATATCCTTATAGGAGTGGGGAATGTGCATGGTAGAAACTAAGGAACATGTAAAAATATGGCTAGAAGCATGTGTTAGTAGAAAAAGTGAAAAACATGTAATAGAAGAGAATGTAGACAAGTAATAGTGCATAAAAAGTAGATCGTGAAAATTGGGTTCAAACACGGGACATCACTCATCATGTCACCGAGACAGTCGAGAGCCAAAGCAACCAAAATCATATAAGAAGTGATCAAAAAGACATAGGGCATATCCCACCAACAAAGGCATACAATGCAAATAATATCAAGAAAAGTATCGATAACCATTGTGGAAAATAGTTCTTGTAAGAAAATGGTTGCACATGAAACACTTGTTAGCATCTTAGAAAGATAAAGAGTATGTCAAAGTGTGTATAGATTAAGGGAAAGTAGCGTGCTAGTAAGAATATGAAGTAGTAAATAATGAAACAATAACACCTATAGTGTGTAAGAAAGTAGATGTACCCAGGAGCCTCGGTGGGACTGGTAAGAGGTATAATGCCAAACATCATTGCTATGTGTAAAGATCTGTAGGAATTCCACATTCAAAACTAGATAACAAGTGAACGTGCATGTGTATATTGAAAGATAATGACATACTAAGTATCTGTCTAGCATGTGAAACAAAATGTACATGTAAGTATAAGCAAGCAAGAGTATGTGCAACTAAGATATGTAGTATGTTGTGAATGAGTGAGATGGAATGATATGTAATGTGAATGTGATAGGAGAAGCATGTACCACAAGTAGATGTGGATGAATATGTATGAGATGAGGTTCATTTATAAAATAACCCTCGAATTTCAAGAATGAATCATAGAATGAGAGTACATCATCGGGAAATGGTTTAAAAATATGTGCTAGATAGATGGATCAATGAAGCACAATGCATAAAGAGTGTGAATATGGTGAGGTTAATTTCATATTTAGACCCTCAACAATTGAGTATGAACCATGGAATTAGAGTGCGTCATAGGGTAATGATGATACAATAGGTGTATCAATGTATGTATGATAAATGAGAAATACTAAATGTGAATCATGAAGCATGATAGTAGAAATGAAAGACACCTAATAATGCTAGGGGCATAAGTAATAATGATTCCCCCAAGTGTATGCGGATGAGAAGAATAAAGTTATATCATCTAAGAGATCATCGTTGTCATGATCAAAGCCAAATGAAGAAGCGCCGAGAGACCTAGTAAGAAATAGTATGGGGTTGATCATGTAAAGATCCATTGCAGGTGTAAATTGTACATGCCCATTTCATACTGTCCATTAGAGAAAGTTTAGTAGTGGACATCCCCGTGCATACCAAAGAATTAAATTTTTTTGTATAGCTGAGAAATGAATCATTGCAAATAGAAACACAACCAAAAGGAATGGGAAATGTGATATCAATATGATTAGGATCTAAAGTGCCACTAATGTAGTCAAGCCAAGACTACCCAAGAGTAAGTGGAGAAGTACGAGAAGTGCGTGCAACAAATACTTGATAGATGGAAGATGTAGAGGCCATAAGTAGTAGTAATAGAACATATCCATGATAGAGGTGAGGAGAATGAGGTGGAGGAGGAGACCAACAAGTGTGAATCCAAGCTGAGTTAAACTATCATGTGTACAAACAATATCGGAATTAAATAGGATCAAATGGAATATGTGGCCAATAAGAATTATTGATGAAAAGAGTGAATCTGAAAGGAGTAAGTTCTTATGCAAAGTGCTCATGAGAAGATGAGGAAGGTGGTATGATGTCCAATGTAAGGACAGATCCCCAAAAATTACCATTGCATAAGTAGAAGGAGGGGGTGCCGACACAAAGTGTTCCTAGAGAGATGAAATAGATGGCATGGCATCCATTGCACAAATAGATCCCTGGAGATGAATCACATTAGTGGTATGTGTAGGAGGTTCCATGAGTTGATAATCATCAGTGAGATACGTAGTATGATTATGGGAATGACCGAAATTATGGTAGAAAAATGGAGTAGGGGAGCAATGAGTGGGTCTAGATTGTAATATTTGAATGGGTTGCGGTCAGCAAGAAAAATATACACCCAACCATCATGTAAGAACTTAACCCATTGGTGAACTATAGAAGGTACTTCTTGTATAACATGAAGCCATACTCTACTAAGTAATAAACCGTATTGGATAAATAAGAAAAATCCACCAATAAGAAGTCCAATGGGGAGAGGCCTAGGCTGGCATCTAGTTACCATCCTACTAGATTCCATGTCACCCCTCTCACCCAAAACCCAAGATAACATAAATGGAGAAATCAAATGGACTCCCCAAATTCAAGGCACATCATGCACTCACTTGAGGTGAATCCAATCACCTCAAGTGAGCTTGGAAAACATAAACAAATTGTAATGGAAATGGTGAGAAAATGCTTATGGAAAAGAGGTAACAATCCCTTTCCATTGAAAATATCCTAACCTATCCATAGGTATGGCTTGGGGGACCTTTTTCAAGGAAAAAATAACCTTTTAAAGCTTTATACACTTTCTAAAAATCCCATTCTTCCCAAATCCGAATTTGGGTGAATGGATTTCTTGGGAAGGTGAAACCTCCTCCTAAGCATGATTAACTAGACAAAAATGCAAAAATAGACAAACATAACCAATATTAAACTCAAAAAAGGTTTAGAAAAATAAGGAAAATAATTAAATGAGTTAAACATGGTTAAAACCAACAATATAAATCAAACCATTATCACCATATGAATTGACAATAAACATAAGGTGAATTAATCAACCAAGAGAAAAATCAATGAAAAGATCAAATTTCCACAATAACTATAAATCAAATATGCCAATCACATGATGATAATAATAAAAAGGGGGTAAAATTTATCCAATGGTGAATTGTGACAATCATGAGAGAAATCTCTGAAACGCATGCGTTTGCAACCCTAAAATATTCACACTAAATGAAAATGAATCGTATCTATCTAATATAATATAACCGATGAATACAACATCCAAGCATGTCAATCAACCAAATCATGACATAATGTAATCAACATCAATCCAATACGGGGTGCGTAAGTCCCCAAAACAAGCTACACACAATGCTTAAACATCATATATGCTACCATAAACATCCAAGGAGTCAAAACATATAAACCAAATCATCGTAAAATCACACCAATATCATATTCTCCATACAACTCAAAGTGTCAACAAATAATCATACATTCTACCAATAAGTTAGCGATAAACAAAGTATGATGTAAACATGTAATGCTAACAACTAATCATACATCCTATTAACAAGTTAGTGATAAGTAAAGTATAATGTAAACATGTATTGAAAACAGAAAATCATACATCCTGTCAATAAGTTAGTGATAAACATAGTATGATGTAAAAATGTAATGTGAGCAACCAATCACACATCATGTAAACAAGTTATTAGAGATCACAATATACATCATATATAATCAAAGTATAAACATAATGTACCTGAATAATAATTATCATAGTATGATAGTCTAAAAAAACATGATAGATAAAAACATAAGTCAGTTGATTCTAGGATATAGTGTTGAAAAGAGGAGGGAAATACATATACTATATGATGCTAAAATGATAGAAAACTTTCTTCTAGAAATATTTTTCTAACATATCCCACCAAATGGATGATCAAAGCATATGAAAAGGTTGAGGAAATCCTTTTTGAAATGCCAAATACATACATACTCAAACGATTAGAGAACCATTGAGATGAAAATTCCATTTTTGGGAGGATGCTAGGGATAAGATTAACATATTGGCCATAGGAATTATAATGAGTTCGACTATTATAAGGGGTCACCATTATTTGAAAAATAAAAAATTCAAACATAAATATTATTGAAGTGGAACGTATATACTTTATCACTTACTAACGATTTCTCATTGTAGGTTATTGGTACATGAATCCCCTTGAGTGCATGCCTTAAGGAGTGGATAATTATCCTATCATGGATGAAGTCATATGGAAAAAATTCTCCATTCTGGGGTGGTTTTGTTTTGTGATGATTTGATCCACTTTTTTTTTCTTTTGCAAAATGATTGCACGTGTCTTAAGGTCAATATTCTATATTAAAATGTATATAATCTCAATTCTGTAACCAATTTAGGGTAAATTGTTTACCAAAACCATAAATTACTCTCTACTTGAAGGACCTAAAAAGGGATTAACATATAGTGATCGAGCTTCCTCAACCCTACATTTCATTGACTTTTTCCTATATAGAGATAATTAAATGGGGCCTCACACTAATGTAGCTCTCGTACTCAATTAATGCTTACATACTGAATATGATAAATGGATTAGGAAGGAGTTGAGATTTATTTGTGGAATGTTTTAGACGTGTTAAACCATGGGTGTTTCAAATACAATGTCTTAAGAGAATTCTAGGATAGTCTTCGCAAGTTTGGTAAAACATTGAGTTTATTGAAGTTGATATCATTTTTAATGAATGGAATAACACTCATTGAGGTGGTTGGGTAGTGTGTATGAGTGGAAGAGGTATTTTCATGACCTTAAGTCACATTATTTGCAAGAAAAAGGGATAGTGAGAATAGTAACAAGATGGTTTTGAAGCAAGTTAGAAAATTAGTGATGAATCTCTTAACCCCAATTCATTTAATAGATATTATCATGTTAAAATTGAGCATGGTGGAATGGTTTACTTATTCTAAGGAGGATTAGTGAAGTCTAGAAGCCAAGGTATGAATGAAAAAGGGATAAAATCAATGAGAATAACTAAAGGACAATTTACTAGGTAGTGAAAGAGTTTTGTGTTTTCTTGAATCTAGATCACTGATGAAGGATGATGAGAAATTATAAAATATTTTTGAGACAAAGTATATAATGGTGAAGGTATATTTATCCATTAGTAGACAAGATTTTACTATCGAACCAAGTGAATATACTAGTCCAAGATCTCCAAAACAAGCTAGAAGGAAAGTGAGGAGCTATTTGTCTTGGTGAGATAGATGATTGTGCAAGGAATGATTAGAGCTCTAAAATAATTTGTATTAGAGAGGGTTTGTGATTTAAATGAAATTTTGAATTGTTGAATGATAACTAAGAATTGTGAAGTTATTGTGATTGTGAAAGTAACATGGTAAAGAGACAAAGGTAAAGATGGAAAGAGAAGAAATTGTGATGGAGTTGGTGAAGTTGATAGGAAAGAAGGAGAGAGAAAGAATCCTAGAAAAGAGATAAAAGAAAAGGAGGCTAGATATATGGATGGAACAAGAATTAAAGGCATTAAGGGATGATGTACAGAAGCTAGAAGAGATGTTGATGCAAGAAGATAAAGAAGTTAGTTTTATAATGAAGAGAAGGGTCAAATGGCCTATAGATTAGATTGTTAGAAGGAACTAGAGAATACAACTGAGAAGGATCATCAAGGAAGAAGAGGAAAATCTTAAGCAAATGGAGCATGCAAGAAAACATAGAAGGAAGAGATCAAAGAAGTTGCATAGGAGAACTTATAGAAGATGGACAAAGACAATGAGAAGGTAACAAAAACAAAGTAAGGTGATGATAAGGTATGTGATCTATTTTTAATGCAAAATGAGGATTTTTTTGAAGAAAGGAAGTTACATAGTCTAGAAAATGATGAGAAAATGTGTGAAATGCATGTTGAAAGGAAGAAAATCATTCTAGGGAGTATGATGATGCTAATGGCTCTTAATAAATTATTTTTTAAAGTTAGGAAAATAGGTACACAAGTACATGAAAGTGAACTAAAGAAAAGTGAGATGATAACTCAAAGGTATGATAAAAATAAAGGAGGTGATGATGATGTCTTAAATGAGGATTTAGACATGTTTTTGCATATTGAAGGCAAAAGGAGAAGTATAGTGCAAGATAAAGCACTTGGAAAAGAAGAGGAAGAGAAAGATAGTGAAATGAGGGAAGAGAAAGAAGAAAGAGAGGATGAAGAATCTCATGATGAAGAGATTTTGGACCTAGTAAAATGTCTCAAAGAGGAAAAATTAGTTTATGAGGATGATGAAAAGAAGAAAAGTGATGCATATAATCAACATACATATCATTTGAGAGGAGAAAATGATGAAATAGTGTTGAGCAAAGCCTATGAAGAAGTGGAAAACATCCTAAAACATGAAGAACCATGTATCAAAGGTGAAGATGATAAAGTAATGGAGATGAAATAGATGAAGAAGAAGCTCAGGATAAAAGGAAGCCATTTCAAGAAAAATTCAAGGTCAAAGAAGCAAGTATGGGATCCAGGTGGCCAAAGAATGAGTAAAGAAAGTGAGATAATGGAAGGAAGACTCAAGTCATGCAAAGAAGATGAAGAAAAGGTGATGCAATCAAGTGCATGGACATATTTGTAAAATATAAAAAGTAAAATCTTCCTTGTTATGAGTTCAAGTGAGCGAGTTAGAAGGGATAAGTTGAGTCTCCAACATTTGAAATTTGAAATTTTGTAATTCCCTCCATTTTTTGTATTAAGTCCTCTAAAGGTGTAATCAAGGAAATATAGCATATTATGGGTTTGAAAATATGTTTTAATGGTGTAAAGAGTGTGTGTGAGGTGTTTAGAAGTGAGCAATGAGTCTTAAGAGTGCATAAACTAATAAAGTGATTAAAATATGTAATGGAGAAAATATGGAGTGATGAGTTATCATATGAAAATTATGTTAGATAGAGAGAAATGTAATAAAGAGGTTCAATATTTAGTTATAGGGATTAATTTTAGGAAAGGAGGAAGGGGAAGAAGAATCCTCGAGGGAAAAGGAGATTTACAACATTTCTTTTTGTAAACAAATTATGTTAATGTAACTATGTTTTTACATATCGTGTCTTGACGTAGCAGAAATTTGAATTTGATGGTATATGAAATTTTAAATCCTCTTCATTTATGCATGATAAGGTTACGTGAAGGATCTTAGAGAATTTTTAAGCTTCTTGGACAATTGTGGAGGTTTGACACATATTGCTATGTTTCTCATTTGAGAACCAAGCCTTGGTTATGTGTGATCTTGAGATAAGGATGTAAGATTGTATCATAGTTTTGAGTTAATATTGTTGATGAAATAATACAGTAGTAGTATCATTGTATAAGGGACCTTAATGAATGATTTCAATCATGGGAATTATGCACTTTATTCACCTTAAGGATATGGAAATGTTGTGGAGGCATGCATTATAGATGTGACTTTGTAATTTTTTCAATCTCTGATTTGTTTGGCATAACCCTAATGTGTTTTTCATTGAATAATACATGTCAAGAGAGAAATGAAATTTTAACAGATGGGGTGCAGTGTATGAAGGAAGATTGAGAGATTGGTGAGAAGGAAAATTGTTAGGTGAATCAATAAACGTTGGACTCGACTAAGACAACCGTTTGTGCAAGCTTTACTCTAATTTATTACAAAGTGTAAGAGAAAAGAGGGATTATTCAAAGTGAAGGATAATGTTCAAGGTAATTTTAATTAGTTTTTGAAGAAAGGCAACCACCCTCCATGCATGTTAAATTAACAAAATATATTCTTGTGATACAAACCCACTTCACTGTTATCTATAATTTGGTGGGAAAGTTTGAAGGTAATTTAGAATAGAATTTGGAAATTCCTTGCATTCACTATTGAGAAAATCATGATCATGTTGATGTGGTAAACCTAGGTGTAAGAATTTAGAGCATGAAATCAAGTTTTAAGCATTCTATAAAATTTTAGAAGTTCTCGGGTTATTTCTTGTCACTACATTAGGGTTTAACAATTAGGGTCTTGGATCCTTGAATTTTGAGATAATAATATTTGGAAGCCAACACCATGGAGATGTATATTTGAATATTTTTAAAAAATTTAGTTTCCATTCGTTAAAATAAGATATATTTTTACCATTTTCTTGTAGAAGATCAGTAACACGCTTTGAGACCTAAAGCAAAGGCACATATTACGAAGGAAATGGTTCTTGGTTTATGAATAAAAGCTTGAAAATACTAGGGAAGATTAAAAAGATTAATTGGAAGCTAGAAACCCATATATGCCTTAAAATATCTTGCAAATAAATATATTCATTATATATTCCCGAGACATACTTGAGTGAGGGTTTTAGAATCCCAATGAAGGAATTTGAGTTGGGAAGAACAATACAAAGATTAAGGTCTTGAAATTTTATGTACATAGTGAGTATGATAAAGAGATTAAGAAGGAGTTTAGAAGTATTTTTGTGATTTTTATAAGTGATAAACCATAGGTGTTTCAAATACAATTTCTTAAGAGGATTCTAGGATAGTCTTGGAAATTTTGGTACAAAATTGAGTTTATTAAAGTTGATGTCATTTTTAATGCATGGAAAAAAATCATTGAATTGATTAGGTAGTGTGTATAAGTGGAAGAGGTACATATATGACCTTAATTAAAAGTATTTGCAAGAAAAAGAGATAATGAGAATAGGAACAAGATGGTTTTGAAGCAAGTTAGAAAAATAGTGATGAATCTCTTAACCCCAATTCATTTGATAGGTATTACCATGTTGAAATCTAGCATGGTGGAATGGGTTAATGATTCTAAGGAGGGTTAGTGATGTCTATAAGCCAAGGTATGAAGGAATAAGGTATAAAATTAGTGAGAATAACTAAGGGTTAGTTTATTAGGTAGTGAAAGAGTTTTGTGTTTTCTTGAATCTAGATAACTGATGAAGGATGATGAGACATTATAAAATATTTCTAATAAAATGTATCTGATAGTGAAGGTAGATTTATCCATTGGTAGCCAAGATTTTACTATTTAACCAAGTGAATATACTAGTCCAAGATCTCCAAAACAAGCTAGAAGGAAAGTGAGAAGCTATTTGTCTTGGTGAGATAAATGATTGTGAAAGGAATGATTAGAGATTTGCATCACTTTCCAACTAACATCATCAACTATGGTTGACAATGTTTTTAATTTGAGATTCTTCTTTAGGTTATTTCAACTTGCGTCATTAGCATAATTTCTCAAATATATCATTTATTAGTTTTCTCTATATACAATCATAAATATAGTAATAAAGACTAAGAGATCTCAAGTTTTAGTGAATCTTATATTTTATGGCCATGATTGGAGCATTGTGTTACTAGGAAAATTATGAATAAGATATGAGCCAATAAGGTGTACCTTAGTAGTTGGAGTATCCAACTTTTCTCTTCTTAGGGATTCTTCTTATACGAGTTAAAACTTATAAATTTTTCCCACTTGGTGGTAAAAATAATTTATCAAATATGACTATAAATAAATCTTAAAAAATAGTATAAAAATTTAACTTTTTTAGGTAAATTGTGGACACCCTATACCTTGATATATATATATAATCTCTTAAAAATACATGTTTGGTCATTTTACATGTGTTTGGTCATGTTTTGGTTGTGGGAACTATTTTTTGAAGGTACAAGCCTAAAAAGTAGGACACAATTATATGCTCTTACCCATACCTTGTGATCAACCCAAAACAATTTCTCATATTGTACACAAACAAAAGAGGGGAACCAATAAACCAATAGTATCCATGCACAAGTAAGTATTCCTAACCATAAACTCTTTCCATAATTTTGGTTTGATTTATTATTATGATGTATCATATATCGAGTATGATAGTGTAACATATATTTGTCTATTACATTAATTATCTTTTCATAACACTTTGTTACAATGAAATGACATTAAAACACTCACTTTAATATTAACTATTTCTTGCAACTATTAGGATTCTAGAAAAAACCAACATCCAATTATTTTATATTGGCTTTGAAATCCTTTATCTCGTGATATTGAGTGTGTATATCTCTTCTAGATCAATGAACATTTATTCTCCAATGCTATATATTTTGTGTGTGTTGGATTTAACATGATCTTCTATATATATATATGATATATTATAGAGATATGATATTCATATCAACCATATTAGCTTACATACATTATAGTGAACTTGAAGTTAATATTACCCCACCATTGATTGAGCCATCTTTAGGTTTCCTTTTATTTCTCATCACAACATCTTAACCATCATTACATTATGGTAAACTTGACATGAAACATATCCCATTCTTGAATGGGTCATCTTCATATTTCCTTTAATTTATCATCACATCACCTTCACCATCATAAAAGTTTTGTGAACCTAATGTGAATATTACTTCACCATTGAATCATTCGTATTCATATTCTCCTTGTTAGCTTCCTAATGTTATATTTTTGATCATAGCTTTCTCATCAAAATTCTTTGTCTCTAGCTTTTGTAACATCTTATCATGTCACCACCGAGGGTGTTTTGCACAATGTCTCTAGTCGATGCTCAACCTATTTAAGCCCCTTATGGGTTACATATTCATCCCTTACTTTCCCACCATTTATGGAAAAACTTCATGGTAAATTTTTTTCTCAATATCAACTAACCATCAAATGTGACGTGGTTAAATATCCACAATAGTATATTCCAATATTTGATGTGTATCTAGAAGAAAATGCACATGATGATATTCTCATTTTGATGAAGATCCAAATGAGGATCTTCCCATATTTGATAAATATCCAAACAAAGATATTTTTGTCTTTGATGAAGATCCAATGGATGATATTATCACATTTAATGAAGATCCAAAAAATTATATGCCCATCCTTAATGAAGATACATAAGATGATCTTACCACAATTTTTATGATCTAGTTTAATATGAACGTGACAAATTTATCCTTGATAACATTAACAATTTAAAATATTTTAACCCTACCACTTGCCCTTTGTTGGGAAATACTTAATTGTATTATTCAAAATATTTCAAATTGAACATCCCAAAATTAATTGAAAAAACATTAAAAACCAATATCCTTAGAAAATTAGAAAAAATAAACTTTAATGACCAACACAACAAAATAAAAGCCAATGAAATTTTAGGGAAACATTTAATAAAAAATTTCATCAACAAACCTAATTTGGTATTAGATGATAGAGTTGATATTTTTTTTCCCTACTTCTTCGACCTCACATACCACTTTGAATGCTCAAAAAATATATTTTAAATAGTTTCATGAAGTAAATAATCATCCTAAGAAAAATACATTGATCTTAAAATTAAAATAATCTACAATGGTAATTTACATAAAGTATCTTAACACTTGGGGGTGTACGATGAGAAAGGATGGGTCTATGGTTGGGTTCTTAAATGTAGATATCAAATCTAGGTTTGGACATATGATATAGATACTAGACGTTCTCAAGGAGTGCTAGTATATAATTCTAGAGGATAGTGTCCCTAACCCTAGGTTTCTAAGGCCTATATCTAAGATAAAGATATGTACTCTAATAGGATTGAAAATATGAATGAGTCAAAAGATGTATAAATATAGGTGGCATAATATAATAATGGAAATGAATAGTTAAAAAAAACATATACTCTAGTCTATAAAAATGAATGGCCAATCATCCACAAAACAAGAATAGAAAAGAAACAAAGGGACTAAAGAGAGTTAGAAATACTTATTTGTAGTGTTGTTGCTAATGCATGATCCTTCCCATAGAGAAAAACCAAGGGATAATCTTTATGGGTGAAGGGAAAAGATCAAGTATAATATCTAGTCCTAGCTCACTATGACGACCTAAATGTAAAATGACAAGCTCCAAAACCTCAAGTCTAATGACTAGATGTGAAAATATACAAAAATGTATGATTTTGAGGAAAGTGTTTTGGAAGTGTGTAGTAGTGGATGATCTAAATGAAAAAAGATAAGGGGTATATATACTTGATGTCATTTCCCATGGGTGATGTATTAACTATGGAAAAATAAATTTGACACCATTTCCGTTAAACTTGGGGGAACATTAAGGATATGGGGTGTAAAAAAGAGGAATATAATATTGAGGATAAATAATAGGTAACAACGAAGCTATCTGATGACCGAAAGAAAGGATATTAGCATGCAATGAAAATAAAAATGCATATACAATGAGACAAATAGATATGATGGGTATAATGTGTGAATAAAATGCGGAAACATGAAAAAGGTAAGGGAACTATGGAACAATAATGACATATATAAAATGTTGTGGTCTAGCCCATGCGACCAAGTATGACCACACCTCAGTCTCCGATAGGTACCTTGAGGCACCCAATTGTACTCACAAAATCATGCACTTACTACTATTATTATACCACCAAGTATGTTGTTTTATATATGGATATTGCGTAAGAAAAGTATTCACTAATGACCCATTCCATTGTCTAGTTGTCTGTCTTATTGGTCTTTGTCATTGTTTGTCTCACACATTTTTCACTCACTCACATAGTTTTGGTCAAGTCTCAGGGAGTATTATCTGTCAGTACTCACTCGGTGTTGTCACTAGTATTTAACTAGGGCACCTAGATAGGGATTAGGGTGCATGGGACACATTGGTCCTTATTTATAGGATCGCTGGTCCCTGTCACACTTAATTTTATTTTGCACATTCAAGGTTGGTATTTATATTTTTTCTTCTCATCTCCATAGGTACTAGTAAACATGTTGCGTCATTAGTGTCGAAATTTTAGCAAGAGATCCCTATATAAACACAACATACATACTACCTCATGGGCAGAATATTACTACTAAGGGTTAGCTATCTACATAGAGAAAGGGATGTATTTGGGCACTACTTTACCTCTCACACCGCATAGGAAGAGGAGTATTCATTCTATTCTATTTATTATTTTTCATTTTATCTAGCTACTTCTCGATATCTCCGCATGCTAGGGAAACCTAGGAACATTATTGCACACACAAGCACATGGAACTACATTGGGTCCGAGCCTGTAGTACAATGCTTGGTCATAAGTCCATCTATTTGGCAAATGAGGACAGTCCAACCCCTTCATTTTCATCTTTATTTTTAAGGATTTGATGCTTTGTGTGGTGTTTTGTAGGTGATTCTTCATTGTAGGTTTGTGGTGAGAACAATGAAAAAGTATGACAATCACCTGATCAAGGAGAGGTACTGCAAAATACCTAGTGACCATATTAGGATCATATTATGAGCTTTTTGTAGATAAGGGCACCTAAATTTTAGACCAAGATGCCAAAAGGTACCCCTATCACACTTTAGGCACCCCACCCCGCCGATCTGCCTCTTCTATTATTTTCTCAAGATCGGTGCAATAACTGTTCCACCATTTCATCACTTTGTTCAGTCCCAGATCACTACGAGGTAAGTTCAATTTAGGTCAGTACCCTACCCTTTCATTTTATTTAATTTTAAATTACCAAATAAATTACTTAGCATTTACATTTATTACATTGTTGTACTCTTAAATTCTTGATAAAATTTAAAATTTATAGAATCATTTTGGTGAACCCGACATGAACCCATAAACTTAGAACATTTTCCCTATGATCCACTAAAACCCTAATTGCTAAGGATATATCTTCTCCTTCTCGGATCATCATGCCTCATGTTAGTATCAATCCTATCTATGATGAGGCAACTATATTTGAGCTTACAACTCTATATCATGATGTTACTATGCTAGATGATATTCAACAAATCTTAGCTACAAAATTTAATATACCTACTATCTTTTAAAATTATTCTTTCAAAGATCATGTCAGATCCATCTAGATTTTCTGGTTTCTGACCTTTTTATATAGATAGTCATGATCCCCCTTCTCACATTTCTAAGGAAATTCTAGATGACTCTCTTTATAATTTCATGTTTGGTCTTGACACTCGTACACATGTGCATAATTATTCTCCTACTAGTAAGACCACTACTATGGCTACATCTCATCCTTCTCTAATTTTTGATACCTCTTCTCACGATCCATCATATACTCATTCCAATGGTCATTCACACTATGTTTATGATCTAATTGATGACATTTTCATATCTGAGTCCCTCTCTGATTTTAATGAAACAATTGATAGTCATGAGTGTACTACTTTACATACAACTAAGTGTGAATATCCTACTCCATTGTCATCTTCTTCTGAGGTTGTATATACTCCTATGCATGAATCATCTTTGTCTATTAGTTCATCCCCTCCTATCACTTCATCTCCATATATTATTTTGTCTCCTCCTATCGTTGCATCTCCATCTGACACTCCATCTCCTAGGGATGTTTTTGATGCTAGTCCTACCACTTCTATGGATGTTCCATGTCCTTCATCACCTATTTTTTCTTTGACACCTACACTTAGTGTGCCTTTAGCATCAACCTCTCCTACATATCCTCTCAACATCCCTATGATTACTCACAATGGAAAGTTACAACCACTTAACACATTATTGCCATCCTCTACTATTCCTTCATAGGATATATTGTCTCTCATGCATGTTATGGGTCATTTACAATCTTAGGTTCAATCACTCACATTAGAAAGCAAATCCTATTATGCTTCCATTGATAAAAATTCATTGCATGGAAACCCTATTCCTAAGAAGATTCATAACTCAACATTTCCTAAGGATTTTATCATGCCTACCTTTTCATGTTTTGATGGTACTAGAAACCCCTACTTACATCTCAAACATTATCGTATGGCTATGGATTCATATTCTAATGATCGATTATTGATTAAATCCTTTCAACATAGCCTTATTGATGATGATTTATAATGGTATACTCACCTACCATTTTGATATTTTAACACTTATCATGAGATGGAAGAATCTTTTTTCCATCACTTTACCATAAACAATGGCCCTAGAGTTACCTATCATCATCTACCTACTTTATATCAGGGAAAAACATAGCCTATCATGGATTACATCTTACAATTTAATGCTTATATTTACCAATTAGTATTTAAACCTATCAATATATAGAATCAATTTATCCTCTGCTGTGGTTTGATTCCAACATTAAAACAAAGATTTCAATATGACACATGTGAATCATTCACACTTTTATGCTATAGAGTCATTGATCTAGAACAAGACCTTATTGAAACACATGTTATAGATCCTCCACCTATGGTTAATAATGCTACATAATCTAGTTATTATCCATTACAATCAATTGAGAATCCTATACAATATCCATCTCCTCTTTGCAAGAAAACTCAACCTATTACATCGCAAACACATCCTTCTTCTCCTACTTCGCGTAGGCCACACCTCAATCTTCTACACCTGTTTCATGTGTGCCATTGAATGTTTCTCATCATGCTCAACCACATGATGTACTGTGTTCTTTGTTCAATGATATTTTAATTCGCTTACTCTCTAACCAACATCATCCACAACATCGATTACAATGTCATTGAGATCAAACATATTGTAACTATCACCATATCAATGTCCATAGGGATAATGATTTCTTCACCATTAATGATCTATTGCAATAATTAGAGGATATAAGAATCATCTCCTTTGTCTCTCACTCACATGAGCAATCAATCTCTCCTCTCCCTCATCCATGAGTTAATACTCCAGTTGAGTCATCTCCTTATCCTAGTGCTAAGGTCATTTTTTGTTCATCGCCATAGGCTACCACTCATGTGTGATCTCCATCACATCCATCCATCATTACACCATCTCATCCATATCATCCACTACATCATGCTAATACTTCACATTGGATTTCATGGCCCTTGACATTTGAACCTCCCACCTTCATAGCACATGACATTCAATTTGGTTCATATGCTCATGTTGCTTTCATTCCACATGATTCCATCACTTAATGCCACCTCTTTCTTCTTCGGTAGGTGATTACTATCACCATACCACTTGATGATGCACTCATGTTATTACAAATATTACATGCCTGTTGAGGGGTTTTTTACAACAAGAACATCTTTTCATGTGATCTATCAATTCAGCTAGTGCATTCTATCGAATCATCTCCCAATGATGTACTCTTTCTTTACGGTTCATTCTTGATTGTTGAGGGGTCTTATATAAATGAACCTATCCATCTATATGCTGAAGGGCATCACTATTATTCCCCTATCACTATCATACTAACATATTAAGACTATCTCACACTTTTAGACCTCACCAAGTATTCATCACTAAAGGTTATCTTTCAATCATACATTTTCTATCAACGCATACATTATACTATCATCATCACACTAATTAAAAATAAAAATTTAACTCCACAAACATAAAAACACTCAAGGCATCAAAACATCATACATAAAAATAAAATAAATCGTACATCATCATCAATCATAAACATCAATACACAACAAATACAATCATCATATGCCAATAAATCTTTATATATATATATATATATATATATATAATAAAAGTCACAAAATCTCATCACCTGGGGAAAATCCCTACCATAAAATACATAACTACAAGTCATATCTCATCATCGTTGTCACTATCTAGTACTAAAAGTTCTCTAGAACTAGAAGCCTCACCACTAATTCGACGTTGCTAATCGTGACCCCTATACCTCTCCACCTACCTACGTAATAACATGTTCTCAGAGACTACTCCACAAAACAACTCAGTAATATAAGGAATTATGCAAAAACAACTTGTGGTAATGGACCAAGACTTCTACCTCTCTAGTTTGTCATGTTTCCTCGTGTTCCTCATCCCTCTCACTCAAGAAGAGTAAATACACGCCACCGCCGCTATGACCACCAGTTCAAATAAATGGGCATGCTCACCCATAATGTAATCCACATGCTATAGCATCCCTCTACCCATAATTATGTCGGTGGGAACATTCCACGTCAATGTAAAAATATATGTGTCACCTAAAATTAATAACACAACACATTAGAAAACCATAACCATCAAATAATAGAGTAGTCAATCATACAACATAACTAAATAGATTCTCACACTCTACTATCACCACCACTACGCTTTGGGGCATGTGCCCTCCACTCCTCATCCTTATGGTAATCCCACCACATCTCGAAAACAATGGAAACATAAACACCCATCGATGTGATTTCCACCATGCATGCTATGTCTCCATACACCCCGTGTTGTCTATGTCCATTGGCTCTATTTCTCGCATCAACCTCCTCTATCCCAAGAGGTACTAGCTACTCTCATGTTGGCCCCGGTCTAGCTCCTGGCCCTCCTCAGTGCTCTAACAACTCTAACATACACATATGGCTCTGGGGGTAGATCTTGGGCCATGCCAAACGATTGAGATACCTTCTCCACATCGATAAATCTGTCACCCCCCGTAGAATTGATCATCTAACCACATAGTCCTCTGTATGCATCAAAATTCTATTGCATCCTCTAGCCATCCTCCATAGTCTCAAAGATGGACTCTATATCAATGCCTCGACCTCATTTATCTATCAAGGCTCTATAAGTATTAGTGTCCATCTTTTTCCCATGCACACTAATCCATCTCTTAGCAAATATGTCTAGCCTAGCCCACTCTTCTTGCAGACCACCAATTAGCCTCAATACTTCTATACGGTCATAGGCCCATACATACAATAAAGTAGTTACTCCATTCCCACCTCCATGCTCCTCCTATGTAAACTTGTAACGATCTATATACAGGTGGTCCAATACACATCATGCCTAGGCCTACCTAGTACCCTCCTCCTCTATCCATTAGAAAATATTGTGCATTTTATATAACATACCCACACCACCTCCATACAATGCACTCGATGATGTAATCACCATGGTTTTTGAATTCTGCAAGCACAAAACCCTTGATATCAAAATCACATTCAAGCTAATATGGGCCTTGGAAGACACTCAATTCCCCACAAAATTCCATGTAACGACTCTTATATGTCTCTCCATATTCTCCAAAGAAATGATGTGTACCCCCTCGCCAACAACCAATAATCACAATATGTGATATACATCCTCTAGTGTGACTGTCATCTCACCTATAAGTATCTAAAACATATAAGTGTCTGTACACCATCTCTCATACAACACTATCAACATAGGCATATTATGGGGCACATCCCCCATCCTCTCCATGTGCCATATGCCAACACGGTTCATAGCTTCCTAATCATCATTTGATAAACCTAGCCTAAGAAAGTACTCAAATAGAGACCACCATGGAAATCCCTTGAATGGATATCCATCTACGCAACATAAAAAAATACAAACGATGCGTTAGAATATTATACATCTACAAACTTAACCACTTACAAAATCACTACATATAAAATATCACATTTACATCACTCAGAAAATATGAGAATTTATAGATAAGGACACCTGTAATAGGAATGAGGTGCCCAGGATCAAGACAACAATGCCCAAGTATAAGCAATTATGTCTTAAAGGCCACTAGCACCTTCACAACTCTTGTCCAGTCCAAAACAATAAGAAAAACAAAAATCACAATTTCACAAAAATTCACCAAAAACTACTACTATACAAAAATGTAAAAAAATCACACTTACAAACTCCATTGTCATACGTGATGCCACGATATTCGCTACCATCTTGAATTGGCTAGGTTGTGATGCTCTCACATGTATCATTCTTACAAAGTTAGATATCACTCTCACCCTCACACAAAAGAAAAATGAGTTGAAAAATAACTTTTTCACTTTACTATTTATAGCCACTTTTCATTATTCACTCTATTATGGTCATACTTCACATTCACTAGTCAACTAATACACATCACATGATTTGGCTAATATCCTAAGTGTTTTTACTCTGATTTCTATCACATTTGTGGCATTCTCTTCGACTTCCACCTACCATCATTACTGCTGTATCATACACATAACATACACACTAATTCTCCTTGACATTTTCTTTCACTTAATCTATGCACATATTTGTGATATCTATCATACATTATATATTAATGGACTTACCTTCAGCTCGAGTTCATTCTCCTTATCAATTTTCCTTTTTCCAAAAGTGGACATACATCTCGTGTTCATCCTATAATTCCCACTACACCACCGTGTGATCATTCAACACTTCTAATTCATCATTTTCAAGCATTTACTAATAGGCCATACGATATTTTATAATTCCTATTGATTCCCCTAATGACCTAACTTGGGGGAAAACCATCTTAAAATATCTATATGAGTAAAATAATCAATCAACCAACCAAATACATTCAAGTATTTAACAATCCAAATCATACCATTTAATCGATATAATGCAACACATTTGGCCTCCCGATGACCCGACATGGGAGTTATATGTGGCCTCCCGATGACCTAACACGGGAAGTTATTTAACATTATGGGTTTTATTCTAGATGACATAGCTTAGAAGCCATCACATATTGTGGTGACACTTGGAGTGGCGGAAATGATATGTCATTTCCTTTCCTATAGTACTCCTAAATGGGACAACATGTTTGATCAAAATATTTAGATCCAAAATAACTAAACAAATTATCTCGTGTCTGTCTGCAATGGATAGATCTTTTCAAAATGTTGTTAAATGTTGGAGAATAACACACCTTTTTTCCTATACTCTTCCTCTAGTGGTAGGATGCACAAATCCTTAAGTTTTTCATACACATGCAATTGAGTTGGGAATCGATCACCCCCTACCTCATCACATCGTGACCATATAAAATTTGAAATCGTCAATCATTCCGGATCACAAACATTAGTCTCATTTAATACACTTCATCATGCTCTTACATCTATCATTACACCCCATGGATCAACACACTGATCCATGGTTAGTCACACGATAAGTTCTCATTCCACATGCTCTTATAGCACATCTCGCACATTATTTTACAACATGGGATTTTTCGAATTCCTTTCGTGCACGCATCTCTAAATAATTTATGTCATCAATTTTTTTCTCACCCACATAAATTAGGGAAAATTTATTCACAAAATCACACAATTACTACTATTATTATACTCGCCAAGTGTTTTTTATATATGGATCTTACGTAAGAAAATTATTCACTAATGATCCATTCCATTGTCTAGTCATCTTCCTTGTTGGTCTTTGTCATTTTTTGTATCACACATTTATAAATCACTCGCACTGATTCTAGTCGGTATCAAGGAGTCTTATCTCACAAGACTCACTTGGTGTTGTCATTAGTCTTTGACTAGGTGCCTAGAGAGTGATTAGGGCTTCTAGGTGCCATGGTCCCGATTTCTAGATGCCCTAGTCCCCGTCACACTTGGTTTTGTTTTGGACATCCAAGTTTAGTATTTACGGTTTTTCTTCTCATCTCCCTAAGTACTAGTTGGAATCTCGGGTCATTAGTGTCAAAATTTGAGCAAAATATCCCTATATAAACACAACATACATACTACCTTATGTGCAAACTATTACTATTAAGGGTTAGCTATCTACATAGAGCAAGGGACTACATTTGGGCACTATTCTCGAATTAAAAATTATATAAGAAGGGGCGTATTCATTCTATTCCATCCACCTTTTTGCATTTTATCTAGCTACTTCCTATTATCTCTCGCATCATTGGCAAGGTAGGGAAACCTAGGAAAATTATTGCACACACAAACACATAGAACTACATTGGGTCTGAGTTGTAGTGCAATGATCGGTCATAAGTCCATCTATTTGGTAGGTGAGGATAGTCCGACCTCTTCATTTTCATCTTTCTTTTTTAGGGTTTGATGCTTTGTGTGGGGTTTTGTAGGTGATTATTCATTACAAGTTTGTGGCGACATCAACAAAAAAATTACAACATTAACTTGACCAAAGGTGAGGTACTGCAAATACCTAACGACCATATCAAGATATTTTATAGACACGGGAACCCAAATTTCAGACAAAGGGTGCCCATAGGCACACCTATCCCTCTTCGGTCCCATAGTCCATTCGATATATGCCTTTTTTGTTATTTTCTAAATATCATCGCAACACTCTATTACATCATTTCACCACTGCTCAATCCCGTATAACTGTGAGGTAAGTTTAATTTAGGTAAGTACCTTCCCCTTTCATTTTATTTCATTTAAAATTACCAAATAAATTAATTAGCATTTACATTTTATTACATTTCGTACTCTTAGATTCTTAATAAAATTAGAATTTTATAGAATCACCAATCAAGAGAAAAATGCATCAACCACTATACAAGAGTAATAATTTGTAAGAAATAAAAAATGAGTTGTATACACACACACAATCTGAATATCAAAATGTGTCATAATAGTGAAACATGTGATGATCTTAGGGAATAATATATGAAATGCCTAAAATTGAAAATGGATGTTCAAAGAAAAGATAATGTAAGTATTATAAAGGAATAATGAACTCCACCAAATGAAATATAGCTACCTCATACTTACCTTCTGGTGTCACTTGGATTTGCTATGGTGGCCACAATAACTACTTAGGACCTTGAAAAGAGAATACTTCAAGGAAACACTAGAAGATAATTATTAAAATAAGTAACAAATAACCTAGCTAGAAATTCCATGCAGAAATAAAACTGAACTTTGTGATGACAAAAATGAGGATTTTGTATGATTTGGTAGAGGTACATTTAATAAATAATAATTATTAACTCACCACCACAATCATGACATGTTGGGCTGAGAAATTGACCAAGTATGAAACATGCATGAAGGTTAAAGGATGTGTGCAAGGGTATGCAAGGAAGTATGGTCAAAGTATTTGCAAGGGTTGGAACAAGTACATAGAAGGACACACAAGAGAAATGAAGACACATGTGTGAAGGCTTGTGTGTAGGGATAACTAAGTTACGAGTTAGTCAAATTTCTAAGGCACATTAAAAACAAAAAAATGGGTTGACGTGATTTTAAAGGAACAACTGGAAGAAGCATGGATAGACAACATGCATGGATACTAATATAATTAAATTATGCACAAGGAATATCTATTTATAGAAAATTGTTATGATCCTCACGTGTATATTTCATTAACACCTCGAGGTTTTGGTGTAACAGCTCATTAGATTTGGTATAAGAGTGACCACCCAGGTTCGATTCTGGCACGGGTAGCTATGCCGGTATTGCAGTGTTCGCCTAGGGCTCATATAGGGTAGGGTGGGGTCCCACTATAGGGGTAAAAATCTAGCCTCGGGGTCTAGGCTATGAAAGTGTGGTGGTATATTATGATCCTCATGTGTGGATTTTACTAACGCCTTGAGGTTTTGGTGTAATTGTTCCTTATAAATATGTGGTAGAATCTATTTATAGAATAGAAGATAAATATGTAGTTTCCAAAAATAAAACAAGCCACTTATGGAGAACCACAAGCTAGGAGTCTAAATATCGGAATTGTGTTGGGTTTCAAAATGGTACTTTTAACAAAACCACAGTTAGGGGACAACAAGTCCCTCCTCTTTATGGGAGAGGTTCCCTTATTGAAAGCAAGCAACAAAGCTTATATACAAATGTACAAATTTCATCTTAAGGCTGGACCTCTGACATCTTGAAATGCTTTTATACCAAAATAGATTATCAATACAAATGAATGGAAGAACTGAAGAAAGGAAAGAGAAAAATATAACAATACTTTTAGGAAATATAGATAACAGAGTATAACCTTATACGTACTGAAGCAAGAGTGATACAAAACAAAATCATTCACATTCACAACATAAGATATCATTCCATAGACACAAAGTTCTAGAAATCATATCAATAAGAACACAAAGTTTCTTATCACAAAAGATAAATGATCCATGAATTTCATGTAAGAAAGAGGGGACAATGGAGGAAGATAGAGAAAAGGGGAAAATCCTTATGTATTGATTTACTTTTGACTATAATTACACTTCAAAAGTATCACAGTCCAACATTTGCAATGAGCCAAGATCTTACATTTATAGATGAAGTGAATATAGGAGAAGAAGAGAAGGAAGAAAATCTGATTTGGAAGCCCAACCAACAACCATCAATGCCCCTATAAATCCGCCTACAATCTATCAAATCTGGTTCTATATGTCTTTGTATGTCAAGAAGGAATGATGGAATATCGTATAAAATTTGATCTACTTGAAGTAGTCTGATCACATATCAATGGCACGAAGATGTTTCCCATATTTTCACCCAAATCAAGATATCTAGTCAGTTCTCCATGTCTGTTTGGCATGTTGGAGAAGGAAGGATGAAGATCAGATACAATTTGATCTATTTGAAGCAATCATATCATGTATTAATGGTGTGGAAGATTTTTCTAGGATTCCTACCATCAAATCCTGCTGAAAACAATATTTTATGCTTCTATGGCATAGAGGAGATCAAGATCTTTTGAATAATATAAAATTCATTGAATTTTGAGCGTTGGAGAGAAAGTTATGTTCATTTGAATATTTGAATCAAATCCATACAAAAATGGTGAAAATGTAATTTTCGCAAAATGGATCCGTGGGCTCGAAATTGAAATTGTGCCTTTAGCATAAAAGATGCAAAAGTGTAAAATATCCCCATAGCCCCACAAGCTTGTAACTTCACATTTTACATTTGGGTCTGACACATGGCTTTACCTAAGTGGTAACGGAGTCACAGTTCACTTTATCACTTTATGCCTTATATGGAAACAAGGCTAAAAATATAAAGGTTCTCTGCCGACCCGCCTTACCACTTTGAATTTCAACATGGGATTAATATTTGAATTTTTCCTTGGCGTGAGTGGGGCCACAATTCAGTTTATCACTTTACGCCTTTTATGGAAACAAATCTCAAAATCTCAAAGTTCTCTTCTGACCCGCCTTCCTGCTTTGACTTTTTATGTGGGCTTAATATTTGAATTTTTCCCTTGGCGTGAGTGGGGCCGCTTTTGGATTCACCTCTAGAAAGAGTGCTGAAGAGACATGTGGCTCCATTTATGGCTTTGCTCTTATTTCTTTGTGTTTTTGTAAGTCCATTTTGTTTGGTGGGGCCATATGTCTGACCCTGGACACGTGGAGGATCAATGCACATTTGGGACCTACCTCCAGATTTTTCCTTTGAAGTTACACCAAGTTGACACGTGGAGGCTTCTACCGGTTCTTTTATACTTAGCCGATTCAACAAATTTTTGCTGATTTCAGGGTCTCTCTTTGGGTCGTGCCTTTGAAGTTGCATCGATGAGGCACGTGGCGAGTCTGTGCTCACTTAGGATCCTACTTTGAACTTGGCCTTTGGAGGTGCGCCGAAGAGACACTTGGCACTTTTCATGGTATTTCTATACTTATCTGATTTGGGACTTGATTGAACACTACCTTTCTCCACTTTGACTTATGAGTCAAGATAGAGAACCATAGAAAATATCTGACGGCCTCGAGGAAAGATCTAGACGGGAAGACAAAAGTTTATCAAACCATGCGGACTACAAGATTTTAAATTAATGGGGTGAGATTGTAAATGAGCACCAACTTCTTCAAAGCACAAATTTTCCTATCTCTCTAGACTTCTCAATCTTCTCAAACATCTCTCAAAGGAACCGACTCAAAATTTCAAAACTTGACTTAAAAAATGATGGGAATTTTGAGGGTGATAACAATGTGCGAGTTGTTAAAACATGCAAGCTATGTATAAGAGTGGTATGAGTTTAGATTAAAGTATGTAAGTGGTGAAGGAAAATTTCCCACCCTATATATATGTGTAGATATCCATGTAAGATGTCGATCCATGAGTGATCTTTGTGAGTTCAAGTATTGTTAGAGTCCTACCTCATGCATGAGACTGCATGAAGGGTTATGCCTTTGAATATTGTAAACCATCATGATTATAATGAATATAAATATCCTTTTTGTTGATGATTAGTTATATTTGTGCATATTATAGTAATTCATGGTCTTCATAGGATATATTTGCATGTTATTTTAGCCATGAATACTAGAAATTACAAGAATACATCTTGGCAGTCAGACACAAGGAGGGACCTAGTAGAGTTATGTGTGCACTCGGGTGAGAATTTAGGTTGTGCTTAGGTGAGGTTCCAACATTCCTAAAAATGTTGTGTTGATAATAAACTTCAACACAATATTTTTTTTTCTCGTTTCTAGGACCTTCTTTCATTTTGACTCATAAGATGTGTTGCGCACATGGTGTTTTGGCTATCCCTAGAGAATATTGAACGTTGGATATATGAAGGTGAAGAGGAGTTTGTGAAAAGATATAGTTTTGGTGTTAATTTCAGTCCATACAAATGGTTCAAAGATAACCTATATGATTGTTTGTATGATATGTTCTTCATTTCCTTTCCAAGGGAGTTACACAATTGGTTGATAGTGTACACAAAGAACAACATGATTTAATTTGGGAAGAGAAAATATTGGAACTAGAACAAGTATCAAACATTCAAAGATGATTTGGATGAGCAATGGACACATGCGTAGATAATTGGTGGAAAGGTGTGTCAAAAATTACAATTTGGAAAACACAATCTCTATGTATTCGTGCTTGGAGGAAGTTGAGTTCAAGTTTCTTCGTGATCTTATAGGATTGTACTTACATGAAATTCCACTTTCTATCAAAATATTTATGATTAAATTAGGATTTGAGATCCTACCGATGGTTATCTAAAAACTTGTTGCATGCAAGAAAAATGAAATGGGTTCGAAAGGATGGCGTTGATCTAGATGGAAGAAGAGAGAGAAAAATACTATGTAGATATAGTGATGCACGAGAAAGAGTAGATAAAGAGGTGCTGAGATAGAGAGGATTAGGGTTGATAATAAGTGTTGAGAACCATGAGGAGAGCGAGGTCCTATTGGAATATGTCCCTGTGATATTAGGAAAGAGTAGAAGGACACCCTTAACATTTGGAGGAAGTGAGTCTATTGAATATTTGGGATTTATTGGCATGCATATAGACCACCTTGTAACCTTAGCCCTTGTGCATGGTACTCAGGATCCAAATGTTCATAAGAGGATCATCATAATGACATAGAATAAGAAGGTAATCAAGGATTTACATGTTGGGATGTAGATACATGAGGATATGTACTAGTATCAACTCACGAGGCACATCATATAAAAGCAACACATATGGAAGTGGATAGTGCAACGCAATAGGCTATGATAACCGATAAATAGATTTTTTTGGGAGTAGAACTATAGGTGTAACATCGGTCAAAATATTGGCATACTAATCTCTAAAAGAAACACTAAAAGCACACCACCAATAAAAAGTGTTGGTGTGTAGGTGAGTTCTACCATTGGTGTGCATATGAGGGTTCTAGTAACATGAGGCTTGGGAAGTTTTGGTCCTACCCCAAGTGGATGAAATCCTTTTGGAGGTTCGAGTTAACATCTGGTCCTCCACTAAGCGGAGAAATATGGGATAAGGAAATAAATCACCACCAAAATAACATCCTCATATTTTCTATGAAATGTCACTCCACATTCCTAAGTACTTTAGAGTAGAGGATGCAACTGAACATGTGCAAAAATGTGAGATTGTATGGCGAGCTAAGGGAATCACCACCTTAGAAATATCTGCCAAATTGTGTCTATGGTACAAGGCCAAAAACATAACTAGTATAGGAAGTATGATCCACATTAGATGACAATGGACTATGATACTCTGCATACCTCCTTCTTGGTTGAATTTCACATTCTTATGTTTAAGCAACAAAACATCAATGTTCTCAAGAATATTAAATAAGGACTATCTAAAAGTTTAAGGAATATGATGCATGCTTTAAGAATCTATTTTTGAAGCTTTCATATGATACACATCGAAGTCAACATGTACAATGGTTTTTGGGTGGAGTTTTGACACCATTATGAAGGGTACAATCACATAAGATGTTTACAGATCCATGCAAAGCTCTGGAGGAATAAATACATGTTGAATTAGTTGGAAACGTAAACATTGGGGTGAACCCATTTCTTGAATAAAATATTGTAGCTATGGACACACTATTGGAAAATGTATCTTCTATCTCAACATATGACACTCGAAGTGGAATCTGGTGTATATATTGTGAAGTAGAAGGCATACAAATAATTCCTATCCATGTAGTAGTATGCACACTTTATTAGTAGCGTGTGAGATATGCCACAAAGACCATGATGTCAAAGACTATCCACTTCTCAAGTGTGTAAAATAGAAAAATGTATCACTCTACTATTATATTTTTCATGTACATACATATGATATAACTTATTTTTGGTTGATTGATCACATCCAAGAAGCTTCTCAAATAGGGTTGTGTTAGACTAGCGAGAAGGGAGTTAATGGGTGAATGAAGGAAAAAAATAATGATAGTGGATAAAATAAAAATGGTGGATATATGGGAGGATTTCATGGTAGAGGCCATGGTGGTCATGGAGGAAGGTTTAGTCAAGGTACTTGTTACACTTGTGGCTCACTTTATCATTACCAACACAAGTACCATAAGAATATTTCTTGTGTGTACTGTGGAAAATGGCACAAGGTAGAAGACTACCCAAATTTATATGCACATATGTGCAAGATTAAAAAGGAGATAGGATCGATGATGATACACATCGAGCACACTAGGAAGGGGTAGTAGAAGCCAATGGAACTACCAATTACAAATAAAGAACCTCTATTAGTTATCACACGTGAATAATCTTTACGCGCATGAGAGGAGGCGTAAACTAAACCATTCATTAGATGAGAGGAAGTTGTAACAAAAATAAGTATCTTGGTGCAAGCCAAAAAAAAATGTTCAAGAAAACCATGAGTTTTATCATAGATTTATAGGGGTAGATACATTTCTTAAAAGAGCAAGCATGGGATAGGGAGTGTGTGAGATATACAAAAGTACTTGAAAAGTATGTTGATGAAATCAAGGAAGTGTGTCAGATCCTCGAGAATAAATACCGTCATACCGTTTTTAGGTGAATGGATACACGAATAGGTTCCATGTATGGAGAAGGATAGGGAGAGATAAATATTACATGTAAATATGCCACCACAACACCATGAATATGATAAGGAGATCACCCTAGATGTAGTTATTGATGGATGTCTAGTAAGAAACATCCTTATTGACAATGGCATAAAGGTAAACATTATTACAATGGATGCATGGAATAAGATGGGGAGGCAACCACTACAACCTTCTTATAGTGTGTTGTATATGGAAAATAATACAAGGGAAATTCCCATTGGATTTTTGAAGGGTGCAAGAATCACTATACAGGGGGAAATTCAAGGGTGATTTTGAGGTTCTGGAGTTAGTAGAGGTAGATAACTTCCCTGCATTACTTGGCCATCCATGGTGTTATAAAAACATAGACTTGTATTTTAATAAGTGCTATATTAGTTTTGAGAATGAGGATGAGCATGTAGTGATTCCTATGGATGGTAAAAGGATTGTACCCTACACAGATCCCGTTAGTGAGGAAGATTTGAACTAGATATATGGGAATATTGTGTGTGATCCATAGTGTGTTGAACCAAAAAAGGAGGGAGTGATCAAATACAGATATGCACATTTGATTAGTGATACTACAAGATTTACTTGTGATAATTGGCCCCATGGAACATATGACATAGCTAGTCGGGAGTATCAGGGGACATATAACAAGGAGATCAAACCATAGGTAGTTAGGTGGTTAGGAAGAGCTATGCTACCAAAGTACACATGAGAAGATAACCATGAATCATTTTACGTGCAACGATGTAAGAAAAGTTACACAATGAAAGGGACATACTGAATATGTGTTAATACTTATTGAGAGGAATGACCACAAAATGGTTGTTGTCACGCACATGGATAATCTACTTAGATGGTGATAAGCTTTGTTAATTCCTATGTAAAACCCATTTTGTTGTTTCATCATTTTGTACTAAGACTGATATTAGCATTTTGTAATTAATACTTTAATATATTTAAAAGGAATTTTGTGCATAAAACTTGTTCATTTTCATCTTATCTATGCTTCTTTGAATGAGTTGAAATAAATTTGTATATGCGCTAAAAATGTGAATGAAGGACCTATCTTAAACCCAACGTAGGACTCACTTAATAATTAGAACATGACTCACTTTGTAGCATAGGAATCACATAAAAATTGGTGCATGTATTTATTTGGAGCACAAGAATCATGCTATGGAAGCGCAAGACTCATATGAAGGAAGAAAAGGACTTGGACATCAAGGAGAAGAGATGATCTAGTCAACACATGGGTTGCATGATATAAGGAGCATTGAATACACATTATTATCAAGTCATCATGTGACTTACGTAGATTATGAGAGTCTAATTTAAACATCAAGTTTGACTAAAAATGTGGAACAAATGGACAACACAAACTGGTAGTCACCATTATTTAAGGGATTCAAATGCATGAGCTTTGAAACTCTATGAAATCACTAAATCATCTCATCTGAGTGTTAATCAAGGACTCCACTCAGAGTTAACAAGATAAAATCTAATCTAAGTGTGACATGCACTTGTTCTTTCAAACTTGTAACTCCTTAACAAACAATTGTTCTCGTAGAAATTTGTTAGTTATTACAAATAATTAGTCCTCTTCTAGAGTGAAAAGGAAAACACTTATTATTAAAAAGCATTTAAAGTAGAATTAGTGTGGTTAGTTGTAGATAAATGAAAGTATTGTACTACATTAAATAAAGTACATGATTATGAGAAAAACAACCATTGTAATTTTCAATATTGAAAAAATATTAGAGGGAAGGAGCAAGGGCCACTCCTCCCCAACGTGAAGGGAAGCATTTATTGTTTGTTCAAATCTTTGTTTATTCAACATTTTCTTAGTTACAAGAAATCTAGCACTTTCAACATTTCAATTCATGAATATAGTAATATTTTTGTCATAAAACCCATTCCTTAAACACAATTGTAAATAATATTTGATTAAATTTAGTAGTAAATATATGTCTAGAACAATTTCAATCATTCTCTTTATTACAAATAGTTGGAGATAACACCCTAGAATGAAAATCATGAAATAATTAAATTACGAGTGTCAATGACGCTTGTCACTACTTGAATTTGTTGCTTTGGGGATATTTTAAGGTTTTAGTAAAGATCAAGGTACGTGTGTACTTCATGATAGCATGGTAAGTTTGCATTTAGAAATATATTTTCCATAATTTTAATTTCTAAATAAAAGACCTTATTGTGACAACAAGATTATTTTCTGTTCTTTGAGTATGTGGAACATAAGCAATCACTTACGAACCTATAGTTAGGAGATTGTTATTAAGTATGGTAGCATTTTATTTTTAGAACTAGAGACCGTAGAGGTAGATTTATTAGATTAAAATTACAAAAAATCCCTCAAAATTAACCTATGGAGAAACTTGATAAACAAGGAAGGATTTACGATAGAGTGGAAAACCCCAATGTCGCAAACAAGGGAAACCCCTACTAGAAAGGAGCTTTACCTATCCCATAGAACTAGACCTTAATGACCAAGCCCCCATGAATAACATATCTACCTCAATTTTACCAATCTTTAGGAGACTAGTCTCATAAGATCCTAACAGATTTATGTTTGAGTTCAAGGTGTTCTTCCGATCTATGACTATACCTCATACATTTAGAAGTTAAATTTATTTCTGTCACAACGCTAAAAGATACAAAAATGAGGTGTCTCATGGGATTAAACACCAAATATATCCACACTTGGGGAGAGATGGAAATAATATATTTGGATAACTACTAAGATTGCTTTAGGGTTAGGGACCAAAAATAAGAACTCTTTAGGATAAAATAGAAGGAGGATGAGATTGTTGAGGACTATCTTAATCGATTCCTCTTCCTTCACAGGAGGTGTGGTACAGGTCTTGATATTACTCTTCTAAAAATATATTCCTTAAAGGATTGTATGAAGACACATAAGAAGTATTTAATCTAATGGGAAAAGTAGACATGAAAAATGTTGAATTCACTGATATCATTGACCTATATAGAAATTATTTTTGAACTTGCCCAAATTTTTGAAGAAAGAAAGGAAATATTGCCAATATCAACATATCTAAATTAAGAGAAGAGATTACAGACTTAAGAATGACTCTGTTAGTTCATCTTAACACAATCATGTGGATGGGAAAAAATATAGGAATATAAAATTCATTGTTCATATACTTGTTGAAGATGTAGAAATAAACACGGGCTTAAGGACTGTCCCTTAGATAAAATAGACATCTACCTTTTTTAAATATAAATCATGTCATTGATCAATGCAGAATATTTCCCTTTCTAAATAAAAACTTAAAAAATAATACCCAAAGTGAAGCTGAGGTTAATTATGTGACCTAGAGGCAAGAAGGGAATTTTCTATAAAATCAAAACCAATCATATGCACAAAAAACACAATGGGTTCTAAACTAGTGGAACACACCATGGTCATACCCCCAACCTTGGGTTCAACAAGTCCCATAGGAATGGATTCCTCAGTGGAATGCAAAAACAAATTATTATCCACAACCATGGACTCCAAACTCAAACATTCCACCATTCAAAAATTCAACCCACAATTTCAATAACAGTGGAATGCACCCCAAGGATCAAGTCAACAATATTATAATCCAAGAAGACCCTAGGGACAACAATCTATGTTAATCGGCCCTACAATTTCTATCCTATCTTTAAAAACCTAGCCAACTACATATACTAGCTCAAACTATGGAAAATACCTAGAATTTAAGGTAGGAAACTCAACATACACCTTTGAATATAAAAATATTCCCACGATGAATTCTGTGGATTGTAGAAACATAATGTTACAATTGGGGAATGTTACTTAAAACCATAATCTCGAATTATATAGGTAGTCCCCTAAGACAAAAAATTAAAAGAGACATAACCCAAACCTTTTCTTGAAGAAACATCTAAACCAAGTGCAAATATTCCATTTCCATCTAGAATTTTGGAAAAGGAAAATACTGTAACCCAAGAGAGATTAGAGTTAGAGTTGATTCAAGGACTAAAAATTAATTATTTTAATTCCTATGTTACAAGATCTTAGAGATATCCTAGAGTTAAATAAAACTATCAAAGAGATCTATGTTAAAACTCTAGGTAGAAGGAAAAATCAGCCCAAAATAATCCATGTTGATGGAAAATTGGCTAGCATATTAGAAGGGAAGATGACCCCTCCAAGGTCACCATATTTTGGAGGGTCAAAAATAAAATAATAAATATGACCCCTCCAAAATATGGTGACCTTGGGAGTCCAATTGTTACAATTTGTATTGGAGATGTGAAGATTCCAAATGTTCTAATTGACTTAGGGGCTGCAATCAACGTGATGACTACTGATACCTTGTCCACATTGTCTCTTCCTGATCCATAATCAACTCCAATAGTGTTACAAATGGTAGAACAATTTGTTTCCAAACTTAGAGGGATTATAGAATATTTGACCATCACAATTGAATCATGGGATTATTCAGTATATTTTATGGTTATCAAAACAAAGAATAAGAAAATTGGATATCCCTTAATTCTAGGACACCCTTGGTTAGCCACTACTATAACTCTTATTGATTGTAGAACATGAAACATGATATTTATAAAGACACATGATTCAAAGAAACTATCTATATATCTAGTTGTAAAACCTTTCACCATTAAGGAAAAAAACTGGTGGAAGGATGATTTAGAAGAAGTAGAGGATATTGTTTCCTCACTAGTTATGGTCAAATTCAAGAAAATTTAGAACAAATCTAGAATTGGGATCTTTTGAATTGCAGTCATAACCAATGGAGACAAAGGATGATATGATAGATGAAAATCTATAATCCATAATACATCATTTCTCCCAAAACATAGATATGACTGAGTTTATCTTCCACAACATAATTTAAATACATAGATTCTTTCCCATAAGTTCCCATTGAATTCATTACTAAGATAATACCCAATGGTAAATTATATCTATCTAGAGACCAAACAACTACCTATTTTTCTAGGAAAAATATTGGCAATTAATAGCTGGTTGACTAGTTAAGAGGAGAATACCCTATTCAAGCTTCTATTCTCTCATCCTCAAGCTTTAACTGGGAATATAGCAACATGAAGGATATCCATCCTAGTATTTTTACACATAAAATTTAATCAAATGATTCTAGACAAGTAAGGAAACCACAAAAGAGGATAAACTTTACCTTAAGAGATATTGTAAAAACTGAGATTCAAAAACTTCTTCATGTAGGATTTATGTATCCAATTTTAGACGTCTAGTGGGTTTATCCATTAGTAATAATGTCTAAGAAGAATGGTAAATTGAGGGTCTATGAAGATTATTGGAATTTTAATAAGGAAAAACATTTAGACTATTTCCCTTTACCTTTTATAGACCAATCATGGATAATTTGGCCTATGTAATGCTATTGCAGTTTTCAAAGAAATATGTTAACAATTTTTTCTGATTTCATTCAATATTCTTGGGAGATTTATATGGATGATTTAATAGTTTATGTGGAAAAATTCCAAGAGGCAATAGATAATTTGGACAAATTACTCTTTATGTGTGATAAGAATCCATTATCTTTAAACCATGAGAAATGTCTGTTCATGATGGAGCAAGGGATAGTCTTAGGTGACCATGTTTCATATGAGGGAATATAGGTAGATCTTGATAAAGGCAACATCATTGTGTAAAATACATTCCACAGAAATCAAACTAAAGTAAGAATATTTCTAGGACATGCACACTATTAAAAAGATTCATTTCAAATTTCAGTAAAATAGCTTCTTCACTAGTTTCCCTTTTAACAAAAGATTCTAAATTTGAATGGACGTAATCATGTAAAAATATTTTGACATCATCAAGGATAAACTAATAAATACCCCATTTTTAAGAGGTCTAAATTTGAATCTCCACTTTCACATAAAAAAAATGCTTCTAATGCGGTAGTAAGAGTTTTTCTAGGACAACAAGAGGAAGGAGAGGCAATGTATTCCATCTATTACATTAGTAAAAACCTCTCCCCTGATAAAAGGAACTACACTACCATAGAGAAAGAGTTTCTTGCAGTTTTTATGAAATAAAAAAATTTCACCATTACATTATAGGAGATGAAGTAATTATTCATAAATATCATTCTACCATTAGATATTTAATGAATAAACCTTTGGTGCATGGAAGAATTATTAGGTGGATTTTGTTATTGCAAGAATTCAACATAAAGATTATTGATAAACTAGGAAAATCAAATATGTTAGTTTATTGTCTATCAAGTATAACTATTTTAGGTATAGAGGAACATGTCAATGGTTATTTTATGGATGAACATCTATTTGTAATCTCAACTGTATCTCCTTGGTTTGTAAACATGGGTAATTACTTAGATACAAAAAAGTTCACATCTTTCCTCACACATAAAAAAGAACACAACTAATTAAACAAAGTGTGATGTATACATGGTTTAATGAAATGCTTTTCAAATGTGGACTTGATCATGTATTATGCAGGTGTGTAGCTGAAGATGATATCTTTGATATACTTAGAGCATGTCATGATGAACCATCGGGGGACACTATTTAGTCAAAATAATGATACAAAATATTATGTGAGCTGGTTACTATTAGAATTCTATACATAAGGATGTCAAAAATTATGTATGGAAATTTGATCAATGTCAATGGATGGGAAAACCAATGCTTACAATTGAGATGCCACTTCAACCTCACATTGTTCTAAAGCCATTTTAGAAGCGGGGATTGAATTTCATTGGACCAATTGAATAACCTTCTCAAGGGATGGAGTACATATTGGTTTGTAAAAAATAAGTTACAAAATGGGCTAAGGTACAAGCTTTCCAATATGAAAGGTATGAGAAAGTGGCATAATTATTGTATGAACACATTTTCCAAAGTGATTTTAAGCACCTAGATCAATAGTTTCATATCGGGAGTGAAATTTATGTCTAGTGTAATTAGTTATTTTGTGGAAACATATCAATTAAGGCATAAGAAATCATATCCATACCATCCTCAATCCAATGGTCAAGTTGAAGTCACTAACAAGGAATTGGAGAATATTTTGACCAAAACAATAAATATCTTAAGGGAGAATTGTGTTGATAAGTTACCCGAAGTAGTATGGGCCTATAACACAACTTGGAAAACTACCACATGATTCTCTCCATATGAGTTGGTATATGGGAATAAACCTATATTTACCATATAATTTGAGATTCAAAACTTAAGGACAACTAATGCATTAAGAATTGAATTTTCAGAAAGAGAACAAGTAAGAATTCTTCAATTGAATGAATTGTATGAGACGAGGTTACAAGCACTAAACCCAATAGAGATAATTTAGCATTAAAGAAAACTATTACATGACATCCATATCAAGCAAATGAAGTTTCAAATAGGGGATTGGGATCTTATATTTGATTTAAAATATAAATACTTTAAGGGGAAGTTACAAATAAGATGGATGTGCCCATACCAAATTGACTAAGTATTTAATAACAAGACTGTGCATTTTATCCCAATTATTGGTGAAAGAAGGGTGATATTGGTTAATGGTCATAAAATAAGGTTATACTAAAAGCCATCATCAAAGGAAGAATTAAAGAAGATGCTACAAGATAATTCAGCTTTGAATTGCTTTGAAAAGGTTACCCTTCCAAAGACAACTTAGGGCTGAATTGATCTTTCTTAATAAAAATAATAAATAGGGGATGGCTATAAACCATAAATGTTGGTAATATTCGTATGAAGGAGTGGTTGAAAACTGAAAATGGTGGCCATTTCTTCTAAACAAAAGAAAAAAATATATTTGAAAATAAAATGCAGGTGGTTGAAAAACATCAATGGCGGTCACCTAGGAGTCATGCCATAAATAAATTTATGGAGACACCGTGTAGTGAGAAAAATGAGAATATAGTGTTGCTCAAAGATGTGACAAATGATTATCAATGAGGTATGTACCATTACTCTCCTTTAAATGTTAAATTTTTTAATTATAGGACGTTAATTATTGATCTTATGTGAAATGATGACTCCCTATTGCCAATGTTTCTACATGTATCCCACATCCTAATAAATATTTCAAACAATCCTAATTAATCACTCCCATGTTCCAATATATTATCCAAACTACCTGTTGTTTCATCATAATTGGTTAATTTTACCCAATTGGTGTTTGTTTTTATATAAAAGTAATTTCATTTCCCTATTTTACCCTTATTGTCACTTCTTCACCATTTTTGTTTCACTCCCATGCTATCACTATTTCCATTCTTGTACTCTAGTATTTTTAGTCCTACACCACTACCAGTTTTTTTCATAGCAATAATGGAGATTAGGCTTTACCATAAACCATTTAGCCCACTCAAATTACTATCGTAAAGAAAAAATTAATGGTAGTATTTGAGAAAGTGGGATGGCTAGATTTCATGCTTTCATATGAGGAATTCAACCCTAGGATGACAAAGGAATTTACAGCAAACCTTGTGGAAGGATACTCAAGAGTAAAAGGTACAAAATATTATTTATCTCCTCCATTATTAGTCAAAATTTTAGAATTCTAGAGGAAGGGAAATTGGTCAATTTTAGGACTCCTTACTTTGAAATTATTAAAAAGTTTTCTATGGGAAAGAAATAAAAATTCAAACTATTTTTAAATAAAAAAGGGAAGGATAAGGGCATCAAAAGAAGAAATTTCCCTAAGTCATGGGAAGATGTGGAAAAATGGATCATAAAATATTTCACTTGTGAGGGCCAATATGAGGTTATCCTAGGCCTAGTCTTGAGAATTCTTATCCACCTATGCCATGGAAAAGCCAAAGACCAAAAAAAATTAATCTCCCACAGTTCATGTTTGACTTTGTTTCCTCTGCCACCGAGAAATTCCATTGGGGTTCCCCATATCTAAAGTTCCAAGGATCATTCACCTTATTTGTAAGCATCAATTCATCAAGAAGTGTAATGGGCTCAAGAAGTGGGTCAAATTCCAAAATAAATATGCCCTTGAACCTGCTATAGTTCCAGAAACAAGGCCCTCCATCCCAGACAGACCAAAGAAAAGGCTTAGGTCATATGTACCAACCCAAGCTATTGAGGAACACAAAAATGAAAATTTCCCATCACAAGAACAAGAGGAAACAACTACAATGAGAACCTTAAACCAAAAACTTCCTACTTCTCCACATGCTTTTACATCCCCTCTAGACCCTGTTTCAAATAGACAATGTGAAAGAAAAAACCATTTCAAGAGTCACTACTACCCGAAAAGGAAAGGAACCTATGCTTGAAGGTTAGACTATCTCACCTATTAACACCGAAACTTTTATCCCTTAAGTGTTAGCCATTTCTAAAATGGATTATGAGATACATCAAGCTCAAGTAAGGATTAACCAATTGCAACTTATCTCACAAGAAAAAGATGTAAGCATTTTTGAATTGGAGGTAGACATAGATAATAATGTTCGGCAGATCTAACAAAAATTGGAGCATAAAGATGGAATAATCCAACAACTGCAATGGATTATAGAGGAAAAGGAACAGATAATTCAATTGATACAAGTATTGAACTAAAGAACTGTCTATTAAACTTGCACTTTTACAAAGAGAGAAGGAGAAAATAGAGCTTGTGGAAACCACTAACCAAATGATTCAAACAGATTTTGTATTTCCACAAATCATTGTATTAAGAGGGATGGTTAAATGGATGCAACAGTGCTATGATATTAGGAAAGTAGCATATGAGAACAATATATTAAGATAATAAAAGAAAATACTTTAGGATAACATGATTGTTCTCTACCATTTGTATGAACAAGACCTTGCTTATAGAGAACCTTTCAATTTTTATGCTTTATTCTTAAATATTTTTTTCTCAAATGAAAAGTATATATAGTATGCTCAATTGAATCTATCAAATTATAAAATGACATAAAATTCATGGGAGCATATTTTTTAGATAAGATAAAAAAGTTTGGTTTTAAACGGGGACTAAAAAAACCCATACATAATAGAAGAAAGTTTAAAAAAACAACACCAATGAAGCCAAGAAGGTAGAGTAAAAAACGCTTGATAACTAGGCCCCCACATAACAGCTTAACTAATTTTTTTCATATTAATAAATTTTGTTTGTAAGTAACTAAACCAAGACCAAAAATAGGAAAAAATAACAGAAAATATAAGGGCTACAAAAATCCTGTGATTAGTTCTCACTATCCTTGCTTCTTCTACTGGAGCTCGAACCACCATGTTTCAAACCAATCACTTTGATAATGAATCTCTTCAAGCATTTGACCTCTTGATTCTTAGTTTGAGTACAAACATTAACCCCCTTTTAATACTTACCTTGATTGTCGGCCGCAACCATACCCAAGATGTTACCTATATCTGTCTCATCATTGTCACAAGAAATCAAAATCAACTTCATGTTATTTTTGGCCTCCTTAGAAGTAACCTGGTTTTGAAGTAGAGAAATCCATTGATCCTACATAACATAATCCGCTTGAATCCCCTTGATGGTTATGTTATGGGTTTTAATCCTTTAATGAAAATATTTCAGTTCCTGTATGAGGTTTTTGTTTATAGTGATAATGGATTATGATGTTGATTCGCCTCATCAATTTGGCTTCCCGATCGAAAGATCCCGATACCTCTTGCTGAAACTTTCCCCAAATTCCTAATCCCCTTCTTGAGATTACACAAGGCATCCACAACACCCTCAACGGGATCAACACAATTTTTATTCTTCTTGATTTTATTGAGGCAAGAAGCAAGGGTTTGTTGGTTAGAATCCCAATCCTTGAATTGATTAAGGATGACAGGTTTTCTTCTTTAGACCAGAATAAGAATGATGCCTTAGTGAAGGGGGATATCCACCTTATTTTTATTTAAATCCTCGATAGTCGAGAGGAGTGACCTATGGAGGAAGAAAGATAAGCTCATAGTTTGGTCATGGTGGAGAAAATTGAGGATGGATAGGTGGTGAGTAAAGATTTTATGGAATTTTCCTTCAAGAGTCAGATATTTCATAATAACTAGGAAGATATCATGCCATCTATTTGGAAGGTAGGTGTGAGAAATACCATCGTCATATGCAATAATATTTTCCCTAGCTTGAAATAAAGTAACAATTTCATGTTTCTTTCTAGATTTGTCTTTAAAATTTTTAGGCCTTCGTTTTTAACCTAGTGATCTCAGCTATGGAATTCTTAGAGACATCAATATGAACCCCTCTAAAAACAAACCACCATCGTTCCAGGAAACCAAAAAATTTACAGAAAGGATGGGATCATTACCTTAGAGCCGACGAATGTATCTAGTGAGACCGCCTTTATGCAGTGATTTGCATAGAGCCACATTGTTCTTCAAATGAATAAAGGTAGATGGTTCAGTATGCAACCTATCACCCCCATGAAGCTAGCAATAAAGTTTATGTTTTTCACACAGACACCAGAACTTGATTGATAGAAAATGGAGAAAAAACAAATGAAATGAGAAAGGGAAATTTTACAAAAAGGAAAAGTACTTTCATAACCCCAAGCATGTGAGCTAAGGGTGTCATCATATCACAGCCTCCCACTTTGTGTCTTGATTTATGAGTTTATTAACCTATCCCCAAGGGATACATGTGTCATTCCATGTCAAAAATATACCATGACATTGCATTTCTCGACCAATACATTTGATAACTTGTTCCCATCACGGTACATGTGTTTAATGACAGCTTGCTCAAATGATGTGAACATGACATGTGCCTCCATTATCAAATGATTTAGTTTCCATCTACATTTACTACCATCTTTAAGGGCATTAATAATGCACATCGAATCACCTTCAATGATTATATTTTTAAGCCCTAAGTCTTTACCCATTTTAACACCCCAAAGCATAGCTCTCACTTCACCACATTGTTAGAGTGATTTCCTATGGGTCCCACATAGGCTCCTAAAAATATCCCACTATAATCTCAAATGAGGCCACCATCACCAACCACTTTATCTTTAACCTGGGATGAGTGTCAAAGTTGATCTTAAAACTTCCTTAGGTCAATTTATTACATTTAACATCTTGTTTCAACCTGCTCTTACTGGTGCTAAAGATAACAATGTTTAGCCTTTTAAGAATGTCCTCCTCCCACTCAGGGCTAGTGAAAACTTGTTTGGTTTTAATAATCTAAGAATTATCCTTCAAATCCTATGTTATTTTATCAACAATTCTTATACAGTTTGGAACATTTTTTAATGTGAATTTTATGTTCACAAATTTCTGCTCCTTGAACAAGTAGAAATACCAATTAACTTGTATGTAGGGGAGGTGTAGTTGAGATATTTTATTTCCACCTTGAGGCATCAATCCATATGGTGTGATCAAAGGGAAGATTACATGAAATAAGAAACTAATGTAGGCCTCCTAATGAGGCATGATCTTCTAACACTAGAAATATTCTTAAGGAGATATATTGCCTAGATTTATTGCCTATAACATATGGATAAATACAAAGAACAAATCTCAACTCGTGTATCTAAATTTAGGGGTAGGTACTCCCAAATTTTAAAGTCTTTCTTTTCTTTTGAAAAATTATATGACTTACTTCTAGAATTATGAAAAAAGAAATAGGTTATATCTCCAACCAACCTTTGGTGGTTAGTAAAGAGAGAAAATGAAATATGTAAAATCATGCTAGAAATGCAATAAAATGGGTAGGTATGAGATTTTGACAACCAATAATATTAGCACTCGCTCCTAGATGGAATAACACATAGAACCAACCAGTTGAGAGTTGCAAAAGATGGAGGGAAATGATAATAAAATTTTCTAGCATCTGCAATTCAAAAGAAGAAGAAGCTTGGATCAATTTCACATATGAATACAATTACACACAGATTGTAGAAGCCCTAAAGAAAAACCTTGTAGTAGGAGGACATCCTAATCCCTAAGTGTGAGGGAGTGACGAGTCTTGTTAATTCCTATTCAAACCCCATTTTGTTGTTTTATCATTTAATACTAAGACTGATATCAGCCTTCTGTAATTAATAATTTAATATATTTAAAAATAAGTTTTGTGTATAAAACTTGTTCATTTTCATATTATCTATGCTTATTTGAATGATATGAAATAAATTTGTATATGTGCTAACAAATTTGAATGAAGGACTTATCTTAATCCGAGTGCATGACTCACTTAACTATTAGTACATGACTGACTTTGGAGAAAAACACTCACCTAATCATTAGTGTTGGACTCACCTTTGAGTACAAGACTCACGCTATAGAAGCATGGGGCTCGTATGAAGGAAGCAAATGCTGTAGACATCAAGGAGAAGAGCTAGTCTAGTAAGCACATGAGTTGCATGATTTAAGGAACATTGAATGTGTATTATCTTGTAGAGTCATCATGCAACTCACATAGATTATGAGAGTCCAATTTAACATCAAAATCGAATAAAAATGTAGAACAAATGGACAACACAAATTGGTAGTCATCATTATTCAAGGGATTTACATACATAAGATTTGACACCCTCTAGAATCACTACATCATCTCAAATTAACGTTAATCAATGACTCCACTCAAAGTTCACAAGATAAAATATAATCTATGTGTGACATGTACTTGCTCTTTCAAACCTCTAACTCCTGAAAAGTAGTTATTCTCATAAAACTATATTAGTTAGTTATTTCAAATAATTAGTCCTCTTCTAGAGTGATTAGGATGATGCTTATTATAAAAATAATTTTTAGTAAAGTTAGTGTGGATAGTTGCTGATCAATAAAAGAAAGTATTGTGTTACATTTCAATAAAGTGCATGATTTTGAATTAAATTTCTTGGTGTAATTTTCATTCTTGAAACAAGATCGGAGGGAAAGAGCAAGGGTCACTCTTTCCCAAAGTGAACAAAAGAATTATTTTTGTTCAAATCTTTATTTATTTAGCATTTTCTTACTTACAAGAATTCCATCACTTTCAACATTTCAATTTGTGAATTTAGTAATATTTATTTTATTATCGAATGCATTCCTTAAACACGTTTAGAAAATATTATTTTATTGAATTTATTAGTCAATGCATGCCTATAACAATTTCAATCATTATCTTTGTTGCAAACAACCGAGGACACTTTCCCGGACTGAAAAATCATAAAATAATCCAAGTACAAGTATCAATGACACTCGTTAGATGGAACAAGATAATAATTACCTTCTTAACATTGTTTTTTGGGATAAATTTCCCTAAAAATACTAGCATACAAAGTGGAAAAACAATTCTCGAGGACTCACATAAAGGCTTGTGACAATAATTAGTTGGAAGGCCGAAACACGCTAGCTCCATCCCTTTGGGTCCATAAGTTTTGTTCCACTTTACACGGCGTGCACACATGTGGTATTTACATGTTGAGATGAAGCAACATGATCGCCAATTGGTAAGATATGACATTAGGTATGATGCACACTTTCAATTAGTTTTCATTCAACCCTTAAGTGCATGATGCATTGTAGTCGATGAAGTGCATCACTATGGGGGATAGTAAAAAGAAAAATATCTTGTGGCTTAGATTAATGAGGATACCAGTATGTATGGGCGTACCAAAAAATGCACATGGTTGGAAAATGATGCGAATATCCTACGTAACACGTGCAAGGAAAAAGAGAAAGGCAAGTTGGTATACCTAATTGATGATGAAGAGGTCAAAAGTCTTAATGTAAAAAAAATTGTGGGTGAGCAAGAGGTCTTGGATAAGGAAGATGAGTAGGAATGCGTGTACTAATTACTACCGTAGATAAAGAAGGTGAATATTAGGACAAATGGCATGCCTAAGGAGGTGATCAAGGGTGAATATTTGTTGGACCAAGAAGTTGTAAAGATAGTTGAATTGTTACATGACTTCCAGGATCTCTTTCCTTGGGGATAACACGAATAAATTATGTCCATCCATCAAGAAGGAGATGAAGATAATGCTCAAATATGGCATGCAATTAGTGCATAAAATATTCTACTTTAATGAATCAAAACTTGTGCATCAAAATAAAGGATGATATTGATGACATGTTAAAGGAAAGGATCATGAGCCAATTGAATAATCGGAATGGATCAACCCCATGGTCATAAGTATAAAGAAAGATGGAAGGATTAGGATTTGTGTGGATTACATGGTATTAAATGTTTCGTGTTATTGATAATTTCCCTACACCACTCATTGAAGAAATTATCGAGGGTGTAGTAGGGTGCGAGATATATTCATTCAGAAATGGTTTCTTTAGATATCATCAAGTTCAAATTACATGCAAGGATCATGAAAAGACCAATTTTGTTTATAGAGTGGGGTTAATTTATATACAAAGTCATGCCATTTGGTCTAAAGAATGTTCCACTAGTGTTTTCACACATTTTTATACAAGATTTGGAAGGCTTCAACCATAAATTTTTTCAAGTATATGTAAATGATTGGATAATATATGGCTTAGTGAAGGATCATTGTATTTCACGACACCTAATGTTTGAGCAATGCAGAAGCTTAGTATATCCCTAAACATAAAAAAGTGAATATTTTCTACACCATTTGGAACTCTGTTGGGAATGTTAAATTTTCAAGTTCCCCTTCCCAAGGACTCTCGAAAATTTTCTTGCAAAATTTTACCTTGTACCAAGCATTATGTTTAAAAAAAATTCTTATAAAGTTGTTGAAGTGTTGAAAATTTCTTATATACTTCAGATTTCAGAATTTGGAAGCCAGGTTGTAGTTTGCATACAAAATACTTTGTGAATTTTGAAACCTGAAACCCACATATATATGAGATTTGCACAAATTAGAAATTGGAACTTGAAATGCACTTTACAAGAAAATCGTGGATTGAGATACAAAGTCTCATACCCCATGTGTGTTTCAGAAGTTGGAACTCAAGAAAAATTTGCATGCAAATTGTAGTTCAACTTATGACTTTTGACTTCTAAACATTTCAACGGTATTTTAGGTTTTGAATTCCAAGTGCGCTTTACATAAAAATTGTGTTCCGACTTCGACCTCTAAAACATGACTTCAGTCAACATTTATTGCTAACTACCCACATGTGTCACCCCGTGGTAATTTATCCTCGCTTTTCTATTTAAGGGAGAATTTTTACTTTTGTTTTTCACTTGACATTTTATACACTAACCTCGCTAACACCTCTCTCACCTCCAAGTGTACACCTTATGTGGATTTTGGGAATTTTCTTCACAATTTTCTCCTCAAACCACCTGATATTTAGGTAAGTTTTTACATTTTTAATCTTTAGTAAGGTTTTATGGATTGATTTCTACAGCTTTATTATCAATTATTCATATGATATTCATGGGTTCCTTTCACATTTTCCTTTTTGTGACATTCCTTGAGGTTTCATCCTTGTATTATGAACTTAACCTTTTTAATGATTTTTCCGCCTTCATAGTATTTGTTGTTTTTCAAGCTTAGGCTTCAAAATATCAAATTATTCAAAATTTAAGGAGAATTCATCATCGTAAAACTGATTTGGGAACTTTCGCTATAAATCAAGTCTTCGATCTCACCATAGTACATATAAGAACTTTAAAAATGTAGAACAAGTTGTAACTCCCACTCGTCAAGTCAAAGATTGAGATGCCAAAGGTTCACTTCGAGAGTAAGGGAAAAAAGCAAAGACCAACTTCCATCGTTGGAAGTTGGGCATCGAATACACCACGTAATTTGGAGGTTCAAGATAGAGCTTCACTTCGTAAGTACGGGGTAGAACTACATGGGTGGAATTCCGCTCTCAATTTTAGAGGAGCTTCTTAGGTTTTCTTCCAAGGGAAATGTTTGGATCATCATCAAAGGGAAAGCAGAAGATGAAATAAAATTTCCAAGGGGTATCTCCCCTTTTAGTATCATATCGATGTCGACCTAGACCTTGGGAAGATTGATTTTCTAGAATTTTTGAGAGGGTTAGAGCTCCAAAAGAGGCATAGATGTAAGGTATCTTTGATAGTGGGATTTATTTAGTTGCTACTTTTCATTTATCAATACAATGCCCAAATTTTATTCTCGTAGCTGCTATGTACTATGATAAAGAATTGAAAATAGTTAAATATGATGACGGGACTATCATAATCAAATTGGTTAGTGATCATTTTGAAGACTTGTTGAATCTTGATGATATATAAAGTTATGCTAAAACATCTCTCGAGTCTACTCTTGTGCACTAGGATACAAATTTTGAGACTTGTACAAAAATTCTTATCAAAAGCTGCCTCTTGAAATATAGGACTTCAAAGGGGCCAGAGTTACAAAGACTATCCCACACTTGAATTTTATCGAAGAGGCAAATAATTTTTTTATTATTGGTAAATAGTTTTAAAGGGACTATACCCTGTTACAAAAATGGCTCAACAAATAGATATAACTATGCGGATGCAACAAAAAGGATCAAAATCTAGATAGAACACTATGTCCATCAGTAACCAAGAGATAATTACAAACAAGAAACAAAATAGGACACAGACTACAATACAACAAAAAAAAAATCAACAAAGTCACAACAAAAAGACCACAAAAGTTTAGCATCAATAACGACTCCCTCTAGCCAAAGTGAGTTTACTTCTTGGATGCTCTTTCAATTCTAGACTAGATCATTTGCAACAAGGTAAACAATGCCAATGTGGTGATGTGCGTTGGGTCCGAAGCATTCAAATGTGAGATGGTATGGCTCCTCTCTTTATCATTCCCCAAAATAGTGCTAGGGATCCCAATAAGCATGGTAATGCTTTGAACTTTCTACTCTAAAAAGTCACTTATGGCTTTTAAGATAGCCATGTTGTGATCATGTCTATATTTATCCCTCCCCAGTCTACTATCCAGAGAGTTCAACTTCTTATAAATATCAAAAATTTGATCCTTTCCAATGTCATTATCTTCATCAATTTTTCTTTTTCCTTTCTAATTTTCCATACGCTGTATGTCCTTCTTTAGCTACCTCATCTCTTTCTCCAGAGACTCCATTCTATGAGGCACATGATTCCCCTCCTAATGCAGGGCCATATCCATTCCAACATTGGTGATATAGAATAATTTTTGCACAACCTCCATCTCTTTGGTGCTTCTAAGAATCCAGGAAGAGTGAGGGGTGTCAGTTTTGGAAGCTTGGGGTTCTTGGTTTTGGATTTGGAAGGGGTGTCTAGAATGGGAGTAGGAGCAGAGGAGGTGGTAACATGTGGATCACTGGGAGTAGTCGAAGCCAAGGAATTTGGAGACACAAAGCTTATGCAACAGGAAGATGAGGCCCTGGTGGAGAGGGATGGCACGAGAGTGCTTCTGAAAGTCCAGAACATAGTGCTGAAGGGAATTTAGCAGGTAGTGCGGGAAGTAGACTCGCATAATGCCTTCTAAAATGATTTTAAAAGACAAGGTGTTTAATAGGGACCGTTTTGTAACGCCCTTCCAGATAAATATACTTAACCATCATATTTTTCACTTCATCATATGACTTGGGAATATAAATTACCATAATTCCCATAGAAACAACGTCAAGCTCCTCACCCTTGTCAGAAAATTTCTTGGCCTCGGCGACCCTATCAATCCTTTTACTGAAAAATCAATAACCCTCCAATTCGAGGCATGTAGCCTTAGAAATCAGCTCTTCATTGATAGTAACATGGTGGCCACCATATTTGACCCTTCTATCCTTCCAGTCCATTGTAAAATGAACTGAAATGTTCTAATCATGACCCTGAATGTGTTCAATGAAATTGGAAATTCCACCCTTGTGCAAGAGGTTCCAAAGCTCCTCATTGTTTTTCTAGGCCAGATCACAACATGGCTCCAATTGACATGGTGCCCCTCCCATTTTCTTCTTCTCCTTGCTAATCCTGTAAGTTTTCTGCTCCAAACCCTCATTTGAATCTGTTTCTTCCTTATGTCTGTCCCATTTTTGAAATCCCTTCCACATGTGTGAGGTTCAATGGCATTAATATGGCCGTAATAAGGAGGATAATTCACACATGTGTGATCTTTCACCTCCACTAAGGCCTGCTCCATGTCATTATTATTTTTATTCATGAATTGAGCACGATTAAGGGAATTCCATCTTCTAAATAATTTCAAGAATGGATGTATTTATACATTTTCACTATCCAAAATAATGCTAAGATTATCCAATGGATAGAGCATATAAGTGATGCCATCAATTTCCAACTATATGACATTCTAGGTTTTGGTAATTTCTTCATGACCTCCTATCTCTTGTATGTGGTTTCGGGGATGGAGATCTACCCATGTTTTTCACCTTAAGTGTTAAGAAATTCATCCCAAATTTACAAATTTTATCCTCAGCTTACAATGAAGGAAGTGGTAAAGTATTTCAGAAAAGTTAATTATGCCTTCTTTGTTGTTAATTTGTGTTTCTTTTACAAATAACTCTATAACTGAAGGATTTTAGATAGTGCCTAGAAAGTGGTTAGGGAATGGGGAGGAATTTACTTGTAATTTCCAACATTCACGTATCTCAAAGTGACATGATTCTCATGCCCTCCTTATAAGATGCCGAGGTGCCCCACGTAAAGATGGGTCTTGATGGAGTTGGTTTGACAACTATTACATTTTCACAAGATCCAGATGCCATGCATAAGATAGGAGATCAATTCCCCATATTTTTAGGAAGATATACTTGTGCATCAACATATAAAGTAAAAATCTTTAAGGGGAAATTCATCAAATGAATTTGAAAACCTATCACCCACATGTTGGTTTTCATTATTAGGACAAGCTCGGTGTGCACGAACCAACCTATGCTCACATACCATAATTGGAAGATATTTGGTATGATTGCAAGGATGAAGTCACGATTCGAGAAAGGTACTTAAAAAGATTAGCTCTAAAAGAAGTGGCACATTGTGGAATTGTAGATGTCCCGTAGGGTTTTCCCGACGATGAAAATGTTTTGGAACCCATTTCTGATTAGAACAATGTAAAAATAAACCCTTTCCATGGATTGATTGGTCACTCGAATAGTGTAGGAATTCAAGAGAATGAGTGACTCGTATCCTCAACCGGACCTACCAATGGTTGATATCATTGGGATTTTTTCCAAAAGTGTCGAATAACTCCCTATTGAGACAATTCGAGTACAACCACCGGTGGGCCATCCCACCTTTTTCAAAAGGAAGGAGGATTATTTCCGAACCTACTCCAAAACCTCAAAAGATCACTATTATCTACGGAGGTCTAGGCTCTCCTCCAGATTTCCCTCTTCATAAGATGTCTTTCCAAAGGTTCCATCTATTGAAATTATTGATATCAATGCTTCATCAACCCATACAACTCAAATGTTGTAGTCACCATCTTCTCCACCTCTCCCCTCTTCCATTTCCTCTCCTCCCATTTCTCTCACTCCCATCACCACATCTCCTTCCATGGCCCAAGTATTTTCCTCTCTCCCCTCTCTTTCATCTAGAGATTCTCTAGCTTTAGGATCCCCTCTTGGGAATCCTCTTCCTGAACAAGCTCTCTCCTTTTCCAATTCCATCAATCTTCCCATTTCTTCGATTCTTGCACCCATCCTCTCCACTCTACCTTCACTTGTCACCACATAATTTCCATTTATGTTTCCTACAACAAGTACCCTAATAACACCTACCTAGCCTAATACTCTAATGAATGTTCCTATGTCATCCAATGATAAATATTCATCTTCTTCATTTCCTACATGGTTGAATAGAAAACTCGTAAGAAGAAGAAATTTCCCATTGGATATGTTTTTGAGATCAACATCCTAGATCCAACACCTCGACGACAAGAAAAGAGGCCAAGGGTAATTTATAAACTTTCGATCGATAAAATTAGGGAGATATTTGTTGAGATAACAACTTCGGATGTTGGTAAGAAAAAGAAACTCTCACCGCAACAAATTATCAGATCTCAAGGTTTTCCCTTGGAAAGGATACTCATGAAGGAGTGAAAAAGGATTTCCAAGTTACTCTTATAATCTTCTAGATAAGCTTGATAAGAAAAAGGTGACTAAGGATGAACTCAAAGGAAAGTTTGAATAGTTGATTTCCATCTTCCATAAGATCACAATGTAGAAATGAAATTTGGTTCACACACCCTTTAGTCCCCTTCAATTAATTAACGTAACACATTTAACTAATCATGACCCCTTCATACCATATTAATATTCATCCTCACATTATTAATTGATTTAATTATTTTAATTAAGTTAATTTCATCCTCACACCTCCACCTCATCATTATACCTCACTTTGGACCCATTCCAGGGGCATTTAACTCAGAGTGACCAAGTCATCACTCTCAGACTGAGTCATCACTCCTAGTGCTGAGTCACCACTTGACCTAACTAACTAATAATAATCTATAACTTAATTGGACTTGTTAAATGAACTTCCTACCTTTTTTAACGAGAAATCCACTTCCTTAAGCGGAATAAATAAGGAAGGCACACCAAATATGGGAAGATGTGCCTATTGTTCGTAAACTTAGACTTATCCACCTTGACCGATGCCGCTTATTCCTCACCAACAACAATTACCTAAGCACCATTGGTTCATATATATAAAATTTTACAACCTTTTACCCGGGTTGGTCATTTTTAATTTTCAAAGAACTATTGCATTCAAGCATGAATCCAAAGCCTCTTAGCATCCAGACAACATAAAATACTCAACAAAGAGCATCTTTTTCTCCTTCCAGAGTATTGGAATACTGACAAGAACACTATGGGAGTATTGCACGCACATTGACTCTTAAATCTCTTCACGGATCAAATACCATCCACCTTCACCTACTAGATCTGTAAAGGTAAATAAATATTTGTGATTTCGATCATATTGTAATTTCTTAAAATATAAATTCCTTACCTCTTTCATTATACTTTATTTCTGTCTATATTCCTTTATCTCAACCTCCTCGCCAATCTAAAAACCCAACCACCTATAGCCTTTTTTCCTTCTGTGACTTCCCCCTCTATATACCTTAGTATTCTCAATAATATTATGAACCTAACCACACCCTTCTCACTCTCTGTGTGATCACAGAGAAGAAAAAAAAACCATTTTTATCAAATTATTATCAATTTCCCCTACCGACACCAATTTCTTAACTATCGTCAGCTTCACTTCTATACCAACATTGGTCACCTAACTAATATCATTCCTGTGTTATTTCATTCCTTTTGACCAACAAGCCTCTCGATCAACCAAAACTAACCCAAACCTTACCCAATCAACCCATACGTCACCTAATCAATCCCGGATCCTGTTAGATCTATAAAACTAAGAATAACCTTCCAAACCTCAAGATATAATCACAAACTTTCCTATTATATTAGATTTTCTTATTTTATTTGCACGAGATACTTAAATCATATAACTATAGTATGATTTCCTTACTTCATGATATCTTCAATATTAATTTATATTTGAAAGTGGATTTACAACCTTATAGGAATTATCATGCTTCCCGTATCTAGCATTTTCTAGGCAATCCACTAATCTATAATATTAATGTTATCTCGGTGGTCTTGTTGTATTTCTTATTGGTTGTTCCTCCTAGCCAAAGAAAATATTTTCACGATCATCTTGGATAAAAATTCATTAACGTGTGCATTCAACATTCGACCTACATATCACGTATATTCTTCCTAACCTATTTCCTATCTAGTTTTAACTAGCAACAAATTTGGTGAAATTCCCGATGGTTGAAAAATTGAACCGTAGCTTAGATTTTGCACAATCTCTATACCAAATCACTACAAACAAACAAGACAGCTTCTTAAACAACATCTTTCCCGGAAGAATCACCAACGATCACATGAACAAAGGATTGATAGTGGGCTCAAACTAGTTTCTTTTTCTAGTCATCAACTTCGAGAAGGATTTCCCATGCCAAAACTTACCTGAAACCAGCCATAGTTGTTAGATTTTATAGGGAAACTTTGTTTACCAAAAATTATATCTTTCTTACAATCAGTCCTAAATGGAATAAGCCACAACATAAAATATATAGTGTAGAATTTTTTGTTTGTTATATTTTCTTCTAAGTGCATTTTGAGGTGTGAATTGTGTTTCTTCATTATTTCTTATCCTTTTACGCCCCACATCATGACTAGTGTATTTTGGTTTTATTCTGGGTTTATTAAGACTCCTCATAGCCATACTCAGTCTCTGGGTTGGCCCTCTTATTTGATCTAAATCACCAAAAAAATCATTTTTTCTTCTCTTCCCAAATTTCATAGCAACCGACATCGATTGTATCATCTTACCGACATCGGTTAGGTGACCGACATCGCTTTATAAAATTTTTTGGTTATTTTTATAAGAATGGTATTCTCCACATTCTTATTCTTTTTGTGGATTATTCCACCATTTTATCCCACTCTTGAGTCTCTGATATCATTTTCAGGATCCAGGTTGACCCATTTTCACCTTTCATTTCCAAATATTTGAATCTCTTATTTTTCATAATAGCTGCCATCTATCTTATCCAACCGATGCCAGTTATTCCATATCAACATCAGTTAACCCAACCAACATTGGTCTCTATGTTTTGATTTTCCAACCAGAACAATGATATAAGAAATCATTTTAGATTGATTTCTCCCCATTACTTCTGTGTTTCTACATCATCAACGAAGCTCAGAATACCTATTTTATTGTCACTCACATGGTTTTGAATCATAAAAACTAATGATCTCATGTTTCACACTATTCACCAACCATTAACACATATCCCATCGCCCCTTCAATCTCATCACCTAGGGAAATGATTACTACAACCATTATCACGTTAGAGGTCATATTAATGGTAATTGTATAACATTCAAAAATATCATCCAAGAAATGTTAGATAATAGAGATCTCATCTTGGATAATCCTAATGTACTGGCTAATCAAAACCTTCACATCTTCGAGAAATCATTCTAAAATCACACCCTGTCATTTAACCAAACCGGTGAAACCTCAACTTCATTAACATTCGTGACGTTCATGCTATTTTTGACAACATACCAACTCTTCCTACTTAATTTCCTCATACTCCATCTATCGAGGAGATTCTTACATGAGTTCCTTTATCCACGGATGGAATTTTTTCATCTGCTCCTTTACCCATATAGGAGTCTCCCTTATCTCCTCCTTCACCCATGGAGAACTCCACCATATCCATTGATGCAGCTTTCCTCACTCACATCTCAAATCGATGAACAACCTGTAGTACTTACTCTTCTACCCATGGGAGAGTCATGCTTACCTTCTTCTTTACCAAAAGATGAACTTACCTCATCCAACTTGTCATCTACCCTACCCATAGGGGATCAATTAGCATCGTCCCTTCATATTGGTGATAATTATCCATTGGATTTCAAGGATCATGTTGATTTTCTCTCGTCTCTTTTACCAATTTTATTTGAAGCCAACCATTTCCCTATCTCATAGACATTCTTTACAGGGATTACTACCAAATCAACATCATCCCCTACAATGGTTCCATTTTCACATTTGGTTGACCGCTTGGATTATGTTGACAATTCCATGCTTTGGGGATACCTTCAACCGCCTATCTTAACTCAAATGCAATTTTTTTCTCTCGCTGATACTTCCAAGATCTATCCAAAGGTATTTTAGACAAACAAACCTACCATGCCCATGCTAGTTGTAGCAACCCCTTCTTCATCACCCTTACCCACACCTAAACCTTTATTAAAAACCAAACTTTTTTCTATGTCTAAAACCTTACATGTACCTATACCTTCCTCCATGTCCAGGACCCATTACCACATTAGGAATCATGCAGATATCAAGTCTATTCCATCCTCCAAGTAAAAATAGATTTAGTCATGTCCTCACAAGCTATCGCAAAGAATATTCCCCCACCTAAGAGGAAGATCCAACCTCTTAGGCCCAATACATCATATTTTTCCACTACCCCTTTGTAACCTTCACCACTTCCATATATCCCTTCACCCATCAACCTTGGCCAAACAACCTCCTACCGAGAGTAAACCAAAAACACAGAACATACCTCATCACAATCCTCTATTTCTCCCAAAATAACTACATATCTTATGCCTTCACCATGACCTACATCCTCTCTACCTCTTATAGCTACACCACTTCTAGTATCCTCATCATTCCCTATGTTATTCCCTTCTCTTTAACCCATATCTTCCACATTGCCTCTTATTATAACCTTCACCACACCTCCATTATCACCTTGGTTAACTCCGTCCCCTTCCACAATCTTCCTTCCCTTCTACATCACGTACTTCTTATTCACCTTTACCCAAGAAGATGCAATCAAATCCCAAGAACCCACTAACTTCCATAGAGGTAGTTAAACGTATACCACCCTCAAAAATAGTTCACCTCCTACAACTTTACCCATGAAGGTGCAATCCAAATCTAAAACCATACTATCTAACAAACAAGTGGTCAAACTTACTCAACCTCTGATTCCATCTCCATGATGCCTCTTCCAAAAAATCACCCACACTTCCATACATACCCACACTTAGTTTACATTGTGATCCATTGGCGGGTCTTACGCCAAAATCTTAGCTAACCTTTTGAAACCTCTATCATCGCATTTTCACCACTTAGACCTTACGACCCACTTAAAGCTAAACCGTAAGGGTTTGATGATACCATAATTTTCCATTACCTTCATGTTCCAGGGGCATGATGTGGAAATATGCAAGGCTCTTATGACTATTCTTATCCAACTATGTCCTCTCGAAGAAAAATTTGACATGATGATCTTTAGATTAGGACCCTATTCCACCTACACCTATCATCACACATCCTCATCCTGTACCTATTCAACAATCTTCATCTCCACATCCACTACCCTTTTATCCCCTTCCAACATTTGAGATCAATATGGTCCACATAAGAGAACTAGCCAAACCTCTGCAAAATGCCAATGTGCTGCATCGTTTTGATAAACCAAGATATTCCCTCACCATATTTTTGCCCATCATGTCATTACACAAATCAAGAATCATAATATCCTTTACCATAGATTAATATGGTTCAAAATTCCACTCGATCCTAGAAGGACAAAGGAAAGGAGAAAAAAACCAGCTCATTCACTACTCTTTTACCCAATATTCCCAGTAGACACCAAATTTGGGTCACACTTCCTTATGTCCTCTTTCGAGTAGTCACTTGATGTGTTAACCTAACCATGACCCCTTTACTACATATTGATATTAATTTAGTTTCTTACAATTGAATTAATACCCATCCTCACATAATTTATTAATTTAATTACTTTAATTAAATTAATTTACACGCCACTTGGCCACATCACCCAACCACATCACCTGGAGATCTCACCAAGGACTTGTTCTTAGCCTATTAATTAACTAAGACTCAGTCTCCACTTATCCTAACAACTAGATACTTAGTGTAACCCTAAAATTAAAATTCCTATTCTTTCTCCAACAACATGCCTATTTATCTAAGAATTAACCATCACTTGAAACCTGGGCCAATAAGAAGAGAAACCAAAAATAGCGAAGATCTACTATTTTTGGTAAACCTAGGATATCCCTCCTTAACTAATGCTTTGGTTAACCCTCAACCGATGCTACCACCTTGACCATCATCACCACCATATATATAATTTGGAAACCTTTTTTCCAAGTTGGTTACTTCAAGTTTTGAGAGAGCTATCTCAATTCAATCACAAACCGAGTTCTCTCAAAGATCAAGACAACATAATACATCCAACCGTAGAGTCCAACCAAGTACTTGGGCTGATATGAAGGAATTGACATTCAGATGACACTGGGAAGCAAGCGCATGATATTGACCACAAGGTTCACAGATTGACAATCATCTTCCTTCACCCACTAATCTTTCAGGAACACGTAAGTGCATCTGATTTTGTATCATTCCTCTACTTATTCATTAAGTTATTTATTCCTTGGTTATTTGAACTTATTATTCACTATATTCCACCATCTCGCATTTTCCGTGCCATACCCTATCCAACCACCATAACCTTCTGGATCTTTATTCCTAACCTTTTACACATTTATGAGTTTTTATCACCTTATCACAAACCCAACCAGTCCCCCTCCATTCTCTATGCAATAAAAAGAATCCCAAAACCACATGTTAATTAGCTTTCACTTTAATTTCCCCACCGAAATCGAGTTACCTTAATTGTCATTGGTTTCCCATTCACCAGACCGGTCATTAGACCGATGTCGGTTCTTCGTATCTCCTTTCAGGATTTTACTAAATTGACCTTAACACCCCAAAAAACCTCACAAAAGCCTCACCCAAGCTAGATACCCTACCTGAAACCTCTCCACAGACCTCCCCATCTCTCTGTGTAGACATAAAAAGAACATGGACACCTGTTTATGATACTTTACCATTCCCATAGAAACCAAGATCGATTATCCCTAACCAAGATTAGTAATAGCTAAACTATTGTTGGTTAAACCCTGATCGACATCAGTCCCTATGTTAGAAAACTACCCTGTGCACCTCAATCATCCAAATCAGCCCCAAATTATACCAAGCCTTACCCAAACCCTTTCCATGAATTCCAGGACCACACCCGCCTTGCACTGTAACTCCGACCCATGATCTTTGATAGTTTAATATAGAAGCATTTAAGTGGATTACAATGATAAATAATCTAAGATACCTAAATCGACTACTAGCACTAGATTAATTTAATCGCATGTTCATTTGTTTTATATTAAAATACACACACACCTTTATATTTATCGGTGATTGACAACCATCGAAATCCACTATATTGAAATACACACCCACCCACACAGATATATATATATATATATATATATATATATATATATATATATTTATGTTAGAAATTTATATTTATATTTCATGCTAGGAAATCCACTAACCTTTTTCTATTAAATATGTTTTGTTGTCTTGATTTGCATTTCAGGTAGTTCCTCCTAGACAAAAGGGAGTTCTTGTAGTCAACTTGGATCAAGAAATCGAACACATGCACAACCTTCACCGACATCACATTAGGCATTCCTCCTTGGCCTATCACCCCTTATCTATTTCATTAATTTACTAAGAATCGGTGAAACATTTTGACACGCCTTAGGGACCCATTCGAGGTTCCTTGTATTCATTCATTCTTAGGGAATTGTTGTATGTTTATTTCTTTTAAAAAGGAAGCTAGCATTAAATTTTCTTTTTGGTAATCTTCTCTTTCTACTATTTGTGTAAGTGACATTTGTATTTTGAGACTAAAAAGAATCATTCTTTTTCTTCTTGCATCTGCATTAGTAAAAGTCATTCTCTTTCCTATTTACTCTCAATTTATATCAAATATCACATTTCAATTTGGGTTCTAAAATACTTGCATTTTTAGCTCACATTAAAAACTTAGGGAAACCTATATGCCGGAAGTCATGTCCAACTAATGGTTGACATAATTGAGTCATAGAGAACTTTCTCTTCTCTATCTCTCTTTTCCAAAATGCACAAATATAAATTCACACATCTTCTTAAACAAGACATTACCTGGAAGAAGCTATCAATGATCACACAATTAGAGGATTTACGGTGGGTGCCAAACTGTTTTCTTTGTCCAGCTTCTTTAACTCAGAGAGAGGACCACCCCACCAAAACATAACTTGAAACCACCCTTAGAACTTGAATCTTCATAGGACACCTTCCCAACCAAAAAAATCTATTTTGATTCACAAGTTAGTATTAAATAACATATTCTAAAACATAAAATTCATTTATAGGATATCATGTTTTTCTTAGCTTTTTCTTGAGTTATGTTTTGAGTTGTGAGGTAATGTTCTTCATTTTCTTCTTCCTTTCACACTCCACCATCATAGTTTGTGTATTTCAACTATTTATGAGTGTGTCAGGGCCCATTACTATCATACTTAGGTTTCTAAGTTGATATTCCATCTGATTTAATTCAAAAAAATCAAAATTTAATCACTTTTTCAAATTTCACAATAACCGACGCGTCAGTCGAGCGACCTTGATTAGTTTACCCAACCATTGTCGGCTTCAATTATTTTTTATCATTCTACCAAAAATAACATTAATCACATCCTCTATTCTTTTTTAAGTTCTCGGGACATCGTCATACCCCCAAAATTTTAAAATCACAATCAATTACAACTTTTTTATTTCATTTTCATCGGTTTTGCCTCATTTGCAAAAAAAGTTGATTTCCCATAGTAACCAGATGATCGGTTACCCTAACCATCATTGGTCACCCCGCAACTATCATCGGTTAACCTAACCATAATCAATTTTTTTGTTTTAATTTTTTAATTAAAAAAGCTGACCATTTTCACCTCTCGAATCTATTCTCCTCCATTTCTCATTATTTTTTATGTAATTTACAGAGAACAATTTACTGTGTCTACGCTAATTCACATAGTTTTGACTTGCAGCCAAGCCAACGACCTTATGTTTCATGCTAGCCTTCAGTGCTCCCACCTAGCCCATCACCACCTTCCATGCTATCACCTATGGATCTAACTCATCCCATCACCATTAGTATCGACGATGAGGAGTTCACAAGAATCCTTGACTAGAATCCCACTGCCCTACAATATTATCTTGCCCACTCATCTACCCAGGACTCCTTAGGATAGTTGGTATATAACATGCCCATGTTTATCCCTCCTTCCCTCACCCCGACTTCCATGTCAGCTACCACTAGCTTGATGTTACCTTTATCCACTTTACCACCTATGTTGTCTCAACTAGGCTCCACGTCCTCTATAACTATTGCACCTACGACATCTGCCGCACATGTGATGTTAACTATTCAATCACCATCCACCTTGAGCATAGCCTTGTCTACACCCACCACCTTGTATATACCTATTACATCGCAACCACCTATGGTGTCAACAACCAATACCCAATTCCAAAACCTTGTCCTATCCATCCCATAGTCCTTACCCCTAATTAATACCGTGGTCGTTATGACTACCCCACCTACTTACACATGTCACCAAAAACCCTTGATCTCATCTATCACATATTCAAGACATTTTTCACCTACATCTATTCCCCCTTCATAGTTCTTGTACTCGACACAACCATATTCTAGAATTTCATCCACATCATACATTCATCATCAACCCCCTTATACTGCGGGGGCTCCAATTCATCACAACCCACCAATGACCTCATTAAGATGATGATGGAAAATATGTAAACATTAGAAGCATCAGTTTCTAGCTCTCATAACTCCTTAACTTATGAAAAAATTTGTAATGAGCCTATTCATCAATATATTCCCATTCACCCATATCCTGTGCATTGGGAAATGCCCAAATTCAATTGTTTCAATAGTAAAGAGGACCCATAACAACATTTGTAGTTGTTCAAACATGGGTGTTATCTAATCACCCACGATGATGCTTTACTCATGTGAACATTCCCGATGTCCTTGATAGGACCCACGTTAGATTGGTATAGTGGTTTACCCAGACATTCCATTTACTCATTTAACCAAGTGGCTCAAGCCTTCTTGGACCATTTTTTTGATTAATATCCTCAATAAATTCACCATAACTTACCTTTAATCGACAAGACAATATGATAACAAATCTATCGCGGATTTCTTCAGATTGGGAAACCTCATCAACCAACTTACATTCCAACTACCTCAAAATGAGCTTATAGAGTTGTTCACTAGAGCTTGTGCCAGGAACATCTCACCGAATCTCCAAGTAAAATTTTTTTGAGCCTTCGATGAAATATTTACCATGGTGTGAAAACTTGAAATTGCTCCATCGAAGAAAAGAAAATTCAATTACGTAACAAAAATGCCACATTCAAATAAAATGATGCCTCTTCATCTTCAAAGCCCCAAAACAATTATTCAAAATCCAAAGGATCTTCTAACGCAGTAGTTCTCAAAGCTGGCCCATCTCACCCATCTAACCAAGAAAAACCTTCCTATAATCTTTCTCCCGTTCAAACTTTTTAGCTCAGATAGGAGCAACGAAAGTACACTCCAATTGGAGATCCCTATTCTTTAGTCTTAGAAAGATTCTTAAGGCTAGAGCCATTGCACTTCCACCTATAAAACCACATACTGGTTTTGAACCCACTCATCCTATGCTTTCATGGTGTAAGGAACATGATTATTGTAACTATCATCGCGTTTGTAACTATCATCACATAAAAGGCCATAGTGATGGTAATTGCATAACCTTCAAAAACATTGTCCAGGAAATGTTAGATAATGGAGAACTCATCCTGGACACCCCAAACACATTGAAAAATAAAAAATTGCATATATTTAAGAAGCCATTCCCTAATCATACACCATTATCTAATCAAAATGGTGGACCTTCAACCAATGACAACAATGTCTCGTGAAGTTCACGTAGTTTTTGAAGTCATAAAGCAACCAATCCTCAATTTCCTTCTATACCCTCTATTGAGGAGATTATAAAATGAGCTCCTCTACCCATGGAGGTGCCTACCTCATCTATTGCTTCACCAAATGAAGATTCCCCTTCATCTCCCCTTCACCTATAAAGGAGTCCATAATTTCTGCCGATGCCATTTTACCATCTACCTTGAACTAAAGAAAAATCAATGGTATTAATTCTCCTACCCATGGGAGAATCATCCCCTCTTTCTTCTCCACCAAAAGAAGAATCTACCTCACCCCACCTACCATCTATCCTACCCATGGGGGATCCTTTTAACATGCCACTCCCTATTGTTGATAATTCCCCATTAGCATTCCAGGATCCCATTGATCTGCTCTTGGCTCTTTTACCCACAAAGTTTGAGGCTAACTAGTTCCTTATCTCACAGACATATTTTATAAGGATTGCCACTAAATAAACCACATCTCCTCTTAAAGTAGTACTGTTTTCACACCTGACCAAACATTTGGATTATGTTGATAAGTCCATGCTTTGGGGATGCATTTGGTTACCCTTCTCAATCCAAATTTAAATGTCTCTTATTGATACCTCCACGATCATGTAAAAAAACCATGACCATGCCTATTGAAATGAATTATTATTCGTCACCCTTGCCTACATCCAAACCTTTACCCAAAACCAAACCCTTACCCACAACCAAACCCATTCCTATGCCTAAGAACCTACCTACACCTACATCTTCTCCCATATATAGACCTATCACTACCACCCTGGGTGTTAGGTGACATCAAGCTTTGTCATTCCAACCATTAAATTGGACTTAGCCACATCTTCCCAAGCTCGCACATAAATCATTCCTCCACCTAAAAGGAAGACCCAAGCTTCTAGGCTACACACCCCGTTTCACCCACTAAGCCTCTATCACCTTCGCCGCTCGTCTATCCTAGGGCCTCACCCGTTGACCTTGGCCAAACAACCTCATATCCAAGGAAAATAAAAAGTACCACAAATCACCTCTTCATCAAAATCCTTTATTACATCCAACCTATCAAAGTCACAACATACACCTTCACCATTACCCTCATCTTTCTTACCACCCATAAGCCCGTAAGCTACAATAACCTCATCACTACCTATGAGACTTCCTTCTATTCAACTTATACCTTCCACCTTGCCTATGTAAGCAATGTTTACTACACCATGGCTAACTCATCCTATTTGGCCATCGACTTTCCCTTTTGCATCATGTACTCCTCCTTAAACTTTACCTAACAAGGTGCAACAGAAATTGAAAAACCACGACCCTCCAAAGAGGTAGTCAAGCCTACAATGCCTTCCATCGCTAGTTCATCTACCACACCTTTACCCATGAAGGTACAACCTAAGCCTCAACTATTACCACCTACCAAATGGGTGGTCAAACCTATCCCATCTATAAATACACCTCTTGTAATACCTCACACATCACAATAACCTACACTTCAATCCAAACCCATACTCACATCACATTGCGATCCATTGCAGGGGTCTTACACTAACATTCTAGCTAAACATGTATAGACCTCCATCATTACATTCCCCACCTTAGACCTTACAACCCACTCAAGCCCAAACCAAAAGGGTTTGACGATACTAAAATTTACGCTTACTATCAGCTTATAGGACATGATGTAGAAAATTGTAAGGCTCTAAAAACCATTCTTCTCTAACTTTGTCCTCCTGAAAAAATATTTGATGACAATGATCTTCTAGATAAGGAATCAGTTCCACCTTTACCTAGCATTACACATCTTTTCCCACTACCTATTCAGTGACCTACACCACCACCTCCACAACCATTTTATCCACCTCCAAAATTTGAGATCAATATGGTCCATATAGGAGAACTAGCCAAAACCCCACGAAAATGCCTATGCGCCCTACTCATTTTGCAAGGTTCTTACCCCGCACTAGGTTTTTTTCCATCATGTCATTATAATTTTCTTGACACACCTTCTCCATTCACCTCTCTTCCTTAGATTAACATGATTCAAGTTGCCACTTGTGCCTAGAAAGGAAAAGGAAAAGAGAAAGCACCTCGCCCATTCACCAATCCTGTGCCCAACATACCATCCGCACCTTCACTAAAAATCACCATTCAGGGAACCATATATCCTATTTGTGATGGTGTCACCCATCATATAATGATAAAATAATTACACAAATCCCCTCTAAAAATTTCCTTGTATGACCTCGTTTAAACTTCTAACTCCCATTGACATGCCCTCATGGAGGTTCTTCAATCCATCAAGGTTGTACCTAATGAGATGACACATGTGGCCTCCATTCTAACCCCTCACCATGTAGCTTCTCTCAAAAATTAATCCCCTTCCTCTACAACTACCACTACTCACCAAGTATTTGGCCTCAGTTTATCTGACAACGTGATTATACCTCTCCATTCATATGATTCTGATCCCTCCCTTTTCATTTCTATTTATATTGATAATAATTATGATCGATGGCGGTGCCAACATCAACCTCATTTACTCTCACAAGTACAATAAAATAAACATAAATTCTAATTATATGCATAATAACCCAAATATGCTATGTTCATTCAACTATGCCATCACTTACACTCTCAACACCATCATCCTCCATGTTCGTGTGGGCTCCCGTACCATTCCGTAACTATTCTGTCTTAGAGGGGGAGTTCCAGTACAACCTGTTGCTTGGGTGACCTTGGATCCATGTCATGGGTTGTTTCCTTCAACCTTACATCACTGTGTAAAATTTGAACATGAAGAACATAACTATACCATCCCCATTGACCGTTCGCCATTCAAAACTCGTAACATGTTATACCGACCTAATGATATCATTATACTAGTTAAGGCATCTACCATTGTGTTATCCCGTAAAATTGACAAGGGCAATTTTACCGATAACCATACCAAAATTTTGTCCCGATCTCTCGTTAGGGATCCTTGTGTTCAAACATTATAAAATCCCTTCCCGAAACTGGTTTTTCGAACTTAGTTTTTGAGCCTTTTTGGTGGGCGCATGAAATTGCTATGTAACACCAACTTTTGGTGCGCCCCCTTAAAACCTTTGGCGCGTGATTTTCAGTGTTAACACGACTTTTGGTGTGCCAAAGTGTGTTGAGCCTTCCCTGCGTGCGCCAAGATGCATGCGCCATTGTGTTGGCACAACGTTTGTTGCGCCACCTTTTGGTGCGCCAAAGGGCGCACATAATCTTATTGCAACACAATGCTTTGGTGCGCCAAAAGGCGCACATAATTTCCTGTCGACATAGCTTTTGGTGCGCCAAAGGTGTGCTTTATTTCGTGTTGGCAGGTGTTTTGGTGTGCCAAAGGGCGCACGCTTTTTCCTGTCGACAGTAGTTTTCATGCACTTTTAAAAAGTGGGTGGCGCATTAATGTCCAGCTAACCTATATATATATATATGTTTTGCGCCCAAATTTCATTTTCACTATTCACCGTGCACGTGATTTTTCTGAGCCTGTCAGCCTCTGCCTTGTCATTTTCAACACGTTGTGGACCCGTGCTCAAGATTTTCAATATTTATCCGGGTAAGAGCTTCTTTTCTCGTCCATGTGCTTTATTTTCTGGTTTTTGGCTTGCTGGTTGGTTTGTTGAAATATCAAATGTTGAGCTAGCCCTCCCCTGTGCCATCTTTCCTTATTTGTTTCCTCCCATCCCTCTTTCCAGATCTGCTGGTAGAGGGTGTTATTTTGAAAGCTTGGTCTAAAACACCTTTAGCTTGAACCATTGAATATCCCAAGGCAGCCTTAGAACCGAAAAGAAAGAAGGGTTGAGCCATATGAAAAAACCCTGTTTTTTTCCCTTAGGTGCACTAAATGCGTCAGTGTAACATCATAAACAAATAGCGCCCCCACGGCGCATCTCGTCCCTCTCTCGCAAGATAACTAGAACCCGCACCAATGGCGCACCCATCATGCTTGTTGCATCAAGTTTTCATGCGCCCTCAAGGCGCGCCTCTTCCACATGCTGCACAAGCTAAACTTGCGCTCCTTTGGCGCACCATCATTCAGTGCTGCATCGCTTTCCATGCACCCTTAGCGCGCCTTGCGCCCATGCAACACAAGTTATATCTGCGCCAAGTATAGTAAAAGCGTAGGCGCATCGCTCCTTTCAGTAACATTCGTGTTGTGCAAACCCTCAGTGCTGCGCATATATTTCCTTTGCACACGAAAAGTCCCTATTACACGCTTTTCCCATGCACCAAAGGGCACACCAAATCCCAATGTAACATGCAAGGTCCATGCGCCTTTGCGCATCCTGCTCTCATGCATGCAACACGATTTTCTTATGCGCCCTTTATTAAAATGCACTCGCAAGATGCATGCGCCATGCGCCTTTGGCGCTAGTTTAACCTTTGCAACAGCCCTTTCCCGTGCGCCCTGCCTATTTAGCCCTGTAAGCTACATTTTTCCTGCGCCCTGAGCCTAAAAATCTCTAACTCTTTCTTCTGCTAACATTCCAATGGAAGATCAAATGGCTAATTCAACTTTTTCGGATTGGGTCTCGCTTCTTCTTCATGCAGATCAATAGATAATCTTAGAAGAACATATGTCTACATCCAGCAAGAGACCCACCAAATCAAAAGGGAAGGCTAAGCTTACTGAGGAAGAGATGAAGTATAAATATCAAAGGGTCAGAATGCCCGAGTCACAGGCCGAATGCAGCATGGATGTCAGAGACTTAGAATTGGGGCATGTCGACATGGAGGAATTCTGGGCTAGAACTCGGAAAGGTTACAAGGAGTCCATGGATGGAGAAATTGATAGGCGCGTGCCTTGCACTTCACCGAGGAATCCCCACAAGACAAATCCAACAATGAATTTATAATGGTGGTTGCTCGGTCTTACAACAAAGACACCAAATGTGTCGAAAAAAGTAAGGGCGAGGTAGTCATTAACCTCACCGCCCATCATTTTGAGATGATACTTGGCATCCCTCACCACCGGCACTTCGTGGCCGTCAGCCAAGCAGAGTGCATCAAGGCCTGGGAGGACAATGAAGACCAATGCATGCAACTAATGAACGAAGTCTACTTGAAGAACAAGAAGGTGGTAACCCGGTGGCCCCAAATCATCCACCGCAGTGACTTCTCAGAAGAGCTCAGTGATACCATTACCTTCCTGAGCAGGGTCTTCGGGCTTTCTGACGCCCATTACTTCCATAAATGGATGTTGCGCTACTTGGAAACAATGAATAAGAATGTGCCTGAGCAACGCTTTTGCTGGGGGGAGATTATAAGCAGCACCATTTCCGAGTAGTTACAACAGTTCAGCACAACGGGAGTATTCCATATGAACTCCTACGTGGTCTACGCCGCAAAGATCGTAGAGGGATTATCCAGCCTAGACGAAGTGGAGTTTGGCCTCATGTCAAAATATATGAGTATTATCCAGAGTTGAAGCCGAGAATAGCATCGCCCATTTGCCAAAATCAACGATGCATTATTTTATCACATCATCTCGCCTATTGAGGCCAAATCGACTCATGGTCGTATTTACCAAAAACATAGCGGAAGCCACGAGAGAAATGGGGAGCCCTGTTCACCCAATTTCTACATTCACCTATCTCGAGGGCTGCCAACTTTTTGGGAGAGCCAACCAGCTACCAAGGTATGCTTGGGTATAAGCCGATTCTCTGCTTGAGCCGTCAAGGCAGCTAATCACATATCACGAAAAGTGCCTGAAAAGAAAGAAGGGTGGAACTCCTTTCCCCCTCACAGTGGGCCGATACACATGCTCTACCCACCACAAGGCAAAGGAAATGTTTGCAGAGCTGGAGTTACTCAATTTGAAGCATGACTTCCCAGCCAGGCCCACCTTCGACCCAAGGGGCTGCCTGCCAAGAGCAAAGCTTGATCCAATCCACGTTCCTCAGATCGAGGATATTTATATTGACGTCCTCCATGAGGTAGAGCTCAGAAGAAAGGATCATTCTCACCTAGCATTGGCAGAAATTATCTAGTATGGGGTAGCCATTGTCCCCAAAGGCTACCAAACAACAGAAGATGAAGTGGACAAGGTATATAATGATACAGATGGGGACGATTGGCCCTTTTCGGCCATTGATAGAACTAAGGCTCCTCAGACAATTGAGGAGAGGGTCAAGGAAACTCTACGTAGGACGAGAACTGGTGCCGATGAACGACCTAATCTACCTCGGGGTAGATTTCACAACCTCCCCATTGGGCAACGCACCTTCACGGTCCAAGAAGCAGCTTAAAGGCAAAGGTGTAGAAGGTGAATCCAGCACCATTCAGGAAGAAGCCCCTGAAAGTCCTCCTTCCACAGCGCTGCAATGTAGTAATAACTCTCGGATTCGCCAGAGAGAAGCAGCAGGGATAGTCCAATTGGCCCATCCACTCGGGATGTCGGCATTGCTACCACAACAGAGGTCCCTTCTATCCCTTCTTCTTCTCTTCCTTCCTCCTCGAGTGACTCAAGCGACCATCCCTTTGGTCGTGTCCTCTACCCCTTCTTCTACTCTTTCCCCTATTTCTTCATCTATCTTCTCCTCCCTCGCTGATCTGTCCTCCTCCATTTCTTCCCTCATCTCCGAGCTCCCTTCCCTTCCTATGTCTTCCGCAGCAGCTGCAGCTTCCCTCCTCGTGGACACTTCTTCGGCTATTCTCTCAATGCCGCCTCCGTGTCTCCACGTTTTTCCCCTCTTCTACTGCAGCTGCCCCTCCTTTGTTTCTTGGTCCTTCTTCCATAGGACTAGCCTGGATCTCTCAACAGCTGAGCCAACAAAAGAGGAAAGTTCCCATCGCTCCGATGGACTTTTCAGTGATCCCAACCAAAGGGGCAAAGAAGCCGAAACCTGTTGCACGCTTCTCCAAAAGTGTCAGCAGTGAGAGAATCATGGAAATTGCATACCCCGATCCCCTCAAAGAGAAAAAGGATCTATCTCCGACAGATTTTACCGTGACCCAAGTCACAATGGGGACATCTTCTGAAAGTCTCCAGGGGGAAGCTCTTTCCGCGGTCGACGCCCTTTGTCAAAAGCTTCAAGAAACAAAAGAAGAGAAAAGGCTACTAAAAGAGCAAAACAAATATCTACTCCAAGCCTTACAGAAGATGGGTAGTGCGCCTCCCACAACTACCGCCGAAACTTCTGAGCTTCTCAGCCAGGAGAAAATCAACGAATATACAAAGATTGGCGAGCAAGGTATGGCCGTTTCTACTTGGAGGAGCCAAATCCTCAAGGACAGTGAAAGAGTGATCGCCGAGTTTGTCAATTTGTATCTGAGCATCGGAAAAGGTGAACAAAGAGCTCCAAGCATTAGCGGGGCCCATATCGTAAGAGCAGATCATGCTAGACTCCAACACGAGACCTTTCAATAGATGTTCGACTGTTCAGTCGAAGATCTGGTCAAGTTCGGTGTCTTCGGCCATCCAAGGGCCCTCAACAAAACCATGTCCACTCTGGACTACCGGATGGATCAGCTTGAATTTATTCTAGAAAAAATCGACAAGGTAAAGGAAGCAGCCCTGGATGCAATGCACCAAATGGAGCGAATTGTTCTCAACATGTCTCCAGGGTTGCTCACTCCTTCCTTTATCTTAAGGTCAGCTGATGAAACCATCCGGATCTTCAAGGAGATCGCTTCTCAAGGAACAGGGCCAGAGGTCACATTTGACACTCGAATCTATCAACAACTCCGCCGCCTGTAGGGACTTCATCGGGTTCCTCATTGAGGCGGAAAAGATTATTCCAAACTCCCAGAAGCTCATAGATGAGCGGGAGACTTGTGAGGCAATCAACTGAATCACACAAGGATCCTTCTCAGATCAATTTGGGCCGATGATTAACAAGTTTTTGGAATACCGCGCTCGCCCATATCTCATCACCTGAGCAAGATCAAAAGCAAAGTTACTCCCCTTTCGGCCGCAGGATGATGACGACGAGTAAATGCTGCTCCTCCTCCTCCTTCTTCTTCTTCTCTCTCTCTCCGACTTTCTTATTGGAATGTCTCAAGTATGTTGATGCAAATGATGACATCATCCATGTTGCATCATGGGATGATGTCATCCATCAAGTTGTAAAAAGTCAACATGACTTTTAGATATTTTGTAAATATCTTTGTAAATAGTTGTTGGCTCCTTTTTGCCTTCTTTTCTCTCTCTTTTTCTATAAATACCCCAACACTTGTTGTTTTGAGGGATGGATGAATATCTTTCGATGAGAAATAGAAGTAAGGAGAAAAGACTTTGAGCTTTTTTGTAATGTAACAAATTAGTAATACAATATTTGGACTTTGTGGTCAATACCTGTGTTATATACATTAGATCTTTCTTATGTTAGATCTCGTGTATTTATTCTCATTGATCTGCTTCTATTTTATTGTCATTTATTTATCATCGTATTGCTTTGTTTATTTATGCAAGTAGGTTTGGCTCATTTACTACCAACCCAAAAACATAAATCTTCCGACCTTTCTCGCTTTGGAATTCATTTCTTTTCTCCCTTCGACTGCTCCTTCTTCCTCCTCTCTTTCATTCCTTTCTCTTCGCAGCCGAAATAAACCTACTGGGATGAGATCCCAAACCCCGAAGGCGTAAATCTGTGAGACTTGCATAGATTCCTCGCCGGTAGAATAGCAATAAACCGGGCCACTTTGCTTTGACTCAAAGAGGGGCTATGCCCCGCACACCGTTGGCTCATTTATCCATAGATCTCGCCCAAGCGATGATTTTCGGACCAACATTTTTGGCGACTCACTGGGATCGAATAGATCTATCGATCTATGATGGTAGTAAGATAAAAATCGTAAAAAATCGTAAGATTGTCTCACTGCTTTGCAAATCAACTTTTGTTAAAAATCCAAAATTTGCAAAAGTGCTCAAATTAAAAAAATTTTCTTCTCGAGAGTCATAGATCTGGTCCAGTTAAAGATCTTTAGTTCACTGAGTTTTTACAAAAATCAGTATTTTGCCGTAGATCTGAGTTTTGACTGTTTGCAAAAAGTTTGAAACCCTCTGAAAAAAGTTAAAATCAGATCCGAAAATCAGCTTACTAATCTTCCCTGCCATCTTATCCTCATTGTTATTTGTCATTTAACCGCAATCGGTTTTCTGAAGAGGATAGTTTTAAATATTTAGAAAAGTATTTGCTGCTGGTTTTTGTCAGAAAAACCAGAAAATCAGCAAGTACAACCAAAAAGAAAGTTTGAATCTGCGCCATAACATTGCAGATCTGGAAGGAACACTGGCAAGTGAACCTTTACGCCAGCAAAGCAAGAGAGCCCGTGGAGAAGCTGATCCTACTTTCGATCTGCTTCAAAGGCACAATTTCAGCGTAACACCGCACGCGTTTTTCAGCGCTAAGCTCAAGCTAGCCGGTCATCCAGGAGTGTCTCACCTTCACGAAGAAAAGTCTTTTGCAGGGGGCATCCACATCCCTTTCAGTAGTGCCTCATACTCAAGAACCACACTTCCACTCATGTTCTCTTCCCGGCTTTTCATATGGTGGTACCATGGGGAAACGCGATGGGTCCTTTAGCTTTACCACATCTAGTTCATGCTCTCCCTCACGGAAATCGAAAGAATTTTCCCAAATTTGACAGGAGCGGAAATCAAAGCATGGATTCCCACATATCTCGCATTCATCATGTCGTGCAAGATTTTGGATGTGACCCACGAAGATGTGTCGGTTCACCTTTTCTCGAAACCCTACAAGGACCTGCACCGAATGAATGATTTCAGCATTTGCCGCCGGTCTATTACCACCGGGCCACCTTACGGATGCTTTCAAGACAGATACAAGCCTTCGTAGGATGCATTTGCATTACTATCATGGATCACTCACCCAAGAAGGAGGCGAATGAGACCATGCGTGTTTGTCACCCGCTTCAATGCGCTAATCAACCGTGTCCCCGCTTGCCATGCTTCCAACGCCGAAAATCAAAAGTGTTTCTTCAGAAACGCTATGAGCTCGAAAGTTAGTTTCTTGCTCCTTCAGAACGAGTTGCCACCTTGGTTCTCACCTGCCGCCGCCATTCACATAGAGGATAATCTGATAATATCCGGTGAATTAAAAAGGAATCACCAAGCCTAAATCTTCGGCCCTTCGCCCATTACTTCGTCTCGATCCAAAGATTCCAAAAGATGGTGAACGATTTGCTCACATCAAGAAACAATTGCCCAGCCTCTCCCAGCCTCCTCATACCGGATATTCCGTGAGGAATTTCATTCCTAACAATGTTTCACAAAGACCGCGCTTACTCTACAAACTGCTCCGCGGCCATGGCGCTTGAGCTCCTCCCGGCCAATGCTCCGCCAAATTGAAGAAGAAGAGCAAGTATGATGAAGAACCTTCGCCTCAAGGCGAAGATGATCAAGATGTCGGTGAACCGACCGCGACTCTACTATCGGGTATATGGAATTTGATGAGGAAGAATCGATGAAGAAGAGGGTACTGTGGCTATATGCAAGTGATAGTCATATGCTGTTTTTACTCATTTGCAAGGAAAAGAAGCGAAAGTTGCTGCCCATGTCCAAAGCAGAGAAGGCCGTGTCAAACGCGCTCCGATCATTGCTAAAAGAGGTAATCCTCTTCCTACTCAACTCCCTGGCAAATCTTTTACAAGGAAATCTTTTCCCCCTATCTCTCCTCCAAATCAATCCTCTCACATTCCTACTAAGACCACCAATCCTATTCCATCATCGCGAGGTGAGGGACTCATTCCTTTACCAACGCAACCCTTGGCCGCGTTTGATATTATAGATCATGCAAAAAAGACCAAGATCCAAATGTCTGAAGCTGAGTACCTTCAGTCAAACCCCAAACAGCTTGTAAGATTGACTAAGTATATCCAAAGTCAAGTTGTTATATCTAATCAGGTTTCCCAAAAGGAATCCTTTCCATTCCCCCTAATCTCATATAAATGTAGCTTCAACATCTGCGTCAGGCAAGATAGAGCCTTTCTATCTCTCTCTGCTGATCAATGGACACAAGCTGAGTAATTGCATAATTGATTCCGGCTTCGATAACGCCATGCCCGCAAAAGTCACCCATGCTTTGGGCCTCACTCTTACCAAGCCTTTCGTAGGTGTTATTCATCGAAACCAAGCAAGTTCCGTTGGTTGGCCAAATCAAAGACGCGCAATTTGCATTCGTGGCCTTCCCGGATAAAAGAGTAAAATGACGGTCCTCGTTGCCGACATTCCTAAGCACTTATGGAATTTTGTCGGGAAGAAGTTTTTGCAAATAAGTTGGTGGAGAAATTCATATGGATCGGTCTAAAGCTAGAATTCCACCAAAGGCATAATGCAAACTTTGGAGCCTAATCCCAAAAGAAGTACTTGGTCACTAGCTCAAGACCCCAAAGCTCAAATCCTTTTTGAATCATCAGGATGGGGAATTACTTCTTATCTACCGAGACGGATAAAACGGGTGTCCTCGCTCAAGAAGGAGATCTTAATAAAATCTGACATTGCAAATTCGATGGGAGTCGCGCAACTAGTGGATGTGGCACTGGGGCCGTGGCTTGATATCTCCTGAGGAAGAAGTCATTCCTCTCTCTTTCAAATTGCAGTTTTTCAACACTAACAATACTGCTGAGTATGAATCTCTCTTACTCGGTATGCAAGCCGCAAAAGAAAGAGGAATTAAAAATCTAAAAGTGCAAGGTGATGCTGAGCTAGTTGTAAATCAGGTCAAAAGGATTTACCAAGTAAAGAATGAAAGGCTCAGACATTACCGTAATGCAGTATGGGACAAAGATTGAAGAATTTGATGCTTTTTCAATAGAGGCGATTCCAAGAGCCCAAAATGACATGGCTGATTCATTGGTCAAGCTTTCAAAGATCTCTCATGCTCCCACACCCAGGTTTGAAAACGAACAAGTACACCATTGAGGTGGTTTTCCGCCCGAGCGTACCAGATAATTCTCAGCATTGGCAGGTGTTCAACGATGATAATCAACTCATTGCTTTTCTGGAGAAGGCAGAAAATTTTAAAGAATTACACTTTGAAGGGTCTACTTCCACTTGCCGTGAGTCAGTCACCGATCAAGGCAATGAATCTGAAGGTAACGATGGCATATGTCAGCTCAAGGGAAATAAAATTCCAAAGGGCCTGGTTTCTCTGGAACGCCTGTTCGACAGGCATGACCGTTTTGTAAAAAAGAAGAAGCGGGACGACCCTAGCTCGTCCCCAGAAACCGAACCGGTCAATATAGGTTCGATAGAACACCCGCAATTCGTGAACATTGGCAAATGTTGCACGCCTGAGAGAAGCGAAAATTTGTCAAGTTGCTAAAAAATATATGGATGTATTGGCATGGTCCTATGCCGATTTAAAGTCCTTCAAGCCAAAGGACGTTCAACACGATATTATTGAAAGACGATGTCAAAGCCTTCCGCCAGAAGCAGAGGCACTATAATCCCAAGATTTCGGTACCATCCAGGCCGAAATTCAGAAGATGCTGGATGCAAGAATCATCTTCCCTATCCATCACAGCACTTGGGTAGCAAATATTGTGCCAGTACGCAAGAAAAATGGCGAGATACGCATATGCGTAGACTTTCAAAATTTGAATCAAGCTTCGCTGAAAGACAACTACCCTCTTCCGATAATGGATCAAGTTCTCGCAGCAGAATCGATCGTAGATGCCGCCCATGCTTGATGGTTTTTCGTGTTACAATCGATTGAAGTTTCACCAAGATCAGCTTTAAAACAACATTCACTACTCCCCTCGGGTACATTTTCCTACAAAGCAGATGCCTTTCGCCTAACTAATGCCGGTGCCACTTTTCAAATGGGCCATGGACTTTGCATTCAAAGGTATGATGGGGAAAGTCATTGTGGTTTATTTAGATGACTTAACCGTGTTCTCTAAAAAATGAAATGATCATTGTGATCATTTGGAGCAAGTGTTGGCAAAAGCCGAGAACATGGGATTTCCTAAACCCAAAAAAAGTCTGTTTTGGAGTCACTAAGGGAAGTTGCTAGGCCATGTGGTTAGCAAAGAAGGAACAAAGATAGATGCCGAAAGAGTTAAGGCTATTCAAAGCCTTACTCTGCCTACAAGCAAGACTGGTGTTCATTCTTTCTTTGGAAAGGTGAACTTTCTCAGGCGTTTTGTTCCTGACTTTGCTGAAAAGACCCATCACATATTGAACATGATGAAGGGGTCACCAACTTTCAGATGGAGTGAAGAGGGGAAAAGGTCATTTGAAGAAATAAAAGCTTCCGTTGCTCATGCACCAGTCCTGGTATGTCCAGATTTCTCCAAGGACTTCATCATGTATAGTTACGCATCTGAGCATACTGTGTCCGCAATCTTAATGCAAAAGAACTCGGAGGATGTTGAATCTCCAATCGCGTTCATGAGTTCTCCCCTCAAGCCTCACGAACTAAAAATGACTCAACTGAAAAGCATGCCTTTGCCCGTTGTCAAAGCAAAGAAGAATTTCAGTATTACATTCTAAACTCGCATACGGTGGTGGTGGTCCCCCATCGACACGGCGGTGAAATCAATTCTAACTCAAAGAGAGTTAGGAAGCTTGCGAGGAAATTGATCGCAAAGGTCCAGGAGTATGACCTGGATATTAAACCAACCAAGCTGGTAAGGGGCAAGGGCCTGTGTCAGCTAATGGCTGAAAACAAAGATTCAGAAAACCCTGGATGAAAGGGGTGACTACACCGATGAAACACAGGACCGGCAGGAAGAGCCTGATTCTCTGCCTCTGGTTCTATTTGTTGCAACTAGTGATGAGTGGTACTCCGACATCGCTTTCTTCCTTACCTACGGCGAATGCCCGATGCACCTAACTGCAAAGGAGAAATGCACTATAAAGCTCAGAGCGGCTAAATATGTCATCTGGGATGACGGCTTATATAAACGTGGGATAGATGGCATCTTTTTGCGATGTGTTGACAAACCCCAACGCAAGTAAAACTACTGGAAAGTTTTCACAATTCAGCTTGTGGAGGGCATTTCTCTTCCTCCGTAACTGCACACAAGATCATTCGAGCTAGGTACTATTGGCCGACGCTCTTCCAAGATACAGCCACCTGGGTGGCGAAATGTGAACCCTGCCAACAATTCGTCGGCAAGCCCAAGTTGGCTGCCTTTCCCCTAAGGCCGGTCATTATCAATGAACCATTCAGGCAATGGGGAATTGATTTTATTGGCGCACTCAATCCTCAATCGAGTGCCGACATAGCTATGTCCTTACAGCAACGGATTACTTTACCAAGTGGGTGGAAGCCATACCTGTCAAGCATGCCACTTCTGAGGTGGTTTGCAATTTCATTAAAGAAAATATCATTGTCAGGTTCGGCGTTCCAAACAAAATCGTTGCTGATAATGCTTCTAACTTCTCCTCACGAGAGGTTATTAGTTTTTGCTATGAATATGGTATAACTTTGGCTCACGCATCCGACTATTATCCTCAGGGAAATGGTCAGGTGGAATCCAGTAACAAGAACTTGGTGACCATCATACGGAAGTTAGTAGATGAGAATCAGCGAATGTGGCACAAGTCTTTGTACGACGCTTTGTGGGCCGATCGTATTACTCCCAAGAGATCTCTCAGCATGTCACCTTTTCAAGTGTTATATGGCATCGATGCCGAGCTTCCCATTTCTGGAACTTCCTCGCTCAAGCGCGCTGCACGAGCTATCAAGATGAAACTTTTCAAAGTTCTCTTGAAAAGAGAATCATGTATCTCGCGTAACTTGAAGAAAAGAGAGTGAGGGTGGTCGATAGGATCACCGAACATCGAATCAAGTTAAGAGGCTTTTTGATAAGAAGGCCAAGCAAAGGGATTTTCAAGTGGGAGATCTCGCCTTTTATGGGACAAGCGAAGAGAACCAAAGGGCATGCATGGAAAGTTTGATTCCTCGTGGAGAGGGCCCTTCAAGATCAAGCACAACGGAGAGAATAGTTTCTATCTCTCATATCTAGATGGAACCGAACTCCCGCTTCCTTATAGCGGGTAGATCTCAAGATCTTCGTGAAGTAGAGCTTGCTCTCTTCTTTGTACAGCTTTGCTTTTTGTTGTGTTTGCTTCATTGCTCGTGTGTTTGCTTTTGGTTTGTTGTGTTTTCTTTTACTCCCTCCTGGTCACCCTTGTTTTTGACTCATACCCAATGGATAGGCACATGAGAATCGGGATTCTCTACCCCGAGTTCGCTCAGGATAGTCCCTGTGAAGAGCTACCGTTATCCCGTAAAATCGACAAGGGCAATTTTACCGATAACCATACCGAATTTTGTCCCGATCCTCGTTAGGGATCCTCATTCAAACATTGTAAAATCCCTTCCCGAAACTCTGGTTTTTCAACTTAGTCTTTGAGCCTTTTTTGGTCAAGCGCATGAAATTGCTATGTAACACCAACTTTTGGTGCGCCCCTTTAAAACCTTTGGCGCGTGATTTTCAGTGTTAACACGACTTTCGGTGCGCCAAAGTGTGTTGAGCCTTCCCTGCGTGCGCCAAGACGCATGCGCCATTGTGTTGGCACAACGTTTGTTGCGCCACTTTTTGGTGCGCCAAAGGGCACACATAATCTTATTGCAACACAATGCTTTGGTGCGCCAAAAGGCGCACATAATTTCCTGTCGAGATAGCGTTTGGTGCGCCAAAGGCGCGCTTTATTTCATGTTGGCAGGCGTTTTGGTGCGCCAAAGGGCACACGCTTTTTCCTCCGACAAAGCCAGCTTTTCATGCGCTTTTCAAAAAGTGGGTGGCGCATTAATGTCCAGCTAACCTATATATATATGGTTTGCGCGCCCAAATGTCATTTTCACTATTCGCTGTGCACGTGATTTTTCTGAGCCTGTCAGCCTCTGCCTCGTCATTTTCAACACGTTGTGGACCCGTGCTCAAGATTTTCAATATTTATCCGGGTAAGAGGTTCTTTTCTCGTCCATGTGCTTTATTTTCTGGTTTTTGGCTTGCTGGTTGGTTTGTTGAAATATCAAATGTTGAGCTAGCCCTCCCCTGTGCCGTCTTTCCTTATTTGTTTCCTCCCATCCCTCTTTCCAGATCTGCTGGTAGAGGGTGTTAGTTTGAAAGCTTGGTCTGAAACCCCTTTGGCTTGAACCATTGAATATCCCAAGGCAGCCTTAGAACTGAAAAGAAAGAAGGGTTGAGCCATATGAAAAACCCTGTTTTTTCCCTTAGGCGCACCAGCGTGCAACATCATAAACAGTTGCGCCCCCATGGCGCATCTGTCCCCTCTGCAGCATAACTAGAACCCGCGCCAATGGCGCACCCATCATGCTTGTTGCATCAAGTTTTCATACGCCCTCAAGGCGCGCCTCTTCCACATGCTGCACAAGCTAAACTTGCGCTCCTTTGGCGCACCATCATTCAGTGCTGCATCGCCTTTCCATGCGCCCTTGGCGCGCCCTGCGCCCATGCAACACAAGTTATATCTGCGCCAAGTATAGTCGTAAAAGCGCAGGCGCATCGCTCCTTTCAATAACATTCGTGTTGTGCAAACCCTCCGTGCGCCGCGCCATATTTCCTTTGGCGCACGAAAAGTCCCTGTTACACGCTTTTCCCATGCGCCAAAGGGCGCACCAAATCCCAATGTAACATGCAAGGTCCATGCGCCTTTGGCGCATCCTGTCTCCATGCAACACGATTTTCTTATGCGCCCTTTACTAAAATGCACTCGCAGTATACATGCGCCATGCGCGCCTTTGCGCCGCTTAACCTTTTCAGAAACACCCTTTCCCCGTGCGCCCGCCTATTTAGCCCTGTAAGCTGCATTTTTCCTGCGCCCTGAGCCTAAAAATCTCTAACTCTTTCTTCTGCTAACATTCCAATGGAAGATCAAATGGCTAATTCAACTTTTTCGGATTGGGTCTCGCTTCTTCTTCATGCAGATCAGCAGATAAATCTTAGAAGAACATATGTCTACATCCAGCAAGAGACCCACCAAATCAAAAGGGAAGGCTAAGCTTACTGAGGAAGAGATGAAGTATAAATATCAAAGGGTCAGAATGCCCGAGTCACAGGCCGAATGCAGCATGGATGTCAGAGACTCAGAATTGGGGCATGTCGACATGGAGGAATTCTGGGCCGTAACTCGTAAAGTTACAAGGAGTCCATGGATGGACAAATTGATAGGCAAGGTTCCCGCACTTCACCGGAGGAATCCCACAAAGACAAATAACAATGAATTTATAATGGTGGTTGCTCGGGCCTTACAACAAAGACACCAGATGTGTCGAAAAAGAAGGGCGAGGTAGTCATTAACCTCACCGCCCGTCATTTTGAGATGATACTTGCATCCTCACCACCGCACTTCGTGGCCGTCGCCACAAGCAGAGCGCATCAAGGCCTGGGAGGACAATGAAGACCAATGCATGCAACTAATGAACGAAGTCTACTTGAAGAACAAGAAGGTGGTAACCCGGTGGCCCCAAATCATCCACCGCAGTGACTTCTCAGAAGAGCTCAAATGATACCATTACCTTCCCGAAGTAGGGTCTTCGGCTTTCTCGACACCCATTACTTCCATAAATGGATGCTGCGCTACTTGGAAACAATGAATAAGAATGTGCCTGAGCAACGCTTTTGCTGGGGGGAAATTATAAGCAGCACCATTTCGAGCAATACAACAGCTTCAAAGACAACGAGTATTCCATATGAACTCCTACGTGGTCTACGCCGCAAAGATCGTAGAGGGATTATCCAGTGCCTAGCACGAAGTGGAGTTTGGCCTCGTGTCAAAATATATGAGTATTATCCAGAGTTGAAGCCGAGAATAGATCGCCCAATTTGCCAAAATCAACGATGCATTCTTTTTATCACATCATCTCGCCTATTGAGGCCAATTTGACTCATGGTCATACGACCAAAACATAGTGGCAGCCACGAGAAATGGGGAGCCCTGTTCTCACCCAATTTCCTACATTCACCTATCTCGAGGGCTGCAACTTTTTGGGAGAGCCAACCAGTGCTACCAAGGTATGCCGGGCCTAAGCCGATTCTTTGGGCAGCTAATCACATATCATGAAAAGTGCCCGAAAAGAAAGAAGGGTGGAACTCCTTTCCCCTCACAAAGGGGCCGATACACATGCTCTACCCACCACAAGGCGAAGGAAATGTTTGCAGAGAGCCGGAGTTACTCAATTTGAAGCATGACTTCCCAAACCAGTGCCCACCTTCGACCCAAGGGGCTGCCTCGCCAAGAGCAAAGCTTGATCCAATCCACGCTTCCTCGATCGAGGATATTTATATTGACGCCTCCATGAGGTAGAGCTCAAGAAAGGATCATTCTCACCTAGCATTGGCGTAAATTATCTAAGATGGGGTAGCCATTGTCCCCAAAGGCTACCAAACAACAAGATGAAGTGGACAAGGTATATAATGATACAGATGGGGACGATTGGCCCTTTCCGCCATTGATAACTAAGGCTCCTCGACAATTGAGGAGAGGGTCAAGGAAACTCTCACGTAGATGAGAGAGCACTGGTGCCGATGAACGGCCTAATCTACCTCGGGGTAGATTTCACAACCTCCCCATTGGGCAACGCACCTTCACGGTCCAAAAAGCAGCTTAAAGGCAAAGGTGTAGAAGGTGAATCCAGCACCATTCAGGAAGAAGCCCTCGAAAGTCCTCCTTCCACAGCGCCAGAACAGGTAATAACTCTGGATTCGCCAGAGAAAGAAGCAGCAGGGGATAGTCCAATTGGCCCATCCACTCAGGATGTCGGCATTGCTACCACAATAGAGGTCCCTTCTATCCCTTCTTCTTCTCTTCCTTCCCCTCCTCGAGTGACTCAAGCGACCATCCCTTTGGTCGTGTCCTCCGCCCCTTCTTCTACTCTTTCCCCTGCTTCTTCGTCTATCTTCTCTTCCCTCACTGATCTTTCCTCCTCCATTTCTTCCCTCATCTCCGAGCTCCCTTCCCTTCCTATGTCTTCCGCAGCTGCAGTTTCCCTTCCTCCCGTGGACACTTCTTCGGCTATTCTCTCAATGCCGCCTCCGCGTGTCTCCACGTTTTTCCCCTCTTCTACTGCAGCTGCCCTCCTCTCGCTTCTCGGTCCTTCTTCCATAGGACCAGCCTGATCTCTCAAGAAATGAGCCAAAGAAAAGAGGAAAGTTCCCATCGCTCCGATGGACTTTTCAGTGATCCCAACCAAAGGGGCAAAGAAGCCGAAGCCTGTTACACGCTTCTCTAAAAGTGCCAGCAGTGAGAGAATCATGGAAATTGCATACCCCGATCCCCTCAAAGAGAAAAGGATCTGTCTCCGATGATTTTACCGTGACCCAAGTCACAATGGGGACATCTTCTCAAAAGTCTCTGGGGGAAGCTCTTTCCGCGGTCGACGCCTCTTGTCAAAAGCTTCAAGAAACAAAAGAAGAGAAAAGGCTACTAAAAGAGCAAAACAAATATCTCGCTCCAAGCCTTACAGTAAGATGGGTAGTGCGCCTCCCACAACTACCGCCGAAACTTCTCGAGCTTCTTACCAGAGAAAATCAATGAATATACAAAGATTGGCGAGCAAGGTATGGCCGCTTTCTACTTGAGGAGCCAAATCCTCAAGGATATTGAAAGAGTGATCGCCGAGTTTGTCAATTTGTATCTCGAGCATCGGAAAGGCGAACAAAGAGCTCCAAGCATTAGCGGCCCATATCAAGAGCTAGATCATGCTAGACTCCAACACGAGACCTTTCAATGATGTTCGACTGCTCACCAAGATCCGGTCAAGTTCGGTGTCTTCGCCATCCAAGGGCCCTCAACAAAACCATGTCCACTCGACTACCGGTGGATCAGCTTGAATTTATTCTGAAAAATCGACAAGGTAAAGGAAGCACCCTCGATGCAATGCACCAAATGGAGCGAATTGTTCTCAACATGTCTCCGTGGTTGCTCACTCCTTCCTTTATCTTAAGGTCACCGATGAAACCATCCGGATCTTCAAGGAGATCGCTTCTCAAGGAACAGGCCGAGGTCACATTTGACACTGAATCTATCAACAACCCGCCGCTCTTAGGGACTTCATCGGGTTCCTCATTGAGGCGGAAAAAGATTATTCCAAACTCCCAGAGAAGCTCATAGATGAGCGGGAGACTTGTGAGGCAATCAAGAATCGCACAAGGATCCTTCTCAGATCAATTTGGGCCGATGATTAACAAGTTTTTGGAATACCGCGCTCAGTTCCATATCTCATCACCTGAGCAGCATCAAAAGCAGGCTACTCCCTTTCGGCCGCAGGATGATGACGACGAGTAGCTGCTCCTCCTCCTCCTTCTTCTTCTTCTCTCTCTTCTCCGACTTTCTTGTTGGAATGTCTGAAGTATGTTGATGCAAACGATGACATCATCCATGTTGCATCATGGGATGATGTCATCCATCAAGTTGTAAAAAGTCAACATGACTTTTAGATATTTTGTAAATATCTTTGTAAATAGTTGTTGGCTCCTTTTTTCCTTCTTTTCTCCTCTTTTCTATAAATACCCCAACACTTGTTGTGTTGAGGGATGGATGAATATCTTTCAGATGAGAAATAGAAGTAAGGAGAAAAGACTTTGAGCTTTTTGTAACAGAACAAATTAGTAATACAATATTTGGACTTTGTGTTGAATACCTGTGTTATATACATTAGATCTTTCTTATGTTAGATCTGTGTATTTATTCTGTTGGATCTACTTCTATTTTATTGTCATTTATTTATCATCAGTATTGCTTTGTTTATTTATGCAAGTAGGTTTGGCTCTGTTTACTACCAACCCAAAAACATAAATCTTCTGACCTTTCTACTTTGGAATTCATTTCTTTTCTCCCTTCGAACCTGTTCCTTCTTCCTCCTCTCTTTCATTCCTTTCTCTTCGCAGCCGGAAATAAACCTACTGGGATGAGATCCCAAACCCCCGAAGGCAGAATCTGTGAGACTTGCATAGATTCCTGCTGGTAGAATAGCATACTATTGGCTCGTTTATCCATAGATCCGCCCAAGCGATGATTTTCGCACCAACACATTGTCGGCACTTATTCTTCACCCACATCCCCATCTAATGATGTTGTTTCTACCTTTTCTCCACCTACCTCCTCCATTCCCATTGCTGCTATAACTTCTACAGTGAGCTATTTGCTAATTATTATACTTCTTAACCGACTAATGCTTCTTCTTCCGAATCACCTAGTGATTCATCAATTCCTGCTATCCATATACAACCTACTGATCCCTTAGAGGGTGTTTTTCAATGTCTCACTCTGGGTGAGTACAACCTGTACAACATCAACACATTCCTTACTCCTCAAGAGTATGGTAACCTTCACCAACATCCTTGCTATGATCACCATGTAGGCAAGGTTTTCTCTTATGGTCCTCCTCACCTTCATAAAAAATTAACCTATGGGGGAGTGGATACTTCTACCTACTCGCCCGAGCCACCTTCCTAAATGTGACCATTTTCTTTTGGCCTTCAATCTGTCACCAACTTGTGCTTTGACAAAACTTTCCTCCATTGCTGTGCATGGGAAGGATTTGGTTTTGGGTTCTACGAATAGGGCCACCATATCTGTCATCCCGTGTACCACTCATAAACATAACGAACCTAGTGGTATTGGCTTTGGAAAACCAACTTTCAAGAAAAACCACGTTGAACTCATTGAGGATGAAAACCTGCTTCACCCCATCTACTAACTTCCCCAACTTAGCCTACGAGTCTATGGATCCGAATCCATTCCTCCTAACTTTTTTTTTTCGTAAAAACATTTCCCGGGACCTATGACTTATCAATGTGATGGTGAGGCTCCATCTTCCCTTCCATTCATGTGTCCCGACATGATCAATGATGATACACCTTCTATTAACATTGTTCAATGTTGTGATAATGATTCTATTCTCACCTACATTGGTGTGGAATATTCTTATATTCACTGGTCATTTCCTTCTAATACGCAAACCATGTTAAATGAATTTACCATCAAAATCAATATTAACACTCAGGACAACCCACACAATCTAAAGATAGGACAATATTTATATGCCACCAAACAGAAGCTTTTACCTCATTCCTCCAAGACCATAACAATGCTTTTTCCTTTTCCTATGTAGATAAGCCCAATATTGACCCAAACATTATGGTCCACAATATCATAATCGTTCCTAAATCTAAACCCATCAAACAGAAGCTACGAAAAATGCATCCTCACATTTCCTTCTTGTCAAAGAATACCTTTAGCACCTTCTCTTGGTTTCCTTCATCATCCCCAATGGATCTATAACATCGTTCCTTTCACAAAAATTATAGGAGGACTCCACATATGCACGGATTTATGCGACCTTAATTTAGCTTGACCTAAAGATGAATTCCCTCTACCAACTAGTTGATCTCACCGTCTGCCATGGGATGTTATCACTCATTGATGGATTCTCGAGTTATAACAAAATCTTACTCACCACAGAAGATCAACACAAAACTACGTTCATCACTCCCCGTGGGGCCTTCTACTATCGAGTCACACCCTTTGGCCTTAAAATAACTCGATGCTACATATCGAAGGCTATGAATTATATCTTTTATGACATTATGCATCCCGTATTGGAATATTATGTAGACGACCTTCTTGCCAAATCCAAACATCGACTCAAACACCTTATAGTCCATAAGGTCATTTTTGACGATCTCATGAAGTATTGTGTTTGCCTTCAATCTAAGAAGTTTGTCTTAACTATCCTCTCGTAAAATCCTTGGTTTTATCATTTATTTGCATGGCATAGAAGTTGATCTCGCTAAAATACAAGTTATTCTCGAAATTCCTCCCGTTACTAACCTTTGCCAACTTCTATTTATCTGTCATTTTATTTATCTTCTTTCCAACTGCTACCACCCCTTTCATCATCTCCTCAAAAAAATATCTCCTTCAAATGGATGATGAGTGCCACAAAGGCTTTGAGGCCTTAAAAATATATTTCCTCCAACCACCTATACTCATCCCTCCTAAGGATGACCAACCATTTTATCTTTACATTTATGCTACTGATCATTCCTTGGTTGACATGCTCACTAATCATGATGAGAAACACAGGGAGAAAGTGGTTTAATATATAAGAGGTACACTTTTGGATAATAAAACCTGATACACCCACACCAAAAAATTATGCTTAGCCTTAGTTTTTGTCACTACTAAGCTTCACCATTACCTACTTAACCAAAAAATGTTTTTTATCACCAATACAACCACCTTTTATTACATGTACGCTAAGCCCTACAAACATCATCATGCTGCATGTTGGCTCATGTTTCTTGCCGACCTAGACCTAAAATTCACTCATCAAAATATCTCAAAGGCCAAACTATTGGTGACCAAATTGTAGACGTACTCTCTTTGGAGATCATCCCTCTAACTTTGATTTCCTAGATGAATCCATTGCTACCCTCTCATTGATGATACCATTTAATTGATGACATTATTCTTTGATGGTTCCAAATGTTAGTGTGGAGGTGGTGCTGGAGTTATCCTCATTCCTCTCGATGGTGAGCCTATGTTGTTATCTTTCAAACTAGATTTTTAATGTACTAACATTATTGTCAAATATGAAGCACTTGTATTAGGCCTTCAAACCGCCATCACCTTAGATGTAAAATTAATTAATATATTTGGCAAATATCAACTAGTTGTAAATCAATTCAATGTTATATACCAGTTTCGTAACGAAATACTTCAAAAGTATAAGCATCATGTAGACATACTTTTGAATACCTTTGACCATTATGAACTTCAAACCACTCAGCCTTTTCCACTAAAAAAATTGTGGATACCATGGCTTGTCTTACTTCTCGTATACCCACCACACCCTCTCGAATCTAAAAATATTTTTCATAGTACAAAGGCTGCAATCACCTTCCTAACTATTTCGAGACGTCAACCTCATCGGAACCATTAAACCTGACCCACATGACCTTTTGTATAAGCAGTTTGTTGACTACCTTTTCCTTTTAGTTCTACCTCGTAGATTTTACTCACAATGGACAACGCTCCTTTCTCAAAAGTGTCTCACAGTATGTCATCATGGGAGGCCTTCTTTATAAATGTGGATCTGATGGTATCCTTTAGCGATTCCTTATACATTATGAAATTCCCTACACCATCAGGGAAGTTCATGCCAGAATTTTTGGAGGTCACTTCAAAGGCTTAGCTATCGCTAAATGCATTCTCTACCTAGGCTACTATCGCCAACCTTAAACCGTGATTTTTTTATTATGTCAAACCTTGTGTGAAGTGTCAAAAAAACATGCTAATCTTCATAACATGTCTAGTTACGCCTTACAAAGTTGCATGAGACCTTTGACCTTTCTCTCAATAGGGTTTGGATCTTGTTGGAGAAATCCATCCCCATTCTTCACAATGTCATTAATGGATTATTACCACTACTGAATACTATACTAAATGGGTAGAATCCATACCTCGATTTCAAAAAGTCGAGAAAATATGTGAATTCATCAATCCTCACATCATTTTTTGCTTTGGTGTTCCCCATCGTATCATCACCGATAATGGGAAATAGTTCAAAAGAAAAACTCTACGAGAAGCTTTGTGATGCCATTGAAATTTAACTCAATTTCTCTTCACCCTACTACCCTCAAACAAATTACCAAGAATAATAAACCATTAAAACCTTGAAAAAAATTCTTATGATAGTTGTGGATAATACTGAAAGGATTGGAATACTCATATTCCTTTTTCCTTATGGGTTTATCACACTAGTATTCATATATCAACTCTTTGCGACACCTTTCTCTTTTTCTACTACGGTATAGAGGTTGTTCTACCTCTTGAAGTCTAGATTCTATCTCTTCATATCTAACTTACAAAAATAATCAATGATGATGAATTTTTCAAAGACCGTTTGGAACAACTTGAATTATTAGATGAAAGTGGTCTTAATGCTCTTGATCGCATTAATATCTACCAAAAATGTATCAAATGTGCCTATGAAAAACACGTCCATAAATGAACCTTCCAAGTTGGCGACCTCGTCTTGAAATAAAATCAACATGTAACAAAAGAGGAAAAAGTAAACGGGGAAAATTTGCTCCTAATTGGCTTGGACCTTATATCGTTACTCATACCTATAGATCAGGTGCTTATCATTTGTCTTCACTCAAAGGTAAACCTGAACCTGAACCCCTCAATGCCTTGCATCTTTGACCATTCTACTATTGAATTAATTCCTATATCACCTCTTGTCTATTCAACGCCCATCCCTTGAGCACCGTTCACCTTCCATTCTACCTATTTTAAGGATCAATGAAGAAACCAAGATCAAGTGATTACCTATTACCTCTCAACCTTGTCCTCAATATGAGTACCATGAATCTACTAATGGAATGATTCTCATGGATACTTTTTGTCTTTTGCAAGATAGAATCCCATGTTTGTTCATCACTTAAAACCTCTCTATCATAGTTAACATTTGTGTGTTATAGTGTTTTATTCAAACACAAGAGCCTATTTTCCTCTATAGTATTTTCCATGACTTAAAATTCCAAAATCAAAACAATTTGAAAAGTAAAATGGGATTCCACTCCTCGAGAAAATGTTCTACTAAAAATATGATTCCCTTAGAAAGGAAATCTACACTTTCTATCTCACGGCTATAAATAGACTACTCCCTCGAAGGACAGCTATACAAAGCCAGCTGTATTTTACTTAGTCTATCATGAAAATAATAATATTCTTGCAAAAACTAAAATAAAAATATTCAAAAGCTTCCTGCATCAATCAATTTCATAAAGACCTCAAGGAGATAATATACTCATCCCACATAGACTTCCCACATTTACCAATCTATCGAGAAAAAAAGCAAAAGAAAAACATTAAATTTTTCATCATGGACTTGCATATTATGATCTTGGGTTTCTTACCAAGTCAACAAACTATCTCACACTAGGTTATGCTAAAACCAGCCTGCTTTCACCTTGTCACCTTTTCACCCTAATTGCTCACCCACTTAGGAGATGTACCATAAATTTGACATTTCATGATCATGTGAATTTCTTCACCTTTATAATATTCAATCATGTAGCATCTTTATGGTCTTATGTTCATAAGCCCATCTTTGGTATGGTAGATGTGTTATGGATTTTAGCAAATAAGTGGATCTTCTGTCACCTCTTACCACTCACATTCTTCATTACTTGTTGATTATCCTATACAAGACCAAGCCTTCAAAACCTCAATTTAACCACACCTAAATGACCTCAATTCACCCCTGAATTCATGACCTAGAATCAATCATTCCTAAGTGACCTAATTTCAACCATACCCAAATAACCTAGACTCAACTGTGCCTAAAAGTTGCTAACCCATTTCTCTACCTGATATATTCTTCCCTAGCTTTTGGGAGAACTACATCGGCCTCGAGGCCCCTTTTCACTAGGGAAATGTAGGAAACACTCTAAGGGCATGAGGCCCTTGGAGGTTAGCTTGGTCACTCTTTACCCTAACAAAATCCCCCCATGTTTTCAATTAAAATTTCACCTTACTTAGTTTCCATTTTTCACAAGACTTGGAAATTAAACAATCAACAAACATAAATACCTCCCATTTTATTACAACAACATATCATACATCCATCATTTCACATTTCCATGATCTCAAATATTTTTTAAATACAAACCATAAAATACCTATACATATTCATTTCTTTCCCATGTTACCAATAACTTGGAAATCAAATCAAAATCAACAAATCTTAACTCCACCATGCATAAGTAACTTGAATCCATTATGCCTAGCTCACCTAGAATCAATTATGTCTAGACCTAACTCTACCATGTGTAACTAACCTAAATCAAAAACTCCTATACCTCGAATCCATCATGCGTACATGACCCCGAATCAATCATGCCTAATTCACCTAGTTTCCATCACATACACAATAAAAATGGAAATTAAAACCAAGTACATCATTAATACATAAACATCATCAACTATATATAAATAAGAAAGTCTCTGTATCAATACAAATGTAAACCACTACAAATAAATACGTAGTATCTCAAGACCCTCATATACATCCTCACTATCTTTGGCATACAGACGATCTAAAATCAAAATCTCAAAACCCTCATATACATCGTCATTATCATTGACACATAGACTCGATATATAAAAAAATCGATAAACCAATCATATCAGTGATTAATCATCACTTCACCTATTGTCCATGCATGTCTCATTTTTCTCCTCCACCTAAAATGGGTCTCATCCTAATCTCTTCCCGCCTCACCTCGTGATTGGCCTCCATGAACTCGTAGCCTCACCTTGACCACCTCGCCTCTCGGCTCACCGGTCCCATGTGCTCTCATAACTATGAGTGTGGGATCTAATCATCTCACTCACTTCCTATTGTGCCCTGTAATCATCATAGGAAGGGACATCTATCTTGACGGTCATTAGATGATACTTGTAATACTATGGCTCATTCAAGGGATCCCCGAACTTCACCATCAACACCATTTGAGGTGGTGCCATAGGTCTCATAGCAACCTATGAGCTATGATTTGCTAACATTGGCCTCATACCCTATACCTATGAGCCCTGTCCTCCTACTTGTAACATGGGACCCTGTCCTTCCGGGAGTTACCTCTACTGGGACCCTTTCCCTAAGTTTTGGAGCTGCCTATGCTACAACTCCGGGCCTGTAAGGCCACAAAATAAGCCTCGTGTGCAAAGGTGGTCAACCGGCCTTACAAACCTACTACATGCACTTATAAAGTGGATACCTTTACCCCATATCCATCTCCACCCTATGTGGGCACTTGTCCCTATGCTACTTGGGCCTTAAGGGCACTACCTACGCCCGTAAAATGACAACTTGTGCCTATGACTGGTAAGCTTCCCATGTAAAGTCAGTAATATATGCCTAAAGGGAAGCCACTGACCTCTCGAAAAGTATCCTCTCGTACTTTGATGGTAGCTAAGTCTCGTATTCCCTAGCCTTGGTGGTGCTAATCATAGCTATGTCACCCACCACTGGCTATATCTATTGGTGACCCCAACATCATTGATCCACCTGTCCACCGCTTGCTCCTCCTTCCCTGTAGGCACACTTGGTTGTGGTGGATACATAGGTCTCTCCACATCATCTCTCCCGTAATGTGTGAAGCGTGGATGCACGTCTTACGGCAACCTAAACTATAGTCCGACCCTGTATATAGGTATCATCTTGTTCTCTTTGACATTATAACCCCGAATACACATCAACAACTTTAACTGATCTAAATCCTCTTCGCCATGTTCATGCATGTACGAGGGATACCCTAAATATGGCCTCCAAACAATATCCACACCAGATAATCCCTCCAACAATAGCATGTAATATGAAACATCATGTGTGGCCCTAGCCACCCTATTCTAGCCACCAATTTTTACCCATCGTCTATATCTAACTCTGACCAAGATACCCCCAAAAAAATCAAGTCGGAAAACCAACTGGACGTACACATACAATGTGCTCATATGCCCAACAATGTAGAAGAAAAGTGCAACATAAACTAAACCACCGCAATGTCCCATAGGTCCACAACTCCCTATACAACTACACCAGAATGTTGGTGTCCATACAAAATAGATCCAATACTATAACATATCCTAGAGCACTACCATTAATGCTCGTAGGAATCTCCCACCCTCAAAGCATCTAGTATAGTGAAACAACATACAACCTCCATCATTAAGACAACCAACCTCATCTCCTGAGGATGGGCTCATATATGTCTCTCCATAGCTAAGGATCACAAGTATGGTACCTTAGATCACCCATCACCTCCCCAAACATAGCCACTATAGGCTCCACTGAGGCCTTTGAAGAAATAGAATACACTTGCTCACCAACAATTGGTAGCCAAAGGATCCTGTATACATCCTCCATGGTGACAGTAATCTCACCCATCGGTAAATGAAAAGTGTTGGTCATTGAATCCCATCTATCGATGAGTATGACCATAAAAATAGGATCTCAAGATACATGCCTATAACATTGGATCCCAATCAATCCAACATCAGTCATATTCTCCCACTCCTCCGCAGTCACACTCTATCGCATCTCTACTAATAGAGGTGGTACTCTATCCCGTATACGTAGTTGGTCTAGATCCCACATCTAATAAAACACACCATTATTAATACGTAACTACATCTAATTACTTATTAACCCCAACACCATACCCAATTACACCAATCATGATTACCCCCTTTACCTACTTCACATATAAACCTCCTACCCTTTACAATCATGACTCATCACCTTAACATTATTTCACTTACTCACCTATCCCATATCGCCAAAGATCATATTTTACCCTTATCCCTCTACAACTAATATTTACTTGCCCTTTCTTTACCCATTTTCCTTTCATACCTAGCCCTTCTTCAACTTGTCCCTCCTTCACCCTAACCGGTGCTAGTCTCCTTGACCATCATCAAGTGGTTTTCCTTGACTCGACATCCATTCTAATTAACCGGTAAGTCACCTTAGTCCTGACTGATGTCGGAAAAAGCTAACCAACGTTGGTGAATCCTAGACCGATGTCGGCCTTTTTGTGATAACCAAAACTGAAAACCCCCTCCCTATATCTTAAAATTTGAAAAAAATAACCTAGCTTATAAACAATGTTATAAGACAACAATGATTCCATAAACTATGAAATTTCTACCTTATAAACCCAAATCAACTCGACCGATGTCGGTCATGTCGCTCCTAGTAAACTAACCTTGGTAAGACATTAGACAACATCGATACCCGCCACTAGCATTAAAATCCCATTTTTCCCATTTTTACCAAAATTAATTCCTACCAAATACCTTTTGACAGTACCAACACCCATTGCACCCTACCTACACACCTAAACTTCCCATACATTTCCTTAATTGCATTTAGGGACTTGTTATTTTACCTATACCTCATCCTTACCCATGCCATGACCTATTTACCTTGACCTAAACTACTTATTGAGGTGATGAAATTGTGTACTCCTTATACTTTTTAATGCTAATACCTATGTTGTTTTAGCCTAACAACCATACCTTTCTTATTTCCGTGCCATTTATCCCGACCAAACATGCCGTGTACATGATCATACCTAAACATTCCTACACCTAATATATGTTGTGTTTTCAGACCATATCCTATACCCTAGATACCTGAATATCTTAAACCTTGTTTAGATAAACCTATTGACCTTGGACGATGTAGAGTTTGCAAGCTCTTCAACCTGGTACTGTGTTGCGAGTCTATACATGTGCATGCATTTAATTGCCATTACCCATTACAAAATTTTACTTTGGCCCATTACCTATAACCCTATTTGGCCATTTCCTTTATCCAAATTACTCGCACCCTTCCTCACCTACCTTAACTTTAACATACTACACAATTATCAAATCATTCACTAAGTCCGTATAACACCTCATCAATTCCTGGTTTGAGAGGGATCACCTTTACCCACACTTGGGGCAGCATCACCTTTAGCCTTACTTGGGGTAATCCCACTCTCACATATATTTGGGACAACCACTTCTTATTTTTGTCACGCGTCTCTTATCAATACAAACTACACTACAAAAGGGGTAAATATAGACACCAAATTTGGGTCACACATCATTGTGTACTCTATCGAGTAGTCATCTTGACATGTTAACCTAAGCATGACCCATTTACCTCATATTCATATTAATTTAGTTATTTACAATTGAATTAATACCCATTGTCACATAATTTATTACTTTAATTATTTTAATTTAATTAATTTACACCTCACCTAGCCACATCACCCACCACATCACCTAGAGACCTCACCATGGACTTGTTCTTAGCCTATTAATTAACTAAGACTCAGTCTCCACTTATCCTAACCACCCGAGACTTAGTATAACCCTAACATTAAAACTCCTATTCTTTCTCTAAAAACATGCTTACTTATGTAAGCGTTAACCATCACTTGAGACCCTTACCAACAAGCGAGCATGCTAAAAATAGCTAAGATCTACTATTTTGGTAAAACTAGGATATCTCACCTTAACCGATGTCGCTTAATCCTCAACCAACGCCACTACCTTGATCGTCATCGGTCACTATACGTACTAAAAATTGTAGGGAATCTGTCGCCCAGAACACGCTTACACGTGCCCTAATGATGATACAAGTCTCCTTGCAAGGTGTTCAGGATTTGAAAAACCTCTCCAAGTATGTGTTAACATCCCGCATGCCCCACTTATCCCCTGCATGCTTTGTTTCTCTTCTCCCCTCCTTTTCTTTGTGTTTTGAACTTAAGTGATGAAACCACCACCTTGAGTAGGTGGCGGTCTCGTGACCGCCGCCAGGCAGGCGCAGCTCTTGTAACCGCCACCCTGCTCAGGGTGGAGGTCCTTCACGCATTTTCTAGAATGTTCTTTTTAATGAAAATCACATAAAAATTCAATGTTTACCATTTTTTTCACCTCCTTTGTGTGTATTTATGTTTCTCGGTTCCTTGAATAGTGTTTTTGCATTGTTTATGGTTACAAAGTTCAATTTGGTTTTCACCTTTGGGTAAATGGGAAATATATAAATAGTTAGCTTGTGCTCAAGCAAATGGCCCTCAAATTTGCCTCTCAATTTATTATTTCAATATCTTAGCCTTTCAATTTTGATTAGGATTCATAGTTTTATTTGTTGCATGTATAGTAAGTGTTGTTTTCCTGTTTAGAAGCCACATAATATTCTTGTGCTAATGCTGTCACTGCTTTCACACAATTAATGGGAGTAGAATAGTTTCATTCTCACGGAAGCCATAAAGTTGCAGGTTTTTCATCAAACATGATAGTTTCGTGTTCGGATGTTTTGTGTTGCATGACTTGCAATAAATCCTACTAGGAATTGCATAAGCCAAGCTCTCGTTCTCTGCGCTATCCCTCTCCTACTCACATTGTATTCACTGCATCCTAAGCTGCCATTATTTTGATACCAAATTCTATTGATGCTAACATCACACACTTTTCTCGGATTCATGTGAACATGAAGGAACAAGGAGATCAAATCATGGGGACAAAGCCACACACAACCGGATTCACACTCGTTATGCAAAATCCATGTTCAAGCTTTCAAAGTTCTAGTTAAAATATATCAAATAGAGTAGTCAATCATTTCATTTCAGTTAATCTCACTTTCGATATTACCGGGGAAGTTATGGGCATTGATAGTTTTTGAGAAACTATGATTCACTCCTCACTTCTGAGGTAGGATCGAGAGTCTTTAAAATAGATTAGATCAATTTTCTAGTTATTTAGAATAGATTTACAACTGCACAGCAAGTAGATATACTTGGCTGCTTTGTTTGTTTTTTTAATTTTGTTATTATTTTAGATGTTAATTTCTAGATATTTTAAATAATTTCTCTTTCAAGATGGTTCAAATAGTCCATCGAGAAAAACACAAAAATAGAGAAGTCATATATGCTATAGATATACTTTACATAGCTAATTTTACTTTACTTAGCTTAGATTTTTACATTTTTCGCATGACAATCACGGGACCTAGAGAGCCCGAGAATACATATTTGAGCCAATTGTGCCTTAACCCAATCTTGTTACAAGAATAGCTGATATAGATAAGAACCTTAGAATCCAAGTCTTTCGAACAACAATAGACTTACAATAGATCAACTCACACTTAAGAGGGTTAAATATAGAAGATGACCAAGCACACACGTTTTGGTCAAACCAGCCAAAATACGATCAACCTAGAAAAATATATGCATGAATGTAGAAGGGCTTGAAAGAGAGAAAATATTTGGCGGTGACCCTTTGGTCCCACAAATGTGATTACGAGAGACATTCTCACCGACATAAACACTAGCTTAAGAATTCAGGTTGCAGAATGCCCGTAAGGTACTCGAGAAGATTACACAACTTGTAGTTCTAAATATAGAGGCCAAAAATGCATACGAATATTGGATACTAGGGATTAGGACTGATTCCACACATGACCATAAAGAGTCCACAACAACCATGAATCTACAAAATGTGATCCACAAATCCAAAACCCAATGAGTCCACAAGTCAATCGACATAGATGTTGGCTTATGCACATTAGTATTTAAATCCATGCCACTTCCACCAACCACTATCACATAGTTATCCTTGTAAAATATAGCAACTAACGAAGCTAAGGATTTCTGGACTAGACCGAGAATCGACCATAGAACCCACTATACCCATCATCTATCCTATGACCCTATCTAGAGATATACACAAAACAATCCCAGTCATTTTCCCGTATCCCACAATGTATATATCGATCACACCAGAGCTCGATATTGATTGGAGCCTTTAGCGATCATCCTCACCAACCAATCTATCATGTCGGTTTAGGTTAGGAGGGCCCTCTTTTCCTTAGATTCGCAGATTCCATTAGTGCGCATCGAAGACATAAGATTTCCTAATTAGCTTGTCTCGCATCCCATGTATAGTCCATCCCCACTTTGGCTGTCTCGCACAACCTTAGGAGGTCGGGTGTGAGGAAGAGTTACTTGTAGATTCCCATACTCACTTGTCACTTTTCCATCGTACAAAATTGGTGAACTCGACATGAACAGACACAATTCTTTTATTGTATTTTTCATTTTTATTCCATCCACCTTCACTTTTTCCCATTATTTTGCAGATATTCATATACCCCCAAATATGTCGATTTGATTCATATGATAGACCTCTCCTAGGTCTTGAAGCATATTACAATCAACTGAAAAGACAACCATCACCCTCGCTCTCGGCATGGGGTGACAACTATTCAACTAACCAATTGTCAATACAAACTCTGCCCCCTTTGAGGACTAGAGATAGTTCTTCTTTCCGAATAGAGGAGTTGGATCAGCTCGCTCAAACGCAACACCCAGAGCCTTTAGGCTCAAATGCCATGATGTTTACAGGATAATTTGGTTCGTCTCCTTAGGTATTGCTTAGACTGCAAATTAGTAGACAATCGGATCCATATCCATTTTTTGATGATCAACATTCACTGTGTGTTTTGCTTAGGGAATGAAAAATGCTCTCGAGTATGTATCCCCCTATAGGAAGTTTACAAACACAACCCGAGGTCTTGTTGCAAGAAAACACCTCCATGCCGCTACCTATAGAAAATGCCCTCAAGGAAACTTGGCGGGCAACGGCCGATTCATAGCGGGGTACCACATGCCTATACAACCTTAGGATATATGAAAAATGTGACTAAGGAAAATACTATGACTTCACCAAATGAAGTCATCTTAACTTTAATAGAAAAATTTAGAGAGTTAGAACTTTCTCAAGCAAGTCAAAATTATCAATTCATGCAGGTAGGAAATTCCAATCCTCTAGATCATCCTGACCAAGTAGACCTCCTCACATGAATAGGAACGTTGGGTATTTCTCCTCAGTATCCACAACAAACACCAACTAGAACCGCCATTTCTAACACCATTCTAGTGGTGAATATGATACCTCCTGTCTAGTACAAAATAATCAATTTTTGGGCAATACTCCTCCATACTTGAACATATATTCCAAACCACCTCAAGGAGATATCTTCTCTTCTCCCAACATTTTCACTCAACCACGGGGATTTCCTTATGCCCTTGTAAATGCATATGTCATGCCATAACAACAAACCATCCCACCTCCACCCTCTCAAAGCAAGCACCATTGATGGTCGAAACCTATGCGATAGGGACTTATTTAGAATATTTGAAAGAACCCTTAGACTTCACTATACAAAGCATCATGCTTCCAAGACCTCTTCCCGATTTTCCCAAATATAAAGGGGAAGGAGACCCGAATGCACATATCAAGGCCTATGCCACAAACATTCGAGAACTACTCCCTTGGGATGGGGTTGTTGCTAAAATGTTTCCCAAAAATTTAGACGGCATCACCTCGATTGGTATTACAGAATAATTGAAGCTTCCATGCATTCATTTAAACAACTTGTTTCAGAGTTCATCAAGGAGTTTGACATGAACAAACTATTGAGAACTGAAATCAGGGAGTTCTTGCACATTAAACAAGAACACAATGAATCTGTTGCTCACTTCATCCAAAGATGGCGTACAGTCCTTTATTCTTCGGCAAGTGCTCCAAATATGGACCAAATGGAACTATGTGATTTATTCCTTCATTCTCTCAGCAGAGAGGTAAAGGAAGAAGTCCAAAAGTTCCCACTAAGGACTTACAATGAAGTACTTGAGAGTACTCTCTGAATAGATCAAGCGGTAATAGATAGCGGTCGCAAGACGTATGGAACAAATGGGAGGCTAATCACCCCCAGCCAAAATACTACGACTTATCCTACTACCAAAAACATTAATCAAGGACCTAAGGTCCTTAATAAAAATTTCTGTAACCACAAATTGAGTAACCGACAAAATAAAAAAAAAGTTATAAATGATCCACCGCCAAATAACAATCAAATAAACAACAACTTTACCCCGACAATCAATACAAGGATTTTAATCATCCAAACAACAACAACAAAGGAAAACCTGGACACATGGTCCAAGTCAAAATTCAACTAGATATCGAAACAAAACCAAAACCATAGACAAAAATGAAAAATCCTAATGGTCAACAATTTAATCAAAGTTTTGGACCACAATATGTGCCAAACCAGCAACCTAGGAATTACAATCCTAACTCGTATTGTGGTTTCCAAAAAATTCGAGGCCACGACACAAGGACTTGCTGTGATTACAATAAGTTCATGAAATGTTTTCCAGAGGAACAAAGACAACTTTTCATAGATATGTTCTTGGTAGATCCTGCATCACCAACACCAAATAATTTTACAGGGTAGTTTCCCCTCAAAATGCACCCTTCAAGATCTTCAACGATCCACTCCTAAATCACAATAACAACAAATTAAATCCAAATGGGATGAACAAGGGCATAATGACAGGAAACAATGATCATGAAGCCTCGACTTCGCTAAACCCACCAGTTGCACCACAATTAGGAAGTCAGCCATGACCCAAGATAGTCAGTTTAGTGGAGTTAGACACCGAACTACCCGTGGAAGCCGTAACAAGGACACGAGAGTATTCCTCTCAGCCAAGTCCAAGTTACCCACTAGAGACAGATAACATCCAACAAATATTAGTAAAACCCGTAGGTGCCTATGATTTAATTAATGACCTAACAAAGACCTTCTCTCATATCTCCTTTTTGGACTTATTGAAGAACTCTCCTGCCCAAAGGGCTGCTCTCTTAGAAGCATTAGGTTTAGGTCATTTAATTGACATCACTCCACCTCCCGAAACACAAGTAAACCATATAGACTTTGATATCCACCCTCCAGGGCAGCTGGATAGGTATACTAAGTTTATATTTGAAATAAACAAAATGCCAACCGATGCTAAGATTGCATGCAGAGGTGATCTAGCCTTACAGCCTACAATTATGGGTTTATAACAATTATGTTAAATGCGCAATGGTTGACGATGGGGAAGAAGTCAACATAGTCCCCTTCTCTTTCCTTCAAAAGCTAGGGTATGGAGAAACAAATTGTTCCACGACTCAGAACACGCTAAGAGGCTATGATAGCCTTAAAGCCACGTCAATTGGGACTATAATACTACCAGTCACCTTAGGACCCAAAACAATCCTAACTGAGTTTTATATTATAGATTGGGAAACCAACTATAATATGATCCTCGGCCACCATGGATACAACGATACGAAGGCAATCCCTTCCATGTTATTTCAAGAAGTAAGATTCTTGCAGTTAGGAAATATATTCATAGCTAAAGGTGATCCAAAACCATTTGATATACACCTAGCTAACTTAAAGAGAAGGTCGAGCATTCACTCGAGTTTGAAATCCCAACAAACTGAATTAATAAACCAATTGACTCAAAATCGGAATGAAAGTTGGTACCGCAATAGAGTTAGAAGTTACGAACCTAATCAAGAATATCCCAGTCCTCAAGAATGAGGCTAACATTGTCGAAATAGTATCATTAGGAAATATGGAAAAAATTGTCGAATTTCTAGAATAGGATCTACCAATTTTCCTTCCATTTGATCCTATAGGCATGGGATATACCCTAGGAGTTGGTTCTATTCCAGTAGAGGAACTTTGCATGGTAGAAGTAACCAAAACCGAAGAAGTTGACATAGCAAATGTCCCAACGTCCATCTTCCCAACTAAATATTGGACTCTCCATTTCGATGGATCTAGATGTCATTATGGGGCTGGGGCAGGTGTGATCTTTACTTCACCCGAAGGAAAAATCTTACCATTCACCTTTAAATTAAAATTTGAATGTACAAATAATGGCATTGAGTACGAAGCCCTCCTCCTTGGTCTCATCATAGCTAAAAGGCTTGGTGTTAATGACATTAGGGTTTTAGGAGACTCTCAATTAATAGAAAACTAAGTCTCTGAGGTGTATGAGACCAGAGCTGAACACTTACAGCTCTACAAAACAACCGTATTAGATTTGAGCAAAGAGTTTGACTTCATATCAATTGAAGCAATCCTGTGAGAACAAAATCTTCTCACAGATTTGATAGCAACCTCAACTTCACGTTTCACTCCAAGTAGTGAGTTAGAGGACACCCGTTTCATAGTATCCCTTCGCACTGAACCATTAGTGAAGAAAGTGTCAAACCCACTTTTAACGAACATAGCTGAGAACAAATCTACTAGCGTGGATCACGTTGATAGTGATAGAGCTACTCTTGATTACTTAAATGCCTATGCAGCATTGCATCTCACCCATCACGTGGTAGATTTTTCCTTAATCCCACATTCATCTTCCTACTTCGGAATCCCATGATAGAGCTTCCCCCACAAAAATAACTCGGCATATACACGGTAGAGAATGGAGAAGATCTAGAACTACCTCCAGCCCCACCTGAGTTTGAAGAAGGAAGCACTTCTTTAATCGAAGAAATGATTGATATTAACATAGAACGGAAGAAGAACGAGGATCTTGAAATTAGGATCTTCGTTAACTCTAGAAGAAATAGAAATACACACTTGAATCCTCAAGAGAACATCAAAAGGCTTTTGCATTTAATTATAAAGAAATGACAGGGGTTACACCACACATCGCGGTACACAACCTTGTCACCAAACCAGATACAAAGCCAATTAAACAAAAATCGAGACCAATGAAACCCAAGGTAACTCTCATGGTGAAAGAAGAAGTGATGAAACTCCTCTAAGTGGGATTCATCAAACCAGTCGATTACTCTCAGTGGGTATCTAATATTGTTCCCATTCTAAAAAAATGGGAAGATACGCATTTGCATAGATTTCTGAGACATTAACAAGGCGTGCCCTAAGGATGAATTCACATTACCATCCATAGACGTCATCGTTGACGTAATAGCCAATTTTGAGCTTTTTTCTCTCATGGATGGATTCTCAGGCTACAATCAAATAAGAATATATGAACAAGACCAAGCCAAAACCACGTTTATAACTCCTTGGGGAACCTATTGCTACAATGTTATGCCATTCAATCTCAAGAACACTCGGCGCTACATACCAACGGGCAATGACATATATATTTCATGATATTATACACAAAATTGTTGAATCCTATGTAGATGACTTGTTAGCCAAAGCCAGAAGTGTTGTGATCACCTAGAAGTGCTCTGTATCATTCTTTCATGTTTGATAGAATACGGAGTCACACTAAACCCAGAAAAATGCGTCTTTGGTGTGACAGGAGGGAAGCTCCTAGGTTACATTATATCATTGCGAGGGATCGATGTAGACCCAACTAAAATATGGGTTGTTCTTGAAATGATCCCACCGTCAGATGAATCTGGAATTAGGTCATTTCTTGGGAAACTCGGTGCAATCCAAAGATTCATCCCAGATTTAAGCTTTGCCATTCATCCAATCAACAACCTACTCAAGAAAGAGTACAGTATCAATTGGACTGAAGACTGCAATGAGGCTTTCGAAGCAGTTAAGAATTTCTTGTTGTCACCACCTACGCTAATGCCTCCTAAGCCAGACCGCCCTTTAATCTTATATTCATGAGCCACCAATGTCTCGCTAGCCTGTATGCTAGCCCAAGAAGATGATTAAAAACAAGAATGTGTGATCTATTTTATCAACCAAACATTACTTGATTATGAGACATGTTATACACAAGTAGAACGTGAATTCCTTGCCATAGTCTTTGCAACCAAATACTTAAGACATTACATGCTAAATCAAGAAACAAGGGTCATTATAAAAACAGACCATTTACGAACTTTGCTCATGCAAGGGTCCTTGTCTAAAAAGGTTGGATGCTTTATAACCTTAATGGGTGAATTCAAATTAACTTTTGTAAACAAGAAGTCCATTAAGTGACAAATCATTACAGATTGGTTAGCTGATAACCCGTTGGATGGAGGTGATCTAGTAGATCTAGATTTTCCCGATGAATGCATATATTACGTCAAAACTAGACCTCCCATCTCTGAATGTCCTTGGTATACTGATATTATTAATTATATAATGGGCCATGCATATCCATAAGATGCTACACTACAAAAAAGAAGGCAGTTACGCATTATCGTAGCTAAATACGTTATTATAGAACAAGTACTCTATCATAAGGATTTCGATGGAATGCTTCTAAGGTGTGTTGACACGTAATAATCCAAGAATATTCTCCACAAATCTCACAAAGGAATATGTGGAGGCCACTTCGGTGGCCACGCCACCACTCTTAAAATACATCGGATGGGCTATTTCTAGCCCACTCTAGAGCACAATGTAGTAGAGTTTGTACGTAAGTTTCGTAAATGCCAAGAATTTTCCCACGAGATTCACATGCCGGCACAATCTCTACAACCAATCATAACTCCATGGCCCTTTTCTATGTGGGGCCTAGATTTGATAGGGAAATTCTCTCCTCATCTACAGAGATGGCCATAACTACATAATCATGGCCACCGAGTATTTTACTAAATGGGTAGAGGTTATGCCTTACCACCGTACTGTTCCGTGATTGCCAAGTTCATTTTGAACCAGATTGTTTACGATACGGTGTCCCACAAATCATTATCACGTATAAAGGGACTTCTTTTAAGAATGACGAGGTTCATGAATTATGTAATAAATTTAAAATAAGCCATCATACAGCCTTCCCGTATTACCTTCAAGCCAATGGACAGTTTGAAGCTATGAATAAAACTCTAAAGTCCATTCTCCTTAAAATGGTAAAAGAAAATAAATGAGATTGGCATTTAAATTTATACCTGGCCTTGCGGGCCCACCAAACCTCAATAAGAACACCCATAGGAGAAACTCCTTTCTCATTGGTATTCGGAGCAGAAGCTGTTCTCCCACTTGAGGTTGAAATACCCAGTCTCTGCATATCATTATAAGGGATTACGGATGAAGACACTTATAGAGAAGCACGTCTCTCCCAACTAGAAATCTTAGATGAGGCGAGATTAGATGCTGAATAGTGGCATATAGTTTATTTTGACCGGATGTGCTAGCAGTATAACAAAAAAGTCTATGAACGAGATATATATGAAGGAGATCTAGTTCTAAGACTAGACAACCGGATTGACAAAAAGACCGGTGAAGGAAGGAAATTCTGTCCCAAAGGGTTGGGCCCGTACAGAGTCACAAAATACTATGGAAATGGTGCACATCTCTTATGTACACTAGAAGGTGAGGAATTCAATGAAACAGTCAATTCCTTACATCTTAAACGATTCTATGCATAAGAAACCCACACTATTTGTATAATTATGTCTACATTGCATCTTCATGTAGTTAGGTTCATTTTGTCCACTTGTTTCGTACAATTTTGTGATCAAGGAAGTTATTCTCAAAGCAATGCATTACAAACTTCGATAGTATTGGCATAATCCTTCAATCATAGTTCTTCATTTTCATGACATCATCAATCGTTTCAAAATCATTTCATCAAATCAAGCTAGATATGAAAAAGTCTTAACGGTAACCATACCAATGTCTATATGCTTGTTCTCACTTTTTGTTTCTCCCTAGGATAGGTGTCTTACCTATGGTCTGCTTCTAGAAGCTTCATAGTGTCACATCTATGCCGTATGCATATCTCTTTGGAAATAAGAACATACTTGACATTTTGCTAAAATTTATAAGTCAAACATAGATCAAAAAGAAAATTTTAGTTTACACATTTCCTTGCCCTACCAATCTTTGGTGATGAGCTTGCATCTCTTACTAGTGACGTAGGGTTTATGAAAGGATGGGAATGCCCTTAGTCACCTATACCTTGTCCATGGTGATAAGCCCATGCTTCTTACTAGTAGCATGGGGCAAGGTGTAGGGGTCCTCTTGACAAATAAACGTTGAAGGCGATAAGTAAACAATTCAAATGAACCTTTGAAATATTGATTAAAAACAAATGAACTAGATGTCTAGAATTCCAAGAGAGCTCAAAACCCCGAAAAACAGATTTTGTCTACCATGTGGCCATCTATGGATCTAAGTCTAGATAAACCGCAAAGCAAGTAACATTCTAAACTATGGAGTCACTTGAGTAGAGTAGGTTTGTAGCATCCTAATTTGGTTCTACCAAATATTTGTCTATCTCTCATCACTACCATTCAAAAAATTTCATAGCTTGTGCCCTTTCTAGCTCTCGGTGATGAGCCCTCGCATCTTACTAGTTGTATGGAGTTAGGAGTGGGGCAAGTTCATCTACTCATCATACCAGTTTATCATCTCATTTTGTCAAAATAAATATGAAGTACCAAACAATTGCTTATAGAAACTAAAGTTCAAGATCACATTGTGTCTACATTATCATATATCAACATCACGAAATACAAAAAGAAAGAAAGCACTTGTATCATTTGTTCTCCACTGCATACATTTTGAAAAGCATATAAAACAACATTATAGCATACATGTGGGAACGAATAACAAAAACATAGATACTAAGAGTCTGATCCAAAATAATATGTATATATATATATATATATATATATAAGTTTCTGTACAATGCCATCATGCGCTAAGCATGGTCAAAACGTTCAAAGAGCCCAGGAAATACAAAATACATCATATAAATAATCTAAGAGAGCCAAGTGTCTTCTCAAACCCTATGAGATCCCTCCAAAGGTGCACACCCACATATAGGACTTTGGCTACTCCAGTGCTTTGATTGCACAGAGGGCTCATGATCCCGAGGAGCAGCTACAACCTCGCCATGAGAGTGACTCCTCATCAGGTGCTCTGTTGTCATGTATCCTGCCAACTCGGTACAGAGGGTAGAAACCATCCTGGCCACATGCTAGACAGAGGGAAAAATGTCGGTATGCCTACCGGCTGTTGAGGGCTCCCCTACATCCACCGATAACTCTACACGAGTCCTCTCCATGGGGATCATCAGGGTATCAGTGCATACCCGGCGAATTAGGTCTCGCCACTCATTAATAGTCTCTACAAGAAAAGGAGAAAACAAGTTAGAGATAGTCAAAAGATAAAAACAAAATGAACAAGAGTAGAGACAACAACTAAGAAAAATTCTAGCTAAAAAAAATATTAAGAGAGGGATGATAACTCACACGGATCTCTGGGCCTCCAAGAGGGATCCCTAGGATCGGTGCCTACCACAGATGTTTCCACCGACCGATGTCCTCCTCTTGTGCACCGGGATGACATAGTGTCCTGCTACAAACTCATCCTCCCCTCTCGAGGTTTTGAGAAGGTAGCTCCTCTCGAAGCCGTGGTCACGCTCTCCACACTCTACTCCACCCTCTCTGCCTGTAAGATATCCTAAGTGTCATGCCACTTAGGATCGCTGTCCTCCTCTCCACCCAACTCATTGACCTCAGCCTCGGTCTCCTCCTCCATCTCTCCCCTGTGAACTCCTTAGACTTAGATTCTATATCAATGGGGTCATCACTACTGTGGGCGGGACTGACAACAATCTAAAGTAAGGGTGCCTGAGGAGCACCGGCTCTCCCTCAAGCACGTACTACCCTCCTAGCTGCAATAGGTATGCTAGGGTAACAACTGTCCAACCCCGACCTCTAGGACCTCCTCTAGCATCCCGAATCGATGTAAACACTGGCATCACTATGGGAAGCATATCGATGTAGGTAAGGCAAAACTACTAAGGCACTCGACCAAAAGGATGTATCTCCACCTTCCCCATCCTGTCCACAAGCTACCCTGTGGTGGAGCAAGAGATCAAAGTAAGAGCCTCCTCGCCCCATAACCCTGCCATGGCTTGATAGAGTGTGGCCTTCATGTCATCAGTGGTCAAGGAAGTGACTGGCTAGTGGGGTGCTCTGAGCACCGACATATCTATCTATCTGGCTACCCTCACGGCTCCGAGATCTGCCACCTCTACACCTCTCCCATAGGGGATGAAACACTCATAGACCCAGCTCATAACTAGGGTTGGATGGCTCAAGGACTACCCCTATAAATGAAGCACCTGGTACAGATCATGATAAGTGGTCCAAGGAATGAAGGCCCCCTAGGTGTAAATCTGGCCATGTCCTTCAATATGTGTAATAATGGGGGACCAGAAATATAGTAAAGTGTCTCCTTCCTTATCCCCGATCAATCTCGAGGCAAGAATCTCAATAATGGATTGGTGAATCAAGGGGATAGGCAGGCTAGGAATAGATCAGACCCTCACCCCCTTCTTCGAACCAGTGGAGATTACTACGTCTCCCATATATGAAGCCCACCGTGATATCTCGAGCCAATGAACCTACTGCCTCAAGTGTGAGCCATCTCCTAATGATTGGGACCCCTAAGATGCATAAACGCCCTCCAAAGTGATGGCCCACTCACGCTATACCCCTAGAAATTGGAAAGTGTTCGATCATCATCCCAATATGAAAACAAGTCACAAAGTATGTGACTAGAAGGTGCAACATGCGGGACCCGTGATATGCACAATATACTTTGTCCTCTCGAAGAGTGTCCTGCTCATCTTGAGAAAGGGCATCCAATACTTCCTAAGCCAATCACACACACACACTCTCTCTCTCTCTCTTGGTTCCATCGGATATACTCCTCCTTCACCGCATACACCAAAAAACACACAAAATGGAGCAAATATTCAAATGACATTAGAAAAATCATGAAAGTAGGTAAGAGTGCTAGAAATGCAAAAATGAATTCAAATAAGTGTTGTTTATGCATTCTGTGAAGGACCGCCACCCCGAGCGGTGGTGGTGGTTCCATAATCACCGCCGTAAAGGTGGTGGACTTATAACCACCACCCCGATCGAGTGACGGTCATGTAATCACCGCCATGCTCGGGCGGCGAGTCATGTGCCAAATTTCCATGCAGTAATGTTCCTAAATGCCACCTAAAAACACAAAAATGACTATTTTAACCAAAGAAAAGCCTACCCATTAGGTGCGCCCCAAAGTGACCCTATTAAAACTCGACATTTTGAAAATAATCCCCCATGACAAAGATTTCACCATTTTAACATTTTGGGGATAAAATTGGTAAATCAAGAAAACTAACCTATGATATTGCAGGTCGGTATTCCACTTGTGGAGGAATGATTGAAATCTTTTCCCAATAATTTTGACTATACTCGCATCGAAACTATCACCGTGGGTCCCGAGATCAAAATCAATCAAATCAACACGCTCAAATGAATAGGAAAATTGGCCCACTTTTACATATATAGTATCTTGACTTGTTTGGAATGCCTCTTTTCGCAGGTTTGGAGTGTCAACGGAGGTAAGTTCTTATCCCCGCACAAATTGTACGTCCTCATTTCATATTATTTTAGTATTTATTTTCTGATCTATTTTGTCTATCTGGACTTGATTCCTCTTTTCATTTTATAGGTAGTGGGAGTCTCGGAGGGTGTCATTTTGAAACACGGGCGTATAAGGTATAAATTCTAACTTCCCATTTCGGGACCGCCGTACTTGGACCCACCATTTTACGTCTCTTCATGGCTAAAATGATTCTCTCGAGGGGGCAATATTTACGTACCCAAAATTGTAGGGAACCGCACTACTGAACATAGTTACACGTGCCCCAATGATGATACAGTCTCCTTGTAAGGTGTTCGGGATCCAAAAAGCTCTCAAGTATGCATTAACATCCCACATGCCCCGATTAGCCCCTCGCATGCTTTGTTTTCTCTTCTCCCCTCATTTTCTTTTCATTTTGACCTTCGATGATGAAACCGCTGCCCTGATTGGGTGGTGGTCTCGTGACCACCGCCTAGGCAGGGCGGCAACCCTTCATGCATTTTACAAAATGTTATTTTTAACGTGACTCATGTAAAAATTCAATGTTTACCAGCTTTTTTTCACCGAATTTGCTTGTATTTATGATTCTGGTTCCCTTAAATAGTGTTTTTTCATTGTTTATGGTTAAAGAGTTCAATTTGGTTTTCACCTTTGGGTAAATGGGAATTCTATAAATAGTTGGCTTGTGCTCAAGCAAATGGCCCCTCAAATTTTCCTCTCAATTTCTCATTTCAATAGCTTAGCCTTTCAATTTTGCTTAGGATTCATAGTTTTATTTGTTGCATGCATAGTTAGTGTTGTTTTGCTATTTAGAAGCCACATAATCTTCTTGTGCTAATGTTGTCACTGTTTCACACAATCAATTGGAGTAGAATAGTTTCATTCTCAGTCGAAAGCCATTAAAGTTGTAGGTTTTTCTCATCAAATAGGATAGTTTTAGGTTCTATATGTTTTGTGTTGCATGACTCACAATAAATACCACTAGGAATTACATAAGCCAAGCTCTGTTCTCTTGTGCTATCCCTCTCCTACTCACATTGTATTCAGTCTGCATCCTAAGTTGTCATTATTTTGATATCAATTTTTGTTGATGCTAACATCACACACTTATTTAGATTCACATGAACATGAAGGAATGAGGAGATCATACTAAGGGAGAAAGCCACACATAACTAGATTCACCACTTTTCTGCAAAATCCAGGTTCAAGCTTTCAAAGTTCTAGTTAAAATATATCAAATAGAGTAGTCAATCATTTCATTTCAGTTAATCTCACTTTCAATATTTCCAGGAAGTGGGGGATTGATAGTTTCTAAGAAACTATGATTCACTCCTCACTTTTGAGGTAGGATCAAGAGTCTTTCAAATAGATTAGATCAGTTATTTGGTTATTTAGAATAGATTTACAACTGCACATGCAAGTAGCTATACTCGGCTGCTTTGTTTGTTTTATTTTCGTTATTAGTTTAGTTGTTAATTTATAGATATTTTAAATAATTTCTCTTTTAATATTGTTCAAATAGTCCATCGAAAAACACAAAAATAGAGAAGTCATATATCTTTGTAGATATACTTTACATAGGTAATTTTACTTTCTTTACTGAGTTAGATTTACATTTTTCTTGCATGACAATCACGGGACCTAGAGATCCCGAGAATACGTATTCAAGCCAATCGTGCCTCAACCCAATCTTGTTATAGCAATAGATGATATAGATCGTAACCTTAGAATCCAAGTCTTTCGAACAATAACAAACTTACAACGAGATCAACTCACAGTTAAGAGGGTTAAAAATAGAAGACGACCAAGCACACACGTTTTGCTCAAACCAGCCAAACTACACATTACCCTAGAAAAATATCTCGCATGATCAGAGAAGGGCTTGAAAGAGACCAAATATTTGGCTATGACCCTTTGGTCCCACAAACTAGATGCGCAGGAGACATTATCACGATATAGACACTAGCTTAAGAATTTAGGTTGCCGGAATGCCCGTAAGGTACTGAGAAGATTGCAAAACTTGTAGTTCTAAATATAGAGGTTGAAAAGGCATATGACTATTGGATACTAGGGATTAGGGACTGATTCCGCACATGACCGTAGCAGGTCCACAAAAACCAGGAATCTACAGTTGTGATCCAAAATCCCACAACCCAACGAGTCCACAAAGTCAATCGGGGCGTAGATGCTGAATTACGCACATTATTATTTATATCCACGCCACTTCCACCAACCATTATCACAGAGTTATCCTTGTTAAATATAGCAGCTAACGAAGTTAAGGATTTCTAGACTAGACTGGAGAATCAACCATAGAATCCACTGTACCCATCATCCATCCTATGACCCTATCTAGAGATATACATGAAACAATCCCAGGTCATTTTCCCCGTATCCCACAACCTATAGATCGGATCACGCCAGAGCTTAATATTGATTGGAGCCTTCAAGCAGTCATCCTCACTAACCGATCTATCATGCCAGTTTAGGTTAGGAGGGCCTTCTTTTCCTTAGATTTGCATATTCCATTAGTGCGCGTCGAAGACATAAGATTGCCTAACTAGCTTGTCTGCATCCCACGTATAGTCCATCCCCATTGGTTGTCTCGGTATGACCTCGGGAGGTCAGGTGCGAGGAAGAGTTACTTGTAGATTCCCATTCTTGCTTGTCACTTTTCCATCGTACAGTCACCATATATACAATTTGGTAACCTTTTTCCCAGGTTGGCTACTTTGAGTTTTTAGAGAGCTATCTAAATTCAAGCACAAACAAGAGTTTTATTAGCTTCAAGATGATAGAATACATCCACCAGAAGGCCCAAACAAGTACTAGGGATGATATGAAGGCATTGACATTCATAATGAAACTTTGGGAAGTAGTAACAATAAAATACATCTAGCCAGAGGAGAAAGAAAGTTCCAGGGCTGATATGAAGGCATTAAAATTCATTGTGACACTTCAAGAAGCACTTCCATGGCACTGACCACCAGGTTCATAGATCGACCATCATCTTCCTTCACTCACCAATCTTACAGAACAAGTAAGTCTATCTGATTTTGTATAATTCCTATACTTATTCATTAAGTTCTTTATCCCTTGGTTATTTGAACTTTGTTATTCCTTGTATTCTTCCATCTCCATTTTCCATCCCATACCCCTATCCAGCCACCACAACCTTATAGATATTTATTCCTAAACTTTTACACATTTATGAGTTTTTATCACCTTATCACAAACCCAACCAATCCCCCTCCATTCTCTGTGCAATCACAGAGAATCCCAAAACCACTTGTTAATTAGATTTCACCCAAATTGCCCGTACCGACGTTAGTTACCTTAACCGTCGTTGATTTCCCCTTCACTAACACCGGTCACCAAAATGATGTTGGTTGGTGTATCATTTTTTAGGATTTTACAAAATTGACCTTAACACCCTAAATAACCTCACAAAAGCCTCACAAAATCCTCACCCAAGCCAGATAGCCTACCTAAAACCTCTCCACAGATCTCCTCTTTTCTCTGTGCGAGACAAAAAAATAACTTGGACACTGTTTATGATGCTTTACCATTCCGATAGAAACCAAGATCAGTTATCCCTAACCAAGATCGGTCGTAGCTAAACCATCATTGGTCAAACCACGGCCGACATCGGTCCTGTCTTTGAAAAATTTCCTCGAGCACCCGAATCACCCAAATCAACCCGAAATTATACCAAGCCTTACCTAGACCTTGTCTCGTGACTTCCAGACCACACGCCTAGTATGTGACTCGACCCGTGACCTTTGACATTTTAATATCAAAGCATTTAAGTGGATTAAATTTAATAATAAATCTAAGATACCTAAATCATACTACTAACACTAAATTTGTTTATCTGCATTTTCATTTATTTTATATTAAAATACATACATACATACATACATACATACATACACACATACACACATACTTATATATATATCGGTGGATTGATAACCATTGAGGAAGTGTCATACTTCTTGGATATAGCTCATGCTAGGAAATCCGCTAACCTTTTTCTATTAACTATGTTTTTGGTCTTCCTTTACATTTTAGGTAGTTTCTCCTAGACATAAGGGAGTTATTGCGATCAACTTGGATCATGAAATCAGAATGTGCCCACAACCTTCAATCGACATTTCAACATGTATTACTCCTTGTGATATCACCACTTATCTGTTTCATTAATTTGCTAAGAATCCGATGAAACAAATCCATCTATACCTGTACTAAAAATCACCATCCATGCACCCACATACCCTATTTCGATGGGGTTTCCCATCGTATAATGCTTAAAAAGTTACACTTGTCCCCTCTCAAAATATCCTTTTACAACCTTTTGCAAACCTTTGAGTCTCATCAATAGGCCCTCATTGAGGTTATACATTCTATTGAGGTTCTACCTAATGACCCTACGATGTTACATCCATTATCACTCTTCACCATGTAGCTTCTCTCATAACTTCAACCCTTCCTCTGCTCTTGCTACCACTCATCAAGTAGTTGTCGGTTTCTATGACGACGATATTGTATCTCTCGAATCATATTATCCTGATCCTATCTTATTTATTTCTGTATACATTGATAATATACTCATTTGATGCATTATGATTGATGGCGGTGCGAATATTAACATAATTTCTTCCCATGCGAATAACCAAATACACATCCATGTCAATTTCATGCATAATAACCAAGTTATGTTGCATTCATTCAATAATGCCATGAATTCAACCATTGGCACCATCATTCTCCACATTTGTGTGGGCCCTCATGCCATTCCTAAATTATTCTATGTCTTCGAGGGAAAGTTCTATTACAACACGCTACTTGGCTGACCCTGGATTCATGTCATGGGTTGTGTTCCTTCAACCTTACACCGTTGTTTAAAATCAAACATGAAGGGGACAACTATACCATTCTAGCTGACCCTTGAATATTCAAGACTTGTAACATGTTGAATCAACCCAATGATGTCCTTATACCAGTTAAGGCATCTACCACTGCTACCACTTCTTCTTCAGCCACTACCTCACCCACCATTGTTACTGCTACATCTTCCATAAAAAAATCCTCTATTCCCACTACTTCTCTAGCTTCTGTAGTTGAGCCAATAGCCAACACATCTAGTTCTCAAACAACTTAGGCTTCATCTTCCCAAATTTCTAGTGATTCATTAATTCCCACTACCCACATACCAACTACTCGATCCCTTAGAAGGGTTTTTTTCAATGCCTCACTCTAGGGGAGTACCACATTTATAAGATCGACACATTCCTTACTCCTCTTGAGAGTATGGTAAACTTCACTAAAATCCCGCTATGATCACCAAATAGGTGAGGTTTTACCCTATGGTCCTCCCCATATTTGCATGAAATTAATGTATGGGGGACTTGATTCTTATACCTAATCACTCAAGCCACCTTCCCAAGCTCCACCATTTTTCTTCTGACCTTTAATTTCTTACCATTCACTTCTTCACCCACCCCTTCGTCCATCATTGTGCTTGGAATGGATTATATTTTGTTTCTTTGAACAAGGCCAACACATTGTCATTCCTTGCACCACTCATAAGCATAAAGACCATAGTCGTATAGGATTTTTTAACCACCTTCTAGGAAGGCTTGAGTCGAACTCATTCGGGATGATAAAAATTCCCACCCCATTCACCAAATTCACCACCTTCACTTACATAGTCTATAGACCTAGAATCCATTCATCCTAACTTTATTTGTTAACATCATTTCCTTGTTACCTCTGAATTATAAACATGATTGCAAGGCTCCCTCTTTTCCTCCCTTCCTGTATCATGACATGATCAATGACGATACCCCTTCTATTAACATCGTTCAATGTCAGGATGATGAGTCTATTCTCACTTACCTTGGTGTGGAAGATTCTTATATTCACCAATCATTACCTTCTAAGATGAAAACCATGTTGAATGAATCGACTATCGAAATCAATATTCACACTCAAGACAACCCACACATTCTAAAAACATGCCAATATTTAGATGTTGTTGAATAGGAAGATTTCATTTCTTTCCACTTTGGGATCATAGTAAAAATTTCCTTGATCCTATGAATATGTGCCCGATATTGATCCAAACATTGCGGTCCACAATATCATAGCCATTCCGATGCTAAACCCGTGAAACAAGTTGTGAAAAATGCATCGTTGCATTGCCATTGTTGTCAAAGAAGAACTCCAGTGTCTTCTTTCAATTTCCTTCATTCTACGAATAATTATCCCCAATGGATCTCTAACATTGTTCTGTCACAAAAATGACAGGGGAATCTGCACTTGCATGGATTTTTGTGACCTTAACTTAGCTTTCCCTAAAGATGACTTTCCTCTACCTAGTATTGAAAAACTAGTTGATCTCACTTTGTTGGCCATGAAATGCTATCACTCATAGATGGTTTCTCGGGTTTTAATAAAATATTGCTCACCTCGGAAGATCAACACAAAATTATCTCATCACTCCTTGGGGACGTTTTTTTATCATGTAAAGCCCATTGGCATTAAAAATGCCAGGCTTCATATCAACGGGATATAAGTTATATTTTTCATGACATCATGCATAACATATTGGAAGATTACGTTGATGATATTCTTGCTAAATCTAAACATCAAGCGAGGCACCTTGTTGTCTTTAAAGTTGTATTTTACCATCTCATCAAATACTGCATTCACCTTCAACCTAAGAAGTGTGTCTTTGTTGTTCTCTCCAGAAAGATCCTAGGTTTTATTATTTCTTTGCGTGGCATTGGAGTTGATCCCACTAAATTCAAGGATATTCTCAAAATGCCTCCACTAACCTTCATCAACTTCATAGTTTGTAAGGCAAGTTGTAATCTATTCATCACTTTATTTCTCAACTTTTTGACAACTGCAATCCATTTCATCATCTTCTCAAAAGGATGTCTCCTTCAAATGGGATAATGAATGCCAAAATCCTTCAACAATTTAAAACAATACCATCTTTTAAATTTTTTTCTCATTTCCCCTAAGGATGAATAACCATTTTACCTTTACATTTCTACTAATGATCATTCCCTTAGTGCCACAATCACTCATCATGATGGGAAACACAAGAAACAAGTGGTTTGTTATATACTCGTATGCTTCTAGACTAAGAAACTAGATATACTCACACTAAAAACTCTGCTTAGCCTTAGTTTTTATCACTGCTAAACTTTTCCATTACCTACTTAACCAAAAAACCTTTGTTGTCACCAATACTAACCCCTTACATTACATGTATGGTAAGCCCTACCAACATCAACATGCTACACGTTGGCTCATACTTATTGCAGACCTAGATATTTAATTCATACATCAAAAATATGGCAAAGGAAAAATAATTGCTAACCAACTCGCAGACTTAGCTCTCTCTCAAAACCAATATTCTAACTTTTATTTCCTATTGAATCCATTGCTAACCTTATTCTTCGATGGATCTAAATGTCATCGTGGGGGTGGTGCCAAAGTTATCCTCATCCCTCTTGATGGTGAACCTATGCTATTATCTCTCAAACTAGATTTTGATTGTACTAAAAATATCACCGAATATGAAGTAATCGTTTTAGGTCTTCAAATGACCATAGCCTTAGATGTTAAATCAATTAATATATTTGGTGACTCTCAAGTGGTTGTGAACCAAATTAATCATATATACCAAATGTCGTAATGAAATAATTCAAAAGTATAAGAATCATATTGACATGTTTTTCAAAGCCTTTGACAATTATGAACTTAAAACCACCTCACGTTACCTAATAAATTTACGAGACACCATGGCCTATCTTGCTTCTCAAATCCCTGCCTTTCCCTATGAATCAAAAATATTTGTCACAGTAAAAAGGTTGCAATCACTTTCTTATCTAATATGAGATGTCAACTTTGTAGGAAACATTAAAACTGACCCACGTGACCTTTGGTATAAGCAGTTTGCTGACTATCTTTCCCTTTCAATTCTTCCTCCAGATCTTACTCGTAATGGACAACGAGCCTTTCTCAAAAGTGTATCTCGCTATGTCATCATGGGTTGTCTTCTCTATAAACAAAAATTTGATGCTATCCTCTTACGATGCCTTAGGAGTTCTGAAATTCCATACACCATCAAAGAAGTTCACAAAGGGATATGTGGGGGTCACTTTAGTGGCTTAGCTGTTGTTAAGCATATCCTTCTCCTAGGATATTACTGGACAACCCTAAACTGTGATTGTTGTGACTATGTCAAGCATTGTGTGAAGTTTCAATGACATGCTAATCTTCATCACACCCCTAGTCATGCCTTACAGGTCACACACAAACTTTGGCCTTCCTCTCAATGGGGCTTGTATCTTTTCGAGAGAGATAAACCTTCATTCTTCCCAATGTCATCAATGGATTATTACCACTACCAAATATTACACTAAATAGGTGGAATCCATACCTCTTATTTCTATCAAAGATGAGAAAATATGTGAATTCATCAATCATAACATCATTTTTCACTTTGGTGTTGCTCATCACCTCATCAATGATAATGGAAAAAAATTCAAAAACAAAATCATATGGAAGCTCTGTGATGCCTTTGGTATTCAACTTAGTTTTTCTTCACCTTATTATCCTAAAAAATGGCCAAGATGAATCAACTAAAAAAACTCTAAATAAAATTCTTATGAAAGTGGTTGACGATACTAATAAGGATTGACACACACACATTCCTTTTTCCTTATGGCCTTATCACACTAGTATTCACACCTCAACTACTGCCACATCTTTCTATTTTGTCTACGGTACATAGGTTATCTTGCCTCTCGAATTCTGAATTCCATCTCTTCATATCTATCTCAAATATATAGTCAATGATGATGATTCTTGTAAGGATCATTTGGCACAACTTGAGTTATTAAACAAACACTGTCAAAATTCTCTTGATCACCTCCAAATCTACCAAAAATGTATCAAACGTGCATATGATAAACATGTCCAAGAATGAACCTTTCAAGTCAATGACCTTGTAGTAAAAGAAAATCAACATGTAACAAAATCATAGAAAAGTAAACGGGGAAAGTTTGATCCTAATTAGCTTGGATATATTGTTACTCATGCCTATGGATCAGGTGCTTATCGTTTATCTTCACTCGAAGGTATAAAAGAACCTGAGCCCCTTAATGCCTCACATATTCAACATTCTATTGATGAATCAAGTCCTATATCATCTTTTGTCTATTAAACACTTGTCCCTTGAGCAACATTCACCTTCCATTTACCTATTTTAAGGATCAATGACTAAATAAGAATCATGTGATTACCCATCACCTTTTATCCTTATCTTCAATATGAGTACCATCGCTCTACTCATGGCATGATTCTCATGGACACTTTTCATCTTTTTAATGATGGAATCTCATGATTGTTCATCACTTAAAACCTCTCTTTCATAGTTAACTCATGTGTGTTATGGCATTGTCTTTATAAAATAATCCTATACTTCTCTATAGTCTTGTCCATGAGCTAAAAGTCCAAAGAAAAAAATAAAAAGTAATATACGGGATTTTCAAATTCAGACTCCTCGAGTTAAAATTCTAGAAAAAATATGACTCTAAAAAGGGACATCTATCTTTCCATCTTTCTACCATAAATAGATTGCTCCTCGAAGGACAACTATACAAAGATAGCCATATTGTACGTAATCTATAAAAAAGATGAATATTTCTACAAAAAAATAAAAAATAAAAATATGTTGAAGCTTCCCACATCGATCACCTTCACGAAGACCTCAATGAGATATTCTATTGATCCTAAATAGACTTCTTGCATTGAGAAGTATATCAAACAAAAGTAAAAAGAAAAAAATATTTTTTTGTCATGGACTTTCATATTTTGATCTTGGATATCTTACGAAAAGGCATGTTGTCTCACACCAGGGTTACGATAAAACAACCTCTTTCACCTCACCGAATTTCCTTTCTAATATTCTACCTACTAAAGTGACATGTTGTAAATGTAACATTTCATGATTATGTGACCTTCTTCACCCTTAGAACACTCAATTATGTAATGCCTTTAGGGTATTACATTCATAGGCCAATATTTGATATGATAGAATCATAATGGTTCTTAGTACTTAGGCATATTTTTGTATCCTCTCAACCATTCTCCTCTTTTCTTACTTATTGATCCTCCTTAACATGACCAGACCTTTGATACCTATATTCTATTATTTCCTCTTCCACCAATATCACACGTATCTATTCAACGTAGACAAAAAAATGTATATTCAATCGATACTCAACCATGCCTATTTGACCTATACTCAACCATGCCTATTCAACCTATATTGAACCATGCCTATTCAACCTATACTTAACCATGCCTATTCGATCTATACTCAACCATTCTTAAATGACCTAGAATTACTCTTTCCTAAAACCTACCAACTCATTCATCTCCCTCATCATATTATTCCCTAGCCTATGGGAGAACTACATCGGCCTGAGGCCCCTTTTCTCGAGGCTATGTAGGTAGCACTCTGAGGGCATGGGGCCCTTGGAGGTTAGCTTGACCAATTTTTCCCCTAACCAATTTTCCCCCTTTATATTCACATTTTACCCTAGTTAGTTTCCATTTTACACAAAACTAGGAAATTAATCTATCATAAAAACATACATACCTACAATTTTATAACATCAACCATATCATACATCAATAATTTAGAATTTACGTGATATCAAATACTTGAAAATTTAACCAAGATGTACATACAACACATTATTTCCATAAAATCAAGAACTGGAAATCACATGATTCAACTGCGTGCGTATGACCTGGAGTCAATCATGTCTCGTACCTAACTCCACCATGCCTATACTTGACTCAACCATGCCTGTACCTAATTCCACCATGCCTATACTTGACTCCACCATGCCTATACCTGACTCCATCATGCCTACATGACCTCGACACGCTCATTCCTAACTCATACAAGTACATCATCCATCCAACAAACATCATCAACTATATAATGGGAGTTTCGTGTATCAATACATATATACATAGATATAAATAAGTCTCAATATCTCAAAACTCTCATGTACAATCTCACATCTTCGACACATAGGCGTATATATAACAAAAAAATCAAAGTGATAATACAATATCAAATATGGATATCAATCATCTCCCCACCTGATGCCCTCCTCTTTGGTCTCACATGTCTCCTCCTCCTTTCCTATGCAAGGCTTAGTCCCTAGGAACTAGTAACCTCACCTTGTCCCTATCTCTGGGCTGATGAACTCTTGTGCTACTTGAGCTATGAGTCATGGATCTAGTCCACTCACGACTACCCTGCTGGGATTAGTGCTCGGTGTAGGAGGGCACATCAATAAATATAGTCGCTAGTTGGTCCCGATCATAGCATGCCTTGTTAAGGGATTCCTTGAACCTTGCCATAGATACAATCATGGAGGTGCCATCGAATCAATGCCACTTGTGATTTTTTCCCTACTGAAAGTTGAACCTTTCTGGTATAGGAGCATGTACAATGGGACCCTTTCTTGGTGCCTGCTGGGGGTACTTGTGTGGCTACTTGAGCTTGTAAAGATTCAATCAGAATCGTGTTATGGAAAAATGGCCTGTAATTTAGCTACCTATGACCGTAAGGTGACTACCTATCATCCATCCCCATCTCCACCCTATATGGGAGCTTGTGCCTATCCCCATCACTGTGCTTGCAAGGTGGTCACTTGTGCTGTTCCCTATTAGTTGTCCCCGTAACCAAATATTCTCGTGCCTATAGGACAGCCACCTACCCATCTAATGTATCTCTCTCAAATATGACCGTAGCTAAATAAGGTTTTCTTATCCTTGGTGGTGTCTCCCATAGATGTGTCACCCACTACTACTTATATCCATTGGTGACATCTACATCATCAATCCATCAATCTTGCACCGGTACCTCTTGCCCGGTGGGATCACTCAAACATGCTGAAGACATGGGTATCTCCATGTCATCTCTACAATACTATGGGAAAGGTGGGTTCACGTCTTGCTATAGTCCGAACAGCCGTAAATCGACCACATCCACAAGTATCATCTTATGCTCATCATCATGTTTCCCTTGTATCCATATCAATAACTGAAGCTCCTCTAACTCTTCAACGATGCATCTATATGAAATAATTCCAACATATGGCCACCACTCAATATTCTCCACTCGATAGGCCCTCAAACAACCTCCCTTAGCATGTAACATCATATGTATCCCCGAGCACTCTCGGTTCTTCCCCTCTTGGTACCCATCTCCTGAAACCCACTTTGTACAAACCATCCCTAAACCAGTCCTATAAGGTAACTAAACTAGATGCACACACAATGTGCTCATACACACAACAACGTAACACCTATATACAACACATACCAACTCTCATGTACCTACCATAGGCCCATAGCTCCCTATATAGATGGACTAGAAAATTTGGTGCCTAAAAAAAACATATCCGCTCCTCAATCATGTCCTATAGCACCCCCATTATTTCTCATGGAAATCTCCCACCCTTAGAATCTAGGAGAACAAAAACCCTACTACCACCATCATAAAAATAGATAGCCTAGTCTCCTATGGATATGCCACATACATATCCCCATAACTCATACTCACACTGTGATAACTCAACATGTCAATTACCTCACCAAATATCACCATTGTGGGCTCCACCAACACCTCCATCAAAATCAAATACAATGGCTGCCCACAAATAGGAAGCGAGTGGACCTATACACGTCCTCTAATGTGACGGTCATCTCTCGTAACACATTTATAGTTATATTCCTCTTTTTCTTGAGTGTTGGCATGTGATTTTCTTGAATGAGGTGTGTTTTCTTGATTGTTGAAAATCATGGTTGTTGTGGATAAATCATTTCTGCTCTTTGAGTCATCAGACTGAAATGATATGGCTTGTGATAATCCATTTTCTCTTTTTGTAGGTAAGTTACAATTTGGTTTTGAGAGTTGCAAACCTATCTCTTTTAACTGACTCATCCTTGGATCAATTCTAGTGATCCAAGGAATGTTTTAAATCTCCTTACTGGACTGAATGGTAAATTGACATTCATAGGTGGAGAGACATAGTGGACTGAACTTTGTATGTTACAAATTCTTTGGTCTTGTATGAACATGCCTTCATTCGGTTGTAAGTTTGTGCTTGGGTCTTTGGGATTGATCTCTTCAAGACATTAATGGCATAAGCTAATAAAGTATGCTTCACGACGATGAGGGGAATCTAAATCCTAAACCTAAGGGATTATCCTAATGGTAACCTAAACTAGGTAAAAGCACCTACTTCCTATCTATGTCTACTTATTTGGGTTTCAATCTAACCTAAGATTCTTATTCTATTTTGTTGGGATGGCGTCCTAACCTAAGTTCTTGTGCTAAATGAATAAGGGAGAAATTACTAAGGTAATACTAGGCTATTTAACCTAATACCTAATACTATATGGTTGTGAATTTGATCTAACCTAAGGTGGAAATTACCTATGGCAATTTTTTTAAGACCTAAGGTAATTATTTCTAGACTAACCTAAGTTTTGAAAAATCTATCTTAAGCTATTGAAAGGGAACCTAGAGTCGAATGGCATTATGGCAATGGTTTTAATGGCATTTATGTGATTTGATTTGGTTAAATGAATGGAGGTATAACTAGTTTTGGCAAAGGCAAGTAGAATTTAGTGGAATAATACGTGGAGGCTTCACTAAAGATGGAAATGCATGTTGAAGTGGAAATGGTATTCACCAGTTTTGGGAGGTGGTGGCAAGGAGAGATAAGTGGGAGATTTGGGAGTAATTGCATTAATGAACCTCAATTTTTGTGTGTAAACCATCTTGGAAACAAGGAAGGTGGATTTGTTGGAGGTTGTTTGATCCTGCATGCATTGCAATTTTTGCTCTACATAGAGCTATCTAGTTCTTCGAACCAGCAGCTTCAACTTTAACTTGGAGGCTATTTTTGGTTTCTTTGGTCTAGTTTCTATCAAAGGAAAGTATATGAGGCATTGGAAGAAAATATTTTTGGTTGTTGATATTTCGTGGAGGAGAAATAGAGATGGAAGCTCAGCTGGAAGTCTCCTTTGAATTAACAGAAGCACTATCGGGCATGATAGGCTCTACCCATTAAGATTTCTTTCTTTCTTCTAAATGATTCATTAAAACAATTTTGCTCTCATGAGATAAATGTTTTCATGATTTTTCAGTTATTTACTTTCTTGGTTTTATGAATCTCTTGTGGTTTTTGGATATAAATCCATTGCAAAATAATGTTAGCCTTTGGAAACTCTCTCTGTGCAAGTTTAGTGGTGACATGCATGTGAAACTCATATTTGAAGCTTTGTATTTCGTTCTAAACTTGTGTTTGAGGCTGGTGTTGTTTTGAACTAGTATTCGATGCCTTGTGTTTTGTTCTGAACTTGTATTGGAGCCTTGTGTTTCGTTCTGAGCTTGTATTGGAGCTTTGTGTTGTTCTAAACTTGTGTTTGAAGCTTCGTGTTTGGCACTAAACTCGTATTCAATACTTGTGTGTTCTGAACTTGTATTTGAGGCATTGTGTTTGGTTCTATACTTGTATTATGAGCTTTGATTTTTGCTTGTATTCAAGGTTTAAGATGCTTAGAACTCACTTATGGGACTGTCTGCTCGAAAAATCTTGAGAGAATAGTTTTGGTTTAAGTTGTTTTGGTAATCTCTTTTGAGATCTTCTCCTTGTAGCTTCTTGAGTTGGAATGGTTGTGGTACTTTTGTTTTTGAGACTGTATTGCCTTCTTTGAACTTGTAAGGGTGTGTAAATAAGGAGGATATTATTCTCTCCTCTGCTCTAATAAAACTCACGTCTTGTTGAAGGCTTGAATATTTTGTTTGAAGGTTAATGGACTGTAATTGTAACTTGTTGAGGGATTAAGGAACCTCTGGTTAGATACTGTACTATTATTTACTCTTTGGTTGATATAGAGCTCGTTTGAAACAGTCATTATCAATTTTTGAAGTTTTTGGAAATGTAGTATGCATACTCCTTCTTGTGATCGATGTTTGAAATGAATACCTTCTCTGTCACAATATTTATAGATGGAGCTGTGAGAGTCTTTGTTGTGATTTCTGTTTCAGTCACGTTGGAGGAAAAGTTGAGACATTGCTTGACTTAAACATATTTTGGGTTTTCTTACTCTCTTTCGGATCCTCTTAAATTGATTTTTGGGTTTTTAAGGAAAGAAGAGTTGAATACTCTCTCATTCTGAATCTTGTTGATAGGATATATTACCTCTGGTTCGGGATTGTTTCTTTAATTTGTTCTTATTTTGGATCACGAACTACTTGCTCTTTTGTATTGAGCTGTTGAAGCCCTTGTAATTGGGATTTCAATTTCTATGGAGTTCGTGAGTATTTTTGAAATTTATTCTATTATACTATTTTGGGTTTTATATCCTTTGTTAGATTCATTGAAGGAATCTCTGGGTCTTTAAAAAGAGAAAGGAATATGTATCTCTCTTGTTGACAATATTCTATTTGTAGGATCAGTAATATGTACTCCTTTCTGGGAAATGAGTTTGATATTTTGTTTAATAAATTGGAATAGATAAACCAGTTATGTTGATTAGTATGGGAAACTAGAAGTGTTGCTTTCTTTAAACTGTGTGTTTGGTTTAGTGTTCTCTCTTGGGAACTAGTAAAAGAACTTCTGAGTTTGAAACAGAAATTGGAATTCATTTGTTAGTATAAAAGAAATGAATTCTTGATTGGATCTTTTCCATTTGAGATCCTTTAACTTTTGAAAAGATAGGTTCACTTGACAGAACTTCTCTATGGCATAACTCTCTTCTTGGATGTAGAGTGGTTGTTCTCTTAGGCCTTCTCGACTCCTTGGGTTTGGCTTTCTGTCCTTCTGTCTTGTAGGAAATAGTGGAAAACCACTCTTCTGAGATGGATATTTCCTTGTGGATTATTTAGGCTACTTTGTACTAAGTCATTTGTTGTTATGAGGTGGAAAGAGAATAGCTGAGTCGAGTTATGTTGAAGAGAAAATGTAAACATGTTTAGACTGACTGCTCTATTAGACTGAGTCATACTTCATTTGGATTTGATATTGGAAGGTTTTCTCTTTTTGCACTTTATCTTATTATGAATCCTCCTTGGATGGACACGAGAAGAGATTAAACTCGTGTGAGTCTTGCTTTGATTTGTGGAACATCTGGTTTCAAAACTTTGAATGATATCTTCTAACATGTATAAGTTAGTTAAGACTTGCAGGTAGACTGTTTTGATTCTCTATCCCTTCTTGGATTGATTTGGGATTCTTGTTTAGATGTTGTCTCTTTAATGTTGAATCCTTATATTGTTATCCTTGAACTGAAGCAGTTATGTGTGTTTTGAACCTGTTTCTATTTTTCAGATGATTAGTGGGGGATAGTATGTATTGATTCTTCTTCTTTTTGCTTAAGTTGTAGGATGAAGCATCCTAATATGAGCTATGTTGTAAATAAATTCTTTTGCTACATAGTAAAGATAAATGTTGTATTTCTATTATGATAGAATTATGAAACAATTGGATGACAAGATCTATTGTTTGTTTAAAAGTAATTGATAGGATCAATTAAACTATATGTTATAATGCAGATGTTGTGGATTATATTATGCTCTTTTCTTAAAAGTGAATTCAGACTCATTATTGTACTTCTTATCTAGTTGTTATTACTTATGTTTATTTGTATGATATATTAATTATTTCATTAAAGTAGAGTTGTTTTAATGGAACAATTAGTGGAATGCACTTCATTTTAATGCTTAGTGCTTATCATGCTCAGTTCATTGAACTGACATGTGCTAGCAATTTTTGCAGATGGACATCGTAAGTGATAAAAGAAGGAAATTTTTTTATGATGCATTGGCTTATTTAATTTTGGATCTTATGTAAAGAATTTTGATTCATTCTTGAGTTGTATTGGAAAAGAGAAGTGATGTTATTTTATGATCTTAATGATGATTGACATGCAGTATGTCTGAAATGCATAGTCTTGTAAATGTATATTTTATCATGATGAATTGAAAGGTTTGGAGACTGACTCCAATTTGTTGTGTAAATTCTCTTGTACTTTATATGATGGAAATAGTAGTGATATCTTGTCGATATTATTTATATCTGTTTGTATACTATTGTTGTTATCAATTGATAAGTTGGATTAAAGGGGATAGTACAATCTCCCTTACTATAATGAAACTTGTTAAATTGTAAAGATGTCATTCTCTAACTACACAACTATAGTTTAATAATGAAATATGCATTGGTCATACAATTAAACTATATGAGTAAAGAATGATAAAAAGGTTATGTTAACCCTAACATCTAACCATGTAGAGGAAGACTCTTCCTCTCTCAAAATAATGAAAAATAAATGGAATGGTGGTTATGATCTTTAATCCTTGTGCTTCATTTATAAAAAGTAAACACTAGCTGAATCTAGGTGAATGATACACCTTCTTTGGACAACTAGGTTACATTAAAAATTAACCGTTTGATGTTTGCTACCCTATTTTTGGGAATAACTTCTTGTTAGGCCATGTTAATGAACATCAATGCAAGCATGAGTTAATGAAGTTCTTAATATCAAATCAGATTAATTATGGATAAAGAACTTAATGAATGTTGGAATTAGGGTTAGGCATGGTTGCTGCAATTCTGAATCTTAATCCAATTAAATTAAATCTAATGACCACTAAGGGGTATGTACATCATGATGAATCGTTCTAATAGATGTTGGCACATGCCAACTGCAAGAATATACCTTTGAGAAGTCTAGGGGCTTCTCGAGGATATAGTGTTGCAGTTGACATGTGGCAACACCCTTCCATATTTATTCATCTAGATCTACACACATCTAGACTTGAACTTAGTTTCTCTCTAGGTCAAGTTAGTAGCATGTTTAGGATAGGGAGTAGATTTCTATGACTCGGGGTACCTTGGTAAATTCGGTTAACTTAGGTTGAATGAATATGCCCATATACCCTAAGTCATCATGAGCGTCTTCCTATAAAAAATTATGTTGCTAACATGGGCTAGGGTCAAACCTTGGGCAATTGGATTGACGGTAGTCAGTAAAGACCATTCTAGATAGTAGAAGAGTGAGGTGAAGGACGTATTTTGAAATGATGAGTATGTCATCTAGGAATAGTAACATGAACAACATGTTGAAAATCTTTGGCCAAAGTATTGCAAGCTATTGGTTACTGTTCGCCTATGTTACCCGGTTTAAAGCAATGTGATGTTAGATGAATATTGGTAACAAATACTTAGATAGGTTCTTTAAAAAGGTCACTCAAGTACCCGAGAATAGGGTAAAAAAAAAGTAGACGTAGTATACACAAAGTAGTATTCAATACTTTAAGTCAAACATGAGAGATCGGTTTGTAATCGAGTCATGGGATGAGAGATCGGTAACATAACGAGTCATTACAACTACATATGGTTATTTTTATGAGATTTATTGGCATAGAATGTGTGTTCTAAATGATGTTTAATTAGAACAAAAAACATTGTGTAAATAAAATAAAAAAATTCCTTGTTTCTAAAGTCTTAAAATGGGAATGTTACAATCTCATAATCGGTAAATGAAAGGTATTGGTCATTGAGTCCCATTTGTTGATGAGAGAGATCATCAAGCTAGGATCTTGACCTATATGCCTATAGTTCTTGATTGAACTAAGTCCCACATATGCTATGTGCTCCCACTCCTCAGCTATCATGCTAGGTCACATCTGTACTAAAAGAGGTGGTACTCTATCTCTCATAGTCACCGATATCTCACCAGTATCATCCAAACCAAAACTTGAAGTCGTGACCCTCTCAAATTACCTATTACACAAACCTCAAATTAACCTTGTACTTAGTCCTTTTTGTGCCAAATAATACCTAAACACATCAATCATACCTACCCCTCAACAGGTTTCTAATACCTATCCCTTTACCTAATTCACCTACAAACCTACTTTCTCCATTATCATACTTACCCAATATCCTAGATCATTTCACCTACATACCTATCACACATCAGAAACATAGTGCCTTACCCTCTTCCACCTACATTATTCTTCACCTATCCTTGTGTCACCTATTTAAATTTCCCATCTATTCTTTTTTCACCCAGGTCACTTTTTACAATGACTGACATCAGTCTCCTTGACCATAATCGGTCATCTTGACTACTTTTGGTCACCCCAACATTGACCATTACTAGCTAAAACAAACTGATGTTGGTTACTATTTTGGTGATTAAACAAAAACCCCCATACCCCAATGTTAAAAATCAACAAAAATCAACCTTGAAACATACCCCACCCAATTCTACCATACATTCATTCCCAAACCTAATTAACCTACATTTTCTCCTTTCCCACCCACATTTCACCCCTTTTTACCCTCAATTTAAAAATAAAATTCCCACCCCATTTTACTTGAATTAAAAAAATATTTTCAATCATATGCGAGCTTAGGAATGTCTCATATCTCTACTCAAAGCACCATCACCATGATGAAACTTTAGGTCACTATGCCGATGGTCCACCTATCCCCACTCCTACCTCCACCATGAAAAAATCTGATCCTCCCCAATCAAATCACTCCAATCGATCTCATGGACCCGCCTATTGATTGAAAATCACCTATTATTAGCTCACCAACACAAATAGAAACCTCGTCTTTGTCACTTTCATACCTTCCACGTCTTCTCTGTTGTTTTCAAAAAATAGAAAATAAAAAAATGAATCAAGTAAAACATAGATTTTACCTTTGTAGCCCGAAATTGAAATATCGACATCGGTCAAGTCATGTCAGTAGCCACCCGACGTTGGTTAAGATCTAATCGACATTGGTCACCACACATATCCATTTCACTCATAATATGCCCAATTTTCCTAAAAATGTTTTGAAACAACTTTTACTCTTCCCAACACCTATTAAAAACTCACCTAAAATCCTACATTACCTATTCATTTCCTTAATTGCACTTAGGGATATGTTATTTACCTATACCTCGGCCTTACCTATGCCCTGACCTACATACCCTTACTTGAACCTCCTTTTGTGAAATTTAAATTCATGTAATCACTCTAACTTGTGATGATGCTACTTGTGTGGTTTAGCCTAGTTACCTTATCTTTCCTGATGTCATGATGTTTATCCCGACCAAACCTTTAGTACCCTGGAATAAAACCTATTACCCGTTCCTACACCTTGCCTAGTTGTGATTTAGGACCATATCATATACCTTGGATACCTGAACCACTTCAACCTTATTTGGATAAACCTATCGACCTTTGATGAAGTAGAGTTTTTAAGCTCTTCAACCAGTACCTTATCACAATCTATACGTGTGCATGCATTGATTGCCATTACCTATTACCCGACCTGACCATTACCCTTACCTATAACCCGTCTACCATTTTTTTATTAACAACCTGTTTATAAAACCATTCACCTACTATGTTTCCTACCTCATCGGTCTTATGTTTAAGGGGGATCACTTTATTCCATAATTGGGGCAATCTAATCTCCGGTCATACCCGACACTTTGAATTCTGTTTTTTCAACATCACTTACCAATACAAGCTACATGACAAAAGGGGAAAATATAGACACCAAATTTGGGTCACACACCCTTTAGTCCCCTTTAATTAAAATGCAACACATTTAATCGATCATGACCCCTTCATCCCATATTAATATTCATCCTGACATTATTAATTGATTTAATTATTTTAATTAAGTTAATTTCATCCACACACCTCCACCTCATCATTACACCTCACCCTGGACCCATTCCAGGGGTATTTGACTTAGAGTGACCAAGTCATCACTCTTAAGCACCGACTCATCACTCCTAGTCTTTGAGTCACCACTTGACCTAACTATCCAAGAATCCTTTTAAAACCTAATTGGAATTCTTCTATGACATTCCTACCTTTTAATGAGAAATCCACTTCCATAAGAGGACTCAATAAATAAGGAATACCAATTATGGGAAGATATGCCTATTGTTGGTAAACCTAGACTTATCCTCCTTAACTCGATGTTGGTTGTCCCTTGACTAGCGTTGGCTACCTAACTCGTCATCGATTCCTATATATATAGTTTTAAAACCTTTTACTTGGGTTGGTAATTTTTGGTTTTGAGAGAACTATTGCATTCAAGCATGAATCTAAAGCATATCAACATCTAGATGACATAAAATACTCAACCATAGGCCCAAGTAAGAATCCAATTCTCCTTTTAGAGAATTTGAATACTCATGAGAACACTACAAGAGTACTGCCATGAAAATGATTCCATAATCTCTTCACAAATCAACTACCATCCACATTCACCTACCTGATTTGTAAATTCAAGTAAGTATTTGTTATTTCAATCATATTGTGCTTGCTTAAAGTATAGATTCCTTACCTCTTTCATTTTACTTTATTTCTGCATGTATTCCTTTATCCACACCTCCTCACCAATCTACAAAGCCAACCACCTATGTATTTTTACCTTCTCGTGACTTCTCCCTCTGTATCCCCAGTCTTCTCGAATATTACAAACCTAACGACACTCTTCTCACTCTCTGTGTGATTAAAGATAAGCCGGAAAACCATTTTATCAAATTATTATAAATTGCCCCTACCAATGCTGATTACCCAACCGCCTTTGGTTTCAACTCTATACCGACATCCGTCACACCGACCGATATCGAGTCTCTATGTCATTTCATTTCCATTGACCATCAAGCCTCTTGATCAACAAAACTAATCCATACCTTACCCAATAAACCCAAACCTCACAGTCAATCTTTGACACTTGTCGGACTCGAAAACCTAGAATAACCTACCAAACATCTAGATCTAATCATAACATTACCTGTTAGATTATATTTTCTTATTGTATTTGCATGAGATACCTAAATCATATAACTACAGTAGGATTTCCTTACTTCATGATATTTTCAATATTAATTTATATTTGAAAGTGGATTGACAACCTTCTAGGAAGCATCATGCTTCTCGGATCTAGCATTTTCTAGGCAGTCCACTAACATATATTATTAATGTTATCTAGTGGTCTTGTTGTATTTCTTACAGGTCATTCCTCCTAGCCAAAGGGAAGCTCTTCACGATCAGCTTGGATCAAAAATTCATTAACGCGCACATTCAACCTTCAACCTACATATCATAGGTATTCCTCCTAACCTATTTCCTATTCAGTTTTAACTAGAAAAATTAGGTGAAACACACAAATATTTTTCATATAACTACTCTTGCTAAGCCTACATTTATTTATGACTCCTCTTTCTCCATGGTCGAAAAAATTGGACAACAAGGTTGATAATTTGGGGCTTGGATCAAAATTTTAATTCAGGAAGGAGAACAAGTAATTAAAAATGTTGTCGATTTGTACAATAAGCTGGAGTCTAAGAAGGAAACCATCACCAAAATGGAAAGTATTCTCACAAAATAATGTGAAAATTTGGAGCTAATGCTTGAATCCTGGAAAGAGGTATAGAACATTGATTCTCGAGATACTTCGAAGAAGGATTCATTAATTTTTCCTCAATTTTTTTCATGTATAGCAAAGCCATGGAGTTTTGGGTATGACTGTCACACGAGGAAATATATAAGATGAATGACAAGATAATTGAGGTATTTGATGGCCTAAATGACATCAAAATTTAATTAGACATCATCCACTATAGGTTTCTTAATGATAATGTTGATGCACTTCTAGTAGAACAAATTGTTACCCAGTTCAAGATCTTAGTAAATGAAGATAATGAAGTAACCAAGTCCTTTGGTCTCGAATCTATTCACAAGTTGGTATTATATAAAAATTTGTTGAGTGAGATGAATAAATTCATAATTTTTACAAAGAAGTTACTTGGGAAAATAGTTAGAAAAACAAAATCAACGAGGTCCCGAACCACTATGCGTGCAGACTAAAATGATAAATAAGTTCAAGAAATCATCAAATTATTTTTTTATTATAAGAACAAGATAGCTAGTAAAATAGTATAAAAATTGGATAGAGAAAAGGGTGGAATTAGCTAAAATTGATGTTGGATGCCATTTTTGCATAGTCTCCAAGCTGCAACACCATTCGAGTTGTAGGTTTGACTCACCAAAACCGCATACCACGCAACTATTTTTGTGGGAGACTGTTTCTCAAGTGTAAATGCATTCTATTTTTAGTATATAATGATTAAGGGAAGTAGTTATAATTTATCAACCCCCTTAATCTATAAATAGAAGAATGCATTATGTAATACATGACTTTTGGATCTTTTTTTAAGGAGGCTCGATGTCTTTGAGTTCTCATATACGAGACTCTAGCCTTAGTAATATACATAAACAATATTTTTCCTTCGACTATTTAATGTGTTAAATGTTTAAATAACTCATTCAATACTTGTGAATTTCCTATCTCGTGATGATATATCTCACCTTCATAATAGTTATCATTCATTATTTAAATTAACAGATTGTGATTTGTGAACTTATTTATCTCAGTTGTGGAATAAATAAAATCCCTTCTATTATCTTCAAATTTAATCTTCATAAAGCTTGTTTGTTGGAGAAAAGAATAAGAAGTTGTGCATGTTATATATTATTCTGTAGAAGTACTTTTTGTATGTGAAGTGGATCTACTTGTTTATCTAACTCATTGGTGCATCACCTTATTTTCATTTATTTTTTAGTTTCCCTTCTAACTTTCTCTCCAAAAATTAGATACTTTAGTTTATTTTATAAGAATTATATCTTTTGCAGTTGAATCCTATATTAGAAACATCTAGTTTAGAAGGAAGCTGACCTTCTCCAAAGTTTCATGCCAAATATAAGGTCCCACACCTTGAGGATATTCCCATGTTACATTGGATCATCTAAGAATTATGCGGTGCATGAACCAAGTGAAAACATGGACATATCATTTATAAAGAGGGTCTTCTAGTTGATCCAATAAAGATAAAAGTTATACTTTGAGGTTCAAGAGCCAACTAATCGAGTGAGGTGCGCAGATTTATTAGGCATACAATATATTATAGGAAATTCATCAATGGTTATTCCAAAATAGCTATGCCATTGGAATAATTAATGAGGACTAAAGTGAAATTTTATTAGAGGGATGCACAACAACAAGATTTTGAATTGTTCAAGGAATAATTGACAACTATTCCTATCCTTCACTTCACTTCATGGTGTTTACCTTTTCATATTCATGTGGATTCCTTAGGGACAATAATTGGATTAGTATTAGCTCAACTGGGAAAAGGTAATGTTGATCATCCAATTTTCTTTGCTAGAAGGAAGTTAATACCTCTAAAAAATAATTACACAAATATTTATTCCAAGGCTTTGTCGATGGTGTACATGCGTAAAAAATTTAGGAAATATCTTCTATCAAATCCTTTCATATTTTACACTGACCATATGAAACTGAAGTATTTGGTCAATAAGCTAGTATTGCAAGGTCACATATGTAGATGGATTCTCTTATTCCATGAATTTGAATTTTTAGTAATAGTGAAGCTTGGAAAGAGTAGTTTGGAACAAAACCATTTCTCACGCATCAATTATGGTGAGGATATGCAAAGTATAAAAGATAAAATTATAGATACATAATTGTTTAGGTTGCAATGCACACCTAAATATTTAGAGGATATAGTGGTGTTTTTGCACACAAGTATCGCTCCTAGGAATGAAGAATATAGATAAAAAATAGTAAGATAAACGTGTTGTGCCTTATCATTTGGTTGGCGAGACATTTATAATATGGTTTATGATGATATAATATGTAAATGTGTCTTAGAAAATTAGATCCAAGGAATAATAGAAGAAGTGTATGGTGGCATTGCAAGAGGGAACTATCTTTGGAGAAACCATTGTGCTCTAGATACTCCTCGTAGGACTATGTGTTTCATTGTAAAGTAGAGATAAAACAAACAAGGGTAAAGATGAGGAGGAATACTTGTGATTATGAAGATGGTATGCGCATGTAGAATGTTGACCAAGATGATTCTAGAGAGCTTTGATTTGGATAGGAGGAATGACCTTCGTATAAGAAACACAACAAGAACAAAAAATAATATTAAATAACAAATGACTAAGGATTTCCTAGCGAAGGCTAGATCCGAGAAGTGTGATGCTTCCTCAAATGGCTAACGGTCCCCTTTTTATAAAAACTTAATGCAAGAATAAATAGTAAATGAATGATTCCTACTATAGTTAATTAGATTTAGGTATCTCCTATAACATATAAACAATAAATTTAATCCAATAGGAAAAGTTATGATTAAATCTAGATGTCTAGTATGTTGGTTTAGGTCTACAAGTATAATAGAGGCTGTAGGTGAGGTCCGGGAAAAATTGGGTAAGATTCAGGGTTGTCTGGACGAAGTTATAAGCTTTCTGTTTTAGAATATATTACCATTCTTAGAGACTGATGCCAGTTAAGTGAATGATGTCACTCACCAGTAATGAACCAATGCTTTGGTATGGTAACCAAGTGTTGGTAGGGGTAATTTGGCAATAATATTAAAAATGGGGTTTTGGGCACTCTCTATGATTGCATAGAGAGTGAGAGGAGTTTAGATGGGGTTGTGGAATTATTATAAGGGCTCAAAGATGGTTAGATTGGTTTTTGGGTGAGGTATGAAGAATAAATGAGAAGGTAGTTAGACAGAGGTGGTACGGGATAGATCTAGGTGAGGTAGAATATGGAATGAAATAGATAGCTAATAAATTAACCAATCTACTAAAAATGACAAAGAAGGAATAGTACTTACTTGTGGAATGTAGGTAGAAAATAGGCGATGGTGATGGTGGTGAGTAAAGGTGGTCCCAAACGAATGCAACCAAATTTGGAAGGCATTGTGCTTCCCAGAGATTGCAATCGAGTTCTAGATCAATATGTGGATGGTTGTTGTGGTCTCGAATGTAGTGAGTATCTCTATTATGTCTCGAAGTCACTAGAGAACTTGTGAACAAGAATTATAGATCAAAAATATAGATGAAAGGATTTAAAACTTGATCAATGAGTTAAGTTTTTCTATTTAACCTAATCGATGGCGTTAGGTGACCAACACCGATAAAGGAATTGACATCGCTTAAGAAGAATTGGTCTAAATTACCAAAATAGGGATTTTCTCCCAAATTTTGTGTGGTCTTTGCTTAGTCCGGGTATGGAGTTTTGAATGGCATGAATTAGAGTATGGAATTAGTTATTGGATTACTAGGTAATGAATATTTAGGGTTGGAAAGAGTCCTAGTTGGTTAGGATAAGTGGGGAATTGTTCTAGGTTGATTAATAGGCTAGGAATGGGTCTAGGATGAGGTGGAAAGGTGAGGTGGCTTAGTGAGATGGATATTAGTTTAATTAAGGTAATTAAAATAAATAATGGTGTGAGGATGAGGATTAATTTAATTATGGTAATTAAATTAATACTAATGTGTAGAAGGAGTCATGACTAGGTGTATGTGTCTAATTACTTAATTGAAAGGGGGTAGAGGCATTATGACCCAAATTTGGTGTCTACATTTGCCCCTTTTTGTCATACAACTTGTATTGATAAGCGACGTTGAGAAAAAAAGAGTAATTTCCGTAGGTATGAGTGGAGGTGATATTATCCCAAGTATAGGTTGAGGTGACCCCCCTCAAATCGGGAAGTGATGAAGTAAGAGGTTGAATCGAGTGTTGGGTTTGATAAATTTGTAGGTGACGTGAAACTAAACAAGGTAAGGTGTGGGAAAAGGAAATGGTGATATAGGTGTAGGTAATAGGTGGGGAAATTCAAAAACACACACACGTATAAAATGTGACTACGCACTAGGCTGAAGAGCTCACAAACTCTACATCATCAAAGGTCGATAATTTATCCAAACAAGGTTGATGAGGTCCAAGTATCTAAGGTATAGGATATGGTCCTAGAAACACAATGAGGCTATTTGCTAGAATGAGCATTAGGTGTGCTCTAAAGCACCAATAGATTTGGTATGGTCAAGATAAATATCATGGCATATGGCAAGGCAAGGTTGGTAGGCTAAACAACACAAGTAAAGTCATTGCAAGTATAAAAAGTAAGAAAATTTGAGTGTCTAACGGGTGGGTTCAGAGTTGAGTGTATAGGTAAAGACATGGGTAAGGACAACGTATAGGAAAGAACATGCCCAAAATTATATTAAGGTTGGGTGTGAGGTAATATGGCAATTAGGTGGGGTTGTAGTGCTGGGGTAAGGTTGTAGTTACAAGAAATTGACATCCGACACCAAATGTTTGGATAAATTAAGTATAAGTGGGTTGGAAAGGTGACTAATATTGGTTAAGGGTGAACCGCATCGAAAGAGATAACCGATGTTGGTCCACTAGGGCATGAGATCAACATCACCAAGTTGATTTGGGGATAAAAGTTAAAATTTGCGTAAATGAATTCATTTAAGAATTACTACTTTTAGAAAATGATAGAGAGAGAGGTTTTGGGATTTTGAATTGGGAGAAAAGGACAGGGGTACTATCCAGGCTTAATTTGGAGAGAGTTGAGTGGACCCATGAAATATTTTAGAGTGACGAGATTGGTTGATAGATGAGGAGGGTGAGTGAGCCATGGCGAGAGGTAGGAGAGGCTGCTAAAGGTCCTCTGGTGCGTAGACTAGAAATCCCACCATGGAGACGAGGTCAAGTAGAGGTAGAAGCTAATTACCATTTTTGTTTTGATTAAAACTAAAGTGGAAAATTAAAAAATGTGTATTTTTAATTTGCTTTTGAATTTTGGGTAGAAAATGGATTAATCGGGTATGGGTAGGGGAAAATGTTAGTTAAATAGGTGGTTAAAGGAATGAAGGTGTAGTTTAGGGGTTTTGGGTAGGTTGTTAGGTATTTTTGATAAATTTTTAAATAATGGGGATTTGGGGTTTGGCCTAGGGATGAACTAGTGACCGACACCACCAATGTTGAGCTAGCTTTGGTGGGGTAGCTTGCATTAGTAGGGCTAAATGGGGACCGGTAGCGATCGGGGTGGTGATGTCAATTACTCTTAAAAGTGCTAAGGCCTAAAAATGGGTGTTGGGAAGTAAAAAAGGGAAGGGTATGGTGGGGAGATGTGTAGTGAAACATGTTTGTATAGGTTAGGAGTTTGGGAGAAACATATTTTGGTGATATTTAGGGTGATTATATGTATGAATGGGTTATTTTAGGTGAAAGTTGGGTAAATCAGTGAAGGATTAAAAAGAGTGAATCAGAATGATTATAAATGTTTGAGAAAGGTAGAATACATAGTAAGCGAGTGAATGGGATAGAGGGTAGTTAGGATAGTAAAAATATAGGTGGGAAGTGACTAGGAAGGATAGAAGTAAATGGAAGTGATGTAGGTAGTTTAACAGATTGACTATGTAGGACTAGGTGCCACCTCTTTTGGTTCATTTGCAGCCTAGTGTTACAGATGAGGAGTGGTCACATATGCAAAATGTTGGGCTCGAAACTATGAGGTGATACCAGTGCATTTTACAAGATCATAGTTTTATTGTCACTCTCATCAACATATGGGATTTGGTGACCAACACCTTTCATATACCGTTTGGCGAGGTGATCATCATCTTTGGAGGATGTCTACAGGATTTTGCGATTTCCGATTATTCAGGAGCCATTATATCAGATTTATTCAGAGGTGTCGGTTGTGCTGATAGTGATAGTATTTGGTGAGGTGATGGGTGACTTGAGATATCATAGTGCTAGTATTAGTTATGGGGATATGTACGCTACACATCCTCAGGAGATTAGATTGGCATTTTTGATGATGGTAGCTATTGGATGCTATGATATCCTAGATTCAGAGGGTGGGAGATTTCCTTGGGCCTTTATGGGTGTATTGGAGGATATGATAGAGGAGCAAGTGTCATTTTCATGGGCATCGACATACTTGGTACAGTTTTATAGAGATATTTAGGTGTATCGAGAGGATTCAGTAGTTTGGTATTTTTTTCACTTATCTACTTTGAATTGTTAGGAATATGAGTGCATCGTGTGTCTACGTCCAGTAGGGCCTTCCATAATAAGACTAACATAGAGGTGTAGATAGATCTAGATAGATATGGGTGCTTTGGTAGGGTCACATCCATGAGTGGAGGAGGCATCACGAGATGTGACATACTATCGGTGAACACTACAGGGGATATATGCTTTAGATATTGTATGGAGACCATATGTTTGTTTCCATCATATGGGGGCATGGAAGAGGAGCTGGAAGAGTTATAGTTGGTTAGGTGGATACAAGGAAAAAGGGATGGGGAACTCGAGATGATACCTTTGGTGGACTAGGTTAGATGATAGTTTGGGCTTTGACAAGATGTGCCTCAACAATTTCCATAGTACCATCGGGATGATGTGGAGTGACCATTATCTCCACCTCATCTAACAAATCTGACGGGATAGGAGGAGTAGGTTACTGGATCAGTGGATTAATGATGCTAGTTTTATAGATGGATATAGGCATTGGTGGATAGCCCAACTATAGGAAACACCAATGAGGCTAGGAAAATCTGATCTAGCCAAAATTACAGTGAGAGAGGGACAAGTTAAGGGTCGGTGACTGCAAAGACAACTATAATTTATTTTGGAATAGGCCTAGGTGACCACTCTTTAGGGACAAGTGACTAGATTACAGGGGCCATTGACATAAGAGGAGGCTCGATTCAGGTTCAAGATCCCGTACAACAACAACTAGGGTATGAGGGATAGGTAACCACATTACAAGCTTAGATTATGACTCTAGAGGGCCGGTTGGTAACAACCCAAACACATTTGTAGGCATGAGTTGGGGGTAGGTTGTCGGTTACAGGCACGGGTTGCCACTTTACGGGCCAATTGGCACAGGATATAGGCACCGACAACGGACAAGGTCTGTTATATAGGAAAAAGCACCAAGATAGGGTCTCATGTTATAGATAGGAGGACATGGAAAACTGATATAGGTACATGGTCTACATATAGGTTTTAGAGCTACAACACCACCTAAGGTGATTTCTGTGGTCGATTCTGAGGATTTCATGTCGAAGGAGTGGTATTATTAGGACCAATTGATGGAGGATGGTATGCGGTATGCTACCTATGATGAGTATAGAGCACAAAGAGGAAGCGAGTGCCGGACCAACTCACAAACTCACGCTTCTAGCGGTTTAGAGAGCCATCGGTCTCATAGACAAGGTTAGGGAGAGGTGACCAAATCACGGTGATAGAGGTCTAGTGAGGATATAGGGGAGAGCAAAGAGGGGTGTCGATCCATCATAAAGGCTATATTATATGTCATTTATTTTTTAGTTTATATATATATATATATCGGTCCGCATGTCGAAGACGTGAGATGTATATGATATTTTTGAGATATTTATATTTATATCTGTATATTCCATGTATTGATATACAAACCTTCAATGTATAAATGGATGATGATATTTATATATGATGCACTTTTTTTATTTCCATTGTATTGTTATCATGGAAACTTAATGTGTAGGCATGGCTTTATGATGATGTATGGATGATTTCATTTCCGTTATATTGATTTCATGGAAATTATATGAATGATAATGAGATAATGCTATTTTGATTTCCAAGTTATTTTTCTTATGGAAACTTAGGTATTCAGGCATGGTTGAGTTTGATGTGAATTTCCAATTTATTGTTGTCATGGAAATTAGATGTAGGCATGATCGAGTTGTGTTTGTTTTAATTTAGTTTCCAAGTTGGTGACATGATGGAAAGTAAATGATGATGTATATGTGTGATATATGGTTTTTTTAGAAGTCAATTTCCAAGGTATTTTTGATGGAAACTAACTTAATTATTTTTTTATGGGGTAAATGATGATTAGGAAAAGAGTGGCCAAGATAAGCTTGTTGGTTCTCAAACATGCACCCGAATCTCGGATCTAGAAGGATTGAGGTGTCTCGAGACCACAATGGAATCATCCCCAAGTTGTGGGACCTTGCAAGCTTGGGATGGATCTCTGAAGAAGGCCGGTTCCTCTATCTTTTTCTACTACTACTGCTACTCCTAGTGTTGAAAGGGGAAACTAAGATAAAATTGCTAAGGGACCAGGAAAAGAAGGATAACATGAAGTGAACTAAACTAAAAGGTGATAGCACCAAGAAAGAGGGGTGAACACTATATGTTCTAAGCGAGAATGATAGGGAATGTGTGAAAGGAGGCTAGGCATGAGTAGCACAATGAAATACACATTCACCATATCGTTCTCATGGAACACAACCAAGTATGGAACTGTAGAGGACTTGAAATAGCAAAAAAATACACAATGAAAGAGAAGAGGTAAGAAGAAGGAATGCAAACATGTTGGGACGGAGAATAGTCACAAACTATTCTTCTATTACTTCCAAAATGCACTGAATCACATAAATGATAAGGAGGCCAATATCCACTTGCAAGAGCCAAAAATGGAGGTCTCGAACTCAAAATACGAAAAATATGGAGTCCTTAGAAACATGCGTAAGGATCCGAGTTTCTAGCATAATAAATGATCCTTGCTCTTGCATTTATAGATGAATCCATGGAGGAAGAAATAAAAAGGAGAGAAAACCTGAATTTGAAACAAAAACACCAAGAAGAAGAATTCAATGCCCGCAAGTCCACCCCAAAACTGCCATGTCTGCATCAATTTCTTGTTTGACACCTCGAAGGAGGAGGAACCACGAGATCATATCGAATCCGATCTGGTTGTTGGGGCAAATAAAGCTTGTATTAATGGCATAAAGATGTTTATTCATTTTCTCCCCACCTAACCTCTCCAAAATTAAAGTTTCATATCTCCATGGCATAGATGAGATCGAGATCTTTCCAATGGTGCCAAATTTGTTGGATTTTGAGTACTTGAGTCAAAATATATACCATTTTGAAATTTGAATTGGGTCCATACAAAATGGCGGGAACTAGCTACAAAAACAGGCCCCCGTTTGAAACCGGATACATGGAGGATTGGCTCATGTCTGAGGTAAAACTTTGTATTTTTCTTTTTAAGTTACACTGAAATGACACGTGGCTTCTTCCACGGCTTGTCTCAACACTTTTACTATTCAACTGACCCTGTCCCTTTTGAACTCTAAGACACGTGGATGGACCATGCTCATTTTAATACCCACTCGGGATCTTACCCTTGAGGAGTGTTGTTAAGAGACTTGGTGCCTTCCGCCTACATTCTATACTTACTCATTTTGGGCCCGTTATACTTTGACCTCTCTTTAACATTTTATACGTGTAGGTTCTATCGCAAGTTTGAGTCTTGAAATGGATCCCACTTTTGAATGTGCATCATTAAGACATTTGGCACCCTCTGTTGAGTCAAAGAATTTTCAATAAACAAGGTAAATTTTTGGGGCTTTGGACATGTGGAAGCTTGGTGCTCATTTGGGTTTGCCCCTTTGGATTCAATCTTTGGAGGTGCGTCGTTTGAACACTTGGTAGCTTCCACTGTCTCCTCCATACTTAGCCAATTTCGGGCTTGTTACGAGTCATTTGCGAGCTAGAAGAATTTGAGAATTTTCCATTTCTTTTCCTTTGAGCCTGTATTTATTTAACACTGTTTCTTCTCCCCAACACTGTTATTCCATTTCCGAGCCCACCTGTAACTTGTTTGCTAGATTTGAAGCATGGATTCACTCGATAGAGCCACTTATTCAATTTATTATTACACAGTGCGTGTTTTGACAAAATATGCCAGAGGGAAATTTGGGATAACAATAACTCAAAGGGCCCCATGCCCTAATATTTTTGCCTATATAGCTTGCGAAAGGGGCCTCGGACTAGTTCTCCCATAAACTAGGGAAGAATGAGATTGGGTGAGGGGAGATGAATTAATAGGTTAGATTGGGTAACACAAGTTCAAAAATAGTCAACGTTGAATGTTGAATAGGTCATAGGCAAGGTAAGTTAGGAATAGGTATAAATGAAGGTGTTATGGTTAAATAAATTTTGATGATCTTGTCCTATTGAAAAAATAACAAGGTAGGTAGAGGTAAATTGAAAAGAAGCGAAAGGCCCCAAGTTGTAAAATACCATAAGTTTTCAATCATTAAACTTATTTGAACATAAGTCGCTAAATACATTACATGGTGCGATAGGTCTATAGGTGAAAGAAGTGTCATAATCACTATGTGTAAAGTACACACGTTATACCTTGAATAGGGAGAAGAAAATAAAAGGAGGTAAGGTGGAGGATTTTGTTTAGCGTAACCTTATAGTGAGACAACATGCCCCTTCACTGCGAGATACCCAAAACAAGAATTAGAAAGTACACAACCAAAAGTGTTTCATTTTTATTGATTTTTCTTTTAATTTGTTGTATATAGACTACTCAATGCGGGAAGTCTATAATGGGATAAAATAGCTTCTCCTTGAGGTATTATTGAATTTTATCAATGTAGGAAGCTCCATAATTATTTTATTTAAGAGATACAATTTAGTATTCTTTTTGGATAGACTAATTAAAATAAGTGGCTAGATTTTTATAGTTGTCCTTCGAGGGAGCAGTCTACTTATAACGAAAGAAAGAGAGGTAGATGTGATTTTGAGGGATTCATATGTTTGTGAGAATTTTGACTCAAGGAGTTGATTTTTGGTTATCCCATATATATATATTGCATTATTTTAGACTTTAGGTCATGGAGAAGTCTATAAAGGAGTATAACCCTGTTGTATGAAGGTATAACCATAACACGACAAAGGTTAGCTATGAAATCGAGGTTTCAAGTGAATAGTGACCATGGGATTCCATACTAAAAAGAACAAAAAGTATCCATGAGAATAATGACATGAGTAGAGCCGTGATACTCATATTGAAGATAAGGCTGAGCAGTGAGAAACAATCACACAATTTGATTTGAGTCATTGGTCTTTGAAATAGGTATATGGAATGAGAGTTTCTCTCAAGAGATGAGCATGTAGGTGACATAAAGTGATGTAGGACTTTATTCTACTATAGAATGGTCAAATATGGAAGGCATTAAGGAGATTAGATTTGATTTTACCTTCAAGGGAAGATAAATGATAAGCACTTGATCCATAAGTATGGGTGACAATGTAGGGTCCAAGCCAATTGGGAGAAAACTTGCCTCATTTGGTTTTCTCAGGTTTAGTTACATGTTAAGTTTCTTTGAGGACAATATTGAAAACCTTGAAAGTTCATTCATGAACACGTTTATCATAGGCATGTTTGATATGTTTTTGGTAGATTTGAAGGTGGCCGAGAGCTTTAAACCACGTTCATCTAATAACTAAATTTGTGAAAAATGGTCTTGGCGAAACTAGTCATCATTTAGCATACATTTAATTGAGATAAGAAGAGATGGAATTTGGCCTTCAAGAGGTAGGACAACCTCTGCGCACCGTAGAAAAAGAGATAGGTGCGGTGATGGTTGAGGTTTGGATGCTAGTGTGATAAGACCATAAGGGAAAGGAATGTGTGTATGCCAATCCTTACTAGTATCATCAAAAAATTTCATGAGAATTTTGTAGTGTTTTGTTGGTTGATTCGGCTTGACCATTTGTTAGAAGATGATATGGTGAATAGAAACCGATTCGAATACCAAAGTTATCACGAGTTTGCATAAGGTCTTGTTTTTAAATTGTTTACCATTGTTAGTGATGAGGTGATGAGGAACACCAAAACAAAAAATGATGTGATGGTTAATGAATTCACATATTTTCTTAGCTTTTGTAGAAATGAGAGGGACGAATTCTACCCATTTAGTGTATTATTTGAGTTATATGATAATCTATTGATGATGTCAAGAAGCATGATGGTTAATCTCTACGATGAGATCTAAACCCCATTGGGAAAAAGGCCAAAAGTCTTTGGTGACTTATAAGGCATGACTTGGGGTGTGGTGAAGGTTAGTGTGCTGCTGACACTTCACACAACATTTGACATAGTCACAAAAATATTTGTTAAGTATTGGCCTATAATAGCTGAGGTGAAGAATACATTTGGAAATAGCATGACCATTGAAATGTGCACAACAAAACCCACCATGGATTTCTTTAATGGTGTATGTAATTTTAGAACTAGTGAGGCACTCTAGGAGGATACCATCAAATCTAGGCTTGTAGAGAAGAACCCCCATAATGACGTAATGAGAGACCTTATTGAGGAAGGTTCACTTACCATTGTGAATGATATCTAGAGGTAAGATTGAAAGGGAAAGGTAGTCTATGAACTACTTAAACCATATGTCATGTGGGTCGGTTTGATTCTTGCCAAAAAATATACTTCACATATGAGATTAGAAGGTGACTGCAATCTTTATATTGTGAAAAATATTTTAGATTCTGAAGGTGAGGAACGTATTTGTGAGGTGAGGCAAGCCATGGTATCTAGAAAATTTTTATTGGATTGTGGAACAATTTGAATGTCATAATTATCAAAGGTAGTAAAAAACATGTCAACGTGATGCTTATAATTTTGTATTATTTAAATTCAACATTGGTATAAACTATTGACTTGGTTGATGACTAGTTGAGAATCACCACAGATATTAATGGACTTAATATCTAGAGAAATGGAATTTTGGAGACCTAAGACAAGTGCTTCATATTCAGCCATGTTACTAGTACAATCGAAGTCAAATTCTAAAGATAAAGGCATAGAATCACCGTTAAAAGGAATGAGGATAACCCCTACGCCAACCCCACATTGACATTTAGAACCGTTGAAGAATAGGGTCATATGATAAATGGTTTCATTGAGGGAGAGTGTAGCAATGGATTCATAAGGAAAATCAAAGTTAGAAGATTGATTTTTGGAAAGAGGTACGTCTGCAAGATGATCTCGCAATGCATTATTCCTTAAACGACTTTGATGAATGAATTCTAGATATAAGTCTGTAAGGAGTATGATACAAAGTGAAGCACATTGGTCTTGATTAGGCTTAGCATACATATAATGCGGAGGGTCGGTATTGGTGACAAAAACATCTTGTTGTTGAGCAGGTAGTGGCAAATTTTAGTGGTTACAAAAATGAGGGCTAAGCAAATATTTTCAGTGTGAGTATATTGAGTCTCACAATCTAAAAGCATACAACTTATGTAATAAAAAACTTGTTCCCTATGTTGCTCGTTGCGATGTGTTAAATTGTAAAATTGAAAAGGGTAATTTTGTAGGTAACCATATAAAAATTTCTATTTTGGTCCCCGTTGAGGTCTCTTAACGTTCAAAATGGCATAAAATCCCTTTACGGAAAATAAATTTTTTAGAACTTGGTCATTTTCAACCTTTTTGGGTTAAGCGTGGTTTTAATTTGCATTACATCAACCAAAAATGAGCCCCTCTATTCCATTAGTGCATTCTAGGAGTGTCAACACACTCCAAAATTTGTGTCTCTCAAGGGTGCGCCAAGGTGTAAGCACCATCTTGTTATCACTTTTTAAAGTGCGGCTGTGGGCACTAAAAATGTAGTGTTGACACTCTCAAAGCTACACCATGGCACAAATCCCTTCATGTCGACATCCACTTAGGTGCGTGTACGATGGAAAAGTGACATGCGAGGATGATAAATGGCAAGTGACTTTCCCCATACCTGATCTCTTGAGGTCGTGTCGAGACAGCTAGTGGTCTGGAATTCACGTGGGATGTAGATAAGCTAGTTAGGTAATCTTATGTCTTTAACATGCAATGGCGGGATATACAAATCTAAGGCAAAGAAGGCCCTCCTAACTTGAACCAATGTGATAGATCATTCGATGAGGATAGCTTCTCGAAGGCTCTAATCAATATCGAGCTCTGTCGTGATCCGATCTACGGGTTATGGGATACATGGGAGATAACCTATGGGTGCTTCTTATATGTCTCCCAACAAGGTCATGAAAATAGAATGGCTAAATATATAGTGGATCTTTTGGTGTTTTATGGACGATTCTCTAGTCTACTCCAGAAATATTTAGCTTGATTAGCTGCTACGTTTAATAATGATAATTGTGTGATAATGTTTGGTGGGAGTGGAGAGGATCTAAACATTAATGTTCACAAACCAACGTCAATGTTAGATTGATTTGTAGGCCCGTTGGGTTGTGGGACCTTTGGATCAAAACCGTAAGTTCATGGTTTTTGTGGAGCTCCTATGGGCATGTGACGAATCAATCCCTAATTTTGAGTATCCATTAATCATATGCCTTTTCGGCCTCTACATTTAGAACTAGAAGTTGCAAAATTTTCATGGAGTATCTAACAGTGTTCGAAAACTTGGATACGTAAGCTAGTGTCTATATCAACAAGGAGGTCTCATGTGTCCATTTGTGGGACTAGTAGATCACAACCAAATATTTTCCATCTCTTAGGTCCTTCTATAGTCATATGGATATCTATCAAGGTAGTCTATAATTTGGCTGACTTGACTAGAATGTGTGTGCTCTGTCGTCTTCTATGTTTAATCCCCTTAACTATGAGCTGATTTCTTGTAGGTCATTGTTGTTTGGAAAACCTGAATTTTGAGATTTTGGTCTATATCGAGTTAATGTTGTAATAGTATTTGGTTGAGGCACGGTTAACTAAAAATGTATTCCCTAGGCTCTGTAGGTCCCATGATTGTCATACAAGATCAATATAAGCCTAATCCGAAATGAAATAAATTGACTATGCAAGATATATCTACAACATATAAAGTGACTTCTCTATTTTTTTATTTTAATAATAGAATTTTAAAAAGAATTGAAAGAAAAACTAATATAATATATTTAGAAAATGACAACTAATCTAATAAAAAAATTGAAACAAACAAGGTAGCCCCGTGTAGCTACTTGCTGTGTAGTTGTGAGCTTATCCTAAATAGATAGATAGATGATCAACTTAATTGAAAGATTCTCGATCCTACATCGAAGTGAGGAATGAATAATAGTTTCTCGAAACTATCAATCCCCACACTTCCACAGTAATATTGAGAATGAAACTTTAAGCTGAAATGAAATGTTTCACTACTCTATTTGAAATATTTTAACAGGAACTTTGACAGATAAAACTTGGAATTTGCAGAATAGTGGCGAATCTAGTAGTGTATGAATTTGTCCCCTCGAATGATCTCCTCATTCCTTTGTGTTCATGTGAATCCGAGAAGAGCATTTATATGCTTGAACCAACGAAATAAGTATTCGAACAATGGTAGTTTGGATATAGACCGAATAAAATGTGAGTAGGAGAGGGACAATGCAAGAGACAGAGCTTGGCATATGTGATTCCTAGCGGGATTTATTGTGGGAATACAACGCAAGAGTACTGAGAGATTCTAGAATCCACCTTCATGAAGAGAAAAACCTACAACTCTAATGGATGTAATCTATAATTGACACTACTCTACTCTAAACTAATTTGTATGGAAAATAATGAACAAGACCGAAACAAGAAGATCAAATGGCTTCTTAAAATCAAACGAAAAACTAGCATGGATGCAAACATGAAACAAAATGAGCTCTGAACAAGAAATCGACATACTAAACAATGAAAATGAGAAGTTGAGAGGAAGTTTTGAGGGGCCATTTGTTTGAAAACAAACCAGCTATTTATAGATTTCACATTCACCCAAAGGTAACTCCAATCGAACTCTTTTACCATTAAACAATGGAGAAACACTATTAAAGGGGACATAAAACATAAATACAAGCCAAGGCAATGGAGAAAAGCTGGTGAAAGTTGAAAATTATGCCATTCATGATTGAAAGAACATGCTGGAAAATGCGTGAAGGACCACCGTCCCGAGCGTGGTGATGGTTATAGGACCGCCGCCCTACCAGGCGACGGTTTTATCACTAAAGGTAAAAATGCTAAGAAATGAAGGGCTGAGGAATAAAACAAAGCATGAGGAACATGGAAAAAGAATTTGGGATGCTAACATGTACTTCGCGAGATTTTCTGGATTCGAACACCTTGCAAGGTGATCTGTATCATCATTAGGTCATGTGTAACATTGTTTCGGTGGTATAGTACCCTTCAATTTTGGGTATATACATATTTCCCCCTCGGAGAAGTTTTTTAGTGATGAAGAGGCGTAAAACGGTGGGTCCAAGTATGGCGGTCCCAAAATGGGAAGTTAGAAATTATACCTGACACGCGCGTGTGTTGAAATGTCGTCATCCAAGTTCCCGCACTGTAAAATGGAAAGAAGACTTAAGTGCGAGATAGACAAAACAAATAAAAAAATAAATACTAAATTAGTATGAGATGAGGACTTACCATTAGCACGGGGATGAGAGCTTACCTCCGTTGGTGCTCTAAACCATGAAAGGGGCACTTGAAAATGCATCAAAACACTATATATATATATATATAATGGGACCTTTTCCTATTGATTTGCGCGTGTTGATTTGATACTTTTTGAGCTCTGGAACCCATAGTGATGGTTTTCAATGAGGATATAGTCGAAACCTTCATATCGAGATAGTGATCATGCCTCCATGAGTAGATCCTCGACCCATGAGATCTCAAGTTAGTTCTTCTCGATTCAACATTTTTTCACCTAATATGTAAAAATGATGAAAACTTTGTTGTGGGAGGGTTATTTTTAGAAATTTTAGTTCTAAATGTATCTCTTAGGGGGTCGCCTAATGGGTAGGATTTTTTTAATTGAAATGGTTTTTTTTTTGCATTTTGAGCATTTTAGGGCATGTGACCCATTTTTAAACACGAGACAAGACAAACCACCACTTTAGGGCGGCGATTCTCTTCAAAATGTTAAAGCAACATTAATTTGAGTTTATTTTTGCATTTCTAGCATTCTTACTTGCTTTAATGATTTTTTTAATGCAATCTTGATACTAACTTGCTCCTTTTTGCGTGTTTTTGTAGAAGAAGGAAGAGTACATCAGATGGAGCCGAGAGAGAGAGAGAGAGAGAGTGATTGGCTTCCAACAGTGCTAGATGCACTCTCTCAGGATGAGCAGGATACCCTCCAGAGGGCAAGCATATTGAGGATCGCATGGGTCCCCCACGTTACACCTGCTAGTCACATACTATGTGACTTATTTTCTTCTTGGGATGTACATTAGAACACTTTCTGATTTCCAGTGTCGTCGGGTGAGTGTCTATCACCTTAGAGGATGTTTACCACATTTTGGGAGTCCCGATTATTGGGAGGAGATTTTTTTTTGATAAAACAAGATATCTAGAGCTCAAGTGACTCGGTGGGCCACTTATACGGAGACACATTGTCTCCACCGGTTTGAAGAAGGGGTGAAGGTCCATTCTATTCTGGCTTGCCCATCTCTTTGATCTGTTAGGCTGTTATGGGCATCCTTGCTTCGAGATTGATCGAGATAAGGGAGGGGATACATTGATTTACTACCGGGCCCCCATCATCACACATGATTGAGGCACATGGTCAGATTTATGCCTGGGAGCTGATATACTTGGGACCACCTATCATGACTTGACAAGGTGGTTCACTTACGAGGGAGGACGTCTTTGAGCCATCCGACCTTGGTTATGAGCTGGGTCTATGAGCGTATCATCCCTTATGGGAGAGGCATAGAGGTGGCAGATCCTGGGGCCGTGAGGGCAGCTAGATGGACAGAGATGTCAGTGCTTAGAACTCCACCAGCCAGTTGTTTCCCTGACTACTGAGGATATGGAGGCCAAACCTTATCATGCCATGGCGAGTTGTGGGGTGAGGAGACCTTCACTTTGATTTCCCGCTCTACTACGGGAAACTTGAGGACATGATAGGGAAGGTAGAGACACACCCCTTTGATCGAGTTCCTCAATAATTTGGCCTTGATTACATTGATATGCTTCCCAGTGGGTGCCGGTGTTCGATTAGTTCGGGAGGATAGGGGAGGTCCTAGGGGCTTGGGTTGGGTGTTGTTACTCCCCTGGCATCCCTATTACAACTAGGAGTGTGGTACGTGCTCGAGTGAGAGTCGGTGCTCCTCGGGCACCCCTACTTTGGATTACCGCTGGTCCCCCATAGCAATGATGACCATATTGATATATACTCTGAGTTTGAGGAGTTCATAGGGGGAGAGACGGAGGAGGAGACCGATGACATGGAGGTCGGCCGAGTCGGGTGGGGAGAGGATAGCTATCCCGAGTGGCATGACACTCAGGAGATATTACAGGCTAAGAGGGCATAGCAGAGCGTGGAGAGGGTGACTCTAGTCTCAGAGGAGTTGCCTTCTTAGGACCTAGGTGGAGAGGACAAGTCCGTAGTAGGACGCTATATTGCCCCAGGCACAGGAGGAGGACATTAGTCAACAACGACATCTGTGATAGGCACTAATCCTAGGGATCCCTCTTGGAGGCCCAGAGATCCGAGTAAGTTGTCACTCTTCTTTTAATATTTGTTTTTAGCTAGGATTTCCTTAGTTGCTATCTCTCCTTTTGTTCATCTTTGTTTTTATCTTTTGATTATTTTCTAACTTGTTTTTCTCTTTTCTTGCAGAGACTGTTGATGAGTTTCGAGACTTGATTCCTCAGGTATGTACTGATACCCTGATGCTCCCTATGGAGAAGACTCATGCTGAGCTAGCCATGGATGCAAGGGAGCCCTCAGTAGTTGGTGGGCATAACGATATCTTTTCCCCTATCTGGTATGTGGCCAAGATGGTGACTTCCCTCTGTACTGAGTTAGCCAGGTATAGGACTGTAAAGTGCCTGATGAGGAGCCACTCTCATAGCGAGGATACATTATTATTCGGGACCGTGAGCCCTCGGTGCACTCGAGCACCGGCATAGCCGAGTCCTAGACATGGTCGTACGCCTTGAGGGATCTCATAGGGTTGAGATGCTACTTGGCTCTTTTTGTAGTGACCCTTGCTAGATTGTTTATATGATCATTTTGTATTTTACAGTTCAATGAGCGTTTTGACCATGCCTAGTGCATGATGGCATTGTACATGAAACCTTATTATATATATATATATATATATTCATCTCTTTTTGGATCTAGATCTCTTTGTACCTAGAGTTTTGTGATTCATTTTCACATGTATACTAGATGTTCATAATTTTTTTGTTTTTATATGCTTTTCAGAATGTATGCAATGGAAAACATGTATCACGAATGATTTCTTTTTGTGTTTCATGATGCTGATGTATGATGATGTAAATGAACTTGTGATCTTGAACTTTAGCTTTCATAAGCAATTTTAAGTACTTTATATTGTTTTGAAAAAATGTAATGACGAATTGGTATGATGAGTAGATGCACTTTCCCCACTCCTAACTCCACTTAGCTATTAAGATGCGAGGGCTCACCACCGAGAGCTAGAAATGGCACAAGCTATGAGGTGTGTTGAAATGGTAATGATGGGAGATAGACAAAGAGTTGGTGGAACCAAATTGGGATGCTACAAACCTATCTTTCTCAAGTGACTCCATAGTTTAGAATGGAGCTTGCTTTGCGCTTTATATAGAATTATATTTGTAGATGGCCACTTGGTTGAAAATCTAGTTTATAGGGTTGTGAACTCTCTTGGAATTTTGGACATCTGATTCATTTTTTTTTACTCAAGATTTTAGAGGTTTTTTTGAACTATTTGATTATGACTTTCAACGTTTCTTGTCAAGAGAGATCCCCTACACCTTGCCCCATATTACTAGTAGGAAGCATGGGCTTATCACCATGGACAAGGCACCTGGCGAGTAAGGACATTCCCATTCTTTCCCAACCCTACGTCACTAGTAAGAGACACAAGCTCAAGACCGAAGGTTGGTAGAGCAAGGGAATGTGTAAAAGTAAAATTTTCTGTTTGATCTATATTTGACTTACTTACTTGAGCAAAATGTCAGTATGTTCTTATTTCCAAAGATATATATATATATATATATATATGGGATAGATGTGACATCATGAAGCTTCTAGAAAAGACCATAGGCAAGACACCTATCCTAGGAAGAAACAAAAGTGAGAACAAGTATGTAGGCCTGGTATGACTACCATTAAAACTTTTTCATATCTAGCTTTAATTGATGAAATGATTCTAGATCGAGTTGGTGATGTTATGAAAAATGAAGAAAAGTTATTTGAATGCTCTGTTAATACCATCGAAGTTTGTAATGAATTGCTTAAGAATAAGTCCCTTGATCACCAAGTTTTACGAAGTGAGTGAAAAAATGAACCTAACTAAATGAATACGTAATGTAGATATAATTATAAAAATAGTGCTGATGCTTCATGCGTAAAATCATTTAAGGTACAACGAATTGACAGTTTCACTAAATTCCCCACCTTCTAGTGTGCACAAGGGATACGCACCATTTTCGTAGTCCTTCATGACTCGATATGGGCCCAACCACTTGGGCTGGAACTTTCTTCCTTCACCGATTTTCTTATCGATCCGGCTGTCTAGTCTTAGAACTAGATCTCCTTCATATATTTCTCACTCATAGACCTTTTTGTTATACTGCCGGCACATCCAGTCAGCATAGACTCTATGTCATTGTTTAACATTTAACTTTGGCCTCATCTAGGATTTCTAGTTGGGAGAGGCATGCCACTCTATAAGCTTCCTCATCCAAAATACCTTGTAGTGAGATGCGAGACCCAGGTATTTCAACCTCAAGTGGGAGAACCGCTTCTACTCCGAATACTAATGAGAAAGGAGTTGCCCCTATTGGTGATCTTATTGAGGTTCGGTGGGCCCACAAGGCTGGATATAATTTTAAATGCCAATCTCATTTTTTTATTTTACCATTTTAAGGAGAATAACTTTCAACGCGTTTTGTTTGTCGCTTGACTGCCCATTGACTTGAGGATAGTAAAGAGAGGTGTGTGATGGTTTATTTTAAACTTGCTACATAGCTCATGAACCTCATAGTTTTTAAAGGACGTGCCATTATCATAGATAATGACTTGTGGGACACTATACCTATAGAAAATTTGGTTTAAAATGAATTTGGCGATCACCGAACTTGAGTACAATGATGAGAGGCATGGCCTCCACCCATTTGGTAAAATATTTCATGGCTGTAATTATAAAATTATGGCCATCGGTTGATGAAGGAGAGAATTTCCTATTAAGTCCAGGACCCCAAGTGGAGAAAGGCCACGGAAGTGCTATTAGTTACTGGGGATTATGCTGGCATGTGAATCTCGTGAGAGAATTCTTGACATTTGTGGCACTTACATACGAATTCCACCGCATCATGTTCGAGAGTGGGCCAAAAATAGCCCATCGATGTATTTTACGAGCGATGGCATGACCACCAAAGTGGCCCCCACATATCCCACTTGTGGAATTCATGAAGGATCCTCTTGGATTCTTCTATGTCGATGCATCTTAGAAGCATGTCATTGAAGGCTCTACGATAGAGCACTTGGTCTAAAACAACATATTTAGCAACAATAATGTGTAACCTCCTTCTTTTTTGTGGCGTAGTTCTTTACGGTTATGTATGGTCTATGATAAAATTGATGATATCGGTATACTAGGGACATGTAGAGATGGGGGTCTGGTTTCGACAAAGCATACACATTTATCGGGAAATTCTAGATCTACTAGCTTGCCTCCATCTAGCAGATTGTCACTAACCAATCTGCAATGATTTGAATTTCAAAAAATTTTTGGTTTACAAATGTTAACTCGAATTCTCCCATTAGGGTTATGAAATGGTTAGATTTTCTAGATAAAGATCCTTGTGTGAGAAATGTCCTTAAATGGTCTGTCTTTACAATGACCCTTGTTTCTTGGTTTAACATGTAATGTCTCAAATGTTTTGTTACAAAAATTATAGCAAGGCATTATCTCTCTGCCTATGTGTAACACATTTTATAATCGAGCAATATTCAGCTAATGAAATAGATTGTGCTTTCTTTTTTTTCATCGTCTTCTTGAGCCAACATGCAAGCTAGTGAGACATGAGTGGCTCACAAGTATAGGATCAAAGGGTAGTCTAGTTTGGGAGGCATTAATGTAGGTGGTGACAATAATAAGCACTTAACTACTTTAAAGGCCTCGTTGCAATCTTCAGTCCAATCGACGCTATAATATTTCTTTAGTAGATTATTGATTGGATGAATATAAAAGCTTAAATCTAGGATGAACCTTCGGATTGCACCGAGTTTCCCAAGAAATGACTTGATTCTAGATTCGTCCATAGGTGGGATCATTTTGAGAACAGCTCGTATTTTGGCTAGATCAACATCAATCCCTTGTGAATATATAATGTATCCTAAAATTTTCCTCCTGTTACACTAAAAATGCACTTCTCTGGGTTTAATGTGACATCGTACTCAATTAGTCATGAGAGGATGATATGGAGCACCTCTGGGTGATCACAATGCTTCTTGGCCTTGGCCTACAAATCATCCACATATGATTTTACAATTTTATGGATAAGATCATGGAATATATAAGTCATTTCCCACTGATACGCAGCGTTGGCATTTTTAAGACCAAATGGTATAACAACATAGGAATAAGTTCTCCAGGAGTTATAAATGTGGTTTTGGCTTGATCTTGTTTGGATATTTTGATTTGATTATATCTCGAGAATCCATCCATGAGAGACAAAAGGTCAAATCCAGCTGTTGCATCAATGATGACGTCAATGGATGGTAATGGGAAATCATCCTTGGGACAAGCTTTGTTAATATCCCAAAAATCTATGCAAATGTGTATCTTTCCATTCTTGTTGAGAATGGGAACGATATTAGACACCCATTACGAATAGTCGATGGGTTTGATGAATCCTACTTAGAGGAGTTTTATTACTTCCTCTTTTACCATGAGAGCCATTTTTGGCTTCATTGGTCTTGACTTTTGTTTAATTGGCTTTGCATCTAGTTTAGTGACAAGATTATGTACCATAACTTGTGGTGTGATACCTGTCATTTATTTATAATTAAATGCGAAGGCCTTTTGATGTTATTTGAGGATTTGGGTGTGTATTTCTATTTCTTCTGGCGTTAGCGAGGATCCTAACTTCAAAATTCTTGGTTCTTCCTCCGTTCCAATGTTTATATCAATGGTTTCTTCTATCAAAGAAGCGTTACCTTCTTCAAACTCAAGTGGGGCTGGAGGTAGTTCCAGGCTTTCTCCATTTTCTATCTCGTAGATATCGAGATCTTTCTATGGAGGAGACTCTACCATGGGATTTCCAAAGTAGGAAGAGGAATGTGGTATTAAGGAAAGATCAACTATATTGTGAGCAAGGTGTAGCTCCACATAGGTGTTTAGATATTCAAGAGTGACTTTATCACTATCAACATGATGTAAGATAGGAGATTCATTCTTAGTTGTATGTGTTAGCAGAGGGTTTGTTGACATTTTCTTCACCAATGGTTCAGTATGAAGTGATACTTTGAAACTTGTATCTTCCAACTCATTACTTGGGGTAAAACACAAAGCTGAGGTTACTATTGAATCTGCGAGGAGGTTTTATTCTCATGAGATTACCTCAATGGATATGAAGTCGAATCTTTCACTTAGATCTAATACCACTGTTTTATAGAGCTATAAGTGCTTAGCTCTAGTTTCATATACTTCAGAGACTTGGTTTACAACTAACTGTGAGTCTCCTAACACTTTGATGTCATTAACACCAATCCTTTTGGCTATGATAAGGCCAAGGAGGAGGGCTTCGTACTCAGCACCATTGTTTGTACATTCAAATTTCAACTTAAAAGTAAAAGGTAGGATCTTTCCCTCAGGAGAAGTAAAGATTACGCCTGCCCCAGCTCCATAGTGACATCTAGCTCCATCGAAATGGAGAGTCCAATATTTACTAGGAAAGATGGATGTTGGGACATTCTTCACATTTGTTTCTTTTGTTTCAGTTACTTCTACCATGCAAAGTTCCTCTGCTGGAAGAGAACCAACTCCTAGGGTGCATCCCATACCTGCGGAGTCAAATGGTAGGAAAATTGGTAGATCTTGTTCTAGTAATTTGACAATTTTTGCAGTAGTTCCTAATGACACTATTTCTACAACGTTAGCTTCATCCTTGAGGGCTGGGATGCTCTTAACTAAGTTCGTAATTTCTAGTTCTGTTGTAGGTACTAATTTTTCTTCTGGTTTTGAGTCAATTGGTTTGTTAAGTTGGTTTGTTGGGAGTTCAAACTCAGAGTGAACACTTGGTCTTTTCTTCAGGTCTGCTAGGTGTATGTCAAATGGTTTTGGGTCACCTTTTGCTATGAATATCTTTCCTAAGTGTAAGAATCTTATTTCCTAGAATAACATAGAGGGAATTGCTTTCATGTGATATATCCATGGTCGACCGAGGATCATATTATAGTTGGTTTCCGATCTATGATATAAAACTTGGTGAGGATTGTCTTGGGTCCTAAGGTGACTGGTAATACTATAGTCCTAATTGAAGTAGCTTTAAGGCTATCATAACCTCTTAGCGTATTTTTTGTTGTGGAATAGTTTGTTTCTCCATATCCTAGATTTTGAAGGAAAGAGAAGGGGACAATATTAACTGCTGCCCCATCATCCACCATTATGCATTTAACATAATTATTGTAAACCCACACCTATAAATGCAAGTCTAGATCGCGTCTACGTGCAATTTTAGCATCATTTTTCATTTTGATTATGTCGAATATAAACTCGGTATCCCTATCTGGCTTCCATGGAGGGTGGATATCAAAGTCTATATGGTTTACTTGTGTTTCGGGAGGTGGAGTGATGTTAATTAAATGACCTAGACCTAGCACTTCTAAAAGAGTAGCCCTTTGGGTAGGAGAGTTATTTAACAAGTCCAAAAAGGAGATATTAGAGAAGGTCTATGTTAAGTCATTAATTAAATCATAAGAACCCATGGGTTTTACCAATGTTTGTTGAATGTTATCGGCTCTAGTGGATAGATTGGATTTTGTTCATAATAATATTCTTGTGCTCTTGTTATGGCTTCTACGTGTAGCTTAGTATCTAACTCCACTAGACCAACTATCTTGGTTCATGGTTGATTCCCTAATTGCGGTGCCACGGTAGATTTAGTGAAATTGAGGATTCATGATCATTATTTCCCGTCATTACACCTTTGTTTGTCCCATTCGGATTTAATTTATTATTGTGATTTGGTAGTGGATCACCAAGATATTAAGAGGTGCATTTTGAAGGGAGACTTCCCTTGTGAAAGCATTTGGGATAGGTGTTCTGAATCTATTAAGAACATATCTATGAAGAGTTGTCTCCGTTCTTCTAGCAGCCGTTGCATGAACTTATTGTAATCGTGACAAGTCCTAGTGTCATGGACTCAAATTTTTAGAAACCACAATACGAGTTAGTATTATAACTCCTAGGTTGTTGGTTTGGCACATGTTGTGGTCCAAAATTTTGATTGAACTGTTGACTATTAGGATTAAAGTTTTGTGTTTGTTGTCTTTTGTTTTGGTTTTGATATCCAGTTGAGTTTTGACTTGGATCCTGTGTTTGGATCTGCCGTTGCTGTTGTTGTCGTTGTTGTTTGTTGTTGTTGGGGATGATTAAAATCCACCGCATTGATTGTTGGGGTAAAATTGTTGTTTCGTTGATTGTTAACTGGTGGTGGAATATTTACAATGTTTTCTTTTTTTTCTTGGTCAGTCACTCCATCTGTTGTCACCCCACGGTTTTGTTAAGGATTTTAGGTCCTTGATTGGCATTTTTGGTAGTAGGATAAGTCGTAGTGTTTTGGTTGGGGGTAATTAACCTCCCATTTGTTCCATATGTCTTACAACCGCCATCTATCACATCTTGATCTATTTGGAGAGTGCTCTCGAACACTTCATCATAAGTTCTTAGTGGGAACTTGGACTTCTTCCTTTATCTCTCTGCACGAGAGAATGAAGGAATAAGTCACATAGTTCCATTTGATCCATGTTTAGAGCATTTGTTGAAGAATAGAGGATTGTCGCCATCTTTGGATGAAATGAGCAACATATTCATTGTATTCTTGCTTAATATGCAAGAATTTCCCGATTCTGTTGTCAACAATTTGTTCATGTCGAATGCCATGATGAACTCTAAAATGAGTCGTTTAAATGAATGTATTGAGGTTTCGGTATTGTGTAATACTAATCGAGGCGATACCCTCTAACATTTTGGGGAATATTTTAGCAACAACTCCATCCCAAGGAGCAATTCTCGAATGGCCATGGCATAGGCATTAATATGTGTATTTGGGTCTCCCTCTCCTTTGTACTTGGGTAGATCGGGAGAGGTCTTATAAGCATGACGCTTCATATAGTGAAGTCTAAAGGTTCTTTCAAATATTTTGAATAAGTCCCTATCGCATAGGTTTTGACCATTGATGGTGCTTACGAGGGGGAGGTGGAATGGGTTGTTGGTGTGGCGAGCTAATATATTTTTAGGGGTATATGGAAATCCTGTGGTTGAGAGAACATGCCGGGAGAAGAGAACATATCTCCCTGTGGTGATTTGGAATATCTGTTTAATTATGGAGGAGCATTGCTCAGGAATGGATTATTTTGTACTAAACCGAGAGGTATCATATTTTCCACTGGAACGACATTAGAAAATGTGGGTCTAGTTGGCATTTGTTGTGAATACTGAGGAGGCATGCCCAATGTGTCTATTCCTGTGAGGAGGTCTACTTGGGTAGAATGATGTGGAGGATTGGAATTTCTTGCCTACATGAATTAAAAATTTTAACTTGCCCTGAGCAAGTTCCAACCCTATAACCTTCTTAACTAATACCGAGATGACCTCGTTTGGTGAAGACACGGTATTTTTCCTTAGTGGTGTTTGTTGTATACCTTGAGGTTATATAGGCATATGGTACCCTGCTATGAATTGATCATTTCCCTACCAAGTATCACCGAGGGCATTTCCTATAGGTGGATGAATGGGGGTGTTTTCTTGGAATGAGACCTTGGGTTGTATTTGCAAACCTCCTATAGGTGGGTACATACTTTGAGAGCGTTGTTCACTCCTATCATAACATGCTAAGTATTTATCATTTAAAAATAGGTATGGATCTGAGTGTCTACTTGATTTACGGTCTAAGAAACATCGAGGAGATGAACCAGATTCTCTCGATGAGCATCATGTTACTCAAGCTTGCGGTCTATTTGTTGCATTTGAGTGAGCTGATCCAACTCCTCTATTTGGAAAGAATAACTATATCTAGTCCTTTGAGGTGGAGTTTGTGTTGAAAACCGGTTAGTTGAATAGTTGTCACACCATGCTGAGAGCGAGGGTGATGACTATCTATTCAGTTGATCGTAGTATGCTTCAAGACCTAGGAGAGGTCTCACTATATGCATCGAATATTGACATATTCGGGGGTATAAAAATACCCGAAGAATAATGGGAAGAAGTGAAGATGGATAAAACTAAAAGAAGAGTGTGAAAGTGAAGAAATTGTTCCATCAATATCAGGTTCACTAATCTTGGGGGTGAAGCTGATGTGAAGGCTAATGAGGTAGGTAAGATGAAATAATTGTTTGTTCATGTCGGGTTCACCAATTTTGTTGGTGAAGCCGATGTGAAGGATAATGAGGTGGAAAAGATGAAAAGTATACTAATTAGAAGAACAATTAGAAATAAGACTTTGAACCAGAAGGTCGGAAGGTTCACGTTAGGTTCACCAATTTTGTACGATGGAAAAGTGACTTGTGAGGATGATAATTGGAAAGTGACTTTCCCTGTACCCAACCTCTCGATGTCATGCTGAGACAGCCGGTGGTTTGGAATTCACGTGGGATGCAGATAAGCTAGTTAGGTAATCTTATGTCTTCAACACGCAATGGCAAGATCTATGAATTTAAGGTAAAGAAGGCCCTCTTAACCTGAACCGGTGTGATAGATCATTCAATGAGGATAGCTACTCGAAGGCTCCAATCAATATTGAGCTCTGTCGTGATCCGATCTATGGGTTGTGGGATACATGGGAGATAACCTGTGGGGTGCTTCGTATATGTCTCCCGATAAGGTCATGAAAATAGAATGGCTAAATATGTAGTGGATATTTTGGTGTTTTATGGATGATTCTCTGGTCTAGTCCAAAAATATTTAGCTTGATTGGCTGCTACATTTAATAATAATAATTGTGTGATAATGTTTGGTGGGAGTGGAGAGGATCTAAACACTAATGTTCACAAACCAGCATCAACATTAGAATGATTTGTAGGCCCGTTGGGTTGTGGAACCTTTGGATCACAACCGTAAGTTTGTGGTTGTTGTGGACCTCCTATGGTCATGTGAAGAATTAATCCCTAATTCCGAGTATCCAGTAATCATATGCCTTTTCGGCCTCTACGTTTAGAACTAGAAGTTACACAATTTTCTTAGAGTATTTAATAGGTGTTCTGGCAACTTGGAAACATAAGCTAGTGTCTATATCAACAAAGAGGTCTCCCCGCGTCTAGTGTGGGACTAGTGGATCACAACCAAATGTTTTCCCTCTTTGAGGTCCTTCCACATCATAGGGATATCTATCAAGGTAGTCTATAATTTGGCAGACTTGACTAGAATGTGTGTGCTCTGTTTTATTCTATGTTTAATCCCCTTAACTGTGAGATGATTTCTTGTAGGTCTATTGTTGTTCGGAAGACCTGAATTCTGAGATTTTGGTCTATATAAGTTAATGCTGCAATAGTATTTGGTTGAGGCACGATTCGATCAAAAATGTATTCCGTGGGCTCTATAGTTCCCGTGATTGTCATACAAGATCAATATAAGCCTAATTGAAATGAAATAAATTGACTATGCAAGATATATCTACAACATATAAAGTGACTTGTCTGTTTGTGTATTTTTTTATAGTATTTTAAAATGAATTGAAAGAAAAACTAATCTAATATATTTAGAAAATGACAACTAATCTAATAACAAAATTAAAACAAACAACGTAGCCCGGTGTAGCTACTTGCTTGTGTAGTTGTGAGTTTATCCTAAATAACTAGATAGATGATTAACTTAATTGAAAGATTCTCAATCCTACATCGATGTGAGGAATGAATAATAGTTTATCAAAAACTATCAATCCCCACAGCTCCCCTGGTAATATCGAGAATGAAACCTTAACTGAAATGAAATGTTTCACTACTCTATTTGATATATTTTAACTAGAACTTTGACAGATAAAACCTAGAATTTTTAGATGAGTGGCGAATCTAGTAGTATATTACTTTGTCCCCTCATAATGATCTCCTCATTCCTTCATGTTCACATGAATACAAAAGAGCGTGTATACGCTAGAATCAACAGAAATAGGTATTCGAACAATGGTAGTTTGGATATAGACCAAATAAAATGTGAGTAGGAGAGGGACAACGCAAGAGACAGAGCTTTCATATGTGATTCCTAGCGGGATTTATTGCGGGAATACAACGTAAGAGTACCGAGAGATTCTAGAATCCACCTTATATGAAGAACACAACCTGTAACTCTAATGGATGTAATCTATAATTGACACTACTTTACTCTAAACTAATTTATATGGACAACAATGATCAAGACTGAAGCAAGAAGATCGAATGGCTTCTTAAAAGAAAATGTAAAACTAGCATGGATGCAAACATGAAACAAAATGAGCTCTAAAAAATAAATTGATAGACTAAACAATGAAAATGAGAAGTTGAGAGGTAGTTTTGAGGGGTAATTTGTTTGAAAAAAACCAGCTATTTATAGATTTCACATTCACCCAAAGGTAACTCCAATCAAAACTCTTTTACCATTAAACAATGGAGAAACACTATTCTAGGGGACATAAAACATAAATACAAGCTAAGGCGGTGGAGAAAAGTTGGTGAAAGTTGAAAACTACGCCAATTGTGATCGAAAGAACATGCTTTGGAAAACACGTGAAGGACCGCCGCCTCGATTATTGTGGCGGTTACATGGGACCGCCGCCCTACTGTGGGCAGCGGTTTCATCACTAAAGGTCAAAACGCTAAGAAATAAAGGGAAGAGGAATAAAAAAATCATGACGAACATGGAAAAAGTGTTTTGGATGCTAACATGTACTTCACAAGCTTTTCTAGATTTGAACACCTTGCAAGGCAACTTTGTATCATCATTGGGGCATGTGTAACATTGTTACGATGTTACAGATACCCTTCAATTTTGGTACGTATATTGCACCATAGAAAAAAGTTGGTGGTGCATTTATTGCACCTTTTTCTATATATAGGCGTGTTCGACCTTTCATTTTCACATTACAAAAAATGTGAAAAGTCTTTTTCTTTTCACATTGTCAGCATTCCTATCACCCCACATGTTTCCATTTATCGTGTTTTGGTCCCCACATCATCTCCTTCATCATTATATATTCTTGGTAAGTGGCCCTTGCCCTTCTTGTGGATTTTTTGTGGTTTTATGTTGGTTGAGGTGATTAGGATTGTTGATGATAACATGAACCTAAGAAGATAACACAATCCCAACCCATTTTGTAAAACCCACCTGTTAGTCAAGCTTTTTCACTCTCCTTCCAAATCTACAAATCGGAAGGATCTCGCCTCATAATGGACCCCGCCCCTTTTCTCCTCTCTGTCCCCTAATTTTCCAAGGTTAACCCCTTGCTATCAAAATCTGAGAGAGTAAAAAACCACAAAATAAAGAGAATCAGCCTGATGTCTTCCACGATGTAATTTTCATACGTGTTGCGCTAAATGTAGTCACGCTCCTTTAGTGAACCATTTAGTCATGATGTATAAAAATAGTCATGCCAAGGTGCACTGTGAACTCACGCAATAGAAGCCCTTTCCCATGCCTTGTAAAAACTACAAAATTCCTAAGGCGCTGGCATAAGCGCACCTACAGTAGCAACGAAACTTCATGCTATATAAACCCTTCCTACACTGCGCAAAGCTTAACCCATTAGCATACCTCACCTTGATGTTGCATATTTTGCATCCACACCTTGGCGCACCATAATACTATGTAACACTAATCATATTTGCGCCCCACTAAAAGGCTTCTAACAGTGCAAGTGCATGTCCCTTGACACCAACATCTAAATGTTGTGTGTGGTCAATCCATGCCTCGTTCCACTTTGGCCCCTGGTTTCTCCTATGAAACACTTTCCCGAAGTGTTCCTTTCTTTTCTAAGTCCTGTAGCCTACAAAGAAAGTTGTGCGTTGCGCCCGAGGCTCATAAATTACTAACTTTTATTTCTATAAGCTTTTATGGACGACTTAGCGGCTAACATGGCTCTTCTGCGATGGACTTCCCTGATTCTTCTTATAGATCAACAGCTAAACTTAGATCCACACATGTCTTCATCGAGTAAGATGCCAACTAATTCCAAGGGTAAAGCCAAGCTAACAGAGCAAGAAATGAAATATAAATACCAAAGGGTCAAGATGCCTGACTCACTTGTAGAGTCGATATTGATATCGAGATTAAGAACTCGGTACATTGACATGGAGGACTTCTCGGGCCGAACCAAGGTCACAGGTGGCCCATGGATGGATAAATTAGTTGGCGATGGTCTACACTTTCTGCAGGCTCCCAAGAGAGCAATCAACAATGAGTTTATGATGTTGGTGGGCTGTTGTTACAATAAGGACACAAGATGTGTTGAAAATGAGAAGGGTGAGGTGATAATAAACCTCACGGCCCAACATTTTGAGATCATGTTGGGTATCCTCATCACCAAAATTTTGTAGTAGTGAGCCAAGAGAACTACATGAAGACATGGACTGAAAATGAAGACAAATGTATGCAGTTAATGAATGAGGTGTACCTCAAGAATAAGAAGGTGACAAGTAGGTGGCCATAAGTCATTCATCGCAGTGAATTTTTAGAGGAGATGAGTGACACAATCACCTTCTTGAGTACGGTTTTGGGCTACCTGATACCCATTACTTTCACAAGTGGATGCTCCGGTATTTGGAAACAATGAATAAAAATGTTCCCGATCAACGTTTTGACTGGGGAGAGATTATCAGCAGCACAATATCGGAGCAGCTTCAACAACTATCAACAATTGGGAGGTTCTATATGAACTCCTATGTAGTATATCTTTGTTGCTTGAGAGAGGGACTAGCCAACATTCAATTGGTGTGGGATATGGCCCCAGTCGGGGATATACAAGTACTATCAAGATTTAAGACTGGAGAATAGCATATCCCAATTCAGTAAAATCAATGATGTCTTCTTCTATGGCGTCATCTACCTCTTGAGGCCCAACATGACTTACGTTCGGATCACCAAAAGCGTGGTCACCACCACAGACAAGTGGGGAGTGTTATTCACGTAATTCCCCACTTTCACTTATCTCAGAGCCACTAAATTCTTGGGAGAGCCCACCAAATTTCCAAGGTATGCGGGACCCAAACTGATCATGTTGGAGCTGTCCAGATAGCTCATCACATACCATGAGAAGTGTTTGAAAAGGAAGAAGGGTGGAACTCCATTCCCCATCACAGTGGGTAGGTACACCTGCACTTCATAGAGCAAAACCAGGGAGATGTTTATAGAGCTTGAATTTCTCAATTTGAAGCGTAATTTCTGGCAATGCAAACCTTTGATCCTCGTGATTGCCTTCCAAGGAAAAGATCAATCCAATTCACGTCCCTCGTATTGAAGATATCTACATTGACCTATATCATGAAGTTGAGCTCGATGATATCTACAGATTTTATAATGACTCAAGTCACAATGGGAACATCATCAAAGAGCTTGTAAGGAGAAGCCTTATCCGGTGGATACCCTTTGCAAGAAGCTTCAAGAAGCAAAGGAAGAGAAGAGAATATTAAAAGAGAAAAAGATGCATCTTCTCCAAACCCTACAAAATATGGGCAATGCCACTCCTATGACTATTGGTGACCCTCCCAAAGTTCTTAGTCGGGAGAAGATAAATGAGTACACCAAGATTAGTGAGAAAAGTATAGAAGTGTCTACTTGAAGAGAGCAGATCCTCAAAGATAGTGAGGAATTGATTACAAAGTTCACGAGCTCTATCAAAATATAGATCAAGAGAACAAGGAACTCTAGACAATAACATGGCCTATCTCCAAAGAGTTGAAACATGCCAGGTTATAACACGAGATGTTCTAGAAGATGCTTGATTTCCCGGTCGATGACTTGGTGAAATTTGGCATCTTTGATCACCTGCGAGCACCCAATAAAGTCCTTGCTTTGCTTTACACTATCAGGTTGACCAAATGGAGTTTGTCTTGAAAAAGATAGAAAAAATCAAGGAGGAAGCCCTTGATGCCATGCATCAAATGGAGCAGATCATCTTAAGAATGTCTCTAGGGTTACTTTGTGCAACATATGCTTTGAGGAAGACAGATGATACTATTATGATTTTCAAGGGAATCGCGTCACATGGTTTAGCATTAGAGGCCTTTTTTGATGTAGAATCTATCAACAACCTTCTGGCATGCCGTGACTTCGTTGTATACCTAATGGAGGTAGGTAATGAATAATTCAAACTCCCTAAAAGGCTCAGAGATGAACGAGAAACTTGCGAAGTCATTAGGGATCACACCAAGGGTCCCACTTAGGATAAACTTCAGGCGATGGTCAGAAAATTCATGGAATATCGAGCTCAGTTTCACATTACCTCTCCTGAGAAGAAGCAAGACACTCCTTTCAATCCAAGGGATGACGATGAATAGGCTCCTTCCTCCTGGGATAAATCCTATTTTTTTAAGAGTATTTAAAAGTATGTTGGCACAAACGATGACATCATCCATGTTGCACCATGGGATGTTGTCATCCACCAAATTACCCTAAAGTCAACATTTGACTTTTAAATATTTTGTAAATAGTGGTTGGCTCTTTTTGTCTTCTTTCTCCTTCTCCTTCTATAAATACTTAGACACTTGTAGTATTCAGTGTGAGAAAATTTGTATGAAAAATAGAAGTGAGGAGAGAGACTTTTATCTTTCTTGTAATGTAACATATATTAATACAAAAAATTGAGACTTTTTGCTGAATTCTGTGTCATGTGTTAGATCTTTCTTAAGTTAGATCTGCATGCTTATTTTGTTGGATTCACCTATAATTTTGTCATTTGTTTATCAGTATTGCTTTGTTTTTTTATGTGAGTAATTTTGGCTCTGTTTACTACTGGCCCAAAACATAAACCCTCTGACCTTTCTACTTTGGAATTCATTTCTTTTCTCCCTTTAGATCCATCTTTCTTCTATTCCTTCCTTCATTCCTTTCTATTCTTCGTCGGAACTAACTCTACTAGGATGAGATCCAAAAACCCCCTGAAGGAAGAATACTGTAAGACTTACACAGATTCCTATTGGTAGAATAGCAATAAACCAGTTTCACTTTTCTTTGTCAAAGAGGGGCTATGCCCTGCACACTGCTTCCTTGTCTATCCATAGGTCTGCCCACCTGATAGATTTGTGAACCAACAGTTTTTAGCGACTCCACCGGGGAAAGAACCAGATCTATGTGAGTGTTATGTCAGCTAAAAGACACCAATAGTTTTTAAATGTTGTTGGGGAGATTAAGAAAATAGATAAAACTGTAAAAATCTCTACCTGTTTGCAAAAGTGATCCAAACCGATTTTTTTTAAGAGATCCATAGATCTGGACCAGTTAGAAACCTTTAGTTCACTGAGTTTTTATAAAAATCTCTGTATTTTCATAGATCTGAGATTATGATAGTTTTACAAATATTTTCAAACCCTTGCAAAAATCAAATCTAAGATCCAAAAATCAGCTAACTAAGTTAACCATCGTTTTATGCTCGCTAATCTTTGTCATTAAACCGCAATTGATTTTCAAATGAGGGATAAAATTAAATATTTTTTAAAAAAAGTACATGCCACTAATTTTTGTCGGAAAAATAAGAAAATCAGCAAGTACAAACAAAAAGAGTTCTTATAAATCTGACCCAAATCACTGCAGACTTGAACAAATACACTGGCAGGTGAGCCATTTACCCGTAGCAGGAGAGCTTGTGGAGAAGTTGATCCTATTTTTGATCTACTTCAGAGGCACAATTTCAGTATTACACCAGCACGTTTCTCATCACTGAGTTTAGTTGATCGGTCGGCCCGAGTGCCTTGCGTCCCACGAAAGAACCGGTTTTCACAAGGGGCTTTCACGTCAATTTGCAATGCCTTGTTACTAAGCGGAACTATAATCCCCACTCACGTCTGTTGGTTTGAAAATCTATCGCTTGGTTAGATCTATGGATAAACGAGCCAACAGCAGTGTACATGGGGCATAGCCCCTCTTTGAGTCGATAAGTGAAACTGGTTTATTGCTATTCTACCAAAGCGGGAATCTGTAAGTCTCAAAATTATGCCTTCGGGGTTTGGGTTCTCATCCCGGTAGGGTGTTTCCGATCGCGAAAAGAAAGGAAATAAAGATAAGATGAAGAAAGAGCAGGTCCGAAGGAAGAAAAGAAATGAATTCCAAAGCGAAAGGTCGAAGGTTTATATTTTGGGATTGGTAGTAAATGAGCCAAACCTACTTGCATAAACGAGCAAAGCAATATTTATGATGAATAAATGATAATAAATCGAAGCGATTTAATGAAATAAACACATAGATCGACATAAGAAAGATCTCGATGTAAATAACACACGTATTCAACACAAAGTCTAAATATTGTATTAATAATTCCTTCATACATACAAAAATCTCAAAGTCTTTTCTCCTCACTCCTATTTTTCATCCGAAATATATTCACTCATGCCCAATACAACAAGTATTGGGGTATTTATAGAAGAAGGAGAGAAAAGAAGGAAAAAAGAGCCAACCACCTCTTTACAAAGATATTTACAAAATATCTAAAAGTCATGTTGACTTTTGACAACTTGATGGATGACATCATCCCATGGTGCAACATGGATGATGTCATCATTTGTGCCAACATACTCCAGATATTCTCAAAAAGAAAGTCGAAGAAGAGAGAGAAGAAGAAGAAAGAGAAGCTATTCGTCATCATCATCCTGCGGCCGAAAGGGGGTAGACTGCTTTTGCTTCTGCTCAGGTGATGAGATGTGGAATTGAGAGTGGTATTCCATGAACTTGCTGATCATGGGCCCAAGTTGATCCTAGGAAGGATCCTTGTGCCGCTCACTGATCGCCTCGCAAGTCTCCCGCTCATCTATGAGCTTCTCGGGGAGTTTGGAATAGTCTTTCTCTGCTTCAATGAGGGACCCAATGAAGTCCCGACAGGCCAGCAGGTTGTTGATAGACTCTGTGTCAAAAGTGACCTCTGGCCCCAACCCTCGAGAAACAATCTCCTTGAAGATTTGGATGGTTTCATCGGCTTTTCTTAAAGTGAAGGAAGGAGTAAGCAACCCTGGCGACATGTTGAGAACGATTCGTTCCATTTGGTGCATCACGTCTAGGGATGCTTCCTTCACCTTGTCGATCTTTTCAAGGACAAATTCCAACTGATCCACCCTGTAATCCAGAGTGGAAGTGACTTTGTTGAAGGCCCTGGGATGGCCGAAGACGCCGAGGTTGACCAGATCTTTGACTGAACAGTCAAACATTTGTTGAAAGGTCTCGTGTTGCAGTCTAGCATGTTCCAGCTCTTTCGATATGCGTCCCGCTAATGCTTGGATCTCTTTATTCACCTTGTTGATGTTCAGATACAAGTTAGAGAACTTTGTGATTACTTTTTCACTATCTTTGAGGATCTGGGTCCTCCAAGCGAAACGGCCATACCCTACTCGCCGATCTTTGCATATTCATTAATTTTCTCCTAGCTCAGAAGCTCAGGAGTCTCGGCGGCAGTTGTGGGAGGTGCACTACCCATCTTCTATAAGGCTTGGAGCAAATATTTATTTTTCTCTTTCAATTGCCTTTTCTCCTCTTTTTCTTCCCGAAGCTTCTTCCGAGGGCCTCAACTGCAGAAAGGGCCTCTCCCTGAAGGCTTTCGAAGATGTACCAATTGTGACTTGGGTCACCGTATAATCTTTCAGAGATAGATCCTTTTTATCTTTGAGGGGATTGGGGTATGCGATCTCCATTACCCTCTCTCTGAAGCACTCTAAGAGAAGCATGTGATGGGCTTCTGCTTCTTTGCCCCTTTGGATGGGATTACGGAAAAGTCCATCGGAGCGATGGGAACTTTCCTTTTCTGCTGACTTAAATGCTGGGAGATCCAGGCTGGACTTATGGGAGAAGGGCTGGAAATAGAGAAGGGGGCAGCTGCAGTAGTAGAAGGGAAAAACGTGGAGACACGTGGCGGCGGCATAGAGAGAACAGCCGAAGAAGTGCCCACGGGAGGAAGGGATACTGCAGCAGAGGAAGACATAGGAAGGGAAGGGAGCTCAGAGATGAGGGAAGAAATGGAGGGGGACAGATCCACGAGGGAAGAGAAGATAGACAAAGAAGCGGGGGGAACAGTAGAAGAAAGGGGAGAGGACATGACCAAAGGGATGGTCGCTTGAGTCACTCAAGGAGGGGAAGGAGGAGAAGAAGAAGGGATAGAAGGGACTTCGGTTGTTGTAGTAGTGCCGACATCTTGAGTGGATGGGCCTATCGGAACATCCTCTTCTGCTTCTTTCTCTGGAGAAGCCAGAGTTATAACTTGTTCTGGTGCGACGGAAGGAGGACTTGATGGAGCTTCTTCCTGAGTAGTGCTGGATTCACCCTCTATGCCTTTACCCTTGCCTTTAGGATGCTGTTTAGATCAAGCAGGTGCGTTTCCCAATGGGGAGGTTGTGAAATCAACCCCGAGGTAGATTAATCCATTCATTCGGCACCAATGCTCTGTTCTGCGCAGAGTTTCCTTGATCCTCTCCTCAATAGTCTGAGGTGCCTTGGTCCTGTCAATGGCAGCAAAAGGCCAATCGTCTCCACCTGTGTCAAGATATACTTGATCCACTTCCTCTTCGGTGGTTTGGTAGCCTTTGGGGATGATGGCTACCCCGTATTGGATGATTTCTGCCAAGGCCAACCGAGAATGGTCCTTCCTCCTAAGCTCCACCTCATGAATGACGTCGATGTAGATGTCCTCGATCTGAGGGATGTGGATTGGATCGAGCTTAGCCCTTGGCAGACAACTTCTTGGGTCAAAGGTAGGCCTGGCCGGGAAATCATGTTTCAAATTAAGCAACTCCAGCTCTGCGAACATGTCTTTTGCCTTATGATGAGTATGACATGTATACCTACCCACCATGAGGGGGAAAGGAGTTCCACCCTTATTTCTTTTGAGGCACTTCTCATGATAGGTGATCAGCTGTCTTGACAGCTCCAGCAGAATCAACTTGGGCCCAACATACCTTGGAAATCTAGTTGGCTCTCCCAAGAAGTTAGCTGCCCTCGGATATGTGAATGTTGGAAATTGGGTGAACAGGGCCCCCATTTCTCGGTGGCCACTACTATGCTCTTGGTCGTGTGACCGTAAGTCATATTTAGCCTTAACAGCGGAGATGATGCGGTAGAAAAACACATCGTTGATCTTTGTGAATCGAGGGATGCTATTTTCCACCTCAACTCGGGTAGTACTCATATATTTTTACACGGGCCAAACCCGACTCCGCATCAGGCCTGGGTAGTCTATCTCTGAAGCCGCAGCGTAAACAACATAGGAATTCATGTAGAATCTCCCTGTTGTATTAAATTGTTGAAACTGCTTAGAGATTGTGCTACTTATTATTTCTCCCCAGCAAAAGCGTTGATCGGGCACATTCTTGTTCATAGTCTCTAAGTACCGCAACATCCATTTATGGAAATAGTGGGCTTCGGAAGCCAAAAGACCTGCTCGGAAAGTGATGGTGTCATGAGCTCATCCAAAAAATCACTGCAGTGAATAACTTGTGGCCAACGAGTCACCACCTTTTTATTCTTGAGATAGACCTCATTCATCAGCTGCATGCACTGATCTTCACTATTATCCCATGCCTTAATGCACTCGTCTTGGCTGATGGCCACAAAGTGCCGGTGATGAGGAATGCCGAGTATTATCTCAAAGTGACGGGCAGTGAGGTTAATGACGACCTCGCCCTTGTCATTTACGACACACCTTGTGTCTTTGTTGTAGCACCGGGCAACCACCATCATGAATTCATTGTTAACGGCGCTGACTGGGATTCCTTTAGTGAAGTGTAGGGCACTTTGCTATCGCTTGTCCATCCATGGACTTCTTGTAAGTTTCGAGTCTTGACCTGAATTCCTCCATATTAATATGCCCCAACTCTGAATCTCTGATGTCCAAGTCGACACTCGGCACGGGAGTCGAACATTCGACCCCGATATTTATATTTCATTTCTTCCTTTGTAATCTTGGCTTTGCCTTTGGATTTGGTGGGTCTCTTGCTTGATGTTGACATATGTTCTTCTGATTTTAATTGCTGATCTGCAAGAATAAGACAAGAAACCCAATCGGAGAAAGTCGTGTCAGGTGCTTGATATTCCATCAAAATGCTGATAGAAGAAAGAGTTAGCAATTTAAAGGCCTTAGGGTGCATGGCGCATGGATATTGTAGTTTGCAGAGCTAAAAAGGTAAGGCGCATAGGAAAAGGGTGTTGCAAGGATTAAATCGGTGCCAAAGGGCACATGGTGCATGGACATTGCAGGGTGCATTTTGTGTTGCTATAAGGACAAGTGCACCTGCGCCATGTAGATGCATTTTGCTAAGGGCGCATGAAATATTTATGTTACATGGGGACGAGAATGCGCCGTGGTGCATGTATTTTCATGTTGCATAGTCATTCGGTGTGCCAAAGGCGTAGGAAAGGTTTGTGTAACATATTCTTTTGGCACGCTTAAGGGGACTTGGTGCGGTGCATGGAGGGTTTGCACAACATGATGTTGCTGCGATGAGGAACGCGCCTTTGCTTCGTATAGCTTTGCACTTGGCGCATGGGAAACGAATGTTGCATGGACGCTAGAGTGCGCCAAAGGGTACAGGAATATATTATGTTGCATCCAAGTTCAATGCGCTAAGGGGCGCATGGGAAGCATTTACAGCAGGCGAGGGGAGTGCGCCATGAGGGTGCATCTTTTTATGATGTAACAGGCGAAATGCACGCCAATAAGCCAGCGCAGCTTCTTTTTGTGTAACAGGGGGACGGTGGGTGTGCCAAGGGCACAACTGTTTTTAATGTTGTATGGCAAGCTCATGCGCCAAAGGAGAAAACAGTTCTTTTTAGCTTTGATCTTTCTCGAGAGGGATATGCATATGGTTGAGTTCTTTTTGCAGGGTTCATGGGTGATGAAGAGGTCTAAACCAAGATTTTTTGAGTTCAACACTTCAGGACAGAGTCCCCTTCCCAGCAGATCTGGAAAGAGGGGGAAAAAACATGGTGAAAAATGGAAAGAACAGCAGCAGGTTGGGGAAAAACAAACATGATCCACCAACCAAGCAAAACCAGCCAACACCCAAGCAAAACCAAAGAACACAAAAATACAAGAGTGAGGACCTCTTACCAGGATATAACGATGAAAAAGCATGAAAACGGGTCCACGGCGTGATCGAAAGCGACAGGGCGAGTGTAATCGAAAGCTCGAGAAAATATCATGTGTTTGCATTAGTGATAATGATAGCGCAGATGCACCTATATATAGGTGGGAAGGCAATAAATGCGCCACCAACCTTTTAAGTGGCGCACGAAAAGCAGTTTCGACACATGAAAGCATGTGCCTTTGGCGCACTCAAAAGTGATGGAATCACGGAGTTATGCACGCCTTTGGCACACCGGAAGGGGTGTCGACACATGAATATGTGCGCCTTTGGCGCACGGAAAAGTGGCGCAACAAAAGGGTTGCTAACATGAAGGTGCATGTGCACCACGCCGCACGCAGGAAAGACTCAACATATCAAGGCGCACTAAAGGTCTGCACGACATGAAAAACCATGCCCCAAAGGATTTAAAGGGGGCGCACCAAAAGTTGATGTTGCATCGTTACTATGTGCGCCCAACCAAAAAGGGCCAAAAATGGCTAAGTTCGGAAAACTAGATTTCCCGGAGAGGGATTTTGCAACATTCCGAATGCGAGGGATCCCTGACAAGGGATCGGAACAAAATTTTCGGTATGGTTATCAGTAAAATTTCCCTTATCAATTTTACTTGAATAGCAGCTTGCTCTTTCGGGGACTATCCCCGAGCAAACTCGGGGTAGAGAATCCCAGACCTCATGTGCCTATCCATTGGGTAACAGAGTCAAAAACAAGGGCGACCGGAGGTAGAACAAAGGAAACACAACAAACTAAAAACAAACACACAACAAAAGCAAACACACAACTAAAGAAAACTGTACAAAGAAGAGAGCAAGCTCTACTTCTTAAAGATTTTCAGATACTACCCGCTTATAGGGAAGTGGGAGTTCGGCCCATCCGAGATATGAGAGATAGAAACTATTCTCTCCGTTGAGCTGCTTGATATTGAAAGGTCCTCTCCATAGGGAATCAAACTTTCCGTGCATGCCTTTTGGCTCTCTTCACTTGTCCCACAGAAGGACGAGGTCTCCCACCTAGAAATTCCTTTTCTTAGCTTTTTTATCGAATAGTCTCTTGACTTGATTCTGATGTTCGGTGATCCTGTCGACCACTCTTACTCTCTTTTCTTTGAGCTCTGTCGGATACATGATCCTATTTTCAAGATAATTTTGGAAAGTTTCATCTTCAATAGCTCGTGCTAGCGTAGAGCAGAAGCTCAGCGAGAATGGGAAGCTCGGCATCAATCCCATGTAACACTTGAAAAGGTGACATACCAAGGGACCTCTTGGGAGTAATGCGATTTGCCCACAAAGTGTCGTATAAAGACTTATGCCACATTCGTTGATTTTCCTCCACCGCTGTATGATGGTCACCAAGTTCTTGTTCGGATTCCGCCTGACCATTTCCCTGAGGGTAATAATCTGAGGCATGAGCCAAAGTTATCCCATATTCATAGAAAAAAATAATAACTTCTCGTGAGGAGAAGTTAGAAGCATTATCACCAACAATATTGTTGGGAACGCCAAACCTGACAATGATATTTTCTTTGATGAAACTACAAACAACCTCGGAAGTGGTATGTTTGACATGTATGGCTTCCACCCACTTGGTGAAGTAATCCGTTGCTGTAAGGACATAACTATGTCTGGCACTCGATTGGGGATTGAGTGCACTGATAAAATCAATTCCCCACTACCTGAATGGTTCTTTGACAATGACCGGCCTGAGGGGAAAAGCAGCCAACTTGGGCTTGCCGACGAACTGATAGCAAGGTTCACACTTTGCTACCCAGGTGGCTGTATCTTGGAAAAGCGTCGGCCAATAGTACCTGGCTCGGATTATCTTGTGTGCCATCACGAGAGGAGGAGAAGTGGCCTCCATAGGCTGAATTATGAAAACTTTCAAGTAACTTCACCTGCTGTGGCTTGTTGACACATCGCAAGAAGACACCATCTATCCCACGTTTGAATAAACTATCATCCCGTATGACATACTTGGCTGCTCTAGCTTTATAGTGTGCTTCTCCTTTACAGCTTAGGTGAGATGGACATTCACCGTAGGTGAGGAAGAAAGCAATATCAGAATACCACTCATCACTGGTTGCAACAAATAGGACCAGAGGCAGAGAATGGGCTTTCTCCAGCTGGCTTTGCGCTTCGTTGAAACAATCATCCTTTTCCTCAGGGATTTCTAAATCTTTGTTTTCAGCCATAAGCTGACATAGGCCTTTGTCTCTTACCAGCTTGGTTGGTTTAATATCCAGGTCGTACTCCTGGACCTTTGCAATCCAATTTCCTCGCAAGCTTCCTAACTCATGTTAAGTTAGAATTGATTTGATCGCCGTGTAAGGGACCAACACCACCGTATGAGAGTTTAGAATGTAATACCTGAAATTTTTTACTGCTTTGACAATGGCGAAGGCATGCTTTTCCAGTTGAGACATTTTTAGTTCGTGAGGCTTGAGGGGAGAGCTCATGAATGCAATCGGAGATTCAACATTCTCCAAATTCTTTTGCATCAAGATTGCGACACACGGTATGCTCGAAGCGTAACTATACATGATGAAGTCCTTGGAGAAATCGAGGCATACCAGGATTGGTGCATGGGCAACGAAAGATTTTATTTCTTTGAACAACCTCTTTCCTTCTTCGCTCCATCTGAAAGTTGGTGACCCCTTCATCATGTTCAATATGTGACAAGTCTTCTCAGCAAAGTTAGGAACAAAACGCCTGAGAAAGTTCACCTTTCTGAAGAAAGAATGAACGCCAGTCTTGCTTGTAGGAAGAGTAAGGCTCTGAATAGCCTTAACTCTTTCGGTATCTATCTTTGTTCCTTCTTTGTTAACCACATGCCCTAGCAACTTTCCTTCCGTAACTCCAAAAACAGACTTTTTTGGGTTTAGGGAAATTCCATGTTCTCGGCACCTGGCCAATACTTGCTCCAAATGATCACAATGATCATTTCATTGTTTAGAGAACATGGTTAAGTCATCCAGATAAACCACAATGACCTTCCCCATCATACCTTTGAATGCAAAGTCCATGGCCCACTGAAAAGTGGCGCCAGCATTAGTTAGGCCAAAAGGCATCCTGCTGTAGGCAAACGTACCCCAGGGAGTAGTGAATGTTGTTTTAAATTGATCTTCAGGTGAAACTTCAATCTGATTATAGCCTAAAAAACCATCAAGCATGGACATCATTTCTGATCCAGTTACTACTTGTAGAACTTGATCCATTATAGGAAGTGGGTAGTTGTCTTTCAAGGAAGCCTGATTTAAATTTTTGAAATCTACGCATATGCGAATTTCCCCATTCTTCTTACATACTAGTACAATGTTTGCTACCCAAGTACTTGTGGCGGATAGGAAAGATGATTCTCACATCCAAGCATTTTCTGAATTTTATCCTAGTATAGTGCTTGAGATCTTAGGATTATAATGCCTCTACTTCTGGCGAAAGGCTTTGACATCTTCTTTCAACGGGATGTCGTGCTGAACGTCCTTTGGCTTAAAAGACTTTAGATCGGCGTAGGACCATGCTAATAAATCCATGTATTTCTTCAATGATTTGACAAATTTCCACTTCTCTTCAAAGTGTGCAAAATTTTCCAATGTTCATGAATTACGGATGCTCTACCAAACCTAAATTAACCGGTTCGGTTTCTAGGGATGAGTTAGCAACACCTCCCTTTTCTTTTCACAAAATGGTCATGCTCACAAACAACCATTTCGAGAAAATAGGCCCTTCAGAATTTTATTTCCTTTGAGCTGACATATGTCGTCGTTCCCTTCGGATTCATCCTCTTGATCGGTGACCGATTCATGGCACATAGAAGTGGATCCTTCAAAGTGAAATTCCTTAAAATTTTCCTCCTTCTCCAGAAAGGTAATGAGTTGGTTATCATCATTGAATACTTGCCAATGCTGAGAATTATCTGGCACGCTTGGGTGAAAAACCACCTCAATGGTGTATTTGTTTGTTTTCAAACCTGGGTGAGGGAGCATGAGAGATGCTGAAACGGCCAATGAATCAGCCATGTCATTCGGGCTCTTGGAATGGATTCAATTGAAAAAACATCAAACTCCTCAATGCTGTCCCACACTGCATTACGGTAATGCCTGAGCCTCTCATTCTTCACTTGATAAATCCTTTTAACCTGATTTACAACTAGCTCTACATCACCTTGCACTTTCAGATTTTTAATCCCTCTTTCCTTTGCGGCTTGCATGCCAAGTAGCAAAGATTCATACTCAGTAGTATTATTTGTGTTAAAAAACTGCAACTTGAAAGAGAGAGGAATGACTTCTTCCTCGGGAGATATTAGCACGGCTCCGGCGCCACATCCGCTGGTTGCACAGCTGCCATCGAACTGCAAGGTCCAGATCTTATTAAGATCTTCTTCTTGAACGAGAACAACCATTTTGTCAGACTCGGTAGACAAGAAATAGTTCCCCATCCCTGATGATTCAAAAAGGATTTGAGCTTTGGGGTCCTCAGAGCTAGTAACCAAGTACTTCTTTTGTGATTCCGGCTCCAAAGTCTGCATTACGCCTTTGACGGGGATTCTAGCCTTAGACCAATCCATATGAATCTCCCCACCAACTTCACTGCAAAAACTTCTTCCCAACGCAAAATTCCATAGGCTGCCGAATGTCAGCAACGAGGACAGTCATCTTTACTCTTTTTTCTGGGAACGCCGCAAATGCAAATTATGCATCTTTGATTTGACCAATCAACGGAACCTGCTTGGTTTCCAAGGAATAACACCTACCAAAAGGCTTGGTAAGGGTGAGGCCCAAAGCATGGGTGACTTTGGCCGGCATGATGTTATCAGAAGCCCCGGAATCAATTATATAGTTACTCAACTTGTGGCCATTGATTAGTAGGGAGAGATAGAAAGGTTCTATCTTGCTTGATGCGAGACGTTGAGGCAACATTTATGCGGGATTCGGGGGAGTGGAAAGGATTCCTTTTGGGGAAACCTGATTAGATATAACAGCTTGACTTTGAATATACTTAGTCAATCTTACAAGCTGTTCGGGATTTGACTGAAGGTACTCAGCTTCAGACATTTGGATCTTGGTCTTCTTTGCATGATCTATGATATCAAATGTGGCCAAGGGTTGCGTTGGTGAAGGAATGAGTCCCTCACTTCGTGATGGTGGAGTAGGAGTACTGGTCTTGATAGGAATATGAGAGGGTTGATTTGGAGGGAGATAGGGGGAAAGGATTTCCTTGTAAAAGACTTAACAGGAATTGAGTAGGAAGAGGATTACCTCTTTTAGCAATGGTTGGAGGCGCGTTTGACACAACCTTCTCCCGCTGCACATGGGCAACAACTTCCGCTTCTTTTCCTTGCGAGTGGGTAAAAATAGCGTATGACTATCCGCTTGCATATCCCTGGGTACCCTCTTCTTCATCAGATTCTTCCTCGTCAAATTCCATATACCCGATAGTAGAGTCGCCAAATCGGTTCACCGACATCTTGATCATCTTCGCCTTGAGACGAAGGTTCTTTGTAACACTACTATTCTTATTCAATTTCGGATAAGGCGTTAACCGGAGGAGCCTCAAGCGCCAACCGCGGAGCAGTTGTAGGTAAGCACGGCCTTTGTGACACATTGTTAGGAATAAAATTCCTCATGAGAATATCCCAAGATGAGGAACTGGGGGAAGCTTGGGCCAACTGCTTCTTCAATGCAAGCAAGTCATTCGCCATCTTTTGAAAGGTTGGATCAGACGAAGTAGTGGACGAAGGGCCCAAAGATTTAGGCTTAGAGGATTCCCTTCTCAATTCACTAGATATTATCAAATTATCTTCGATTCGAATGGCAGTGGCTTGGGTGAGAATTAAGGTAGCTACTTGCTCTTGTAGGAGCAAGAAACTTACTTTCAAGCTCATAGCGTTCACGAAGAAACACTTCTGATTTTCTGGTGTTGGAAGCATGGCGACAGGAACACGGTTAATTAATGCATTGAACCTGGTGATAAAATCACGCATGGTCTCATTGGCCTCCTTCTTCAGGTGAGTGATCTGTGATAACAAAGTAAATGCATCTTCTAAGGTTTGTACTGCTTCAAAGGTATCCCGTAAGGTGGCCCAACTCGTAATAGATCCGGCCGGAAAATGCTAAAGCCATTTAGCTCCAGGCCCTTATAGAGTTTCCGGAAAAAGGTGAACCGACACATCCTCGTGGGTTACATCCAGGATACTAGCATGACATGATGAATGCGATATGTGTGAATCCGTGCTTTGATTTCCACTCCCGTCGAATTTGGGAAAATTCTTTCGGTTTCCGTGAGGGAGCGTGTGAATTGGATGCGGTAATGCAAGAGGACCCATAGCATTTCCCCATGGTACCGCCATTTGAAAGGCTGGAAAAAGAACACGGGCTGGAAGTGCGGTTCCACTGAGCAGTAAGGCGCTATAAAGGGATGTGGATGCCCCTTGCGAAAGATTCTTCCTTTGTGGAGGTGAGATACTCCTGGCTGACCGATCAGTTGAACTTAGTGTTGAAAAGCACACCAGTGTTACGCTAAAATTGTGCCTTTGAAGCAGATTAAAAGTGGGATCGGTTTCTCCACGACCTCGCTTGCTACGCATAAATGGTTCACCCGCGCCGTACCTTCCAGATCTGCGATGTTGTGAAGCGAGATTTAAAATTTCTTTTTGGGTGTACTTGCTGATTTTCTGATTTTTTTGACAAAAACAAGTAGCATGCACTTTTCCAAATATTTAAAACTATCCTCTTTTGAAAACTGATGGTAGTTAATGAAAAATAACAGTGAGGATAAAATGGCTGAGAAGATTAGCAAGCTGATTTTTGGATCTAATTTTGACTTTTTTCAAAGGGTTTCAAAACTTTTGGTAAATAGTCAAAAACCTAGATCTACGGCACAATACTGATTTTTATAAAAACTCAGTGAACTAAAGATCTCCAACTAGGCCAAATCTATAGATCTCAGAAGAAATTTTTTGATTCGGATCACTTTTGCAAAATTTTGGATTTTTAACAAAAAGTGCAGATTTTGCAAACAGGCAGTGATTTTTCTAATTTTTTTGATTTTCTATCCTACCACCATCATAGATCTAATAGATCTGTTCAATCCCCAGTGGAGTCACTAAAAACTGTTGGTCCGAAAATCTATCGCTTGGGCAGATCTATGGATAAATGAGCCAACAGTGTGCAGGGCATAGCCCCTCTTTGAGTCAGCAAAGTGAAACTGGTTTATTGCTATTCTACCAGCAGGAATCTGTGCAAGTCTCACAAATTCTACCTTCGGGGTTTGGGATCTCATCCCAGTAGGGGTGTTTCCGACTATGAAAAGAAAGGAAAGAAAGAGAAGATGAAGAAAGAGCAGGTCCGAAGGAAGAAAAGAAATGAATTCCAAAGCAGAAAGGTCAGAAGGTTTATGTTTTGGGATTGGTAGTAAACAGAGCCAAACCTACTTGTATAAATGAGCAAAGAAATACTGATGATGAATAAATGACGATAAATCAGAAGCAGATTTAACTGAATAAACACATAGATCTAACATAAGAAAGATCTGATGCAAATAACACACGTATTCAACACAAAGTCTAAATATTGTATTAATAATTCCTTCTGTTACAAAAAGCTCAAAGTCTTTTCTCCTCACTCCTATTTTTCATCTGAAAGATATTCACTCATGCCCAATACAACAAGTATTGGGGTATTTATAGAAGAAGGGGAGAAAAGAAGGCAAAAAGGAGCCAACCACCTATTTACAAAGATATTTACAAAATATCTAAAAGTCATGTTGACTTTTGACAACCTGATGGATGACATCATCCCATGGTGCAACATGGATGATGTCATCATTTGTGCCAACATACTCCAGATATTCTCAAAAAGAAAGTCGAAGAAGAGAGAGAGAGAAGAAGAAGAAAGAGAAGCTATTCATCATCGTCATCCTGTGGCCGAAAGGGGGTAGACTGCTTTTGCTGCTGCTCAGGTGACGAGATGTGGAATTGAGAGCGGTATTCCATGAACTTGCTGATCATGGGCCCAAGTTGATCCTGGGAAGGATCCTTGTGCCACTCACTGATCGCCTCACAAGTCTCCCACTCATCTATGAGCTTCTCGGGGAGTTTGGAATAGTCTTTCTCCGCTTCAATGAGGGACCCAATGAAGTCCCGACAGGCCAGCAGGTTGTTGATAGACTCTGCGTCAAAAGTGACCTCTGGCCCCAACCCTTGAGAAACGATCTCCTTGAAGATTTGGATGGTTTCATCAGCTTTTCTTAAAGTGAAGGAAGGAGTAAGCAACCCTGGTGACATGTTGAGAACGATTCGTTCCATTTGGTGCATCGCGTCCAGGGCTGCTTCCTTCACCTTGTCGATCTTTTCAAGGACAAATTCCAACTGATCCACCCGGTAATCCAGAGTGGACGTGACTTTGTTGAGGGCCCTGGGATGGCCGAAAACGCCGAACTTGACCAGATCTTCAATGGAATAGTCAAACATTTGTTGAAAGGTCTCGTGTTGCAGTCTAGCATGTTCCAGCTCTTCCGATATGGGTCTCGCTAACACTTGGAGCTCTTTATTCACCTTGTTGATGTTCAGATACAAGTCAGAGAACTTGGTGATTACTTTTTCACTATCTTTGAGGATCTGGCTCCTCCAAGTGGAAACGGCCATACCCTGCTCGCCGATCTTTGCATATTCATTAATTTTCTCCTGGCTCAGAAGCTCAGGAGTCTCGGTGGCAGTTGTGGGAGGTGCACTACCCATCTTCTGTAAGGCTTGGAGCAGATATTTATTTTTCTCTTTCAATTTCCTTTTCTCCTCTTTTGTTTCCTGAAGCTTCTTGCAGAGGGCGTCAACTGCAGAAAGGGCCTCTCCCTGAAGGCTTTCAGAAGATGTCCCCATTGTGACTTGGGTCACTGTATAATCTGTCAGAGACAGATCCTTTTTATCCTTGAGGGGATTGGGGTATGCGATCTCCATTACCCTCTCTCCCGAAGCACTCTGAGAGAAGCGTGTGACGGGCTTCTGCTTCTTTGCCCCTTTGGATGGGATTACGGAAAAGTCCATCGGAGCGATGGGAACTTTCCTTTTCTACTGATTTAAATGCTGGGAGATCCAGGCTGGACTTATGGGAGAAGGGTGGAAACAGAGAAGAGGGCAGCTGCAAGGTAGAAGTGAAAAACGTGGAGACATGTGGCGGCGGCATAGAGAATAAGCCAAAGAAGTGCCCACGGGAGGAAGGGATACTGTAGGAGAGAAAGACATAGGAAGGGAAGGGAGCTCAGAGATGAGGGAAGAAATAGAGGGGGACAGATCCGCGAGGGAAGAGAAGATAGACGAAGAAGCGGGGGGAACAATAGAAGAAGGGGGAGAGGACATGACCAAAGGGATGGTCGCTTGAGTCACTCGAGGAGGGGAAGGAGGAGAAGAAGAAGGGACAGAAGGGACTTCAGATGTTGTAGCAGTGGTATCGACATCCTGAGTGGATGGGCCTATCGGAACATCCTCTTCTACTTCTTTCTCTGGAGAAGCCAGAGTTATAACTTGTTCTGGTGCGGCGGAAGGAGGACTTGATGGAGCTTCTTCTTGAGTAGTGCTGGATTCACCCTCTATGCCTTTACCCTTGCCTTTAGGCTGCTGTTTAGATCGAGTAGGTGCGTTTCCCAATGGGGAGGTTGTGAAATCAACCCCGAGGTAGATTAATCCATTCATTCGGCACCAATGCTATGTTCTGCGCAGAGTTTCCTTGATCCTCTCCTTAATAGTCTGAGGTTCCTTAGTCCTATCAATGGCGTAAAAAAGTCCAATCGTCTCCACCGTGTCAAGATATACTTGATCCACTTCTTCTTCGGTGTTTTGGTAGCCTTTGGGGACGATGGCTACCCCATATTGATGATTTCTGCCAAGGCCAATCGAGAATGGTCCTTCCTCCTAAGCTCCACCTCATGAATGACGTCGATGTAGATGTCCTCAATCTGAGGGATGTGGATTGGATCGAGCTTAGCCCTTGGCAGAAAATTCCTTGGGTCAAAGGTAGGCCTAGCTGGGAAATCATGTTTCAAATTAAGCAGCTCCAGCTCTGCGAACATGTCTTTTGCCTTATGATGAGTATGACATGTATACCTACCCACTGTGAGGGGGAAAGGAGTTCCACCCTTGTTTCTTTTGAGGCACTTCTCATGATTGGTGATCAGTTGTCTTGACAACTCTAGCAGAATCAACTTGGGCCCAAAGATACCTTGGCAATCTCATTGGTTCTCCTAAGAAGTTAGCTGCCCTCGAGATATGTGAATGTGGCGAATTGGGTGAACAGGGCCCCCCATTTCTCAGTGGCCGCTACTATGCTCTTGGTCGTAATGCGACCGTAAGTCATATTTGGCCTCAACAGGTAGATGATGTGGTAGAAAAACACATCATTGATCTTTGTGAATTGAGGGATGCTATTTTCCAGCCTCAACTCTGGGTAGTACTCATATATTTTGACCTGGGGCCAAACCCCACTCCGCATCAGGCCTGGGTAGTCTCTCTCTGAAGCCGCAACATAAACAACATAGGAATTCATGTAGAATCTCCCTGTTGTATTAAATTGTTGAAACTGCTCGGAGATTGTGCTGCTTATTATTTCTCCCCAGCAAAAGCGCTGATCGGGCACATTCTTGTTCATAGTCTCTAAGTACCGCAACATCCATTTATGGAAATAGTGGGCGTCAGGAAGCCCAAAGACCCTACTCAGGAAAGTGATGGTGTCGCTGAGCTCCTCTCGAAAAATCACTGCGGTGAATAACTTGTGGCCAACGGGTCACCACCTTTTTATTCTTGAGATAGACCTCATTCATCAGCTGCATGCACTGATCTTCATTATCGTCCCATGCCTTAATGCACTCATCTTGGCTGACGGCCACAAAGTGCTGGTGATGAGGAATGCCGAGTATTATCTCAAAGTGACGGGCAGTGAGGTTAATGACGACCTCACCCTTGTCATTTACGACACACCTTGTGTCTTTGTTGTAGCACCGAGCAACCACCATCATGAATTCATTGTTAACGGCGCTGATCGGATTCCTCTAGCGAAGTGTAGGGCACCGCCATCGCTTGTCCATCCATGGAATTCTTGTAACTTTCTCGAGTCCCGACCTGCATTCCTCCATATCAATATGCCCCAACTCTGAATCTCTGATGTCTAGGTCACACTCGGCCCGGAGTCGGGCATTCGACCCTCCGATATTTATATTTCATTTCTTCCTCTGTAAACTTGGCTTTGCCTTTGGATTTGGTGGGTCTCTTGCTTGATGTTGACATATGTTCTTCTCGATTTTAATTTCTGATATGCAAGAATAATATGAGAAACCCAATCGAGAGAAAGTCGTGTCGTGTGCTTGATTTTCCATCGAAATGCCGACAGAAGAAAGAGTTAGCAATTTAAAGGCCTCAGGGCGCATGGCGCATAGATATTGTAGTTTGTAGAGCTAAAAAGGTAAGGCGCACAGGAAAAGGGTGTTGCAAGGGTTAAATCAGCACCAAAGGGTGCATGGCGCATGGACATTGGAGGGTGAATTTTTGTGTTCTTTGTAAGGACAAGTGCACTGTGCCATGTAGATGTGTTTTGCTAAGGGCACATGAAATCTTTATGTTACATGGGGACAGAATGCGCCCGTGGCGCATGTATTTTTCATGTTGCATAGTCATTCGGTGCGTCAAAGGCGTAGGAAAGGTTTGTGTAACATATGCTTTTGGTGTGCTTAAGGGGAATTGGTGTGTCGCATGGAGGGTTTGCACAACATGATGTTGCTGCGATGAGGAATGCGCTGTGCTTGTATAGCTTTGCACTTGGCGCATGGGAAATGAATGTTGCATGGATGCTGAGTGCGCTAAAGGGCGCAGGAATTTATTATGTTGCATCCAAGTTCGATGTACTAAGGGGCGCATGGAAATAATTTACAACAAAGTGGGAGGAGTGCGCCATGAGGGCACATCTTTTTATGATGTAACAGGCGGGAAATGTGCGCCAATAAGCGCGGCTACTCTTTGTGTAACAGGGGACGGTGGGTGCGCCAAGGTTGCAACTATTTTTAATGTTGCATGGCGAGCTTGTGCGCCAAAGGAGAAAATAGTTCTTTTTAGCTTTGATCTTTCTCAAAGGGTTATGCATATGGTTGAGTTCCTTTTGCAGGGTTCATGGATGATGAAGAGGCTATAAACCAATATTTTTTCTTTTTTGAGTTCAATACTTCAGGACAGAGTCCCCTTCCCAGCAGATCTGGAAAGAGGGGGGAAAAAACATGGTGGAAAATGGAAAGAACAACAGGTTGGGGAAAAACAAACATGATCCACCAACCAAGCAAAACCAAAGAACACAAAAATACAAGAGTGAGGACCTCTTACCAGGATATAACGATGAAAAAGCGTGAAAACGGGTCCACGGCGTGATCGAAAGCGACAGGGCAGGTACTGACAGGCTCAGAGAAAATATCACGTGATTTGCATTGGTGATAATGATAATACAAATGCGCCTATATATAGGCGGGAAGGCAATAAATGTGCCACCAACCTTTTAAGTGGCGCACGAAAAGTAGTTTCGACACATGAAAGCATGCGCATTTGGCGCACCAAAAGTGATGCAAACCTAGAGTTATGCGTGCCTTTTGCACACTGGAAGGGGTGTCGACACATGAATATGTGCGCCTTTGGCACACCGAAAAGTGGCGCAACAAAAGGGTTGCTAACACAAAGGCGCATGTGCCACGGCACACGCAGGAAAGACTCAACATATCAAGGCGCACCAAAAGGTCTTCTGACATGAAAAGCCATGCGCCAAAGGATTTAAAGGGGGCGCACCAAAAGTTGATGTTGGATGGTTACTATGTGCACCCAACCAAAAAGGGCCAAAAATGGCTAAGTTCAGAAAACTAGATTTCCTAGAGAGGGATTTTGCAACATTCCGAACGCGAGGGATCCCTGACGAGGGATCGAACAAAATTTTTGGTATGGTTATCAGTAAAATTGCCCTTGTCAATTTTACGGGATAACAACGTTCTCTTTCCAGCTTTTCAAATGGCAGTACCATGGGGAAACGCTATGGGCCCTCTTTCATTGCTGCATCTAGTTCACGTACTCCCTCATGGAAATGACAAGAATTTCCCAAGATTTGATGGGAGTAGAAATCAAAGCACAGATTCACATATATCTGTGTTCATCATGTCAAGCAGTATCCTAGATGTGACCCATGTAGATGTGTCGGTACACCTCTTTCTAGAGACCTTGTAAGGACCTGCAGCAGAGTGGTTCTAACACTTGCCGACCAGATCTATCACCAGTTGGGCCACATTATGAACTATGTTTGAAGATAGGTATAAGCCTTCAGAGATACATTTTCATTACTATTAAATATTATTCACTTGAAGAAGGAAGCCAATGAAACCATGTGTGATTTTATCACCCATTTTAACTCGTTGATTAACCGTGTGCCACATGCCATGTTGCCAACACCAGAAAATCAAAAGTGTTTCTTTATGAATGCCATGAACTCAAGAGTAAGTTTCTTATTCTTACAAGAGGAAATCACCAATTTGGTCCTCACTCAAGTTGCAGCCATTCAGATAGAAGACAACCTACTTATATCTTGTGAGTTAAAATGAGAGCCATCCAAACCTAAGGCTTTAACTCTTTCTCGAGCCACTTCATCAAATCTGACATTCCAAAAGATGGCAAATGACTTGCTCACTTTAAAGAAGCAATTAGTGAAGCTTTTTCTACCTCTCCATACTGAGATATCCCATGGAGGAACTTCACTCCCAACAACGTCCCACAAAGGCCACGTTTTCTGTTGCTATTCAAAGGTTAGTACTTGAGGCCCTTCCGGTTAATTCCCCGTCGAGATCAAAGAGAATGAGAAAATTTATGAAGAACCTTCATCGTAAGGTGAAGATGATCAAGATTTCGGTGAACCGACTAGTGACTCTACAATTGGGTATATGGAATTTGAAGATGAGGAGTCTGATGAAGAGGAAGGTACCCAAGGGTATGCAAGTGGATAGTCATATGTTGTTTTCACCCACTCACAAGGAAAAGAAGCAAAAGTTGCTACCAGGATACAAAAGGAGAAGGCTATGTCAAACACACCTCCAACCATTGCTAAAAGAGGTAATCCTCTTCCTGCTCAAACTCCTATTAAGCCTTTTACAAAAAAATATTTTCCTCTCATCTCTCCTCCAAATCATCCTTCTTCTGTTTCCATAAAGACCAGTAACCCTACCCTACCATCGCGAAATGAGGGACTCATTCCTTTGTCAACGCAACCCTTGGTCACATTCGACATAGTCAATCATGCTAAAAAGACCAAGATTCAAATGTCTGAGGCTGAATATCTTCAGTCTAACCTTGAGCAGCTTGTAAGATTGACCAAATATATCCAAAGCCAAGCTACCATCCCTTCTCCTATCTCCCCAAAAGGAATCCTTTCCACTCCTCCTGCATCTCGCATAAATGTTGCCTCGACTTCCATGTCAGGCAAAAATTGAACCTTTTTATCTCTCCCTCCTAATCAATGGTCACAAACTAAGCAACTGCATAATTGATTCTAGGGCTTCCGATAATGTCATGCTAGAAAAAGGTCACCCATGCTTTGGGCCTTACTCTTACCAAGCCTTTTGGCAGATGTTACTCCATGGAAACCAAACAGGTTCCATTGATTGGTCAGATCAAAGACACACACAGCATTTGCAAGCATTCCCAAAGAAAGGGGTAAAGATGACCATCCTCGTTGCTTTGATATCCCAAAGTAGCATATGGAATTCTATTAGGGAGAATATTTTATAGAGAAGTCGGTGGAGAGATTCATATAGACTGGTACAAATCTAGAATCCTGTCAAAGGTGTAATGCAAACATTGGAGACTTAATCACAAAAGAAGTACCTAGTCACCAACTCTGATGACCCCAAAGCCCAAATTCTCTTCAAATCATTAGGGATGGGGAACTACTTCTTATCCACTAAGTCTGATAGAATGGATGTTCTCATCCAGGAGGAGGACCTTAACAAGATATGGACATTGTAGTTTGATGACAGTTGTGTAACGAGTAGATGTGGTGTTGGAGTCGTCCTGATATCTCCTGAAGAACAAATTTTCCCTCTTTCTTTCAAATTATATTTTTTCAATACAAACAATGCTGTTGAGTATGAATATTTTTACTTGGTATGCAAGATGCAAAGGAAAGAGGATTCAAGAATTTAAAAGCACAGGGGTGACACCAAAATAATCGTCAACTAGGTAAAAGGGGTGTACCAAGTGAAGAACGAGAATCAGGAACTACTTTGCAATGCAATATGGGACAGCATTGAGGAGTTCGATGCCGTCTCAATAAAATTTGTTCTAAGAGCTCAAAATGACATGGCCGATTCATTGGTGTGTCATCCGCGTCTCTTATGCTCCCTCACCTAGGGCTGAAAATAGACACATATACCATTGAGGTAGTCTTTCACCAATTGTGCCAAAAATTCTCGGCTACGCGGGCATTCAATGATGACAATCAGCTTGTTTCTTTTCTAGAAAAAGTTGATAGCTTCAATGAGCTTCATTTTGAGGGATCTAATTCTACATGTCATGAATCTGTAATTGGTTAAGGAAATGAATCAAAATAAGGCGATGGCATATGTTAGCTCAAGGGAAATAAAATTCCGAAGGGTTTAGTATCTCTGGAATGATTGTTTGACAAACATGATCATTTTTTCAAGAAGAAGCGACAAGATGATCCTAACTCCTCTCCAGAGACTGAATCTATCAACCTGGGTACTATAGAACATCCGTAGTTTATGAACATCGGGAAATGTTGTACACCCGAGGAAAAGCGGAAGTTTGTCAAATTGCGGAAGAAATATATGGACGTATTGGCATGGTCTTATGCTGATCTAAAGTCTTTCAAGCCTAAGGACATTCAACATGACATCCCGTTAAAGGATGATGTCAAACCCTTTCGCTAGAAACAGAGGCATTACAATTGCAAGATCTCAGGTGCCATCCATGTAGAAATATAGAAAATGCTTGATGCAAGAATCATATTTCCTATCCATCACAATACCTGTGTCACGAACATCGTGCCCATACAAAAGAAGAATGGCAAGATATAGATATGCGTAGATTTTTGCAATCTGAATTAGGTGTCCTTGAAGGACAATTACCCGCTGCCCATAATGGATCAAGTTCTATAGGCAGTAACTGGTTCAGAGATGTTGTCCATGCTTGATGGTTTTTCGGGATATAATTAGATTGAAGTCTCACTTGAAGACCAATCCAAACAAAGATTCACTACTCCTTGGGGCACATTCACCTACATCAGGATGCCTTTTGGCTTGACCAATGCTGGTGCCACCTTTCAGCAAGTGATGGACTTCACATTATAATGCATGATGGGAAAGGTCATCATAGTTTATTTGGATGACTTAAATGTGTTCTCAAAAAGTGAAGTGATCATTGTGATCATTTACAACAAGTATTGATTAGATGCCGAGAACATGGGATTTACCTAAACCCAAAAAAAGTCTATTTTGGGGTAACAGAAGGAAAGTTGTTGGGACATGTCAAAGAACGAAGGAACAAAGATAGACGTCGAAAGGGTTAAGGATATTCATAGCCTTACCTTACCCACGAGAAAGACCGGTGTTTAGTCTTTCTTTGGAAAGGTGATTTTTCTCGACGCTTTATTCATGACTTTCTTTGAAAAGTCTCATCACATATCAAATATGATGAAAGGGTCACAAAATTCCAGTGGAGCGAGGAAGGAAAGATTTCATTCAAGGATATAAAATCCTCCGTTGCTCATGTACCTGTCCTAGTATGTCGTGACTTCTCCAAGGATTTTATCATGCACAATTATGCATCTGCGCATGCTGTATCAACCATCTTAATGCAGAAAAACTCTGAGGATGTTGAATCTCCAATCACGTTCATGAGCTCCCCTCTCAAGATTCATGAATTGAAGATGTCTCAGTTAGAAAAAAATGCCTTCACAGTAGTCAAATCATTCAAGAACTTCTGGTACTACATCTTAAACTCTCATAAGGTAGTGTTGGTTCCCGACATGGGAGTTAAGCCTATCGAGTTAGGAAGGTTACAAGGAAATTGGATAGCAAAGGTCCAAGAGTATGATCTAGACATAAAACCAACCAAGCTGGTAAGAGGTAAGGGCCTAGTTCAAGTTATAGCTGAAAATAAAGATTCGTGAGGTCCCTGAAGAGAAAGTTGATTGCAGACCGACAGAAGTAGGGTGAACTTAAGAAAGTAGATTCTCTACCTCTGGTTTTATTTGTTGTAACCAGTGATGAGTAGTATTCCGACATCATTTTCTTTCTCACTTATGGTGAGTGTTCAACCCGTCTAACTTCAAAGGAAAAGTAGACTGTAAAGCTCAGGGCAGCCGATATGTCATATGGGATGACAGTTTATACAAGCGCAAGATTGATGGGATCTTCTTGCGATGCATTGACAAACCGCAATAGATCAAATTGCTTGAAAGTTTTCATGACTCAGCCTATGGTGGTCACTTCTCCTCATCCGTAATAGCACATAAGATCATCTAGGCCAGGTATTACTGGCCAATTTTATTTTAGAATATAGCCACTTGGGTAGCAAAATGTGAGTTCTACCAATAGTTTGTTGGCAAACCAAAATTGGCTACTTTTCCCCTCAAGCCCATCATTATTGATGAACCATTCAGGCAATGGGGAATTGAATTTATTAGAGTAGTACATCCCCAAACAAGTTCCAGACATAGTTATGTCCTAACAGAAATAGATGACTTCACCAAGTGGGTGGAGGCCATACCTGCATTAAGAATGCCACCTCTGAAGTTGTTTGCAACTTCATCAAAGAAAATATCATCGTGAGATTTGACATCCCACACAAGATCATTGCTGATAATGAATTTAAATTATCCTCATGGGAAGTTATCAGATTTTCCTATGGATACGAAATACACTTGGCCCATGCCTCATATTATTACCCCCAGGGAAATGGTTTGGCGAATCCAAAGAATAAGAACCTAGTGACCATCATACAGAAGCTAGTCGATGACAATCGGCGGTCATGGCACAAGTCATTGTATGATGCTTTGTGGGTAGACCGTATTATTGTGAAGAGGTCTCTCAGTATGTCACCTTTTCAATATGGAATCGACACTGAGCTCCCTATTTCCATGGAACTTCTTGCTTTGCGCTTGGCATGAGCGATCGAAGATGAGACTTTCCGAGAATTCTGGAAAAGAGGATCATGTATCTAATAGAACTTGAAGAAAAGAGAGTAAGAGTGGTGAAAGGATCACCAAACATCAGAATCAAGTCAAGAGACTGTTCAATAAAAAGGATAAGCAGAGGGATTTCCAGGTGGGAGATATCATCCTTTTATGGGACAAGCAAAGAGAGCCAAAGGGCATGCACAGAAAATTTGACTCTCTTTGTAGAGGGCCTTTCAAGATCAAGAAACTCAATAGAGAGAATAGCTTTTATCTCTCATATCTGGATGGAATTGAGCTCCCGTAACATCCTCAATTAATACCTTAGAACAAGTGAATTTTTTTTTTTTTTTGATATTTGCATCTTGGTTCTAAATACATAATTTAGAACTCACAAATAAAATAACCATTCATATAACAGACAACCATATGCAGCTGTAATGACTCGGAGTACCTCCGATCTATTCATTCCATGACTCGGTAATCTACCGATCTATTCATGAGTAATAAGAGATGGCGTTTTTATTTAACGCTTCACTCTCGCAGTTCTCTTCCCTATTCTGGGATTCAGAATGTTCTGTCCAAGGAACCTAACTGAATAATTGTTACCATTATTCATCGGCATCTCATCCCTTAGACTAGGTGAATTAGGACAACGCAATCAGCAGCTTGCGATACTTTGGCCAAAGATTTGAAACATACTGTTATGTCTAGTATTCCTTAACGGCATACTCGTCAATCTGGAATACGTCCTTCACCCCATTCTTATGTTATATAGAATGTCTTACACTGACTACTGTCAGTCCTTCCTTTCACAACTTAATCACTCGGAGACAGATTAACAAGGTGATAATGTTATATGGATGCCCACGAGTATTAGGGATACGATGACATACTGGTTTAACCCTGCAGTTAGACCAGTGTGTCAAGATACCCCGAACCTCCTAGGCAGCCTTATAACATGGCCACATTCCTAATTGGTCCCTGAGTAATTCGTCGAGATCAAAGTGTAAATCTTAGCGATCAATGCAAAGGGTGTCGTCATAAGTCACCTGCATTGTTGTAACTTCGAGAAGATCCTAATCTTCTCGGAGGTACAACCCTGCAGTTGTCTTGTGCCGTCAACCTTTAAATCCGCCTCGAAAAGATCTACTTACTAATATGCGTTACGCACGTTGAGTTTTAAATTACTTTAAAGACTTTCCCCAAAGGTTAGCCTTTCCCAATCCCTGGATTCTTCGTCTTAAGATGACCTTTCTCAATAAAACCCATTACATGGTAGAGGTATTAAGGTCAAGCTCTCATCAAGGAGTCATTAGAATACACATGATTCTAAAACAACAGAATTGGACATTATCTCATTACCTTCATATGAGATTGCCATCTGAACCCCATTAGATTTATTTCAGTTCTCTTAACTGAATTTATATCATACTTATTAGTATAAAGATATAATTGGTTAAGAATCCAATTTAATGTTGTCCTGCCATACTAGGACTAGGGATTAGTAATTTACCTCAGCTTGATTAGTGTTCTGCTTAGGTTCGTTTTAACCCTATCTTTTAAAAAGACAATGATTTAAATTTCAATTTAGCTTTCGATAGAACAAATTAGAACTACTAAACACTCATAAGAATTCAATCACATTTTCTTTAAGCTTTCATTGACAATCACAAAAGCATCCAAATTACACAAAGATAACATTGCCACTCTGGTATATAAACCGAAGAAGGTCAACTATCAGAATTAAGAATACAACACATAAGTATCAAATACTTATTTTCATTCCTTTCATAACTATACAAATACATTTTATGCAAGCAGCATACTTGATACAATGCTTAACGGAAAAGAAACATCTTTCCACATATAGTACATTTAGAAAATCAAGCTGTAATTCATTATAAATCAAATTAAACAATCTGATCATCCTGTCAGATCTGCATTGCTTTTACCACTTACGGCAACCATCTGCAAAAATAGTCAACATGAGTCAGTTCGATGAACTGAGCATGATAAGCACTAACTTTTAAAACAATTGCAATCCGTCAATTGTTTTCATTAAACACCCTGTTTAAATGAGTTCCATTATCCAAACAAGTAAACATATTCAGACTATGCCCTTGTAATACAAAAATGACTACAAACGTGTAACTCTATCATCGTTACAGAATAGTCCTAAACACTTCTCAATTATTTCATCAAATATTAAGAATCAAAGAACGAAAGTATCCAAAACAATTATCTTAAATCCAAGATCAGCAACATTGGACAGATCGTTAATTTCATCAGGAAATGGAAATATCATAACAACTCTTGAGTATATCAATATGTTAAAAACAGCTCCTACTGTTACAGATATCAACATGTATTATAATAATAGAAGAGAAAGGAACAAATCATTCACACTTCCTTTCACACAAGTTCACTACTGTACCGTCTCCTCATATGGAAAGCATTCATCCGGTAAGTATACGAACAAGTCCGACAAGCCACAAGAAGAATCGCTGTTTTAAATAAAGAAATAAAACACAGCAAATAAATCAGTCGAGTCCATCAACAGCACACTGTTACAATAAAGCAACTACAGTACAGTAGCCCCCATGCCGAACAACATGGTCTTTCTACCAGACAGACTCAGAATGACCTCACGCAAGAAGCGACAGGCAAGAAGACAACTACTGCCGTTACCTATTTAGGTACAGTTAGCTCCTAAATTCATTCATACTCAAAAATGGATATCAAAGTAAGGAAGGCGTAACACGCCTACAATCCCAATAACAATCTACAGCCTCTTCAATCCTTTTCAACACTGTAAGGCTTTTGTTCCCAAGGTCGAATTCAAAGGAACTCAATTGTTGCCACAGTCAACAAGAAACTCGAACTCCTTTTGAACAATGACATCTCCCTACGACTTAAGCAGAGAGAAGTTTAAATGAAACCCACGCATCACACACAGCCACATCAACTGGCATGAAATCTAAAGAAAACACAACATAGAATATCGTAGCTACATCTGAATGAAATCAGAGTAGAAAGTATGGTATCCATGACCTACTTCATAAAGCCGTTATACAAGATGTCAAGCTATTCACAGAAATCCATCAAGGCCAAATAAACATCACATGTTCAATCTCAGGCTTATACAGAAGCCAAAAGAAACAAGATATCCTCCAAGTTAGAGCGACCAACAAAATTTTGCTATCTCCATGACATATATATTCCCCTTGACAGAGAAAAGAGCTAGATACGCTCATACTCGCCATGCAACACCAAGAAGACTGGTGCGAAGAACCAGTGAACAGGCAGAAGGAAAACCAAAATTCGTGACAAGCCAAACAAACCAACAACTTCCCAGTTTGCATGCCTTCACGCGAGTTCCGAGCTCGACTACCGAGCACATTGAATGCATTTACACCAACTTTCCCGCTCAAACTCCACTGCCACCGACCGCCAAAATTGGCGACAGTCAAATAAAATTTCCAGTTCATTTTCAGTTTTGGCGACCTGCCACGTCGGCACAAGTTAGCCGTTCCTAAAACCTCCGCCAAGACCTGTCCTTCATACTTATCCTTAGCATTTAATGACATAGAAAATGCCGCCCATGGTTCGCACCCCTCCATAGGCCCCCATACATTTTGTTCAATAGTTAGGTTAGTATCTTAGGTTAGAATTTAGGATAATACTTATTCTAACCACATTACACATAGATACTAACTTAGGACATTAGCACTTAGCCTAGGTCTAGGTTAGATTAACACTAATCTAACCCCTAGGTTAGGTTTAGTTTTAGGTTACTAACCATTAATAATTCCAGTTAGGTCTACATTCTGTACACTCAGAAAAAGACCTACATCATACCTTCTTGAACAGGGTTAGCTCCTGTTCTGCCTCAGGCTGCAGAATCGTATGTAACCGAATTATTACCTGGTCCACGATCGAGACCTTCCAGATATACTTCCATATCGGGAACCAATCCATTTCACATGATCAGCCTGAGTCATACTCCGGACCAGCTTATTCAATGCTTCTAGACCTTGCAACCTGTTCAAGGTCTGTGATTTTAATTCATCACGAACAGACTTAGAGCAATACTTGGATCAATTCCACTGATCCAAGATTAGATCTTATAGATGGATAACTCTATAATTCATTCCGAGATCAGATTAAACTCAGATGCAAAATGAAATAAATAAAAGAGTCTAATCATATTCTGACTCAGTCAAGGATCTGCAAAGAAATTACAGTACATATCAAGCATGATTTCTAAATCGAGGAACACATCCTTTTATAAGAAATCACATATCAACACTTGTATGCTCAGGAGGAAGTAACAACAGTTCAGGGTGTTACATGCTTCCCTCCTAAAAAGATTCATCGTCCCGATGAATTACATATTAAATTAACCTTCAGGTCAATCAAATTATCAGTACACAAATAATGTGACTATTTCATATTTGAATAGTTCCAGAAATCAATGTCACAACACATTTTATTCAACCTGAATAATGTTTGCCTTCATCTGGCTTCCATAAATATTTTTATAAAAATAAGTTCATAAAAGAATGTTTTGTCAACAGATTTCATTCTGTTGAAAAAGAGAAGGAAAAGCCATTTTCATCTCTTCCAGATTTTCCCAAGTTGCACTTTCTTCGTTAAACTGGTCCCACTGGACCTTACATTGCTGTATTTCACGATTTCTTAAATGCAATTGTGAGTTTCTAGCACTCGTGTGGGTTTAACCACGATTATTCCTGGGTCTTGGACCTGCAAGGAATTCCAATTTAAAACATGTGACAGATCTGAAATGTATTTCTTAAGCAAATAAATATGAAAAACATCATGCATGCGAGATAAAGCAGGTGGCAATGCTAAACGATAAGCTACAGGATTGATTATTTCGACAATTTCGAAAGGTCCCACGAATCGAGGTGACAACTTGGCAGCCTTGCCAAAAGTTATAGAACTCTTTCTGGGTTTAACACGAAGAAAAACCTTATCACCAAGCTCAAACCTTCTATCAACCCGCTTAAGGTCAGCATAGCTCTTCTGTCTATCCGCTGCTTCCTTTAGTCGTTCACGAATCAGCTTAACTTGCTGTTCCATTTCTGTGAGAATCTCTGGTCCAATTACCACTCTATCCTCAACACTGTCCCAACTTACAGGGGTTCTGCACTTTCTTCCATAAAGCGCTTCAAATGGTGCCATTTTAAGAGATGAGTGATAAGTATTGTTGTATGCGAACTCAACTAATGGAAGATACTCTTCCCATTTATACTGTTGATCCATGCAATACATTCGCAACATGTCCTCCAACACTTGATTTACTCTCTCAGTTTGTCCATCCGTTTCCGGATGATATGCAGAACTGAAGTTTAGTTTCGTTCCAAGAGCTGCGTTAAGCGTTTGCCAAAACCTTGACGTCATTCTAGGATCCCTGTCAGATATAATCAATTCTGGTACACCATGCAATCTGAAAATTTCGTGTACGAATCTTTTGGCTAGCACTGGTGAATCATCCTTTAGATTTCCAGCGATGAAATGAGCTACCTTGGTCAGTTTATCAACAACTACCAGGATAACATCATGTTTATTCCTAGACATAGGTAGTCCTTGTACAAAATCCATGGTTATTACTTGCCATTTGTACTGCGGTATGCTATGAGGATATAACAATCCAGCAGGGTGCATATGTTCTGCCTTCACCCGCTGACATTCCAGACAATGAGTCACAAAATTAATTACATCCTTTTTCATACCTTTCCAAAAGTATTGCTGTTTCAAATCAGCAAGCATTTTTGTGATGCCTGGGTGTCCAGAGAAAGGTGAATTATGAAATTCAACTAACAACTTCTTTCTCAAATCGTTCAGCATAGGTACATATACCCTGTTTTCATAACGCAAGATTCCTTCATTATCAAAATGAAAACCTTTATACCTTATATCCTTAGGTTCTGCAGCAAGCGCTGCTTTTACTTGCTGAAAGTATGCATCTAATTCTGAGGCACTTTTTACCTCGTCTTTAAACTGAGTTCTTAATGTTATAAGAGTAGAAATGTGCCTCCTACGACTTAGAGCATCAACTACTCTATTCTCCTTCCCTTTGATATAGCTAATATCAAAGTCATATTGTGATAAAAATTCTAACCACCTTCTCTGTCTGGCATTCAGATTGGGCTGAGTAAAAATATATTTCAGTCCTAAGTGGTCAGTCTTCAACTCAAAAGGTTTCCCAAGTAAATAGTGTCTCCAGACTTGAAGTGCATGAACAATGGCAAAGCAAGTTCCAAATCATGAGGGCATAATTCAGCTCATGTAACTTAAGTTTTCTACTTTCATATGCTATGACCTGATCATTTTGTAGCAAAACACCTCCAAGGCCTTCCCCAGAAGCATCTGTTACAACAGTAAAACTCCCATTAGGGTCTGGTACAGCTAGTATAGGTGCAGAAGTCAACTGGTCTTTCAAACTTTTGAAAGCCACTTCACACTTATCATTCCATATGAATTTCTTATCCTTCTTCTGCAAAGAAGTTATTGGTGCAGCTACTTTAGAAAAATCCTTTACAAATTTTCTATAGTAACCAGCAAGACCCATGAAGCTTCTTACTTCATGCACATTCTTTGGTGCAGGCCACTCAGTTATTGCCACTATTTTTGAAGGATCCACAGCAATTCCTTCTTTACTTATAACATGACCCAAATAGTGAACTTCTGAATCAAAGAAAGAACATTTGGATAACTTACCATACAACTTTCTCTTTCTCAAAATTCCCAAAACTATCTTCAAATGCTCATTGTGCTCCTCAACGCTTTTAGAATAAATGAGAATATCGTCCAAGAATACAAGTACAAACTTGTCCAGGTATTCTTGAAAAATATTGTTCATTAAATTCATAAAGGCTGCGGGTGCATTAGTTAATCCAAAGGGTAGAACTGTGAATTCATAATGTCCGTACCTTGTTCGGAAAGCTATTTTATGAATATCTTCCTCTCTAATCCTTAACTGATGATAACCAGATCGAAGGTCTATCTTAGAATAAACCGCTGCTCCACGCATCTGATCAAACAGATCATCGATCCTAGGAAGTGGATATCGGTTCTTGACTGTTGCTTTGTTCAACATCCGATAATCAATACACAGCCTTAGTGTTCCATCCTTCTTTTTCACAAATATTACAGGCGCTCCCCAAGGTGAAACACTTGGTCTGATCAAACCTTTAGACAAAAGCTCTTGCAACTGTGCCTTAAGCTCAACTAACTCTGTAGTAGTCATCCGATAAGGTGCTTTGGATATAGGTTCTGTTCCTGGCTTGATTTCAATGGTGAAGTCAAATTCTCTCTTGGGTGGTAACCCTGGTAATTCCTCAGGAAAAACATCCCTGAAACCTTGTAAAAGAGGGAATCGTTTCATGAAATCATCATCTTCTTCTGAAGATTCAGATATCTTTACCGCATAAAGGGTACATCCTTTATTTTTAGCCTTTTTAAGCTGCATAGCTGACAGTTTTCTAACTGAAATTTCTCTTTTCACACCTTGAATCTCTGCTGATTCCAGCTGATCATCTAAACATTTTATGTTCTTTTCATAATAGTCTACTTTTGCTTTATGGTCAGCTAACCAATTGACACCGATGACAATGTCATACGATCCCAATGGTGCAACATAGAGATCAACTTCCGTGGAAAAGTTAGGTAAGTCAAGGACTGCCCCAAAAAGACACATACTCACTGTATGAACAGAATTATTACCATACTGTATAGTCCAAGATTTATCCATTTTTCCAGCTTTTCTTTTAAGTTTAGAAGCAAGTTTATTAGATATAAAACATTCAGTAGCTCCCGTATCAAAAAGAATAGTGATAGGTATGCCGAATAACTTACCCGAACTTCTATAGGTGTCACTTGCTTTTCAGCTTGCTTGTCCGCTACTGCAGCATGTATCTTATGCTGCTGATTACGATCATCCTTCTTCAAAGGGCACTGATTTGCATAGTGATCTTTACCACAATTGTAGCAGCCTCCTACAGGTCCCTTTTTAGGCTCAAAGTTGCCTCCGGTTTGTAATTGTCACGTTGTCCTCCATAGGGCTTACGCCCATTATTATAATTTTTAACAAAATTATCCTTTGCATTTCCAGCAGGCTTATTTACTGCTGCTTTCTTATTGTTATCTCCTGGAAACTTACTCTTGTTTCCAAACTTTTTCCATGGTCCCTTTCTAGGTGCAAGAGAGGTTGAAGAAGGGTTTGCAGTCTTCTTCCGCACTTCCTCCTTATGAGCAGAAATAGCCTTTAATTTCTGTTCTTGCCTTATGGCCTTTTCAACAACTCCTTCCATAGTGGTTGGACTGTGAACATCGACCTCTCCCCCTATCACGGGATTCAATCCCATGATGAATTTCCATATTCTGAACTTATCGTCAGTTTGATACTGCGGTACATACTTGAGGAGTTTTGTAAACAGCTCCCAGTATTCAGTTACCGTTAGCTTCCCTTGAGCTAAGTTCTGAAACTCTGTCATTTTCTGATCATAGAAAAGTTGTGGCAGCCAACGTTTCCTAAAATAGCCTTTAAATTGATCCCAAGTAATATTGGTATCATCAATGTTTAGTTTAGCTTTACTACGGCTATCCCACCACGAAGATGCTTCGTGGGAAAGGCGATAGGCTCTCCAAATAGCTTTGGTTTCCTCACGAGAAGCTCCTTATTACAAAGTACTTCTCCATTTCGGCCGAGCCCTCCTACTACCACGAGAAGATCAAGTTGTGGACTTAGTGTCCCCAGGAAGAAGAAGTGGTAAGTGCTCCAATGGACACATCCACTCGGGATGTTTTCATTGCTACAAGCTGAAAGGTTCCAACCATTCCCTCATGTCGCTCCTCCTTCCCCTCCTCATGTCACTCAACCAACTGCTCCTTTGGTTGTGTCTTCTCCCCATCTTCTACCATTCTTCCTCCCTCTTCTTCCATCTTCTCTTCCCTCGTGGATATGTCCCCTAACATTTCTTCCCTCATCTCACAGATCCCTTCCGCCCCCACAGTTCCCTCTCTTGTAGTGACTCCTAACCCCATGAGCATTGGAGTGTTGGCTTCTTTCTCAATGCTGCCACCAAGTGTCTTGACACATTTCCCCATGTCCACTGCAGTTGCTCCTTCTTCCACCCCTATTTCCTCCTCTTCCTCTGGTCCCACTCCCCTAAGTCCAAAATGGATCTCTCGAACACCTGAGCCAACATAAGAGGAAAGTGCCTGTGCACCCATGGACTTCTCCATTATTCTAGCTAAAGGACCTCGGAAGAAAAAAGGCTATAACTTGTTTCTCTCAAAGCGCTTCAGGTGAAAGGGTTATGGAGATCGTGTACCCTGATCCCACAAAGAAGAAAGAAGATTTGTCTCCTACAGATTTTACAGTGACTTAGGTCACAATGGGAACATCATCATAGAGCCTACAAGGAGAGGCCTTATCTGCAGTGGATGCCCTTTGCAAGAAGCTTCAAGAAGCAAAGGAAGAGAAGAGAATATTAAAAGAGAAAAATAATCTTCTTCTTCAAATCCTTCAAAATATGGGCAATTCCCCTCATATGACTGCCACCAACCCTCCTAAAGTTCTTAGTTAGGAGAAGATAAATGAGTACACCAAGATCGGTGAGCAAGGTATAGCAGTGTCCTCCTAGAGAGAGTAGATCCTCAAAGATAGTGAGGAAGTGATTACAAAGTTCACAAAGCTCTATCAAAATATAGATCAAGAGAACAAGGAACTCTAGGAAATAGCAGGACCTATCTCCAAAGAGTTGGACCATGCCAGGTTGCAACATGAGACATTCCAGAAGATGCTCGACTACCCAGTCGATGACTTGGTGAAATTCGGCATTTTTGATCACTGCGAGCACCCAACAAAGTCCTTGCTACTTTAGACTATCGGGTTGACCAAATGGAATTTGTGTTGCAAAAGATAGACAAAATCAAGGAGGAAGCCTTGGATGTCATGCATCAAATGGAGCAGATCATCTTAAGAATGTCTCCAGGGTTTCTTGGTGCAGCATATGCCTTGAGGAAGGCAGATGATACTATTCATCTTTTCAAGGGAATCACATCACAGGGTTTAGCATCAAAGGCCACTTTTGATGTAGAATCTATCAACAACCTTCGGCTCTGCTTGCGACTTCGTTGGATACTTGATGGTGGTAGGAAACAAATACTTCAAACTCCTAAAAGACTCAGAGATGAATGAGAAACTTGTGAAGTCATCAGGGATCACACCAGAGGTCCGCTCAAGATCAACTTCGGGTGATGGTCAACAAGGTCATAGAGTATCGAGCTATGTTTCACATTACATCTCTGAGAAAAATCAAGACACTCCTTTCAAGCCAAGGTATGATGATGAATAGGCTCCTTCCTCCTAGGATAAATCCCATTTTTATAAAAGTATTTAAAAGTATGTTGGCACAAATGATGACATCATCCGTGTTGCACAATGGGATGTTGTCATCCACCAAATTACCCTAAAGTCAACATTTGACTTTTAAATATTTTGTTAATAGTGGTTGGCTACTTTTTGTCTTCTTTCTCCTTCTCCTTCTATAAATACTTGGACACTTGTAGTTTTCGGTGTGAGAAAATTTGTATGAAAAATAGATGTGAGGAGAGAGATACTTTGAGCTTTCTTGTAGCAGAACACATATTAATACAAAAATTGAGAGATTGTGCTGATTTCCTATGTCATGTGTTAGATCTTTCTTAAGTTAGATCTGCATTCTTATTCTATTGGATTCACCTATACTTTTTTATTTGTTTATCAGTATTTCTTTGTTTGTTTATGTGAGTAAGTTTGGATCTGTTTACTAACATCCCAAAACATAAACCCTCTGACATTTTTACTTTGGAATTCATTTATTTTCTCCCTTCAGATCCATCTTTCTTCTATTCCTTCCTTCATCCCTTTATGTTCTTCGTCGGAACTAACTCTACTGGGATGAGATCCCAAAACCCCTTGAAGGTAGAATACTATAAGACTTGCACAGATTCCTATTGGTAGAATAGCAATAAACTAGTTTCACTTTGTTGTCTCAAAGAGGGGCTATGCCTTGCACACTATTGCCTCGTATATCCATAGATCTTCCCACCTGAAAGATTTTCAAACCAAAACGATGAGAGAGCATGGCACCAAATGAATGGTCATTGGTAGAAATATAAAGGTAAAAGGGTTTTTCATCCTTAGGTGGGATGAGTAGAGGCGATGAAGAAGGTACTTCTTTAGTGCTTCTAAGGATTTAAGGCAATCATCATTCCAAATAAAGGAGACATTATTTTTAAGTAGATGATGAAAAGGGTGACATCGTTCAAAAAGTTAGGAATAAAGCATTGAATAGATTAAAATTTTCCATGAAAACTACAAATTTTTCAAACATTAATAGGTGGAGGCATCTCAAGAATATCCTTGATTTTTGCGGGATTGACTTTGATACCACTGTAAAGACACATTTTTGCGGGATTGAGTTTGAAGCCAAGGAGTGTTCTAGAGAGTACAACATAGACACACATCTTTGGTTGAAGGTGAACACAATATTTTATGAGACGATAAAAGTTGATTTTGAGAATGTGGAGGTGTTCGACACAACTTTTGGACTTACTTGAGAAAGTCATTGAGGTAATCTTCCAATATGTCATGCATGATGACATGGATGATATAGGTCATCGCGCGTAGCGATAAGTGACACCATCATTTTTCAAGATAAATGGCATGAATCGATATCGAGAGGGTACCCCAAGGGATGATGAAGTTTGTTTTGTTGATCCTCGCACGAGTAATATTTGATTATAACAAGAGAACCCATCCATGAGAGATAACATCTCATGACCTACTATAAGATCAACAAGTTAGTTGATCTAGGAAAATTTCATTCATCCTTAGGGAAAGTGAGGATAAGGTCATTAAAATCCATGTAAATGCAGATTCCCCTATTTTGGTGATAAGAATGATGTTTGAAATAATATTGCAGATAATCGATAGGTAAAATGAAAGAAAGAAAAAGAAGGCACTGGAGTTCCTCTTTAACAAGAAGGGAAATGTGTGGATGCATTATTCGATGCTTTTGTTTCATAGGTTTAGCATCATGAGTAGTAAATGATATTGGGCACAAATATATTTAGGTCAATACCAGATATATCGGCTTAAGACCAAGAAAAATCATTTCTTTGATCTCAAAGGAAAGAGGTGAAAGGTTATTGTTTAACAAAATCTAAAGATTGACCTATCTTTAGAATTTGAGGGTCATCATGACTATGAATGTTGATCTCTATGGTCAATTCATTTAACATGGTTTGTGTCTTAGAAGGTAATGACCGATGAATGTAAGAATCTTTTGCACCTAAATAGGTGAGAATGGAATCATCATCCTGACATTGAACGATGTTGATAGAAGGTGTGTCTTCCTCTAACATGCTAGGATAAAGAAGAGGAAGGGAAGAGGGCACCTTGCCATCACGTTGATAGGTCAGAGGTCCTAAAGAAATGGTGTTCATGAAAAAAAAAGTTAGGAGGAATGGACTCTACTAGTATAGGTGGTGTGATAGGAAAAGAAGTTGAAGAAGGTGAAGAAGATTGATATTCTTTAACAAGGTTGATTCTTTCCCTCTCGGGACTAGGTGGTTGAGAAAATCCAATACCGCAGTGGTCCTTATTTTTTTGGGTAGTGCAAGGAATAATTGTATGAAAAACTTGTTCGTTAAGACCAAATCTAAATCCTTTCCAAGCAAAATGATGAAGAAAGGTGTGGGTGAAGTGTCGAGTTGGTGAGGTAACAAAAGTAGGAGGAAAAGATTTGTGTTTGAATGGTTGGTTCAAGAGAATAAGAAGAAGTATCAAGTCCCTTGAATGTCAAGTTGGTCCGAAGGTGGGGAGGATCGTATGGAAAAATGTCTCCTATATGTTGGTCATAATGTGGGTGCTCATGAAGGTTTCTATATTTCCTAGGATTATGGAAAGTGTCGATCTTGTACATGCGATAATCCTCTAGGGTAAGGCATTGAAAAAACATGCCAAAGGGTCAAAAGTTGGTACTTGGGTGGTGAGAAAGGATGACCTATTTGAAGTTTGAGAAGAAGGGTTAGTAGACGAGGTTAACTTTGGAAGTTACGGCAAAAGTGGGGAGAATTGAGATGGTTGACGAAGGTATAGTAGCGAAGTGGTAGGTGAAGCGGTGGAAGAAGATGAGGTGGAAACAAAGTAGTAGATGCCTTAACTATAATAAGGACATCATTGGTCGATACAACATGTTATAGGTTTTGATAGGTGAAGTGTCTTCCTAAAGAGTGTAAGGGTGTCCTTCATATTCAAATTTAATGAAGTTGTGAAGATTCAAAGGTACATATACGTACCAAAAATTGTAGAGAACTTCACCACTGTAACACACGCTTACACATGCCCCAATGATGATACATGTCTCCTTACAATGTGTTTAGAATCTGGAAAAGATCTCCAAGTATGTGTTAACATCCCACATACCCCGCTTAGCCCCCACATGCTATTTTTATATTCTACCCTCCTTTTCTTTGTGTTTTGACCTTCAGGTGATGAAATCGCCACCTTGACTGGGAGGTGGTCTCATGACCGCCACCCAAGAAGGGCCGTGGTCCTGTAATCACCACCACGCTCATGGTGGAAGTCCTTCATGCATTTTCTAGAATGTTCTTTTTAACGTGACTTACATAAAAATTCAACATTTACTAGCTTTTTTCACCTCCTTTTCTTGTATTTATGATTAAGTTCCCTGGAATAGTGTTTTGGCATTGTTTATCGTTAAAGAGTTCAATTTGGTTTTCACCTTTGGGTAAATGAGAATTCTATAAATAGGCTGGCTTGTACTCAAGCAAATGGCCCCTCATATTTTCGTCTCAATTTCTCATTTCAATAGCTTAGCCTTTCAATTTTTCTTAGGATTCATAGTTTTATTTATTGCATCCATAGTTAGTGTTATCTTACTACTAGGAATCCACATAATCTTCTTGTGCTAGTATTATTCTTGTTTCATGCAATCCATTGGAGTAGAACAATTTAAATTTCAGTAGGAAGCCATTAAAGTTGCAGGTCTTGTTTGTCAAAAAGAATAGGTTCGGGTTCGGATTTTTGTGTTGCATGACTCACAAAAAATCCCGCTAGGAATTGCATAAGCCAAGCTCTATTCTCTTACACTATCCCTCTCCTACTCGCATTGTATTAAATCTGCATCCTAAGCTGCCATTATTTCGATACCGACTTCTATTGATGCTAACATCACACACTTTTCTGGATTCATGTGAACATGAAGGAACGAGAGATCATACTAAGGGGACAAAGCAACACACAACCGGATTCACCACTATTCTGCAAAATCTAGGTTCAAGCTTTCAAATTTCTAGTTAAAATATATCAAATAGAGTAGTCAATCATTTCATTTTAGTTAATCTCACTTTTGATATTACCAGGGAAGTTATGGGGATTGATAGTTTCTAAGAAACTATGATTCACTCCTCACTTCTGAGGTAGGATTGAGAGTCTTTCAAATAGATTAGATCAGTTATCTGGTTATTTAGAATAGATTTACAACTACACAGAAAGTAGCTATACTCGGCTGCTTTGTTTGTTTTAATTTCATTATTAGTTTAGTTGTTAATTTCTAGATATTTTAAATAATTACTCTTTCAAGATCGTTCAAATAGTCCATCAGAAAAACACAAAAATAGAGAAGTCATATATGTTATAGATATACTTTACATAGCTAATTTTACTTTCTTCTGCTTAGATTTACATTTTTTCTTGCATGACAATCATGGGACATAGAGATCCCAGAGAATACGTATTTGAGCCAATCGTGCCTTAACCCAATCTTCTTACAACAATAGCTGATATAGATCGAGAACCTTAGAATGCGGGTCTTCGAATAACAATAGACTTACAATAGATCAGCTCACAGTTAAGAGGGTTAAACATAGAAGATGACCAAGCACATACATATTGGTCAAACTAAACAAACTATAGATTACCCTAGACAAATATCTCATGAGTGTAGATGGGCTTAAAAGAGAGAAAATATTTGAATGTGAACCTTTGGTCCCACAACCCGAGACACAAGAGACATTCTCACTAACATAGACACTAGCTTAAGAACTCATGTTGCCAGAATGCATGTAAGGTACTATGAGAATATTGCACAACTTGTAGGTCTAAATATAGAGGCCTAAAAGGCATACGAATATTGGATACTAGGGATTAGGGACTAATTCCACACATGACCATAGCAGTCCACAAAAACCATGAATCTACGGTTGTGATCCATAAATCCCACAACCCAATGAGTCCATAGGTCAATCGACGTGAGATCTTTGGCTTACACACATTAGTATTTAGATCCACACCACATCCACCAACCATTATCACATAGTTATCCTTGTTAAATATAACATTACTAACGAAGCTAAGGATTTCTGGACTAGACCAGAGGATCGACCATAGAAGCCACTATACCCATCATCCATCCTATGACCATATCTGGAGATATACACGAAACAGTCCCAGGACATTTTCCGCATATCCCACAACCTATAAATAGGATCATGCCAGAGCTCGATATTGATTGGATCCTTCAAGCAGTCATCCTCACCGACCGATCTATCATGCCAGTTCAGGTTAGGAGGGCCTTCTTTGCCTTAGATTCACAGATTCCATTAGTGTGCGTCAAAGACATAAGATTGCCTAACTAGCTTGTTTGCATCCCACGTATAGTCCATCCCCACCGGTTGTCTCGGCATGACCTCGGGAGGTTAGGTGTGAGGAAGAGTTACTTGTAGATTCCCATGCTCGCTTGTCACTTTTCCATCATACAAAATTGGTGAACCCGACGTGAACAGACATAGTTATTTTATTGTATTTTTCATTTTTCTTCCATCCACCTTCGCTCTTTCCCATTATTCTGTGGGTATTCATATACCCCCCAAATATGTCGAGGATTCGATGCATGTGACAGAGACATCTCCTAGGTGTTGAAGCATATTACGATCAACTCGAATGATGACCATCACCCTCACTCTCGGCATGGGGTGACAACCATTCAACTAACGATTGTCAACAAAACTCTACCCCCAAGGACTAGATATAGTTCTTCTTTCCAAATAGAGGAGTTGGATCAGCTCGCTCAAACGCAACACCCAGAGCCTTCAGGCTCAAACGCCATGACATTTACAGGAGAATCTAGTTCGTCTCCTCAGGTATTGCTTAGACCACAAATTAGTAGACAATCGGATCCATATCCATTTTTAGATGATGAACATTCAGTGCATTATGCCAGGAATGAACAATGCTCTCGGAGTATGTACCCACCTATAGGAAGTTTACAAACACAACCCGAGGTCTCGTTTCAAGAAAACACCTCCATGCCGCTACCTATAGGAAATGCCCTCGGGAAACTTGGCATGAAAACGATCAGTTCATAGCAGGGTACCACATGCCTATACAACCTCAGAATATACGAAAAATTCCACTAAGTCATCTCAAATTTAGTAGAAAAGTTATAGGGTTAGAACTTGCTCAAGTAAGTCAAAATTCTCAATTCATGTAGGTAGGAAATTCCAATCCTCGACATCATCCCGACCAAGTAGACCTCCTCATAGGAGTAGGCACATTGGGCATGCCTCCTCAGTATCCGCAACAAATGCCAACTAGAACTACAATTTCTAACACCGTTCTGGTGGTGAATATGATACCTCCCGGTCTAGTACAAAATAATCCATTCCTAGGCAATACTCCTCCATACTTGAACATATATTCCAAATCACCGCAAGGAGATATGTTCTCTTCTCCCATGTTCGCTCAACCACAGGGATTGCCTTATGCCCCTGCAAATGCATATGCCATGCCATACCAACAAACCATCCCACCTCCACCCCCTCAGCAGGCACCATCGATGGTGAAACCTATGCGATAGGGACTTATTCAGAATATTTGAAAGAACCCTTAGACTTCACTATATGAAGCATCATGCTTCCAAGACCTCTTCCCGATTTTCCCAAATATAAAGGGGAAGGAGACCTGAATGCACATATCAAGGCCTATGCCACAGCCATTCGAGAATTACTCCCTTGGGATGGGGTTGTTGCTAAAATATTTCCCAAAAATTTAGAGGGCATCACCCTCGATTGGTATTACAAAATACCTAAAGCTTCCATACATTCATTTAAACAACTTGTTTTAAAGTTCATCAAGGCGTTTGACATGAACAAACTGTTGAGAATAGGAATCAGGGAGTTCTTGCACATTAAACAAGAACATAATGAATTTGTTGCTCACTTCATCCAAAGATGGTGTACAGTCCTTTATTCTTTGGCAAGTGCTCCAAATATGGACCAAATGGAACTATGTGATTTATTCCTTCATTCTCTCAGTAGAGAGGTAAAGGAAGAAGTCCAAAAGTTCCCACTAAGGACTTATGATGAAGTACTTGAGAGCACTCTCCGAATAGATCAAGCAAAAATAGATAGTGGTCAAAAATGTATGGAACAAATGGGAGGCTAACAACCCCCATCCAAAATACTATGACTTATCCTACTATCGCAAATGTCAATCAAGGACCTAAGATCCTTAATAAAAATCGTGGCATAACCACGGATGGAGTAATCGACAAAAGAAAAAAAAAAATGTTGTAAATGCGCCACCACTAATTAACAATCAACGAAACAACAACTTTACCCCGACAATCAATACAATGGATTTTAATCATCCGCAACAACAACAATAACAAAGGAAAACCCAGACACACAGTCCAAGTCAAAATTCAATTGGATATTAGAACCAAAACAAAAACCAAAGGCAACAAATGCAAAATCCTAATGGTCAATGGTTTAATCAGAGTTTTGGACCACAATATGCGCCAAACCAACAACCTAGGAATTACAATCCTAACTCATATTGTGGTTTCCACAAAATTTGAGGCCACGACACTAGGACTTGCCACAATTACAATAAGTTCATGCAACGTTTTCCAAAGGAAAAACAAACATTTTTTCATAGATATGTTCTTGGCAGATCCTACATCACCAGCACCAAATACTTTTACAGGGGTAGTTTCCCCTCAAAATGCACCCCTCAAGATCTTCAACGATCTGCTCCCAAATCACAATAACAATAAATTAAATCCAAATGGGATGAACAAGGGAATAATGACAATAAACAATGATCATGAAGCCTCTACTTCACTAAACCCACCTGTTGTACCAAAATTAGGAAGTGAGCCACGATCCAAGATAGTCAGTTTAGTGGAGTTAGACACCGAACTACCTATGGAACTGTAATAAGGACACAAGAGTATTCCTCCCACCAAGTCCAAGTTACTGCTAAAGATAGATAACATCCAATACATATTAGTAAAAGCCGAAGGTGCCTATGATTTAATTAATGACCTAATAAATACCTTCTCTCATATCTCCTTTTGGACTTATCAAGAACTCTCCCCTTACAAGGCTACTCTCTTAGAAGAATTAGGTTTAGTTCATTTAATTAACATCACTCCACCTCCCGAAACACAGGTAAACCATATAGACTTTGATATCCACCCTCTATGGCAGCCGGATAGGGATACCGAGTTTATATTCGAAATTAAAAAAATGCCAACAGATGTTGAGATTGCACGTAGAGGTGATCCAGCCTTACATCCGTAAGTATGGGTTTATAAAAATTACGTTAAATGTGCAATGGTTGACAATGGGGCAGCAAAATCAACATAGTCCCCTTCTCTTTCCTTCAAAATCTAGGGTATGGAGAAACAAATTATTCCACAACTTAGAATACGGTAAGAGGCTATGATAGCCTTAAAGCCACATCAATTGGGACTATAATACTACCAGTCACCTTAGGACCCAAAAAAACCCTAACTCGAGTTTTATATTATAGATAAGGAAACCAATTATAATATGATCCTCGGTGACCATGGATACATCGTATGAAGGAAATCCCTTCTACATTATTCCATGAAGTAAGATTCTTACACTTAGGAAAGGTATTCATAACAAAAGGTGATCTCAAAACCATTTGATATACACCTAAAGAGACCTAAAGAAAAGTTCGGGCATTCACTCTAAGTTTGAACTCCCAACAAACCAGACTTAACAAGCCAACCAACTCGAAACCGGAAGGAAAGTTGGTACCTATAATGGAGTTAGAAGTTACTGAACCTAATCAAGAATATCCCAACCCTTAAGGAAGAGACTAACACTTTGTAGAAACAATATAATTAGGAATTACGGAAAAAATTATCCAGATTACTAGAACAAGATCTACCAATTTTCCTACCATTTGATTACGTAGGCATGGGATATACCCTAGGTGTTCGTTCTCTTCCAGCATGAAGAAATCTGCATGGTAGAAGTAACCGAAGCGGATGAAATAGATGGAACAAATGTCCCAATGTCCATCTTCCCAATTAAATATTGGACTCTTCATTTTGATGGAGCTAGGTGTCGTTATGGGGCTAGGGCAGGTGTGATCTTTACTTCACTGAAGGAAAAATCCTACCATTCACCTTTAAACTAAATTTTGAATGTACAAACAATGACATTGAATACAAATCCCTCCTCCTTGGCCTCATCCTAGCTAAAAGGCTCGGTGTTAATGACATCAGGGTGTTAGGAGACTCTCAATTAATAGCAAACCAAGTCTCTGAGGTGTATGAGACTAGAGCTGAACACTTACAGCTCTACAAAACAGTAGTATTAGATTTGAGCAAAGAGTTTGACTTCATATCAATTGAAGCAATCCTGTGAGAACAAAATCTTCTCAGATTCAATAAAACCTCACTTCACATTTCACTCCAAGTAGTGAGTTGGAGGACATGTCATCACCAATCCGACACTCGATAATTCTTCACCGGGAACTCCTCGTGCTATGATTATTTACTAATGCACAACCTTTATTTTGGTGGATGTAATCTAGAAATAAAACAACAAACATAACACAAGAATACCATCGACTATGATAAGAGGGAATGATGAAAAATCTGAAATATCAAAGTAAATTATAATATTAACATGAAATTTTTACAATCTCACCCATGAGGTACTTCAAGTGTTATTGACTTCACTTGCCTTCCACCAATACTATGGGAGAAACTTTACAATTACACCTCTTAATGACTTCTTCAACACACCTTTAAACTGATGGCTTCCTTTACACACTTCATACAATATTTCTCACTACTTCTTTCTATGCTAAATGAGGGGGGTGGCCTCTCTATTTATAGAACTTCCAGGCTTATCCATCTTATCTCTAAGATAGGATAAGAAATCCACTCTGACGAATCATATTCCATACCTTAACTCTTATCTATACATGTAAGCTTATCTTTTAAGATAAGATAAACCTTATCATTTTACATGGGTTCCACATTTTTATTCTTTTTACAAATAAAATACACAAAATATTTATTACCTCACTCCTTGTCCTTATCACCAATATAATATTTCTAATTCTTAATCATGTAGACCCTACTTCTCTAATTACCCAAACTTTGACATTTTAACATTACCGGACCACTTACGACAAATATTTACTTTTTACCACAACATTCCTATTGTACTTTTGACTATTACCATACTATACATTATTGGTGGCGTCATACTGGGCACTGATTATCTTCTATCGAACGCTACTACTAATTATACTTAACAACATCCTATTCCTAATACATACATTAATGAAATAGAAATTATGGAGGAAAATTTTAGTGTCGACATCTTCCCCCTTCCTAGCTTCTACTCCGTCCTTGGAGTAGACTATTTTGGTGCTTGGAAAATATTCAACTTGTCGTGGTTGACCCATTTCGTAATGGGAGTGCCATCCAATTCCTCCAGTCGGTATGTACCATTTTCATGCACAACTACTATTTTGTAGGGCCCCATCCATTTTGGAAGAAATTTTCTCTGTCTTCTTTTTTTGTATCTGGAATCATATACTAGAACCAAGTCATTCACATGAAATGGAGACCACCGGATCTTTTGATCAAAGTATTCCTTCTGCTTCATTTTCTTCTTACAGACTTGTATCCTTAGCTATTTCCCTCATTTCCTCTAACAAATGAAGATGTACCAACCTTTCTTTTACTGAATCACTTTCATCCATTCTTTCATTTTTCATTACTCTGACCGTGGGAATATCAAACTCAATAGGAAGAACTGGATCAATGCCATAAGCCAACTGAAATGGGGAGTATCCTATTGCTGACTTTGATGTTGCCCTATATGCCCACAATGCTGCATGAATCCTTTTATCCCATTTATGTACCTGCAAGGTTGCATCTTTGCTAGAATTTGACACAACACAAAATTTGTTCGTTCCACCTGTCCATTTGTGCTTGGCTTGTATGTTGTTGCCTTCCTGTGCTTAATAGAAAACTTATTGACTAGGGCTTCTACCACCTCATTAATGAAGTGGCTTCCTTGATCTGTTACAATTTCTAATGGACAACCAAATCTGGTGACAATGCGTTCATATATGAACCTTGCCACTTCATCCATGGAAGTTGTTTTCAATGGCCTAGCTTCAACCCACTTGGTTAAATAATCTGTGGCAACTACAATATACTTATTTTGGCGTGAGGTAGTTGGAAGTGGACCTACAATGTCTATTCCCCACTTTTCAAAGGGACCAAGTGGAAGAATAGGACATAATGGAGCTGATGAAGTCTTACGGTTACCATGTGTTTGACAAATATCACATGTCTTATAATAATTATAACAATCTTTAAAAAGAGTGGGCCAGTGATAACCTGCATCCAAGATCCTTCTTGCTTTGTAAGTTGTCTAGAGAAGTGCCCTCCACATGTACCATTGTGGAATTCTTCTAGCAGTTCCTTCCCTTGATCACGTCCAACTTCCCTCTTGTACTGTCCATCAGGTCCTATTCGAAATAATACTCCATGCAGAATAGAATATGGACAACTGGCTTGAGTAATCTTTCTCTTAGTCTTTGCATTGGCACCATCAGGAAACTTGAATTCATTTAGATAATTCCAAATATCTATGTATTCACTAGGGATTGTGTCAAGGGATAACAATGCTTTGCATCGGGAAATCATCATCATCACAAGATGATCTGAAAACCATGATAGGCTTGAGAGAGTGCATCTGCATTGACATGATTCTTTCTTCGCCTATCTATAATATCAAATTCAAATTCTTGTAGCAAAATTATCCATCTTGCTATCCTCCCTGATGGGTTAGGCTTATTTACAATATATTTTAGAGCCTGATGATCTATTACAACTAGAAATTTTTTCCCTAGCAAGTAATTCCTAAACTTCTTTACAACAAAAATGATAGCCAGAGCCTCTTTTTCAGTTACAGTATAATTTACCTCAGCACTACTCATTTGTCTGCTCCCAAAGTAAATTGGATGTTCATTCCCATTTTCATCCTTTTGGCTCAAAGTACTTCCTAGTGCTGCATCTGAGGCATCAGTGTACACAATGAATGGCTTGCTCCAATCCAGATTCTTTAAAACAGGTGAAGACACCAGGGCTTCCTTTAGTTGTCCAAAAGCTTCATGTGCCTTATTTCCTGGTTCATAAGTAACATCCTTCTTCAAGAACTGGGTTAGTGGCTATGTAATCTTTGAGAAATTCTTGATGAACCTTCTATAGTACCCCACATGGCCTAAAAATGATCTCAACTTACTTTTATTCATAGGAAATGGTAACTCTTTGATTTTTGAAACTTTATCAGGATCAGTACCAATACCATCTCTGGATACAACATGCCCTAACAAAACGCCTTTAGAACATCTAAAGACACACTTTATAGGGTTTAGTGAGGCTTGTGCTTCATCTAACCTTTGAAATGTTGTCTCCATTTGGTGCAGGTGGTCCAACTTGCTCCCATAGATGCAAAAATCATCTAGAAATACTCTGATGAAGGTCCCAATGTAGGGTTCGAACACCCTATTCATCAAACGCTGGAATGTTGCCGGAGCATTACACAACCCAAAAGGCATAACTCTATAAGCAAACGTTCCCCAAGGAGTGGTGAACGTGGTCTTCAGCTGATCTTTCTGTTATACGAACTTGGTTGTAGCCGCTATATCCATCAGCAAAACTATAGCACTCCTGGCTAGCTACTTCATCTAAGATCTGATCTGAAAATGGAAGAGGGTAATGATCCTTCTTTGTTGCCTTATTGAGCTTCCTGTAATCAACACAAATGCGTAGCTTCCCATTCTTTTTTATTGAGATCACAATGGGAGAAACCCATTCTGAATTCTCCACAGCAAATATGAATCCTGCATCAAGCAACTTATCTATTTCTTCTTTTACAGTCTTGGAAAAATTAGGATTCATTCTATATGGCATTTGCTTTATGGGCTTAGCACCATCTACCAGCTCAATAGAATGTTCTACCCAACTTACTTGATGGAGTTCCTTGTAATCAAAAGTGAATATGTGTATGTACCTTCGAAAGAGCTGGAGGTAGGATTCCTTCTCACTCTCCATCACAGCATCACCAATCTTTATTTGTTGGAGATGATCATCAACTTCTTCTTCAGATAATTTTATGGGGTCATGAGTTGGTGTGACTGGAAGGATATCCATGACTGAAACATCCACCTCACTTTCTTCATCTTCAGTGTCCACTTCACTGGTACTAGAGTAATCAGAGGATGTCCAATCATCAGTTTCATCACTTGAATCCACAGGTTCTACTTTATGATGTCAAGGGATCATGTTTATCTTCACCCTCTCTCTACCACGTCCAAGTGTCATGAAACCTTCATTCTAGTAGTTTCTTGCATGAACTCTCCTTAGCCATGGTCTTCCCAGCAGACATTGGGTACGCAATAGTACCATTTTTCATCACCTGAAAGTCTACCACACATACAACACCCATAACAGATATTGCCACATTTGAAACTACACCTTCTGGTTTAGTTTTTCCTTTATTTAATGACCTTAACATAAGTGTTGAAGGGCGATCAATTTTTAACCCCAACATATTCATTACAGACTTGGTCATTACATTAACTGCAGCACCTCCATCAACTAAGACATCATGAATTGAAATACCATTACATAATACCTCAGCTTGTGGAGCATAGGGATCTTAACCTCCTTCCTTCGTTGAGCATTGAGTCCACTTCGCAGCTCCCGCCTCTTCTCATAAGACATAGCCAAGAGTTGACCATATGTAATATTTGCAGGCCTTTTGGACAGATCTTCCAAGATGGAGTATGGTCCTTGCCCCTGTGAAATTAGAAAATCTTGCACACCCAACTTTCTTCTCCTATGTTTCTTACTAGTTTCTCCTTTCATCTTCTTAGGATCATTTCCATCTTGATTATCTTTTTCTTTCTTTCTTTTTGTTACAAACACATCTACTTCATTATTTCTGCTCTTATCTACTACATCAAAAGAATTCATAGGTGCTTTTCCTTTATCATTATCTCCTTTACCAGATGTAGAAGCTCTATCTGGACAATTATACTTATAATGACCCTTTTTATAACAACCATAACATATAACTTCAGAAATATTTCTTTTTGGACCTCTATCTCCTCCCTGAGAACTAAATTATTTTCCTTGAAGAATATTAATAGTTAACTGACCCATCTTTTTGAGCAGATCTTCATACTTAGTAGATGTACTAGGAGAAATATTTGTGCTCACCGGGAGTGGTTGTGGATTCTAGACCAAAGGTGTTGGTGTAGGCTCTACTTTAGCAACAATTTCTTTGGGCTCCTCTTCCATGCTTTCTTCTTGCCTTCTTGCAATCTCATTTGCTTGTTCAATGGTAGTTGGGTAGTCATACTTCACTCGTTGTCTAATCTTTGGCTTCATCCCAAGAATGAAGTGCTTACATAGGAGATTATCCATGCCATTCATCAACCCATCTCGCTAATCCTTCCTTCCGGATCTGGGCATCGAGCTTCCTCCTTAGCTCTAGAACACGAGCATGATAATCCCTTATCTTCTCCTTCTCTCCTTGGGATAGCTTTGTGATATCGATCATGAGATTTGCATATTTCTGTTGTTCACCAAATTCTTCAAGAAAACTTTCAGTTAATAAATCCCATGAATTTTTCACATTATCACCTAGTGTTTCAAACCACCTAAGTGTTGAACCATCCAAAAAGGTAGGAAAAAATTCAGTCCATTGTTCCCTTCTTATGAGGCCATTACAAATACAAGATCGTTTAAACTCTTGAATGAAAGAAGAAGCATCTTCATTAGATTGAGCTGAAAAAATAGGAATCTTTCCCATTTTCAAAAGTAACCACCGTGAAATACCAACCCACAAGTACAATCAACAAGACTTATGTGCACAAATAATTGGAATCACTATACTAGAAAGTGACTTTACACCTTTCTACAGTAAAATAGAAATGACCACGGTAAACTATGGTAAAACTTGACTTACTGCAGTAAAAACTGACTTTATTGTGGTAAACACTATTCATGATAAAAAGTGAAGTTCTTTCATAAAATACTATTCATGGCAAAAGTGACTTTACTTGTGGCAAATACTATTCACAACAAAATTGACTTTACCATGGTAACTACTATTCACGGAAAAAATGACTTTACCATGGTAACTACTATGCACAGTAAAAACAAGGTTACCCTCCAATTGATTTTTGACTAAGTGGGAATATCTCTCTAGAAAATCCACCAACGAGGAATGGTCCCGGCAACGGAACCAAAATGTCATCACCAATCTGGCACTATGATAATTCTTCACCGGGAACTCCTCGTGTTATGATTATTTACTAATGCACAACCTTTAGTTTGGTGGATGTAATCTGGAAACAAAACAACAAACATAACACAAGAATACCATCGACTATGATAAGAAAGAATGATGAAAAATCTGAAATATCAAAGTAAATTATAATATTAACATGAAATTGTTACAATCTCACCCATGAGGTACTTCAAGTGTTATTGACTTCACTTGCCTTCCACCAATACTATGGGAGAAACTTTACAATTACACCTCTTAATGACTTCTTCAACACACCTTTAAACTGATGGCTTCCTTTACACACTTCATACAATATTTCTCACTACTTCTTTCTATGCTAAATGAGGGGGGTGGCCTCTCTATTTATAGAACTTCCAGGCTTATCCATCTTATCTCTAAGATAGGATAAGAAATCCACTCTGACGAATCATATTCCATACCTTAACTCTTATATGTACATGTAAGCTTATCTTTTAAGATAAGATAAACCTTATCATTTTACACGAGTTCTACATTTTTAGATTTTTACAAATAAAATACACAAAATATTTATGACCTCACTCCTTGTCCTTATTACCAATATAATATTTCTAATTCCTAATCATGTAGACCCTACTTCTCTAATTACCCAAAATTTGACATTTTAACATTACCGGACCACTTACGACAAATATTTACTTTTTACCACAACATTCCTATTGTAATTTTGACTATAACCATACTATACATTATTGGTGGCTTAAATGCACTGGCAGCACCGTTATCTTCTATCGATCTACTACTAATTATACTTAACAACATCCTATTCCTAATACATACATTAATGAAATAGAAATCACGGAGAAAATTTTAGTGTCGATAGACACTGTTTCATGGTATCCCTTCACACTAAACCATTAGTGAAGAAAATGTCAAACCCACTTTTAAAAAACATAGCTGAGAACAAATCTACTAGTGTAGATCACCTTGATAGTGATAGAGCTACTCTTGATTACTTAAATGCCTATGCAGTGTTACATCTCACCCATCACATGGTAGATTTTTCCTTAATCCCACATTCATATTCCTACTTTGGGAATCCCATGATAGAGCTTCCCCCACAAAAAGAACTCGACGTATACGTGGTAGAAAATTGAGAAGATTTGGAACTACCTCCAGCCCCGCGAGTTTGAAGAAGGTAACGCTTCTTTAATCGAAGAAATGATTGAGATTAACATAGGAACGGAGGATGAACCAAAGATCTTAAAACTAGGATCTTCATTTGTTTTCAAAAGAGATAGAAATACATACTCGAATCCTAAAAGAACAATAGAAGGATTTTGCATTTAATTATAAAGAAATGACAGGGTTACACCACACATCGCAAAGACATAACCTCATCACCAAATCAGATGCAAAGCCAATTAAACAAAAATAAAGACCAATGAAATGAAAGGTAGCTCTCATGGTGAAAGAAGAAGTAATGAAACTCCTCCAAGTGGGATTCATCAAACCGGTCGATTACTCTTAGTAGGTATCTAATATCATTCCCATTTTCAAAAAAATGGGAAGATATGCATTTGTATAGATTTCTAAGACATTAACAAAGCGTTCCCTAAGGACGACTTCCCACTAACATCCATAGACATCATCATTGATGCAACAATTAGATTTGAGCTTTTGTCTCTAATGGATGGATTCTCGGGATACAATCAAATCAGAATATCCAAACAAGACCAAGACAAAACCACATTTATAACTCTTTGGGAACTTATTGCTACGTTGTTATGTCATTCGATCTCAAGAATGTTGGCACTACATACCAATGGGAAATGACATATATATTTCATGATCTTATACACAAAATTTTGGAATCCGCTTAACTACTTGAAAGCCGATGCCCTTTAATCTTATATTTATGAGCCACCAATGTCTCGCTAGCCTTTGCATGCTAGCCCAAGAAGATGAAGAAAAACAAGAATGTGCAATCTATTTTTTTAGCCGAACATTACTCGATTATGAGACACTATATGCAAGTAGAATGAGAATGCCTTACCATAGTCTTTACAACCAAACGCTTAAGACATTACATGCTAAATCAAGAAACAAAGGTCATTATAAAAACATAATATTTACAAATTTTCCTCACGCAGGTTCCTTGTCTAAAAAAGCTGGACACTTCATAACCTTAATGGGTGAATTCAAATTAACTTTTGTAAACCGAGAAGTCTCATTAAGGGACAAATCATTGCAGATTGGTTAACGATAACCCGTTGGATGGAGGCGATCTAGTGGATCTACATTTTCCCGATGAATGCATATATTACATTGAAACTAGACCTCCCATCTCTGGATGTCCTTGGTATACTGATATTATTAATTATATCATGGGCCATGCATACCTAAAAGGTGCTACACTGCAACAAAGAAGGTGGTTATGCATTATCATAGATAAATACGTTATTATAGAATAAGTACTCTATCGTAAGGATTTCGATGGAATGCTTCTAAGGTGTGTTGACACAGAAGAATCCAAGAAGATTCTCCACGAATCTCATAGTGGAATATGTGGAGGCCACTTTGGTGGCCACACCACCGCTTGCAAAATACATCAGATGGGCTATTTCTGGCCCACTCTAGAGCATGATGCGGTAGAGTTTATACACAAGTGTCATAAATGCCAAGAATTTTCCCACGAGATTCACATGTCGGCACAATCTCTACAACCAATCGCAAATCCATGGCCCTTTTCTACATGGGGCCTAGATTTGATAGGTGAATTCTCTCCCCATCTACGAGATGTCCATAACTACATAATCACGGCCACCGAGTATTTTACTAAATGGGTAGAGGTTATGCCTCTTACCATTAAACCAGTTCCGTGATCACTATGTTCATTTTGAACCGAGATCATTTGAAGATACGGTGTACCACAAATCATTATCACGATAATGGGACTTCTTGTAAGAATGAAAAGGTTCGTGAATTATGTAATAAATTTAAAATAAGCCATCATATAGCCTCCCTGTATTAGCCTCAAGCCAATGGACAAGGCTAAATCTACGAATAAAACTCTAAAGTCCATTCTCCTTAAAATGGTAAGAGAAAATAAATGAGATTGGCATTTAAAGTTATAACCAAACTTTTGGGCCCACCAAACCTCAATAAGAACACCCACAGGAGTAACTCCTTTCTCATTGGTATTAGGAGCAGAAGCAGTTCTCCCACTTGAGGTTGAAATACCCAGTCTCCGCATCTCATTACAAGGGATTCTAGATGAAGACGCTTATAAAGAAGCACATCTCTCCCAACTAGAAAGCCTAGATGAGGTCAGATTAGATGCTGAACAATGGCATAGAGTTTATGCTGACCGGATGTGCCGGCAATATAACAAAAAGGTCTATGAATGAGATATATATGAAGGATATGTAGTTCTAAGACTAGGCAAATGGATTGAAAAAAATACCGGTGAAGGAAGGAAATTCCGCCCAAATGGTTGGGCCCATATCGAGTCACGAAAGACTATGGAAATAGTACATATCTCTTATGTACACTAGAAGGTGAGGAATTCAATGAAACAGCCAATTCCTTGCATCTTAAATGATTCTATGCATAAGCAACCCACACTTGTTTGTATAATTATATCTACATTGCATCTTCATGTAGTTAGGTTCATTTTGTCGACTTGTTCCATACAATTTTGTGATCAAGGAACTTATTCTCAAAGAAATGCAATACAAACTTTTGATAGTATTGGTATAATCCTTCTAATCATACTTCTTCATTTTCATGACATCATTAATCGTTTCCAAATCATTTCATCAAATAAAGCTAGATATGACAAAGTCTTAACGGTAACCATACCAAGGTCTCAGTATGCTTGTTCTCACTTTTGGTTTCTCCCTAGGATAGGTGTCTTGTGTATGGTCTGTTTTAGAAGCTTCATAGTGTCACATCTATCCCGTACGCATATCTCTTTGGAAAGAAGAACATACTGACATTTTTCTCAAATGTATAAGTCAAACATAGATCAAACATAAAATTTTATTTTACACATTTCCTTGCCCTACCAACATTCGGTGATGAGCTTGCATCTCTTACTAGTGACATAGGGTTGGGAAAGGATGGGAATGCCCTTACTCACCTATACCTTGTCCATGGTGATAAGCCCACGCTTCTTACTAGTAGCATGGGGAAAGGTGTAGGGGGTCCTCTTAACAAATAAATGTTGAAGGCGATAAGAAAACAATTCAAATGAGCATTTGAAATCTTGAGTGAAAAAAAAATGAATCGGATGTCCAGAATTCCAAGAGAGCTCAAAACCCCGAAAACCAGATTTTGTCTACCATGTGGCCATCTACGGATCTAAGTCTAGATAAACCACAAAGCAAGTAGCATTCTAAACTATGGAGTCACTCGAGTAGAGTAGGTTTGTAGCATCCTAATTTGGTTTTACCAAATCTTTGTCTATCTCTCATCACTACCATTCAACAAATTTCATAGCTTGTGCCCTTTCTAGCTCTCGGTGATGAGTCCTCGCATCTTACTAGTTGCGTGGAGTTAGGAGTGGGGAAATTTCATCTACTCATCATACCGTTTATCATCTCATTTTGTCAAAACAAATATGAAGTACCAAACAATTTCTTACGAAGCTAAAGTTCAAGATCACATTGTGTCTACATTATCATATATAGGCATCATGAAATACAAAAAGAAAGGAAGCACTTGTATCATTTGTTCTCCACTACATACATTCTAAAAAACATATAAAACAACATTTTAGCATACATGTGGGAAAGAATCACAAAATAATAGATACAAAAACATAGATACCAAGATTCGATCTAAAAGAATATATATATATATAAATCAAGTTTCCTTTACAATGTCATCATGTGCTAGGCATGGTCAAAATGCTCAATGAGCCCAGGAAATACAAAATGAATCATATAAAAATCTATGAGATCCAAGTGGCCTCTCAACCCCTATGAGAACCCTCTAAAGGTGCACGACCACGTCTAGGACTCCAGATACACCGGAGCTCGAGTGCACCAGGGCTCATGGTCCCGAGGAGAAATCTGTGGCCTCGCTATGAGAATGACTCCTCATTAGGCACTCTTACCGTCTATACCTAACCAACTTGGTATGGAGGGTAGACACCATCCAGGCCACATGTCGAGACATGGGAAAAATGTCAATATGTCTACCGGATACCGAGGGCTCCCTTACATCCATGAATAACTCCGCACGGGTCTTCTCCATGGGGATCATCGTGGTATCAATGCATACCCAGTGAATCGTGTCCGACCACTCGTCGGCCAGTCTCTACAAGCAAAGGAGAAAACAAATTAGAAATACTCAAAGGATAAAAACAAAAGTAAAAAAGGAGAGATATCAACTAAGACAATCATAGCTAAAAATAAACATTAAAGAGAAGGATGATAACTCATTCGGATCTTTTGGCCTCTAAGATGGATCTCTAGGGTCGCACTGCCACGGATGTCGCCATGTCGCCGCTAACTGATGCACTCCTCCTATGCCTAGGGCCACATAACATCCTACTAAGGACTCATCCTTTCCACCCAAGCCCTGAGAAAGTAGCTCCTTTGAAGCTAGGGTCACCCTCTCCGCACTCTGCTCTGCCCCTATCTCGCTTGCCGGATATCCCGAGTGGCATGCCACTCAAGATCGTTGTCCTCCTCTCTGCTTGACTCACTGACCTTAGCCTCGGTCCCCTCCTCTATCTCTCCCCCTATGAACTCCTTGGACTCAAAATCTATATCAATGGGTTCATCGCTCTGTCAGGTGGGAATGGAGGCAATCAAGTAGGGGTGCTTGAGGAGCACCGACTCGCCTTGAGCTCGTACTTCACCCTCCTAGCTGTAATAGGGACACCGGGGGTAACAACTATCCAACCCACCTCTAGGACCTCCTCTAGCCTCCAGGATAGATGAAAACACTAGCACCAATAGGGGAAGCATATCGATGTAGGGAGGGCCAAACTGCTGAGGCATTCGACTAAAAGATGTATCTCCGCCTTCCCCATCCTGTCCACAAGTTGCTTGTTTGTGGTAGAAAAGAGATCAAAGTAAGAGCCTCCTCACCCCATAACCCTGTCATGGCCTGATAGGGTGTGGCCTCCATGTCATTAGTGGTCAAGGAGGTGATTGGCTAGTGGGGTGCTCTAAGCAAGCTTCGACATATCTGTCCCATCTAAATGCCCTCACGACTGGGATCTGCCACCTCTACACCTCTCCCATAGGGGATGAAATGCTCATAGACCTAGCTCATAACCAGGGTCAGATGGCTCAAGGACTACCCATGTAAATGAACCACTTGGTACAGATCATGATAAGTGGTCTAGAGAATGTCATCCCCCAAGCATAAATCTGGCCATGTCCCTTAATCTATGCAATAATGGGGGACCAGCAATACAGTAAAGTGTCTCCTCCCTTATCCCTGATCAGTCTCAAGGAAAAGATCCCCATAACGGCCTGATGAATCAAGGGGATAGGTAGGCTAGGAATAGATCGGACCCTCACCCCCTTCTTCGAACTAGTGGAGATAACCGTCTCCCATATATGAAGCCCACTATGCTATCTTAGCCCGTGAACCTACTGTCTCAAGTGTGAGCCATCTCTCGATGATCGGGATCCCCAAGATGCGGTAAACATCCTCTAAAGTTATGGTCCACTCACCCCTGACTCCTGGAAATAAGAAAGTGTTTCGATCAACATCCCAATATGAAAACAAGTCACAAAGTATGTGACTAGAAGGTGCAACATGTGGGACCCGTGATATGCACAATATATCGGCCCTCTGAAGAGTGTCTTGCTCATCCTGAGAAAGGGCATCCAATACTACTAGAAGCCAATCACACACTCTCTCTCTCGGCTCCATCGGATATACTCCTCCTTCACCTGCATACACCCAAAAACACACAAAATGGAGTAAGTATTCAAACGACATTAAAAATTCATGAAAGCGAGGTAAGAATGCTATAAATGCAAAAATGAATTCAAATAAGTGTTGTTTATGCATTCATGAAGGATTTCTGCCACGAGTAAGGCAGCGGTTTTGTAATCACCACCTGAAATGTGGCAGTCTTGTAACCACTGCCCTGATCGGGCAGCGGTCATGTAACCACCACCCTACTCGGGGTGGCGGTCGTGTAACCGCCGCCACCTCGAAGGCGGCGGTTGTTTCCCAAATTTTTCCACGCGGGTTACGTGCCCTAAATGACACCTAAAAACACAAAAATGACAATTTAAAAAAGCAAAGCCTACCCATTAGCCCCCTCCCTAGTTGACCTATTAAAACTAACATTTTCAAAAATAATCCCCCATGACAAAGATTTCACCATTTTAACATTTTGGGGATAAAATCGGTAAATCGAGAAAAACTAACCTGTGATCTCGTGGGTCAGTGTTACACTTGTGGAGGCATGATTACAATCTTGTCCCAGAATGTTTTGACTATACTCACATCAGAAACTATCACCGTGGGTCCCAGAGCTCAAAATCAATCAAATCAACATGCTCAAATGAATAGGAAAATGGGCCCACTTTTATATATATATAAGTATCCTCGACTTGTTTGGAATGCCCCTTTTCACGGGTTTAGAGCACCGATGGAGGAAAGTTCTTATCCCCACACAAATGGTACGTCCTCATTTCATAGTATTCTAGTATTTATTTTCCAATCTATTTTGTCTATCTACACTTGATTCCTCTTTTCATTTTGCAGTAGTGGGAATCTCGGAGGGCGTCATTTCGACACATGGGCATGTCGGTATAAATTCTAACTTCTAATTTCGGGACCGCCATACTTGGACCCACCGTTTTATTCCTCTTTATGGCTAAAATGATTCTCGAGGGGTAATATGTACGTATTCAAAATTATAGGAATTACACCACCAGAACACAGTTACACATGCCCCAATGATGATACAGGTCTCCTTGCAAGGTGTTTGGGATCCAAAAAGCTCTCCAAGTATGCATTAACATCCCGCATGCCCCGCTTAGCCCCTGCATGCTTTGTTTTCTCTTCTCCCCTCCTTTTCTTTACATTTTGACCTTCACTGATGAAACTACCACCCTGACTGGGTGGTGGTCTCATGACCGCCGCCAGTGATAGCATCCTTCACACATTTTCTAGAATGTTCTTTTTAACACGACTCACATAAAAATTCAATGTTTACTAGCTTTTTTCACCGCCTTTGCTTGTATTTATGATTCTGGTTCCCTAGAATAGTGTTTTGGCATTGTTTATGGTTAAAGAGTTCAATTTGGTTTTCACCTTTGGGTAAATGGGAATTCTATAAATAGCTGGCTTGTGCTCAAGCAAATGGCCCCTCAAATTTTCCTCTCAATTTCTCATTTCAATAGTTTAGCCTTTCAATTTTGCTTAGGATTCATAGTTTTATTTATTGCATGCATAGTTAGTGTTATCTTGTGCTAGTGTTATTCTTGTTCATTTAATCCATTGGAATAGAATAGTTTAACTTTCAAGGGGAAGCCATTAAAGTTGCAGGTCTTGTTCATAAAAAGAATAGTTTCGGTTCTAGATGTTTTGTGTTGCATGACTCACAATAAATCCCCCTAGGAATTGTATAAGCCAAGCTCTGTTCTCTTGTGTTATCTCTCTCCTACTCACATTGTATTCAGTCTACATCCTAAGCTGCCATTATTTCAATATAGACTTCTGTTGATGCTAACATCACATGCTTTTCTAGATTCACGTGAACATGAAGGAACGAGGAGATCATACTGAGGGGACAAAGCCACACACAATTGGATTCGCCACTTTTCTGTAAAATCTAGGTTCAAGCTTTCAAATTTCTAGTTAAAATATATCAAATAGAGTAGTCAATCATTTCATTTCAGTTAATCTCACTTTTGGTATTACTGGGGAAGCTATGGGGATTGATAGTTTCTGAGAGACTATGATTCACTCCTCACTTCGAGGTAGGTTTGAGAGTCTTTCAAATAGATTAGATTAGTTATCTAGTTATTTAGAATAGATTTACAACTCGTGCAGACAAGTAGCTATACTTACCGCTTTGTTTATTTTAATTTTTTATTAGTTTAGTTGTTAATTTCTAGATATTTTAAATAATTGATCTTTCAAGATGGTTCAAATATTCCATCGAAAAACACAAAAATAGAGAAGTCATATATGCTTTATGTAGATATACTTTACATAGCTAATTTTACTTTGTTGCGCTTAGATTTACAATATTTCTTGGATGACAATCACGAGACATAGAGAGCCTAGAGAATACGTATTTGTGCCGTCATGCCTCAACCCAATCTTGTTACAACAATACCTGATATATATCAGAACCTTAGAATCCAAGTCTTCTGAACAACAATAGACTTACAACAAATCAGCTCACAGTTAAGAGGGTTAAACATAGAAGATGACCAAGCACACATGTTTTGTTCAAACCAACCAAACTACAGATTACCATAGACAAATATCCACATGACTGTAGAAGGGCTTAAAAGAGAGAAAATATTTGGCTGTGACCCTTTCGTCCCATAGCTAGACGCAGGAGACATTCTCACTGACGTAGACACTAGCTTAAGAATTTAGGTTGCCAGAATGCCTATAAGGTACTCTGAGAAGATTACATAACTTGTAGTTCTAAATATAGAGGCCAAAAAGGCATATGACTATTGGATACTAGGGGTTAGGGACTGATTCCACACTTGACCATAGTAGGTCCACAACAACCACAAATCTACAGTTGTGATCCAAAAATCCCACAACCCAACAAATCCACGAGTCAATCGAGGCGTAGATGCTTTGGCTTACACACATTTGTATTTAGATCCACCCCACTTCCACCAACCATTATCACATACTTATCCTTGTTAAGTATACTAGCTAACGAAGCTAAGGATTTCCGGACTAGACCAGAGAATCGACCAAAGAACCCACTGTATCCATCATCCATCCTATGATCCTATTTGGAGATATACACAAAAAATCCCAGGTCATTTTCCTCGTATCCCACAACCTATAGATCGGATCATGCCAGAGCTTGATATTGATTGGAGCCTTCGAGCAGTCATCCTCACCAACCAATCTATCACACTAGTTTAGGTGAGGAGGTCCTTCTTTACCTTAGATTCACAGATTCCATTAGTGTGCGTCGAAGACATAATATTTCCTAACTAGCTTGTCTACATCCCACGTATAGTCCATCCCCACCGGCTATCTTGGCACAACCTTGGGAGGTTGGGTACGATGAAGAGTTACTTGTAGATTCTCATGCTCACTTTTCACATTTTCATTGTACAGTACACATCCATAGGAACATATACAAGGTCGGCCAAGAAACACGTGTTATTGGAATTCCCTTTTGAGAACATAGAACGGTTCAGGAATGGTGTAGGGACCCACATAGATGTGGAGGATGACGGTGCCGAGAGTATAAGTCAAAATATCATTGAAAGAATGCAACATAACTAGGTTAATATACATGTAATTGGAAAGTATGCACATTTATTTGTATGCACGAGAAGAAATAATATTAATACTTGTACTTCTATTGACCGAACATATTAGACGTGAGTATATTCGATGTAGATGGAGATAAAGATGGTAGGATCAAGATCCTCTTAAGGATGAAGAGAAATCTCTGAGTCTGAGAGAAAATGACAACAAAAACTTAGTGAGTGGCATGAAGAATATAAAATTTAGGTGAAATTGTGAGAGAGTCCACATGATAAGGGGTGAATATGGTAGTAACAGGGAGTAGGGTCATTTAGTAAAACCTCAATAGTTTGCAGGATCTTGAGGAGGTCATGGTGATGAGACTTTGAAGTTTAGATGAGGTCATAAATTTTTTTTTAGAGATTGATGTAATTGTTTGATCATGGTGTGATGTGTGACACAATTATAAATTAGATATGCTATCCTGCGATGGTTACCTTAGGGGTAGGTAGAGATGTAATGATAGGTTCAGGTGCATTAGATGTGTTTTAGACTTTCTATTTTCCTTTTTCCTTTTGATATCAAGTAGCTACTTACTTGGACCATATTAATTTCAAAGATAGGAGGAGGAACAGATGGTGTGGAAGATGTAGGTGAGGGCCATTAGATGGTTATGGGTTTAGTTCATGTGGTGTATGACGAAGGGGGAATTCCATTCTCCTTTAATTGGTCATATTTTTCCAAGCGGGTTTCCGAATTTAAAAGATGAAGGAGAAAATTTCTAATGGCCTTACAATCCTCAATATCATAACCGGAGAGCGATGATATGCATAGATCTTAGTATCATCAAACCCTACTAGTTTAGGTTTGAGTGAGTCTTAAGATTTTTTTGGAGGTAATGTGATATCGAGATGTTTCTAGGAACCTAACAAGGACATTAAAATAGGATCCCTCCAATGGATAATAATGTGAAGTTAGAGTGGGTTTTGGTGAATGCCTAGGTGTTTTTGTAGAAGAGGTGTTTTTATAAGTGGCATAGCTTGGGTTACCTTTTTGGTAGGTAATAAGGATTTTGTTTTTGTGTTTGATTTAGGTTGAAAATTATAGGGTATAGGTACAGGTGGGGTATGAGAGGTAGAAAGAGACAATAAAGATGAGGGCAATCTAAAACTCTAGGGTGAGATTGGTTGTGTTGGCGATGATGTGGCAGCGGTAATGTAGATGATGTATGCAAAAATGACAATGAAGGTGAAAGCTTAGGTGCAGACTAAAAATGTAATGCGGGTAAAGGTGTTGGTATGGGATGAAGTGGTGACGAAGGTAAAGGCGTGAGTGCGGGTTTCCAAACTTGGGGTTTTTCTCATTGAAGAGATAAATGTGTGGGAAAATGAGGTGATGAAGGTGCGGATGTAGGTTTTTATACCTTAGACTTTCCCTGGTGAAGTGGTTTCTTGACCAAGGTTGATGGAGGTGGGCTTAAAATCGATGGAAGAGGTGCGGGAAAATAAGGCCTAGGAGATTATGTATTCTTCTTAGGCATGGGAGTTGACTTTATGAGAGCTGGATATTTATTAGTCGGATCGAAATTGACTACGGATACACTAAACTAGGTGTAGGATTGACCGCCAATGTAGTGTTAGGTTTAGGTGCAGGTGAAGGTTTGGGTGTGAGTGAAGGTTGAAGTGAAGCTGAGGTTGATGAAGAAGATGCTAATATGACTGGTTCAGGTGTCATGATCTTAGTTGTTTGGAATATATTTGCTGATAAATTGTTAAAGTGTCTCAAGGTTAGCATCTTCATTTGTGTAGGTACTTGGAGACACAAGCACCCCCAGAGTGTGGTGTGATCAACATACTCTAAAAGATCAAAAAAATGAGAGAATGCCATATAGGTAGAAGAAGATAATGATGACTTGGTGGTTAACCTTGTAAAAATTTTGAGGTCCGCAAGACAGGGAAATTTTGAGCTTTTGACTCTATAAGTAGAAGTGATGCAAGAAGATTAACAGGATCCTAGTAAACCCAGGGAGATGTAACACTGACAATATGAGAGTATGAAAGCGACTCTTCTATGGGTTGAGGAGGGAGCAAGGTAGGTATTATAGGCTCTTCCTTATGTAGGGAAGAATATAGAATAGGTGCTTCCATGGGTAGAAGCGTGGATAGTGCGGGTTCCTTGATAGGTGGGGGAATAAGTGGGGTAATCTCTATGGTAGATGAAGGAGTAGGTGACATAGGTTGTTGGGTAGGTAAAACAATAGGTAGGGTCGATCTTCCATGGGTAGAAGAGTAGGTGAGGTAAACTCCTGTATGGGTAGAGGAGTAGGAAAAATGCATTCCTCTATGGGTAGAGGAGTTCATGAAAGGATTTTGTCAATAGATGGGATGAAAGGAAATCGAACGGAAGAAGCGGTGTGGTATCAAATATGGAGTGAACCTCATGAACATTGGTGTTAGAGGTCTCACCCACCTGGTTTGATGAATGAGTATGATTTGGGAAAGGTTTCTTAAAGATATGTAGGTTTTGATTTGTTAGTTCATTAGGGTTATCCAAGACGAGATCTCCATTATCTAGCATTTTCTCGGATGTCATATTAAAATTTTTACAGATTGTCATCATCATGGCCCTTAACATGGTGATAATTGCAGCAGGATTTTTTTAGTGGCGAATATTCATAATATGGTGAATAATCCATTTCATAAAAAAATGAAAAGGTGAATTTTCTGCATGCGGTCATTGACATGTTCACCTAAAAATTATAGTTTTCTTTTTTTAGGGGTCAGCTTCACTTACCTCTTTAAAATATCCCCTATATAATCCTATATTATTTTCTAGGTATAACACTACTTGCTAACTCATACCACCTGGGGGCATATCTATTATCAAATACAACAAACTTGTGAAGCAACATAGGCCAGTGTAAAAATTGCATTTTTTTAGAAAAAAGTGCTCAACTGACATGTGACAAGAAGGATCTATTTATAGGTGAAAAGAATAAAATTCTGATGCACAAAAAGAAGACTCCATTGAAACATTATAAGAAATCTCCATTTACGAGTGACAAGAAGGCTCTGTTGATGGGTGAAAAGAAGGTTTTGTTGACGGGAGAAAAGAAGGCTCTTTTAACAGGTGAGAAGAATAGCCTTTTTACATATGACAAGAAGTATCTATTGGCGTATGAAAGGAAATATCTCTGTTGATGAGCAACAAGAAGGATTTGTTGAAAAGCATCAAGAAGGATCTGTTGATGGGCAACAAGAAGAATCTTTTGACGAGCAATAAGAATAACCTTCTAATGTGTGAGAATAAGAATTTTTTTAAGTGTGACAAGAAATATTTGTTGATGTGCGTCAAGGTGTGTTTTTAATGCACGACAAGGAGCTTATCCAACTCAAATTTATCATGATTAGAACAATGGAAGCTTCTAGTGCTTAGAACACTCAACAAGTTACAAAAAAACTCAAAAGTCTCTATTTACAAAAAAACTCAAAAGTCTCTATTCAACTATTTTTGAATCTCTACTAGTTTAGGTACCATAACCGTCAACACCTCGAGAGCTCCCACTAAAGTCAATCGGAGAAAAATTGTGTGTAAGGTGTAATTTAAGTGGACATGCTCTTCTCGGATCAACCAAATTACACCTATAATGATACCTTGCCAGTGCTTGAAGATATTCCAAGTTGAGATGCTACAGTGTGAAGATATTCCTATTGATGTGCAACCAAGAGTGCAAATGCAACAAAAATTCAAATACAAATAGTGGTTCATGAAAAAGGAAACTGATGATCATGATATTTGTAAAATCTCTGCACATAAAAGTAAAACTGTGAAAACAAACAAGAATATGTGGACACTTGGGAGGACACAAGTTTTATCGGGCTGCAAAATTTCCATTTTTAAAACCTATACAAATAGATAATTATAAAGAAATTTTATTGGGATGTACAAGTACAAAATGTACGTGGAAATCGGGAAGGCAGCAAAAAAATGCAACTCGAAACTGAAACAATTGAAAAAACACCATGTAAAAAAAAATTCACCGTAATAGGGGAAGATGGCCGTAAAATAAAAACACACAGATTGAAAACTGAAAAGAATGCATGCATGTGAAATATGTGGGAGATCGAAAAGACACGAAATTCTCATTGAAAATGGTGAAACAATCACATCCCAAATTGGTAAGATGAATCAATCAAATTTGCGTTCTAAACTCATACAATTTTCTACTTTATTTCGCATCCTTAAGAAAGGAAGACCGATTTCAGATTTCATCGATTTCAAAGTTTTGTATCAATATAATGCAATGCGAATGCTCCTCGGTCTCACCGTAAGACAAAAATGCATGGGAAATGGCTAAATGCCTACTATGATTGAGAAGGAAGATTTGAAAGAGTGTCTAAAAATTTAATGTTTATCTCATTGTCAATTGATGAAGTGACAATTTTTGACAAAACCACATGGGAATGTATCCATGTTTATACTTTATAAAATCATATGAGGACTCCACATTTGCTGGGTGTTCGAAAGTGGTTGAAAATTACAATTCAAAAACCTATATAAACTAGTTATTTCTCTTTTGAAAGAAATTTTTGGCATGATTGCAAATGAAATTGCTACGAATTTGGTATGCATGGGAGTAGATGGTGCATAAGTCATGCGGGGTCATAGAAATGTGGCTTTGTGTTTGATTGAAAACATTAAAGGCCCCTTCAAGGTTTGGTTCACTTAATGAATTTAGCATATAAAATAGTTAGTAAATACGAAAAATGTTGTAAAAGTAGAAGAATTTACAAGAGAATTGCATTCCTATATGGCAAGCAACCAAAAGTAATATATTGATTTTCAAAAAATTCCATAGGAATTACAAATGGCAAAAAAATCAAGGATGTTGAGACAAGGTGGATTTCTTTGTATGAGCTTGCATGTAGAGTGCATGAGGATTATCTTTCATTGGTTGGTTTCATGCAAAAATATCATCATTAAATTGAAAGGGTGAGGGAATTTTTTTCCGTCTAACTGATTTGGAGACATTTCTTACATTCGTAGGCATTCTTCCAATGTTGTAGGAGATCAATACATTGATGAAGCATGTATAGGGAAGATTAACCTATATTGTTAATTTTATACGAGATGAGAAAAAAGGTATGTATGAGTCTTGATACCACTGTACACTTCCTAGATAGTTTTGATACACATATTTTTCATAATTGAAAATATTTATTAGATCTCAACCATCCCAATAACTATTTGAGATTTAATATCCATGATAAAGTCTGTGTCCATGTTAGCGGAAAGAGATACCATTGCACATTTTTTAAAAAGTAAAGATGTTACATCAATAGAAAAAGAAGTTCTGTGACAAGAAAAATGTTTGATTCTGTAGTAATCGAAACAAGAATAAAAATTAGAAAAATCACAAAATTCTAAGCATCAAAAATTAGAGAACATTTCAGCCAAGAAAAAATTCTTGAAGCCATGGCTATGATGAATCCAAATTTTGGGAATACGAGAAGGTGGCCGTGCTGATTTTGTAAGTAAAATTTTCCATAAATACATGGGGTACAATATTGGATCATTTTAGTAAGACATCAGAGCTCAAGGGTATTAAAATAAAAGGTATACTAAATTTTTATTTAATAAAGACCCAATCAACTAATTTTGCAATGAAAATGAGGTCACAAAGATGAAATCTTAGAGGAACCTTCAAAGAGTGGTGCTATTACAATGCTTTGAAAAAATATTACCAAAGTAATGTGTTATAGGAACACATTAGAGAATATTTTTGGTTGTATGATTTTTTCCAAACAATGAGTTTGGGATCTGTGGAGGATGAAAGAGTGTTTAGTGCTTTATCTTTTACTAAATCAAAACTCGAGAAACAGGTTGATACAAAATCTAAAAATTTACATAAGGTGTTATGTTTCTCTCTACTCTTTGTAAAAATTTACTTTTGAAATAGCTATTGTGCATTGGAATTCCCTTACCGAAAGAAGAGGTGTAAATAATCTGCTACAAGTTCAAGTAATCTCAATGATGAGATTGGAAGTGGTGCATCTTCAAAATCTGCAGTGTAAATATTGAACACGAAGAAATTATTGAAAATGGATTGTTTCAACTTTAAATAGGTATCACCTTGACATTACACTTTAATTGTTCTTATTTATTCAATTTCATATTAATAGATTCTAATTTAATTGTTTATAGTTTTACATAAATACCATTGTAATTCTACGGATGCAAATATTGACAGTAAGGAGGCTATTTTTGATCTGTAGTTATCATCGAAGATGTTACACACATGTATATATACATTTATTGAAATACTATTATTTATTAAAATCAAATTTATTTCATTGGTATTTTTAATTTTCAAACCAGTTTGATGTTGTATTTTGTAAGCTCTTCAAAGATCATATCTGGATTCTATATATTCGCCATGCATAGTGTCTGCAATCTTCATTGCCATCCACTCTACAGTGCATTCTTGATATTTGGTTTGCTTTAATTTGCTTAGGTTAGATTTGGATTGTGCATTTTAATTTATCTTAATTTCATTTATGTTTATGAAAAATGTGGTTTGACATCCATCCAAGGAAGCTCTTGCTTCTTGGGACCGAGATTATTAGGAAACTCACCATTTTTTTAACCCTTATCCATTTTCTCGTGTTGAATTCTCAAGAATCGAAGGTCATCTAGCTTGCTCAAGAAGATAAGAGGTACCTTAAACCCTATCTTATCCAACTTTCAAATGTGAAGAAGATTTTACTATATTAAGATATTTGTGTCATACCACATTCTTTTTTTCCTTTCAGCTTTGTCATTTCAATTCAATATAAAGGTTTAAAACTAAATGTGAAGAAACGATAAACATATTAAAGAGTTTAAAATTTGAAACAAAGAGAAGAATATTTTACTTGTATTAAGATGTATCTGTCAAAAACACATTCTTAATTTTCTTTAAAAATTATCCTTTAACATCATCTAGTCACGTACAATTCATCATCATCCATATCTACTCTAGATTCACTATTGAGACATCCACATCCGATGTCTACATAACACCACATTCTAAATTAATAAATGGATGATCCATTCTAATGTCTATTCTAATGTCATCAAACATATTAGATGTCATCACCCACATTTAATGAAAATGTAATCATGACCATCATTACAATAAGAGATAATATTGCATAAAGTTTAAATCCATGAATCATGATTATCCATCAAACATACACACCATATACAAATATAGCATCATACAATTCATATAGTCACATATAATTTGTCATCATCATCCATATCTACTCTAATTTCATTATCCAAACATCCATACCAAATGTCCACGTCAAACCACATTCTAAATGAATAAATGGATGATGCATTCTAATGTCTATTCTAGTGTCATCAAACATATTAGATGTCATCGACCTCATGTAATGAAAAAATTAATCATGACCATAATTGCAAGTAGAGATGATATTGCATAAAGTTTAAATCCATGATTCATTATTATCCATCAAACACACACATCATATACAATATAGAAGTTATATATAAAAATATAATAAGATACAATTCATCTAGTCACCTAGAATTCATCATCATCCATATCTACACTAATTTCATTATCCAGGACATCCGCATCTATTGATAAATGTAACTATGATCATCATTACAAGAAAAGATAATATTTCATAAAGTTTAAATTCAAACTTCAAATTAAACAAATATTCAAGTATCAAATTTCATTCTTCTATATATTAAATATTTAAAGTTTCAATTTTGAGGCTTCCCAACCCTCAATCCTCAATCATTAACATTTTCACTAGACCCTACCGTATTCCTTTCTTGTCCCGAATTATCCCCTAACTAATAAGATCTTCGAAGTCATGTCTAGGTTCTCGGTGATTACTTATTATTCCTTTGTAGCATCTCCATGGGATACCAAAGAAGGATATGCCGCTTTGCCTTTGCTTGAATAACATCTTAGGGTCATAGCCATTCTCTTTAATTATCTGCTTAAGCATATTGTTTTGTTTTTTAACCAAAACTATATTTTATTTCATCTTAATTGATGTGGATAAATTATTTTTGCCGTTTCCAAGTGAACTTGGAACACCTTAGCTTGAATCTTTAAATTTTCATATTTCAGCTGCAACAAAAAGAGTGAAGTCAATTAAACATATTAAAAAACTAATTTTTATTAAAATTAATAAAAAAATTTCAAACTGATTATACTTATGACATCTCTATCTCTTTCGGCGTTTGCAATCGCCACCATTTCCTTGTCCTTAGACCATTTATTGAAATAGGCTTGGGCCTCAACACTGATATTTTCCAATCTGTTTAATACTTTATCTAAAATATTGTCGTTATAGGTTTTGTTATATGTGATAGTCCCACTTTTATCTCTCGATGAATAATGCATTCATCTTCGCAGTTGAGTTTTGTCATTTGCAAATAAGCTCTCTTTTCCAATGGTTATCATAAAACCTTACTATCTATGATATTAATACTTTTTCAATTCACTCCCATTGAATGAGCTCACCGATTTGAGTTCGATAAATTCATTCATGTGGGATTGACAATCATAGCCAATTAATTTCTACAAAGGAAATGGTGGCAAGTCATCACTATCTCGTATTAGAAGAGGATGATTTTAAAGGAGATGTATGGTGGCTTTGTGTCGACCAATGTCCATTACAATTTTTTTCTTTTGAACACCGATCCTAATAGAAATAGTAGAAATTAATATTAGAATTGAAATTGAAAGGTTGAAAATCTAAATAAATTTAAAAGTACATTGAGATGGAAATATACCTGTTGGCCCCGAATCATATCACTGTGTTGAAAAAACTATTTGGGTCACTACTATCAATGCCCAAATAATCTTCATCTAAAGTGATTTGATTCAAAATTTATTTCCCTATTATAGTGGGACAACCAACAAGAGAGAGGGTCAAAATAGCGAATGATGAGGGAATGTTTAGTGTCTTGCTTGGTGCCGAATAAACAACATGTGTTTACCGATGGTCTTTTGTCTTGAACCTCTGGTTTCCATTTTGAATCATAATTACGGGGTTGATTGAGTAGGTGGGGTTTGCAGATTTTGAGTAGAAGACAAAGGATTTCTATCAAATTTGAACAACAAGAACAAAATCATTAGTAATTACTAAATAATATGTAAAAGTATTAAAAAAATCACAAAATAAATGAATTCATACCTTGTTGAGCGGGATTTTGTTGTGGTATGAATTGATTGTGTAACCTAGGGGGATGTGACAGAGTTTGAATTGTTTTGGTTAGAGATGATGGTGGTAATTGCTATTGAGATTTGACAATTACACGATATTGTACCAAGTGAGTTGGTGATGCTTGCTTTGAAGCACGTGTGTAGTCCAAAGTCCCTGCAAGTGTAGGAACTACATGTCAATTCAATATGGTAAATCATTAAATGGTAAAAGAAAATGTAAATAACCCTAATTTGAATGTTAAGGGTATTATGTCCTAGTCATTTAATTAATGCAAATACTTGGGAATCACCGATGAGTGAACATTGATTTCAGATTCAGATTCTCCCAAGGCCTCAACATGTTGTTGGCCTTTTCCTCTCAATGCAATTTTTTTGTGGAAGTGACTCCAAAATATTTTTTTCATACATAAAATATTCAATTAGAATTACATTATATTAGTGCACAAAGATTGGATCAAAATGAGAAAAACATAAAAATACTACCCTTGGTAAAGATGGAATATGAACAATGCAATAAGCGTGATGGAGAGATCTAGCGATGGAGAGATCTTCGAGGACACGGTTTCCGCAGTTTCCGCAGCTTTGGCTGCAGAATGTCTGCGAACCGCGGTTAAAAATGCTGAGGAAAGGCTGAGCTATAGCCCATGTAGGGCGTTTGAAGACACGGGTAAGAAAGTCGAAAAAGCGGGAGGTACTGCCAGTGCGGTCTCTGCAGTTCTGGCTGCGGAAAGTCTGAGCAATATGACAAAACTTGCTGAGGAAAAGCAGATCTCAGACTGCAATCGGACGGCTAGCAGAGAAAAGGAGGAAATACTGAGATCCACACCTTTGGCTTGGAATAAGCTTTTTCAAAGCCCTAACCTCAAGGTGGGTCCGAAAAGCACTGAACAGTTCACATGGGAAATGGACAAAGAGGGTGCCACCTGTCTTAGGGTCCCAGATGGTTTTGTTGATAGAGCTTTAAACAAAACAAACCTCTCCCTCGTTGGTAAGTTTCTTGGCTCTAGACCTAATATTGATTTCATTAGAAAATGGGCTTTGAGAAAATGGAAACCCAAGGGAGCCCTAAGCATTACCATTATGCCAAAAGGTTTTTTCTTGGCTAAATTTAACCAACAAGAGGATTTAGATTCGGTGTTACTTGGAGGCCCCTGGTGGTTGGGAAATATGGGTCTTTTTTTGAAAAAATGGTATCCGGGTTTTGATCCAAATACAGAAAACATAAACACCATTCCTATCTGGTGTAGGCTACCAGGATTTGCCATTGCATCTTTGGGATGATGAAATACTGTTAAATATTGCAAAATCCCTTGGCTCACCTATTGGCTTAGATGGACCCACAAGAAACAGATCCAGGCTTGCTTTTGCTCGGTTCTGCATTGTCTCAGCCATTGATCAGGAGTTTCCAGAGCACATAATATTGAAAACTAGATTTGGATCCTGGACTCAAAGAATTGAAGTTGAGACCTTAAGATGTAAGCGATGCCAAAGCATTGGTCACTCTGACGAAAACTGCAACAAGAAGAAGACCCCTCTTTTGGTTTCTGTTCAGCCTGAGATTGACGCAGATCTAAACAAAGTCAACAAGGATCCAAGCCAGGAAAGGAAAACTGAAGATAAAGGTCCCAGCCAGAGAAATGTGCAGTTAAATAGCAGGGGAAAAAAAAAGAAAAAAGGGGGTTTTAGAACTCATATTAAGAAACATCTTGTCTGGCGTCCCAAAGATGCTTCAATAGCTTCCAATGAAGTAGTGGACAAAACTATGAAGGCATCTCCGGACAAACCTTTTGAAACTTCTGTGAAGGATGACCTTGCTAAGGATTCCTTGGAAGTGAACGAACAAGAAGGTTTAATCCCTTCTGGTTCAGATGAGAAAGAAATCCTGACATTCATTAGAAAGGAAGCTTACAACAAGGAGAATATGGATGTGAGTGAACCCCTGGCGATCCTCTCTTCTGGAGAGACAGGAAATGCGGATCCGCTGCCATACCTCAGCACTTCAACAGCGTCTGCGCAGGACTGTTGCAGCCTCAAAACTGATTCTGGTCATACTCCTGACAGTATCCATAAGGAACAAAAGGTAGGGGGGATCACGCCTACCATGGAAAAGAAGACCTTTTTAATCCCTTCTGGTTCAGAAGAGAAAGAAATCCTGCCTTTCGTTAGAAAGGAAGCTTGTATCAAGGAGGATATGAGGGTGTTTGAGCCCCTGGAGTCTCTCCCTACTGGAGAGAAAGGAATTGAGGATCCGCTGCCATACCTCAGCATGTCAACAGTGACTGAGCAGGTCTGTTACAATCACACTCCTGTCAATATTCATAAGGAACAAGAGGAAGGGGAGATTACGCCTGCCAAGGAAAAGGAAGATCCAGACTCTGGGTTCACTTTGGTCATCTCAAAAAAGAAAAAAAAAAGAATGGAAGGCTTTGAAAGGATCCCAGAATCACTTTATAGTGAAAAGAAAAAGGAAATTGACAATTGGGACACCTCTACCTCCAGAAAAACCAGATCTTCAGTTAGACGATTAGCTGATTTTGGAGGAAGCTCGAAAAGAGGAAGACCCTCTAAAAAAACTCTCAGAGCTAAGAAAACAGAGAGGGAGATTGCAGATGGTGTTCAGCGACAACTGAACCACCAAGCAAATCCAACAACCAACCATTCCATATGAAGATCATATCTTGGAATATTAGAGGCCTTAACGGTTACTCTAAGCAAAGAAACATCAAGGAGTTACGGGACTCCAGTAACCCCAGCATTTTGATTCTTCAAGAAACTAAGATGAAAGCAATGTCCATGGATAATATTAAAAATAATTTTTGGGATAGCTCTGAAATGGCGGCTGTTGATTCTCAGGGTGCTTCCGGAGGGCTGGCAACTCTTTGGGATAAAAGGCACTGTACTGGTATGATCCTTAGTGATAATTTTAATCATCTTGCAATTAAGTTTGTCACTATTGAAAAAAAGTGTGAATGGATCTTGTCTAATATCTATGCCCCTAACTCTGCTAGTGGTAGAAGAAAACTATGGGCTGATCTTAAAATCTTTAGAAACCAGCACAGTTCTGCTAACTGGCTTATCATGGGAGATTTCAACTCCCCTCTAAACCCAGGCGAAAAGTTTGGGGGAACCCCCACCTTCTCTAATGGTATGGAGGATCTTGCCGATTTTATCACTGAACAAAACCTCATTGATGTGGATCTGCATGGTAATAAGTATACTTGGAACAATAGAAGGGTGGGAAAGGGGCTCATTCAGGTGAGACTGGACAGGGCTCTTATCTCGGCAAACTGGATTCTTAGCCAAGACTTTTACCTCTCTTCCCTGCCCAGAATTGGATCGGATCATAATCCGATTGCTTTAAGCTTTCTAAATTGGACCAAACCTGCAAGAAGCTCATTCAAATTTGAAAAAATGTGGATGGAGCACGTTGATATCTATGATAGAATAAAGGAATGGTGGGATTGGAATGGGGAAGGCACTGCCCAGTACAGATTGGTCCAAAAACTCAAAAATGTCAAAAAGCAAGTCAAACTTTGGAACAAAAATGTTTTTGGAAACATCTTCGGAAAAAAGAAAGAATTAAAACAGAAGCTTCAGGATCTTGAGTTAAAAATGGATACTATGGGGAGGTCAGTTGAAGATGAAGTAAATGAAAAGAGAATTCTTTCTGAGTTACACACGATATGCAGTAGAGAAGAATCCTTTTGGCGCCTTAAATCAAGAGCTATCTGGCTTAAAGAGGGGGACAGGAATACAAAGTTCTTTCACATGACCACTCTAAAGCACAGGGCCAGTAATAGGATTTTAGAGGTTTCTAAAAGCAACGGAAGTATTACTAAAAATCCAAACAGCATTAAGAAGCAAGCACTTGAATTCTACAAAAATCTTCTTAGAGAGAGTAATGTCAGCAATCCGGAAGCTATTTCCTTCATGCTAGAGGCAATCCCCCAGAATGATATTGAAGACCAGAAATTCAGAGATATCACTAAAGCGGTCGCGCTTGATGAGCTAAAAAAGGCTGTTTTTTCTCTTGAGGGGGATAAGGCTCCTGGACCGGATGGATTCTCCATTAATTTTTTTCAGAAATTCTGGGAAATATGCTCGGAGGATCTTCTCAAAGCGGTTAATGAATTTTTTAGATCGGGAAATCTTCTAAAAGAGCTCAATAACACACACATTGTGCTGGCACCTAAGAAAATGAATGCAAAAGATTTCAAGGATTTCAGACCCATCAGTCTGGTTAATGCTATTTTTCGAATCTTCACCAAAATTATTGCTTCTAGGCTGCAGCTCATAATGAAGGATCTCATCTCAAAGCAGCAGAGTGGCTTCATTAAAGGCAGGATAATACAAGACGGTGTGATTATGGTACACGAAACTATGCATTCTATGGAAAATAACAAAAAGGCTAACATGATCCTTAAGCTCGACATGAATAAAGCCTTTGACAAAGTTTCTTGGGTCTTCCTTGACAGGATTCTATCTAAATTTGGGTTCACAGAAAAGTTTAGAAAAATTGTTAAATCATGTATATCTACAGCCAGGTTCTCTGTGGTTGTTAATGGAGAGCCTGTGGGATTCTTCACCAGCAGCAGAGGTCTAAGGCAGGGAGACCCCATCTCCCCCCTTCTCTTCATCCTTCTGGCTGACAGCCTTAGTAGAACAATTAGCAGAGCGGTGGAAGACGGCCTTTTAAAGGGTTCTAAACCCACTTCTCTCAGCCAAGCTGTCTCTCATCAACAGTTTGCAGACGACACTATCCTTCTTCTTCTGGCCTCAGTGGTTGAAGCTAAAGCTATCAAGGCTCTTCTGCAGCTTTATGAATCTGCTTCCGGGCAAGAGATCAATTACGACAAAAGCATCCTTTTTTTCTTTAACACCCCTGAGGAAAGACAACTCAAGATTGCTAAAATTCTGGGCTGTAAAATTGGTACTCTTCCAGCAACGTACTTAGGCCTCCCTCTTGGCACGAAGAAAGTCTCTCACACGGTGTGGGATGATTTATTGACGAGATTTCAGAAAAAAATGGCTGGTTGGAAAGGGACCACTCTCTCTAGTGCTGGTAAGTGCCTTCTCATTAAAAGCACACTCCAAAGTTTGCCCATATATATCATGTCACTATTCAAAATTCCTTCCTCCTTCAGAGAGAAAATTGAAAGGATTCAGAAAAAAATTTTATGGCAAGGCATGGAAGAAAAGTTCAGATTTCACCTTGTGGCCTGGGATAAAGTCTGCACCCCTAAATCTAGGGGAGGGCTGGGAATAAAAAATATTGAGAAAATGAATGAGGCACTCATTGCTAAGATGGGCTGGAGATTGCTTTCTGAGAAACAACCCTGGATTGATGTCATTAAAACAAAATACTTGAATCAGCAAGCTGTTTACTCCTATCTGCATGATGAGCAGCTCCCCAATGGTTCCATTTTTTGGAATAATCTGGTTAAGAGTAGAAACTTCATTAAGAAGGGAAGCAAATGGAAAATTGGGGATGGCAGCGACATTAACTTCTGGGAGGATAACTGGTCCAATGATAATCTCTTGGAGAGATTTGGGACTGCTAAGGACAGTCTTATAAGAAAATATGGAACTAAAGTTAAGGACTACATTGATGGAAATGGCACCAACAAGAATTGGAAAAGACTTACTATGGAGAGTATTGAACTGAAACAGACTATTTCCTCCCTCCAAGACCTTTTGGATCTCTTCCCTTTGTGTCAGCTGGATTCCAAGGATGAGCTGATCTGGAGCAATTCACACGAGGGTAAATACTCAGTCAAATCTGGTTATACCAGTCTTTTCCACAGTAACCAATCAGACTTTAACTGGAACTTGATCTGGATGCCTGAGTTAACCCCCAAAATAAATTTTTTTCTTTGGCTGGCCATCAGAGGCAAAATTCTCACCACTGACAATTTGATGAAAAGAGGTTTTATCATTCCCAATTGGTGCCACCTTTGTAGGAATAACTATGAAGACATTAGACATCTGTTCTTACACTGTGATTATGCCTTTAGAGTTTGGAACTTTGTCCTTTCCAAATTTGAAGCTCTCTGGGTGATGCCGGAGGATCTTACTCAGCTGTGGAACCAATGGAACCCACCATTCAGACATTGTGCTATCAGAAGAATCTGGAAATTAGCCATCCCGCATTTAATTTGGAGGATCTGGAAGGATAGAAATAATATAGTTTTTAGAAATAAGAAGCAAAATTTTAAACTCACTACTGGCAAGATCTCCCAAGGCATCAAAGAGGACATGGCGATTTAAACCTCCTAAGAACAATTGTTACCACTGAAAATGAAAAGCACATCTTATCAAATTGGCGGATCGGATATTGGAGCAACCCAGGGAATAGTGTGGATAGATCTTTGGTCAAATGGCATCCCCACTGAATCCAATTGGTTCAAGCTGAACTTTGATGGTGCCTCTAAGGGGAACCACTGGAGCAGTTTCTTTGGAGGAGGAGCAATACGGGACCATAAAGGTAATTTGATTGTTGCATATCTTTGGAAAAATGGGAATCCAAACCAATCATTTTGCGAAGCTTTATCATTCTCAGGGGTTTGAGAGTTGCTCGGACCCAAAATATCCGAACCTCATTGTTGAAGGGGACTCCTTAATATTATTAATCTGCTTAATCAGGTCCTCTTCTCTAGCCGGAATATCAAAGATTTTATCTCTCGAGTCCATAAGCATCAGTCATACCTTCAACAAAGATCGAGATCATACATACTTACGGGGAAGGTAACAAGTGGCGATCTGATGGCCAATTATGGCATTAATATAAATTTCACTATTTGGGATAATGATAGTATCCCTAATCAGCTTCACAACAGCATACATGCGGACCTTCACACGCAAACAATCTCTAAAGATATGCTTTAATCTTTGGAGGAAATCCATAAATTCTTCCACAGGTGCTGTTTTAGTTTATTTGGCGTGGCATATGATATCTACTCCAAATGATGGCAAGATTTTGTTTAGGAACTTCAAGTGGAGCCGTCTAAATTTAAAAACAGCGCACGCGGGAAGTACAATAGCTGTTGATATTCGGTTGCCAAGCTCCGCGAAAACCGAAGATAACTACAAGGTGAAAGCTGACAGGATAAGGGTTTCCACGCGCGACTTCACGCAGACTCGGAGATCGCAATCCTACGGCCGTTCGTGGGAGGACCAACGGCTCTGATTCCCATTTTTATGCGACCATAGCGGCGAAAACGAATCACTCTCAACGCCCAAAGGTATTTTGAAAATTGTTGTAACCAGCACATCCTTGTGAAGATGGGAGGGCCTCCTGCCCGAGATTGAGCCGTGTGCGACCACATTGGAAAGATAACACTGAGCTCTGGAACATTCTTAGTATTGGCGGATTCACCAACTTTGTGGAGAGAGTGCAGGGCATGATCAAAACATCTCTTTCGCTTTGCCAAGGACTGGAATGAGAGGATGGTCGACTATGGAGGCGAAAGATTCTTATTAATGACGAACTCATAGCCGAAGCGACTGGCCTCAGCTTGGAAGGATACCGCTTCTTCAACAAGAGGGTTATCAAAGAGGCTGAAGAGAGAAGATTTGTGGAGGAGGAGGAGAAGCTTATATTCAACACCGCGGATGCTGCATTGTTAATTCAATTCCTTCTCCGTATGATGAAGTCACCCGCATGATGATTCGCTACATATCCTTGGAAGGCGGGTTTATTCTTGTCCCTGCCAAGCACCTTGTCTTTTTGAATCACTTTCGTAGGAGTAGGTTGGTTTGCTTTCCCCACTATCTCATTAAACTCTCTTGAGCGCTCCATTTTGGAGTTCGGAAGCATACCGGCGGTTCCCCTTCACGAGGCTTATGCCTTATTCACAAGCACTTTGCCTTATTAAATTCCCCGGTCTCCCTTCCTCTCCCGGCCTGGCTTTGGGCTCTGTTGCTGCCAGTCCTGTCTCCCCTGCTGTCCCTGCTGCTGCCCCCGCCTCCGGTGCTGATGCCCCCATGCAGGCTGCTCATGCTTCTCCTTCTTTTCCTCCTGCTGCTGCTTTGCCACCCACCTGCTGTCTCTACTTCTAAACGTGTCACCAGGGCTTCTAGGAGACTCAACCTTGAGTCTACTGCTGAGGGGGATGAACCTTTGGATGACATTGCTCGTGATCTGCTGAACATTAGTAGTGCCAGTCCCCAGGCGGCACCAACGGATAACCCTTCTAGAAGATTGGAGGCCTTAGAGGCTGAGCTTAAATTGCTGAAGGATGAGGTAAAAAATCTTGCTAAGCAAAAAGGCAAAAAAAGCATTGAGGGAGAAGGGAGCATTGGCAATAGCCAGCTTGATGAAATATACAAAAAACTGACCTCCCTTGACTCCCGACTTGGGAAAACGAAGACTAGGCATGAGTATAATATTGCAGCATTCAGGGCCATAGAGGAATTCATCGAAGGACATGCAAGAAGTGTTTCGCAACTCAGCGGTGTCCCGATGACTCTTTGGGGCAATGAGAAAGAGAGTAAAAGAACCAGAGAGGAGCTCGATAAGACGGATGCTGCTCATATGACCACGCTGGGTATGTACCATGCTTGGAAAAAAGTAAAGATGAGTATTGATCAAGCGGCCAAGAAGTAGTCCTGTTTTACTACTGCTTCTTGGCTGTAGGCTTGCTGTTTTGTTGCCGTTGTTTTGCTGTTAAGTCTCGTTTGTGTTGCTGTTTCTAGGCTTCGGTGTTCTTTGCTGTAACTTTTGTGCTTTGATCTGACTTCTCTGCTCCTCTCTCTTATTCGGCTTTTAGGCCTCCTTTTGTACACAAGGGTATAGTCCCTTTCAAAAACTATTTACCAATATTATTTCGATCATTGCAATAATGTATGCAACAACCCAATTTGGAAAGTTAGTTTGTCGACCCTACATAATAATTTTGGCTTGAAAAAAAGAAATTAAGGCAATAAGAAAGTGGTGTGCAACATCTTACATATCCACTCCTCATCTTGATTTACTGACATGAGCTGCAAAAGTCATCATAATTAATATCAATTTGAATTAATATTAAAAAAACACTCAAATGAGAGCAAATTACACTTACCATAAAAATTGAAACCATAACTAGATTGGAGGAAAATGTTATCATTTTCAGTGAGGGTTTCTTTGGTTATTACTATCGGCACATTTTTAAAAGGGAGGCATATCAATCGATAGATATAAATAGGTTTGACACCAAAGGATAATGTATGCCAATCTTCCAATGTAATAGTAAAAGTAGTATTTTCTGTATTGTAGGAAGAAAGTAGGTAGTTAAGAATCGATGGTCAACCTCAAACTACGGCATGCTAACAAGCCCTTGCAATTTAGATAATACTATTAAATCCATGTATTCTCCTTTCATTTACATAACCATATTTATGTGGTGGCACATAGACCTTCTATATTGAATCTTGGCATTAGAGGCTCCGGTGTTAGATCGTGAGGTTCACCTTGGGCACAAAAACCATGAATTCGATTGTGGTGATGTGGAGAATTTGATTGACATTGACATCACTGTACCTATAGCAAGAAGTTCTCGAGAGAAAGAGAAAAATTGGTATCCAGAGGACGAGAACACGAAAATGAGCGGCTAGGTTGGTATTTATAGAGAAAACTATGGTTTCTTGTTTTTGACGCGTCAACAATACCTTGTTATCGCGTGATAACAAGGTGTTATTAGTAGGCATCAAAAACACCTTGTTATCACACAAAAACAACGTGTTGTTGATGCCCATTAATAACATTATGTTGTTACACAACAATAAAGTAATCACTATTGATGCATGTCAACAACATTTTACTATCGTGTGACAATAAGGTTCTGTTAAAACTTCTAGGTGAATATTTCATGCAAAACCCTATGAAAATTCTCCTTTGTGGAAAATGTGGCCAAAGAAATATTCTCTAGGGATTTTCCACCTCCTTTTGTTCAGAGGCTTATTAAAGTGAACCCTGAATTGTAGTAGTTATTCTCCTTATACCATGCTAGTATAGGACAGGAAGGGTAATAACTCCTATTTTTAATTTTTTTTTTAGTAATGAGGAGTAGGATTCTCCTATGGGGGTATAACATCATTATTCATACTTATACTAGAAATTATGAACAAGGGAAAAAATAGAAAGCGGTTTCGGCTAGTTTGACGGATGAGAAGGAATATATTTAAGAACCATTGCATTGGTGGATCATTTTCCTTTAGAAAAGTTATTTTGTGGTTTGGAAGAGGAAAATGAGTCATTCAATTTGAACGGAGTGGTCTTTTTACGTAGATGATGTATTTTTTATTCTATGGCATAAATTTCTAACTTCACACCATGGTGAATGCCTCCTCAAATTTTCTAAATGTCTATACTTGTAGAGTTCGTGAGATATGCCCTGACACAAGCACTAGTCAACAATTTTATCAGCTCTTTTTGGGGAAGTTGAAAGGTGAGCTGATTAATAAGGCTCTGCCAATGTGTGACAAAATCTGCAATAGACTCGTACTAGTATTGGCGCATAAAGTACAAGTCGATCATGGATACCATCTTGATAATGTTGATGGAAAAATGGTTGAGGAAGGCCTGGGATAACTGATTGAATGAAAAGATTGAGTGTATGGGTAAAGAATTATACCAATCAAAATCCAGTCCTATCGAGGATATGGGAAAAGTCCTAAGAAGCAAGACATCATCGTAGGTGATCGGATAATATATGTGTTTAAAAGATCAAAAAGGTTGTTGCAAAAATTCTTTGTTATTAAATTGATTTAATTTAGGCATCTCCCAATGTGGGGGATAAGAATGAATGGATATGGATAGATGAATAGGATAATTATAAATTTCATCGTACGTAAAGACTTTGAGAGATCTAAAAACATATGCTTCAATGGTATGCATCTTTCCCATTATAATTTTGATCAGATCCATGGTCGTAGTAGATTGAAAAGCACCCCTACGGTATAAGGAGGTTGATATGATGAGTATGATGTAGAGGGAACACCAGTGTATGGAGGTGCCAAGTAAGAAAATTGAGAAGGAGGAATATATGTAGCAAAAAATGATGATGGCATATACCCTAAATGAGAGGTGTAGGTGATGGGTGGTGGTTGAGATAAGGTATAGGTGGGAGGGACCTGTAGATACCCTTGTAGTGATTAGTGGTAGAGTAGTAGGTATAGACATGACTAAACTCTGAAAATGAGGTGACACAACTGGAGGTTGTGAGGTAATATGTATTGATGATGTAGCGATCCCTACACTAAGAGGCGACGATGATGGTGAGGTAAACGTCAATAGGGCCACATACCTTGAAGGGGTGATAGATTCCATAGTTATGATAGATATTAAAGATGTAGGGGTGATCTTAGAAATGATAGGTGAGGAAGTTGAAGCGGGTAATGTTACACTAGTGGTGGGGGCATACAAAAGTGGGGGTGAGATTGGGATACATGGAGGTAGGCATCTTGAATAAAGGATGACCTGATGAGTCATGAGTGGAAGAATGGGAAAGGTAATACTATTAGGCTACTATATTATGATTAAGGAACTTTGTGAATTCCTCATCACATGTGGCTAAAATGGAAGTAACATTGGGGTCCATATGTTATGAAATAGATGGTGATGATGGGATAGGGGTAATAGTTGATGACTAGCATGAAGGAAAAGGGTGTTGTATTGCCGATGAGTCATAACCATGAGAATCATGTAAGAATAGGTAGTATGAGATTTAAAAATTATTTATAAACATAGAAACATGTGCCAAGAAGAATTTGGAAAATGATGATAAGCTAATGTTTTGACAGGAAAATCAAAACATAGAAACCAATGTTGGTCGTGTAGCAGGTTAGATAGGTTTCACCTTTTTCTTATATTTTTCTTTGGAGTGTTGAAAACAAATAGGGTAATGGGCGTAGGAGGAATACTGTTCAAATTTTGGTTAATGGGTTCTTGCACGCGTATGAATTTTGAATCCACGGCTGATTGTGAGAGCTTCCTTTTGGCTAGGAGGAACCTGTTGGCCCCATTATTGAGTTTTCATAATGTGCCCTAATTTCTTCTATCCAAATTTTCTCACAAACATTTCATTTTTTTGATTTGATGATCTGCAACTCGTTTATCCCAATGGAATCCTTTGAAAGTGCCTAGGTTGTTATTATTTTTCCCTAATTTGAACAAATTTCCAAGTTCCCCCTTTTGTGCCCTAATTTCTTCTTTTCCACGGGCTGTGTCATTTTTCCTTTGTCAAAACATGCAAGAAACTTAGATTTGATCGAATTCCATTTATGTGCAAGTGAAATCCCAATCCCCTGGTCGAAACTAATGTCAAAACATGATTCAGTTGGTTTAAAACCAAGAAATCTATCCTCCTTGTGAAAAAATTTGATTTCTAGGGCATCCCATGTATTTTTTACGTTTTGACGGGCATACAGGTGTCATTTTCCCATCAAATTAGTCATCGCAAACTTTTGGTGATGTGGTAGGCTCCTATTGGCCAGAGGATATGTGGGAGAATGTTCTAACTTGTTACTTTTTGAAATTTTGACAAAGAAATTTTTTTGCTGCGGCCCGCATTGCTACAGTGAAGTGCCTACATGGCACAATTTGATTGGCTGGAGGATCGGTGGGTGGCGGAGGGCACTTGGAAATTTTTCCTTCACTTTTACAAATTTCTCAAAATCAATTTTTTTCCCAAAGGCCCGCAACGAATAGGAAGGTGACACGTGGCTCGGAGGGCATGCGGGTGGAGGAAGGACTTGGAAAATTTTATTGTTTTTTGCCTCGGATGCTAAGGTAAAATTTTGACCCAAAGGCCTGCCTCCAATGAGAAGTGGACACGTGTCCAGGAAGGTCAAACAGAGAAGCGGGAACTTAGAAAAATTTGTTGTTTTTGGTCTCAAAGTTACAAAGGAAAAATTTTGCCCGAAGGCCCATGTCCAATTGGAGGAGGACATGTGTCCAAAAGGAGGTGGAGGTTTGAAGCTCGGTGAAAATATTGAAAATCTTACAAATTTTGGTGAAATTTCTCAAAGTCAAAAATTGATCCATAGCCCCGACAGGAAAATTTGGAAGTGTGCCCCCACATCCAATCAGGGGATGACACGTGGCACATTGCAAAGGGAAAAAGGAGAGCACGGGCCCAAGAGGTTTTTGTGCTCATGGATGGTTGAAGGCAAACTTGGAGGGTCGGCTCCACAGCGAATGGGAGACCGCCATGTGGCAGGGGAGAGAGTGGGTGTTCGGGCCCATAGAGTTTTTGAGAAAATTTTCCTTTTCTCAAAATGGTGGTGAAATTCATCAAATTGGCCCATAGTTTTGGTAGGGCCCACATGTGGACACGTGGGGTCCAGGGCAAGCGGGGAAAATTTTCAAAATTTTCCAAAGGTCAAAAAGGGTTTAAAATGCATTTTTAAGATGGGGACCCGCTCCAATCATGTTTGGACACGTGTCCACCTTGTCCAAAGGAAAAAAGGGGAATATCTTGGACACGTGGAGGGCTAACATTAAAATTTGATTTTTAAATCAACGGTTCTGTGCGTTTTCATTTCTTGCCACCATTGGAGCTCCAGGAAGCTTGGAATTGTCATTTCTTCACCAAATCACATGAAATTTTATATGGTTTCACATCCCCTCGGCCTTCTGAATGCAATGGCATCATTTTTATGAGCTAATTCGGTGCCCTATGGTGTTTTTGATGAAATTTTTATTCAGGCCCATGTAAAAAAATGTGAAAGGTGAAAATTAAAGTTGCAGAGGTGAAAAATGATGAAGTAAAAGGTGGAAAATGATTGCAAAAGCATGTTGGCATGTCTGAATGCCAAAACGTGACCTTGGGATGGATAAGGATCCGAATTCATGTAATATTTTAAAATATTTGTGCATCCCTGGCATTTTATGAGTTGTTTTACAGTTTAATGTCATTTTCATGAAATGGATAAGGTTTCTTGTAACAAATTTGATCCCTAAGCATATTCTTTGCTTGGGATGCAAGGATCCAAGCTGGCATGAGGTATAAAATGTATTTTTCAAGAATTTGTAAAGAGGAGGAGACAAAAGAGAGAAAAAGACTCAGAATTTTCAAGCAAAAGGCTAGAAGAAATCCATTTCTCTGGAGAGAACCACCTGAGAGCCAATTTTAATTCCATTTTGTATCAGATTTCATCATGTTGAGTTGGTTTCAGCTGTAAAGCCATCAAAAGGCTCTGAGATTGTTCTTATAGCATTCCCCTACTGATGTATTTGATCAGATTTTGGATTATGTGGTGTTATCTCTTGGAAAAATTTGCATATACTTATGTCTCAGAATGTTTTCAATTTGTGTTTCTTGCTCATGTTACAATCTTGTGTTTAGGATCTCTTTGATCATACAGGGTCTCATTTCTTTTTGATGGTTTAATGGCATTTACAATCTTATATTCAGAAGAGCTTTCATTTGATAGAAGATAAATAGATTTAAAATCATTTCACTGTCCTTGAATAATGAGACTGTTTGTAAACCTTTGGGTGCACCTTAGGTCATGATTAAATAGGGATTCCTGGATACTTTATTGGTATTTTGCTTCAAGATTTTGTGGTAGGTTATCAAAGGTTGTGTGGAAGAGTGCAGATCTGGGCCTCCATTTTTGCACATATCCTAGTTAAATGAGCATTTAAAACCCTTGGAAGCATCCCTGTTGTGTAGGTATTGTAAATTTCCTGCAAAGGTTTTCAAAGAAGTTGGTAATTCCCAGCTAGACTTGTCTAAGCATCTCCCACAAAATTTCATTCAAACTAACTCATCCTACCTATACTACCCCTACATTTGCATTATGTGTCAACAAAAGAATACAATCCTTCCACAAAAATGCATAAAGCATATCAGGGTTTCATCATGTCTTTAGCAGTCCTAGCCTTGTTTTGAAAGCATTTCCATCATTTAGTAGTGACAACTCCTTTGAGTTTAGATAATGGATAATTGATCATGTTCTCCAAGGCCATCTTCCTTACTATGTGCAAAACACAAGGATATCTCCATCTCCTTTACCATACAAGGGCTGCAATATAGGTTCTCTTGCCTTGGTTGATAGGCACAACCTAAAATAGTGAGGGTTAGATCAAAACCCTTTTGAAGGTGCTATCCACTCCCTCAAATCTTGAATGTAAATAAGCAAATAGGTGTGCTCCCTAACTACAAATGACATACAAACTATGTATCTATCCTTGAGTGTCTTTTGCAAGTTCATGATGTTGTTCAAGTTATGAAGGAGATTTAATCTGGATACCAACATGAACTACCTGTAATGCAAAGCAAGAACACAAGAAGGAATTAAACAATATGGGCAGTGAACTGCCTAGCGTATGCTAGATCCGGGAAGTGTGATACTTCCTAGATGGTTGTCAGTCCAATGTTTTAAACAATTTAATGATGTAAAAAAGGTAAATCCTATTGTAATTTGAAATGATTTAGCTATCTCACTTAAAACACAATAAGAAAATAGATCTAATCTAACAAGCTAAGCTAGAATAGAATCCAAAGGTCAAATGATTGGTTTTGGGTTCTGCAGGTTTGACAGAGGTCTCGGGTAGATCACAGGTGGATGAGGGTGAGATGAAATTAAGTGGGTAGGTCTCTGTTCTAGGTTGTGTGGGAAAATACAAAGACCGATGTCGGTTAGGGGTAACCAACGGTGGTCAAGTGTGATTGGTGCTAGTTACTGTGAAATTTGGGAATTTCACAGAACAAGCTTTAGGTCTCCTTCGTGATTGCACGAAGGTATTTTGTTGGTTGGGATGAGGTATTGGATGATTGGGGTAGGCTTCGGTGAGGATTTAATGGGTATATGGAGGTGGAAATGTTGGAGAAGGTAAATAGGTGGCTAGATAAGCAATAAATGATAAAATAATGAAGAAATGAAATAAACTAGAGAAGTATGACGTTATACTTACTTGGATTCTAGTCCCGGATTCTGTGTGTATAAGATGGAGGCATTGATGAGAGGCTTGAAGGCTGAAAATGATCACCAGATGAAGGAAAGCTTCGCATGGGCTGCATGGGCATTTCTCTTTGCTTGGTTAGATCAGATCAAGACTGTGCAAGAGAAGATGTTTGATCTCCTTCCTTGCATGCATGGTCTCACTAGAATTCACTCTATGAAGATGTGTTATCTCTACGATATTTGATAATGCTCACCAAGCTCTTTGCTTCAAACTTCCAACCTTGAGAATAAGGTTGTTTTGGGGTTAAAAGGGTTACCAATGACAATTCCGGCTTAACCAAATGATGGTTAAGGGTAACCGATGTTAGTCAAGGTGGGATTTCCTAGGTTTATTAAACTAGGGATATCCTCTTGATTTCCTCGAGATATCTAGTCACTAACCCGTGGATTAGGCCGGGAGCTTCTTGTGAGCATGCAAGAATGTGGTTAGAGGGAATGTAGGCATTGATTTTTATGGTTTGGGTAAGACTCAGTTAGTTTTGGCAACTTACTAAGAATAGGTCTTAGGTTGAGTTGGCTTGGTGAGGTGTCTAAGTGAATCAGTATGTGTGGATATTATTTAAAATAATATATTTAAATAATAAATATAGTGATTATAAGGAATTAATTAAATTAAATTAATTAAATTAATATTTGTGGGGTGAAAGGGTCATGGCTAGGTGAATGTGATGAAGGGTGCTTATTTGTCGAGGGACCAAAGGGGAGTGTGACCTAGTTTTAGTGTCTACATTTTTCTCCTTTTTTTTTTTATAGCTTGTATTGGTAAGTGATGCCAACCAAAATAAGATGTGGTCGCCCGATGTGTGGGTGAAAGTGATCCCCCTCAAACTAGAAACCGATGAGGTAGTAGGAAGAATCGGTGAGTGGTTTGATAAAAGGTAAATGCAAGGAAAAGACATTTAGGCTCGAGAGAAAAACGGGTAAAAGGTCTACTCAGGCCATTCTAGGTAATGGAGTGCAGGTCAAAGGTAGCAACAGATCAACGCATGCACACGAATAAACCGCAGCACGCTACGGGGTTAAAGAGCGAGCAAATTCCATGTCATGTAAGGTTTATAGGTTTATCCTAAAAAAGGTTGAAGTGAATCTGGTATCCAAGGTATAGGATATGGTTAGGAAACACAATGTAGGCTAGGTATAGGAATGTTTAGGTATGTTCTGGTACACCAAAGGTAGGGTCAGGATAAACGGTCAGGACAATAGGATAGGTAAGGTCATCATGTCAATCAACATAGGTAACAATGGCACAAGGTATAGAAAACACATGAGGTCAAAGGTCACTAGAATGGTCCAGTCAATATATCTAGGTCATGGAAGAGCTAAGGCCAAGGTAGGGGTAAAATAATGAGTTTCCAAAGGAGGAAAAATGGAGGTAGTAAAGGAGGAGGTCGGAAAAAGCAAGGTAAATGGGTTGGGAAAAGGATTGGGGTGAGGGGAAGGGTAAAAGTGGCTTAATTAAGTGCAATGTGTAGGTGAGGATGACCAATGGTGGTCATGGAAAACCGACGTTGGTATAGAAAAACCAACGATTCTAAGGTAGGGCACGCAACCGATGCGGTCATGGGTAACGACGTTGGTTAGGTCGGGTTGGTTATAAAAATAAAAAATCCATGTTTTATAATTCAGGTTGTTATTTTTGAAGTGAGAAAATGACAAAAAGGATAGAAAAGAGATAAAAGTTTTTGAAGGAAATGGGAGAGTAAGTTGGCAGTGTGATTGGACAAGGTTGGGTTGGTGAGTAGTGGGTCCACGAGATCAGGGTGAGAGATTTGATTGGGTAGAGGTTGTGAGTAGTTACTCGGGTATAACAAAGGCCGAGAGAGGGATTTGGTGGGCCACCAAAGCATAGTGACTAGATGTACCACTAAGACGGCGGCAACACGATGAGGTAAGCACCCAATGCTACATTGTTGAATAGATAGATTAGGAGCTTGGAGTATTGTTATTTTAGGTTTTTGTGGGTGTTTGTTTTTTGTTGTTGGGTAAAAATAAAATTTGGGTAGGGGGGGAATAATAGGCTAAAAGAGGGAGGGGAAGGGTAGTAAATGGTATAGGTGGGGTGGGTAGAGGTCCAGGGGTAGTTTTAAGTCATTGTAGGTGGGGTAAAAGGAAAAGGGGGGTTATTTTTAGAAAATGGGGATTAGGGAAGACATGAAAGTGATCGGCGTCGATAAAGTTAGGCCGGTGTCGGTTGGGTAAAACCGGTATCGATCACAAAATAAGTGACTAATGCACATATGTGGTAACCATAGTCGAGTAAAGGTTAACTGGTATCGGTTAGGATGAACCAATACTTGGTTGATATTATAGGCACAAGGGTCCAAAATTGATGTGGGCTAGGTATTTGAGATGGGTAGAGTGAAAATAGGGTGGAGGGTAATGATAATTGGTGAATATGGTCATGGTAAATGTAGATTAATGTTGTACTTGGATTGGATGTAGGGAGATCACGATTACATATGCGGACAGGTTCCACCTCTCTTGTGACATTGCATGGCATAATGACCCCTTTGGAGCTCCAACATGTGGAGGCAGTGGGTTTGAGTGGAATTTGTCATTACCGACATGTTGTTTGGCAGCCCATCTTGATGGTCATGCTCATTGATAGATGGGATCATGTGACCAACACGTTCCACCTTCTGATGGGTGAGATGACTAACATCTTGGAGGATGTGTTCCAAATTTTGTGGCTACCCATATTGGGTTCCCAGTGTATTCTATCTCCTTCGAGGCCTCACAGGAGTTGATTGGGACATTTTTGGCGAGGAATGGCTGATTTGAGATTCAATAGTGCTAGTTTGAGCTATGGAGAGATGTACCTAGCCTGTCTAGATGAGACGAGGATAGTGGTTTTGTTGATGGAGGAAGTGTTTTGCTATGCATTGCGCGTTTAGAGGGTGGACACTTTCCCCAATCACTGATGGGGGTACTCCATGATATGATGGTGCATGAGACACACTTTACCTAGGCACCAACATTCTTAGTGCAGCTATACAAAGAGTTGTGGGCATATGGGCAATTGCGCAGGTTTAGCTTGTGTTGTACATTTATACTACACTACTAGGCATATGATCACATAGTGTGTGTGACCTATAGGGATGCCATGAGAAGATGCATTCCCAGTGTGATTTGTGTGGGTAGGATACAAGAGATGGGTTCCTGTGATAGGTGTGTGGAGATCAGATAGGTGCCACATTATGTGGCCCATTTTCGGAAGTTCTTGGAGGGGTTATCCAGTGGACATTATATGGAGGCCATATGTGTGATTTCCCTCATATAGGCATATGCATGAGAGCTACCCGAGCTCCAAGCTAGAGATGTGGATATAGGGTTGCCATGTTCGGGAGGATGAGATGATCCCGGTAGATAGATTCCGATGGCAATTTGGGCTCTTACAGACAATTACGCCACCCTTCCCACAATGTCGGAGAGATGACGTGGAGAGGCCCCTACCTCTACCACAACCTATAGTGCCCATAGGGGAGGAGGAGCAGCTAGTGGATTGGCGGATAGATGACGCCAAATGTACAGAAATATACAGGTAGTGGTGGAAAGCTCAGTTACGAGCCATACCACCCAGACCAAGGTAGCTAGACCTAGCTACCATTACAGTGCAGAGAGATGCCCTATAGGTGCGGGTAGCTACGCTGATTACCTATTTGGGTATATTATAGACCTAGCTAGAGGGCACAAAGGAGGAGGTAGCAGAGCTATGCATAGAAGTAGCTTGACCTATAGGCCTAGATGGTAGATGAAGGAGATGGAGGAGATGGATATGGTTGGGGGGGATGGTTATGTGAAAGCCTTATAAGCTTAGGTGGTAGGTTTACAGGGCCAGTTGGCCATAACCCAACCATAGGTGGGGCCTTACGAGGCTCGAATACGAGAACAGGGGGGGGGCACCACAACGAGCACTTGAGAGCGAGTCCCAGTTCATAGGTAGGCATAGGGTAGGTATCCACCATAGACCATGCCTGTATCTAGGTTACGGGATGCCTTAGGTAAGGTGAGATATCATCAAGACCAACTTATGGCGGTTGGGATATATTTCATATCCTACGCCGAGTACAGGGAACATCGGGTGTCTAGTGAGAGGATGAGATCCCACACTCATAGTGTGGAGAGCACATGAGGTCATCGAGCTCCGAAGCCTAATCAGGGAGAGGCCACCAACACACGATGACTAGATCTAGGTGAGGTGCTAGTAGGGACACAGGAGGCCAAGGGTACAGGTGACACAGAGATGGAGAACATCCGACGAGATGCCTGATATGTAGTCACCAAACTTTTGATGTATATTAGTTATTTATTGATAAATATGTCGGTCATGCGTCAAGATAGTTGTATTTTTTTTATCACATATCGGCGTACATGCCGAAGATATTTTTATTGATTTATTCTTTTATGTTTATATGAGAATGGCTGCATGACGATGACATTTTGTATTGTATATCGGCTGCGTGCTTTGACATTTTGAGATGATAGACATGATGAGATGGGCATGAATGTTGAGATACATATTGATTGATTTATAGAATGAGATACATGGTATTTTGTGATTTGTTGCAATATTTATGAGAAATTGGTTTATGGCTTGTGTTAGATGAGATATGGATTTGTTACTTTGAGGTGGATGGAAATTAGGTGAGTTAGGCATGATAGAGTCAGTCGGTTTAGGCATGGATCGAGGCGAGGCTAAAGGAATGGATCGAGTCGGAGTTATAGGCATGGATTGAGTCATGTTATAGGCATGGTTGAGTCAGGTTATAGGCATGGATGAGTTAGGTTGGTTAGGTATGGTTGTATTGAAAGTAGGTGAAGTTGTGATTCATTATTGTTTCGCAATGAATGATATTATGGGTCATATGTGAGATGTGGTATAAGCCATGCATAGTGATGATAGAGAAATGGTAGATGTAATAAATGTATTAAATATGTAGAAAATTGTTATGTATGTGACTTAATTTCCAATTTTGTATATAAAAGGGGAACTAAGTGAAATGTGATGTAAATGGTGAGTTAGGCATGGTTGATGAATTGTTTAGGGTAGAGAATGGCTGAGATAACCTCCAAGGGCCCCATGCCCTCGGAGTGCTACTATATAGTCCTGATGAAAAGGGACCTCGTGCCGATGCATTTCTCCCATAAGCTAGGGAAGAAAATGAGAAGGTGTGAAAATGAGTTGATAGGTGTTTGGGCATGTTGTGGGTTTAGGTTTGTTAGGTGTGGGTGGATTATAGGTAAAAGAAGGAGATTACCCCAAAAGTAAGCGTCGAGGACCAAGTCTTGTATAAGGTAATCAAAATGTAAACAAAGATGGTTAAAAGATAAAAGGGGGAAATAAAGCCACCTGATTGGGTAGGATCATACCAAGTAGATCATACCTTGGAGGAGGTGATGAACATAAGACCCTAAAGACATTGCATGATTGACATGTTCTATGATGAAAAGTAGTCACATGATCACCAAATGTCTAAGTTCCAAGAAGTCCCTTGAGGTAGTAGGAAATGAGAGTGGGCATGGTTCACAGGGTGAAGAGTAGGTAATTTTTAATTTTTATACAAAGTGTGAGGTAGCAGGCCCTTTGGGAAAGAGTTTCTAGGTCACAACAGGAAAGTCCATGACTATTTTTTTTTGTTTTGACTTATAGTTGAGATAGACTAATCGATGCGGGAAGTGTATATGGGAAAAATTGAACTCCTTGAGGTCTTCGTGAAGTTGATCGATGCGGGAAACTTCGGTTGCTCTAATTTTTTTTTTTAATTTTTTAAGAGCTTTACATAGTTGTCTTTCATGGGAGCAGTCTATTTATAGCAGTGGTTGGTTGTGAGGAAGATGTCCTTTTGAGGGAGTCATCTTTTTATTAGAAGTTTGACTCAAGGAGTTTTCTCCCATTGTGAGGTCTTTGCAATCATGGACAAGATCAAGGTGAAAGATAGGACTCTTGTTCAAAGGTCAAGGTGAAATGACCATGGGATATCATCTAAAGGTAGATGAAAAGTATCCATGAGAATCATGCTATGTGCAAAACCGTGGTACACATATTCAAGGGAAGATAACATGTGACAGTACTCACATGATTCTAGTGTAATCGTTAGGGAGGTGTATGGAGTGAATGATGCTCTAGGAACTAGCATGGAAAGAGACAAAGGGTGAGGTAGGATGAAGAGTCAAAAATAAAATGGTCGAAGATGCAAGGTGTTAAGGGGCTCAGGCTCGGGTTTACCATCGAGAGAAGATAAACAATAAGCACGTGATCCATAGGCATGAGTCATGATGTATGGTCCAAGCCAATTAGGAGAAAATTTTCCCCATTTACTTTTTTCTTCTTTTTGGTTACGTGTTGATTTTCTTTTAGGAAAAGGTAACCGACATGGAAGGTTTGTTCATGAACACATTTTTCATAGGCACATTTGATACGTTGTTGGTACACTTGAAGGTGATAAAGAGTGTTAAGACGACGTTCGTCTAATAACTCTAGCTATGATAAATGGTCTTGACTAAATTCATCATCAGTGAGCATGTCATGGAGAGAAATACAGAGTGAGGGGATCAAGAATTTGAGAGGAAAAATAGCCTCTGTACGGTAGACCAGAGAAAAGGGTGTGGCCATAGTGGAAGTGCAAATATTAGTGCGGTATGCCCATAGGGAAAAAGGAATGTGCGTATACCAATCCTTCCTAGTATCGTCAAACACTTTCATGAGAATTTTGTTGAGGGTTTTGTTAGTGGATTTAGCTTGGCTGTTAGTTTGTGGGTAGTAGGGTGATGAGAAGCTAAGTTTCGAATGTCTTTGAAGGCGTCGATGATTTTTTGAAATGTTTTGTTTTTGAATTGTTTTCCATTGTCAATGATGAGGTGATGGGGAACACCAAAGTGACAAATGATGTGGTGGTTAATGAACTCACATATTTTCTTGGCTTTTGTGGAAATGAGTGGGATAGCTTCTACCCATTTTATGTAGTATTCGGTAGTAGTGATGATCCATTGATGGTGTTGGGAAGAATGAGGATTGATTTCTTTGACAAGATCCAAATCCCATTGAGAGAAGTGCCAAAGGTCACGAGTGACCTATAAGGTGTGACTAGGTGTATGATGAAGATTGGAATGTTGTTATAAGTTTACACAATGTTTTACGTAGTCGAAACAATCATGGTTAAGGGTCGGCTAGTAATAGCCTAAGTGAAGAATACGCTTAGCAACAACAAGGCCACTAAAGTGACCTCCACATATGCCATCATGAACCTCCTTAATGGTATAAGGAATTTTAGAACTTGTGAGGCATCGCAAGATAATCTTGTGAAATCTGTGCTTATAGAGGAGTCCTCCTAAGATAACGTAACGAGAGACATTTTTAAGGAAGGCGTCTTTATCTATTACGGGTGAGATCAATAGGTAACATGGAGAGAGAAAGGTAGTTAGAGTATTTCTTATACTAAAGGTCACTCAGTCGGGGTATTGGTTTCAATTGAGTAAACATCATGAGGTAAATAATAAGGTGAATGGAGGCATTGTACGGTGAAAAATATTTTGGAATCGGTGGGTGAAGCAGGTATTTGGGAAGCTAAGAAAGCCATGGTATCTACAAATTTGTTGGTGGAACGTGGGATAGTTTGAAGGGTGTAATGATCAAAGGTGGTAAAAGTATGTCTACATAATGTTTATACTTTCAAAGTATCTCATTACAATATTGGTACATACCATTGACTTGGTTTAGGACCAGTTGAGAATCACCAAAGATATTGATTGATTTGACATCTAGGGCATAGGCGGTTTGGAGACCTAAATGACGAGTGTTTCATATTCGGAAATATTGTTGGTGCATTCAAAATCTAGTTTGAAAGACAAAGGCATGGGTTATACATCAAAAGGAATGAGGATAATACCAGCCCCACCCCCACACTGACACTTAGAACCATAAAAAAGGAGTGTCATTTGATAAGGAGGTTCGTCCCAGGGAAAGGGTAGCAATTGAATCATCTATAAAGTCAAAATTAGAGGGTTGATCCCTGGAAATAGGTGCATCGGCCAATTGGTTGGTAATAATTGGCCCTTGATGAACTATTGATGAATGAAATTGAGGTCAAGATCAGATAAAAACATAATCCATCATGTGGTACACCAATTTTGATAAGGTTTGGCGTACATGAAGTGTAAGGGGTCAGTGTTGGTCGCAACATAGGTTTTGTAGTTGAGTAGGTAATGACGGAGTTTAGTGGCGACGAAAAATAAGGATAAGAAATTTTTTTTGGGGTATGTGTATCAGGTTTCATAGTCCAAAAGAGTATGGATGATATAATAAACCACGTGCTCCCTATGTTGTTCATCGTGATCGGTGAGCATGGTTCCCAAGAAGTGATCGATGTAGTGGATATGTATAGATAAAGGTTGATCATCTTTAGGTGGGATAAGTATGGGTAGTTGGAGAAGGTATTGTTTTAAGGCCTTAAAATCTTTGTGATAGTCATCATCCCATTTAAAGGAGACATCCTTCTTGAGAAAATGATGAAACGGTTGGCACCAATCTGATAATTGTGAAATGAAACGACGAATAGACTGCAACTTGCTTTGCACGCTACTGAGTTGTTTAAGGTTAGTGGGTGGAGGCATTTCTAGACTGGCCTTGACTTTGGAAGGGTCAACTTCTATACCACGGAGGGAAATGATAAATCCCAAGAGATTTCCCGAGAGAACCGCAAAGACGCACTTCTTAGGTTGAAGGTGGGCCTTGATATTTAATGAGGTGGCCAAATATGGTTTTGAGGATGACAAGGTGCTTAGAGAGATGTTTAGATTTGGCCAAGATATCATCCACATAATCTTCTAATATGAAATGCATGATGACATGGAAGATGTAAGTCATAGCCCGCTGATATGTGGCACCAATGTTTTTAAGGCCAAAAGGCATGACTTGATAGAAAAAGTTTCCAAACGGGGTGATGAATGAGGTTTTGTGTTGATCTTCCTGGGTAATCAAAATTTGATTATAACCTGATAAGCCATCCATGAGTGATAGCATCTCATGACAAGTGGTGAAATCAACAAACCGATCAATACCAAGTAAGGGAAATTCATCTTTCGGGTAGGCTAGGTTGAGGTCATGAAAGTCTGTGCAAATGCTAAGTCCCCCTATTGCTTTAGTAATAGGGAAAATGTTAGAAATACAGTGAGGATAATCAATGGGTAAGATGAAGGAAACAAAAAGAAGGAACTGAAGTTCTTCTTTGATGAGAAGAGCAATATGAAGGTGCATTTTTCTCAGGTTTTGTTTGATGGGTTTGGCATCAGGAACGGTTATGATAAGGTGGACCACTATGGTGGGGTCAATACCAAGCATTTCTTTGTAAGACAAAGTGAAAGCATGGTTATGGTCTTTGAGAAAAGAAGTGATGGCTTCATGTTCAACAACATCTAAAGATTGTCCGATCTTTAGGATGTGCGGGTTGTCCTGAGTATGAATGTTGATCTCGATAGTCAATTCATTCAACATGGTTTGCATCTTAGAGGGTAATGACCGATGAATATATGAGTCTTCTACACCAAGGTAGGTGAGTATGGATTCATCATCCTGACATTGAATGACATTAATTCTAGGTATGTTGTCATCGATCATCTCAGGATACAGAAGGAAGATTGGAAGGGGCCTCGCCCTCATGTTCATAAGTCATAGGCCCCAAGGAAATGGTGTTTATGAAAAAAAAAATTAGGAGGGATAGATTCAAGATCCATTGACTCCGTCGGTGAAGGTGGTGATGAAGGTGGAGCGGGTGAAGAAGGTGGAGAAGGGCTAGTGTCCTTAATGAGTTCAATGCGGGCCTATTTGGTAGGTGGTTCGGGGAAGCCAATACCACTACGGTCATTATGTTTGTAGGTGGTACATGGAATAACAGTAAAAGACAAAACAAAAACCCTTTCACGCATAATGGTGCGAGGAAGGTGTGGGCGAAACGATGATTGGTAAGTGATTATAAGTTGATAGAAAATGGGCGGGTTTGTGATGGTGGTTCAAGTGTGTAAGTGGTAGTATCAAGTCTGCCGTAGGTGAAACTAGTACAAAGGTAGGGAGGACTATAAAGGAGACATTCTCCTATACGGTGATCATAGTGAGGGTGTTGGTGAAGGCTTCCATATTTCTGCAGATTAAGAAATGTGTTGACACTATATATGTGGTACTCCCAGTGAGGCATTGAAAAACACCTTCCAAGGATCGGTGGTTGGTATGTAGGTAGCTGGTATGGATAATGTGTTAGAGGTTGATGCGGAGTTGGAGTTAATGGATTGCGAAGCTAATGTGTTAGCCATGGAGGTTATGGAAGTGGTAGGAATGGAGGAGGTATGTGTAATAGAAGCAGGCTATACTTGGTAGGTAGAAGTGTAGGTGAAGTGGTAGTGGTCGCAAAGGTAGATGACTCGATAGGTATGAGCACATCAATGGGTTAGTAAAGCATGTTGCATGTTTTAAAAGGTGATGGGTTAGTTGGAATGGTATATGTGTGTCCTTCATGTTCAAACTTTACATAATGATGCAAAGTGGAAGGAATGCAACCCATCACATGGATCCAGGGGTCTACTAAGCAACATGTTATATTCGAATTCCCCTCCAAAATGTAAAAAAATTCAGCAACATTGCGGGGCCCACGCGAATGTGGAGGATGATCGTTCCTAGTGTAGATGTGATAGCGTCATTGAATGAACACAACATGACTAGGTGTTTATGCATGTAATTGTTAGGTATGCACATTTGAGTGAATGCATGGGATGAAATGATGTTAATGCTAGCACCCCCATCAATCATCACATGGTGTACCTTTATATCATCGATGTGGACAAAGATGAAGACGGCTAGGTCCGGGTCATTGTTTTGGTGTGGCATGATCTCTTCCTTTAGAAGCTAAAGGAGGCCACTTGGTGAATAAGGTGGTGTGAAGATGAAGGTGGTAATTTGGTTAGAGAGGCTATATGATGGGGTGTGATAATGGAGGCTGCGGGTGTAGGGTCATTAGGTAAAACCTCAATTGATTAAAGAACCTCCATGAGAGCTTGATGATGGGATTCCAAGGTTTAGATGAGGTCATATAAGTAAATTTTGAGGGGTGATTGGTGTAATTGATTGAGCATGGAGCGATGTGTGACATCATTAGAAATGGGAGTACGTGGGGCAATGCGAGATAGTTATTTTAGGTATGGGTGTAGATGGTATTTTGGGTATAGGATTGGTTGGTGGGTCAGTTGCCTTTTCTTTACCTTTTCCTTTGGAGCACATGTAGTGACATGTATCATGTTGATCGAGGGAGTTGGAAAATGGAGAAGGTGTAGGGTGAGTGTTATAACGACACAATGGGAAAAAACCTCTTTGGAGGAGAAAAACCTGTGAGGTTAGTTTGGTGACAAACATTTGGGTCATGGCATGGCAAGCTCTCGATGCGAAACTTGTTAATTTAAAATCTTGGGGATGGCTCTCGAGAGGTGAGGGTGGAGGTTGTGATCGTTGAGTGGGCGGTGTGGGAATGGGTGTTAGTGAAGCGGATCCTCGTCGAGAAGGTGTTCATCGTCAAAGTTGGTTTCTGGTGAACACAATTGGATAAGGACGGTTTTCAAGGCCTTGAAGTTCTCCACATTGTGTCTTGTCACATGATGGTATGCACAAATTTTAGTATCTTCAAACCCTTTTGGCTTGGGTTTGAGGGGGTCGTAAGGTTTGAGTGGTGGTACTATGATGACAGAGGTCTCTAGGAGGTTGGTTAAAATATTGGCATAAGACCCTACTAGTGGATCACAATGGGAAGTAAACGTGGGTTTGGGTGTAGGTGTAGGTGATTGTTGAGGAACGATCTTTAGAAGAGGAAGGTGTTGAGCCATGGGTTTGGGTGCCAGTGTGGTTTTCGGTGTCGGTCATGTTTGTTTAGGTATGGGTATAGTAGATGGACGGGTAAGAGGGTGTGTGGTCTTTTTGACTACCTTATTGTGGGGTAGTGGAGTTTTGTCTTTTGGTTGCACCTTCTTAGGTAAAGGTGATGTGGGTGTACGAGGAGGAAGAGGGCGAGTTACCCACAGGTATAATGGGGTTGGTATGAAGGTAGATTACACGAGTCATGATTGAGGTGTGTGAGACAACGAATGAAGTGTAGTGGGTAGTGAAGCAATAGGCCGAGGGTATCAAAGGTATGGGTGGTAAAGGGGCTGTAGGTGTAGATGTAAGTCCCAGGTTGGGCATCCGGGTAGGTCGAGGTTTGTGAGGAAGGAATGGGATGTTGTGTTTTTGGTTTATTGATGGGTGGAGGTTTCTTGACCATGTGAGGAAGCCGAGATCCTAAGATGGACGCAGACAGTGCAAGTGTGATTGACACAGCTAGGATATGAGTTTTATGGGTTTGGTGCTTCATTTGGGTGTCGGAGTAGGTATGGTGTTGAATTTGGAGGATGTGGCTATATCCAATTTGATAGGTGGATGAGAAAGGCTCATGGTCACTAGACCCCTAAAGTGGTAATGGGTTTGGGTTTAGGTGTAGGTTGAGTTATGGGTAAGGGTGTGATTTGAGCTATAACAAGTGTCATGGAAGGGGTTGTGATATAGGTTATTGTGTTTGGTTCTATTGATCAAAATATTTTTGGGTAGATTATGGAGGTATCAGCAAGGGATCTCTGCATCTATGTTGAGATGGGGAGTAAAATTCACTCCTATAGTAGAGCCCTATAGACATAATCTAAGTGATCAGCCAAACATGAGAATGGAACATCTATAGGTGGAGTTGGTGAGGACCTAATGGCAATTCCTGTAAAATGTGTCTTAGAGATGGGGAATTAGCTAGCTTCACCTTCCCTAGGTAAGAGAGCCAAAATTTGGTCTGTAGGATCTTGGGTGGTTGATGGATAATGCTTGCCAAGAGCCAAAGGTATCTCAACTGGGTCTATGATAGGTGGTGGAGATGATGGGTGCTCCTCTATGGGTGGAGGAGGTACTGTAGCTAAAGGCTCTATAAGTGGTGAAGCCAGGGGTGAGATGGTCTCAATGTTAGTGAAACATTCCTTCATAGGTAATGAAGAAGATGAAAGATGTTCCTCTGTTGGTAAAGGAACAAGGGAGGTTGGTTCCGATGTGGAAGGATGATTTCAGGCTAGGATCTCCTCTATGGAAGGAATATGGGGTAATTGGGAGGTGACAGGTGCATCATTAAAGATAGCATGAACCTCACGGGTATGGGTATCGTGAGTGGAGGTCTCACTAGTTTGATCAGACAAAGGGGCATGGTTAGGAAATGGTTTCTTGAAGATATGTAGGTTTTGGTTGGAAGGTGCATTAGGATTATCCATGGTTAAATCACCTTTCTCAAGAATTTATTGGACAATATTTTTGAAAGTGATGTAGTTTCCATCACTATGACCCTTTACTCGATGATAATTATAGAAATCATGTTCTTTATACCATGCGGGCATGGGGCGAGCAGGGTCAAAACTAGTGTGTGGTTTTATGGGTGGAAGAGTGATGGCTCTGGCTTTGATAATATTTTCTAAGACAGAAGAGTAAGGCTCCCGATTGGGGTATATTTCCACTACTCTTGTCTAAATTGAAAAGTCAAGACAGTGAGAGATTAGATGAAGGGTAGCCTAATTTGATGGAGATGTTGGGCCAGCCTTAAGTACCACTATATTAGCTTTTGAATTATTAGTTTGTGGTTTGGAAGAAGAAGAGGTATTATTCGACTTGAATGCAAAATTCTTAATGTGTAACTAGATTTTCTTCTCTTTGATGGCCCGAATCTCTAACTTTCATGCCATAGTGAATGCTTCATCGAATGTTTGGAAGGTTTGGACCTGTAAGGTTAGTGAGATATGCTTAGCACAAGCCCATGTGAAGAGCTCAATGAGTTCTATTTGTGGCAGTTGGAAGGTAAGTTGGTTGATCGAGGTTGTGCTAGTGGGTAATAAAATCTACTATAGATTCATACTATTACTCACGTGTGGAATATAGATCGGTCATGGTAACCTTCTTAATGATATTGATAGAGAAATTATCCAAGAAGGCTTGGGATACCTGATTGAATGAGAATATAGAGTGTTTAGGTAACCCACTATACCAATCTAATGTAGGTCTAGTGAGGGACATGTGAAAGGTTCTCAAGAGCAAGGCATCATCATGAGTGATCAGATAACACCCGTGTTTGAATGACCGAAAATGTTGTTGTGGGTCTTCTTTGATATTAAAATGATTAAATTTAGGCATTTCCTAATGTACGGGGTATGAATGGATTGGAATGGATGGGTGAATGGGCTCATTGCAAATCTCATTGTAGGTGAGAGTGTTACAGGAGCCAGAAACCGATGCCTCCAATGTCTACATCTTGTACAACATCAATTTAATTAGGTCGTTGGTGGGTTGCGATGATTGGGTGCCTCCTATAGCATGAGAGGGTTGGTTCTAGGCATATGATAGGGGTGACACTTCAGTGTATGGGGCTGCCATGCAGGTTGATTGAGAAGAAGGCAGTGAAACAGGGGGTACGTGCCCAAAATGTATAATGGATGAAATGGGAGGTTGTTGATAGTATGTATATAGGGGTTGAAGGGTTGTGGTAACCCTAGTGGCAATAGGGGATAATGATTGAGGAATGAAAAGGACCACATTCTAAAATGGGGTAGGGGTAACCGACACTAGAGATGGTAATGTAGTTACGGGTATGTGTAAGAAATTAGGGGCAGATGAGGTTGTGTTTGGGGTAGTTGTCGAGGGTATGGTGGATGTAATGGGTGCCACAGATGTAACAAATGTGGCAATCATAGTGGGTATAGGACCTAACTGTGAAATGACTGGGGGTAAGGTAGATGCGGGCAGCACAAAGCTAGATGGGGCTGATGCGGGAGTGGGTGTGAGAATCGGGGGGGATAGTTATGGGCATGCCATATATCAACTCGACCCGAGGCATCTCGAGTGGATGAGTGAGAAAGGTAAAATTGTGAGGTGGCATGGTTTTGGTCAAGGAGCCATGTGAACTCCTCATCTCTCGTAGTGATAGTTATAGGTGGATGGGATCCGGGTTGGTGATAAAATGGAAGGTGGTGAAGGACTAGGCTGGAGTGGTTGTAACCGGCATGAAATATTAGTGCGCTTTCTTGTCTTGAGTCAAGCACCATGTGAACCAAAGATCTTGATCAAGTAGGGTTTCTTCTTTGTAAATGACACAAGGAACAACAAGAACAGTGAATTTGGTGACAAAAAGTAGATTAAGTACCAAATGGTGGTTGGAATGTGAAATAGGCTAACTGATTCCAATTAGGTAAAGCGACGCACTGGTCGGGTAACCGCTCTTAGTTCTATAGAAAATGGACAGTGAGTGAACAACAAGGTAGAAGGTAAAATATGATAGGTATGCCAAATCTAATGATGTTTACAATGTCAATGGGAATGATGATAGTGACAGGGACTATGAAAAGTGGAAAAAATGAATGAAAATGTCCTTTTGAGTAGGTTAGAAAAAGGACCTGGAACTGACGTCGGTTGGGTATAACCGATGATGGTTAGAGGTAACCAATGATTACTGTGAAATTGAAATAGTGATGAAAGAAAAGTGGTTGTGAATTAAAATATGATATAGAATCGGACTGAATTCTCGAGAATGATGATGATATGGCCTGAGCACACTTAGGCAAAGCCAAAATACACTAGCCGTGATGAGGAGCATGCAAGGATGAACAAAAAAGTGAAGAACGTGATCTCTCACCTCAAAACGCAAGCCAAGCAGAAACACTAAGAAAATGTGATCCTAGGAGTGCCTTTTCTATTATGTTTGTTTAGCTTATGTTATTTAGCTACTAACACATGAGTTTTGAAATAGAGTTTTTGGTGAGGATGGCTTCCTACAAAGAAGGAGATCTAAAAGGTGAGGTTTCAGGTATGTTATGGTGGGGAAGGCTTCGCTCTAAAGTATGACTTGACAGAGCAGTGAGTTGGGTGCCCATTATGTCGTGATCGTGTGATCACCTACAGCTTCTTCCAGGTAGGATGTTGTTTAAGAATGTATGTATTTTGAATTTTTGTGAGGTTTGGTAAGACTCAGAGAAAGAGAAAAGGAAAGAAGTGCTTTTCTATGATTTATTTGTCAACCATCAGCTGGGCATGACTTCCAGCATATAGGTTGCCCTCAATTAATGTGAGCTAATGTGATACATCAGAATGGAATGCACTTATTTTTAATCCCAAATTTAAATGTGAAATTGGATGACACAATAAAATGAAGAGGAAGAGGGATGCTCTTTCACTACAAGCGAAAAAATGAAGAAAGGTTTCTTTTTAATTACACCAAAAGAAAAGTTTCCTTTAGAGCAAATAGAAAGAAGAGGTAGGTTACCAAGGAGGAAAATTAGTGTGTACACTTTTCGAAGGAAATAAACACACAAATTTTCCTAGGAATGAATAAATGCAAGGAACACTATGTGGGTCCCACCGGTGTGCCAAAATGTATCACCTTTTTCTTAGATCATTTCTTTGGAGTGTTGACAAAACAAATAGGGTAACGAGCGTAGGAGGAATACCTATTCAAATGTTGGTTGATGGGCTGTTGTTCGTTTATGAGTTATGAATCCATATCTGATTTGTGAGAGCTTCCTTTTTGGCTGGGAGGAACTGCCTGTAATAAAAAGGAAGACCATAAGAAGGAATTAAAAAATATGGGCAGTGAACTGCCTAACATATGCTAGATCCAAGAAGTGTGATACTTCTTAGATGGCTATCAGTCCACTGTTTTAAACAATTTAATGTTGTAAACAAGGTAAATCCTATTGTAATTTGAAATGATTTAGATATATCACTTCAAACACAATAAGAAAATAGATCTAATCTAATAGGCTAAGCTAGAATAGAATCCAAAGGTCAAATGATTGGTTATAGGTTCTGTAGGTTTGACAGAGGTCTCGGGTAGATCATAGGTGGATGAGGGTGAGATGAAATTTAGTGGGTAGGTCTCTCCTCTGGGCTATGTGGGTAAATACAGACCCGATGTTGATCGGATCAGGGGTCACCGACGGCGGTCAAGTGTGACCAGTGTGCATTCTTGTGAAATTTGGGAATGTCACAGAAAAAGCTTTAGGTCTCCTTTGTGATTACACAAAGGACTTTGGTTGGTCGGGAATAGGTATTGGGTGACTGCGGTAGGCTTAAGTGAGGATTTAATGGGGATATGGAGGTGGAAATGTTGGAGAAGTTCAATAGGTCTCTAGATAAGCAATAGATGATAAAATAATGAAGAAATGAAATAAACCGAGAGAACGATGATGTTATACTTACTTTGATTCTAGTCCTGGATGCCTGTGTGTGAAGGATGGAGGAACTGACGAGGGGCTTGAAGGCTGCAAATGATCACCAGATGAAGGAAAGCTTCTGCATGGGCTGCATGTGCATTACTCTTTGCTTGGTTAGATCAGATCATGGTTGTGTAAGAGAAGATGTTTGATCTCCTTCCTTACATGCGTGGTCTCGCTGGAATTCACTCTCTGAAGATGTTTTATCTCTCTATGATGTGATAATTCTCACCAACCTTTTCTTGAACTTCCAACCTTGAGAATAAGGTTGTTTTGGGGTTAAAATGGTAATCGATGGTGGTTCCGCTTAATCGGCGTTGGTCAAGGCGGGATTTCCTAGGTTTACTAAACTAGGGAGATCCCCTTGATTTCCTTAGATATCATGTCATTAACCTATGGATTAGACTGGGAGCTTCTTGTGACCATGCGGGAATGTGGTTAGAGGGAATGTAGGCATTTATTTTTAAGGTTTGGGTAAGACTCAATTAGTTATGACAACTTACTAAGAACAGGTCTTAGGTTGAGTTGGCTTAGTGAGGTGTCTAAGTGAACTGTATGTGTGGATATTATTTAAAATAAGATATTTAAATAATAAATATAGTGATGATGAGGAATTAATTTAATTAAATTAATATTTGTGGGGTGAAATGGGTCATGGCTAGGTGAATGTGATGAAGGGTGCTTATTTGTCGAGGGACTAAAGGGGAGTGTGACCTAATTTTATTGTCTACAAGATAGATTAACTCGATGTTGGTCACTAGACTGATATTAGTTACTATGGAAAATTTAGAAATTTAGAAATCTAGATAAGAAATATGTGAAATAAGTGAAACTTGGCTCTATGAATGGTGATAGAGACTCAAAAATGGATGTATCAGAGGAAATAAGAACTCAAAAAGTGAAAAAACGTGAAAATGTTTCAACATGAAGCTATTTTTGACAAGTTGATCGAAACACATAGAAACTAATGCTAGTCGTAACTGGTCATAGTATGATAATGGAACTAAGCGCATTCACTAGACCGATTCCGGTCACCGAAAAAATTTTGAGAAATTAAAGAATATTTGAAATTTAGAGTGATTTAAGTCAAATAAAATCCAACCCAGAAGCTGAGTATGGAAAAATGATATCCTAAAACACTTAGAAAAATATGGAATACACCAACTATGATTATGGAGTGTGAAATAAAATAAAAAGAGATGATTTACTCTTAAAACTCAAAATGAAAATTAGGCAAAACTAACAAACACACAAATTCTAGGTATCAAATTTTTAGGTTATGTGGCTTATGCTTTTAAAACTAATATAGAGTAGAGTAGAGTTATTGGTCAATAAATCTTCCCTATAAGAAGTCTATGGATGGTATTAGGTGTGTTTTCGCTAAAGTTTCCTAATAGGTACTTCACAATGACGTGAGGTACGAATGCTTATATGATGACTAATCAAAACACATACTGGATCTACCATCAATCAAGTTATTAACCTTTGGATGAAACTACTGGGAAGGAAGATGGTTAGGAAATGAGTAAAATGTTAAAGTGATTTGGAAAGGGGTGTGTGTACAAAAAGTGTGAGCTAGAATTAATTCCCGCCAATCATCAACTAGTCATGACCTCCAAGTATATAGATTGCAAATAAATTTAGGTGATCGAATGTAACAATCACAAAGATAAAATGCATAGACTTTTAAAACCCAAATTGATTTATAAAATTTGATGTAGAAAGTGATGAACATGAAGAGGAATTATCTTTCACTAGATGCAATACAGAACAATAGAAGAAGAAATGTTATTTTTAAGAACCAAAGAATGAATTTTCTTTAGAAAAGTAGCAAGAAGAGAAGGTTTTCATGGATAAATTTAATGTGAACTAATCCATAAAGAAATTAAAAAAAAATATTCCCTAAAAAATGAACAATGTAAAAGATCCCAAAAGATAGGGTTCCATCGGGCATGCCAAAATTTTTCACCGCAAAGTTGAGAAAAAAAGATAAGGGTATGGTCAAAGAGGAATACCTATGAGTATGTAGACAATATGAATGCATAGAATGTTGACCAAGATGATTGTAGAGATATTCCCTTTGGCTATGAGGAATGACTCGTATAAAAAAACACAACAAGACCACCAAATGATATTAAATAGTAAATGTCAATGGACTTCCTAACGAAGGCTAGATCCATGAAGCGTGATACTTCTTTAAATGGATGTTAATTCCCTATTTATAACAAAATAATGAAAGAAGAAATTATAAATGATTGAATCCTAATATATTTAATTAAATTTAGGTATCTCCTATAACATATAGTAAGTAAATTCAATTCAATATACAAATTTACAATTAAATCTGGAGGGCTAGTAGGTTGGTTTGGTTACTGCAAGTATAACAAAGGCTGTAGGTGAGGTCTAGGAAAAGTTGGGAAAGATTTAGGGTTTTTGGAGGAAGTTATTAAATTTATGTTTTAGAATATATTACCGTCTCCAGACCGATGTCAATTAAGTGACCGATGTATTGGACCTATGCCGGTTAACTTGTGTCAATAGGGGATGTTTACTAAACATATATGATCGTGTCAAAAGTAGAGAGTAGTTTAGATGGGGTTATAAAAATATTATAAAGGCTCGTAGGATGGTTAGATTAGTTTTTGGGTGATAAAGAGGTAGTTTAGAAAAAGGGGTTATATCCGAATGAGGTAGAACATGGAATGAAATAGATAGTTAATAAATTAACCAAAGTTATTAAAAACTACCAAGAAGGAATAACACTTAATATAATGAAAGAAGGTGATGATGATGTGAGTAAAGGTGGTCCCAAACAAATGTAGTAGAAGTAAGGCACGGTATTCCAGAGACAATGAGGTAACACGTGGATGGTTGGTATGGTCTCCGAATGTATGAGGATCTCTCGTTTGGTCACTTGGTAATAATACTAAACATGGGGTTTTAGGCACTCTCTATGATTGCATGTAGAAAGTGAGAGTAGTTTAGATGGGGTTATAAAAATATTATAAAGGCTCGAGATGGTTAGATTAGTTTTTGGGTGAGGTATGAAGAATAAATGAGAAGATGTTTAGAAAAAGGTGGTATGGGATATATCCGAATGAGGTAGAACATGGAATGAAATAGATAGTTAATAAATTAACCAAGACACTAAAAACTACCAAGAAGGAATAACACTTACTTTTGGAATATAAGTAGAAAGAAGGTGATGATGACGGTGGTGAGTAAAGGTGGTCCCAAACAAATGTAGTAGAAGTTGAAGGCACAGTGCTTCCTAGAGATTGCAACTTGAGATTTGGATCAATACGTGGATGGTTGGTATGGTCTCGAATGTAGTGAGGATCTCTGAGCATATGTCGCAAAGTCACTTGGTAATAATACTAAACATGGGGTTTTAGGCACTCTCTATGATTGCACAGAAAGTGAGAGTAGTTTAGATGGGGTTATAAAAATATTATAAAGGCTCAGAGATGGTTAGATTAGTTTTTGGGTGAGGTATGAAGAATAAATGAGAAGATGTTTAGAAAAAGGTGGTATGGGATATATCCGAATGAGGTAGAACATGGAATGAAATAGATAGTTAATAAATTAACCAGTACACTAAAAACTACCAAGAAGGAATAACACTTACTTTTGGAATATAAGTAGAAAGAAGGTGATGATGACGGTGGTGAGTAAAGGTGGTCCCAAACAAATGTAGTAGAAGTTGAAGGCACAGTGCTTCCTAGAGATTGCACTGGAGATTTGGATCAATACGTGGATGGTGGTATGGTCTCTCGAATGTAGTGAGGATCTCTGGTATGTCGCAAAGTCACTTGGTAATAATACTAAACATGGGGTTTTAGGCACTCTCTATGATTGCACGAAAAGTGAGAGTAGTTTAGATGGGGTTATAAAAATATTATAATGGCTCGAGATGGTTAGATTAGTTTTTGGGTGAGGTATGAAGAATAAATGAGAAGATGTTTAGAAAAAGGTGGTATGGGATATATCCGAATGAGGTAGAACATGGAATGAAATAGATAGTTAATAAATTAACCAAAGACACTAAAAACTACCAAGAAGGAATAACACTTACTTTTGGAATATAAGTAGAAAGAAGGTGATGATGACGGTGGTGAGTAAAGGTGGTCCCAAACAAATGTAGCGAAGTTGAAGGCACATTGCTTCCTAGAGATTGCACCGGAGATTTGGATCAATACGTGGATGGTTGGTATGGTCTCTGAATGTAGTGAGGATCTCGGTATGTCGCAAAGTCACTTGAGAACTTGTGAATGAGAATGCTAGATCACGAAAGCTAGATGAAAAGATTTAGAACCCGATCAATGAGTTAATATTTTATATTTATCCAAACCGATATAGTTGTTAGGTGACTCAAAGTGCTGGCGAGGAATAACTTGCATGAGTTAAGAAGAATTGGACTAACTTGCCAAAAATAGGGTTTTTCTCCCAAATTTTTGTGGTCTCTCGGCTTAGTCTAGGTCTTGAGTGTTGAATGGCATAAATTAGAGTGTGAAATTAGTTAGAGGATCAATAGGTGATGAATAGTTAGGGTTCGAAAGAGTCCCGAGTTGGTTAGGATAAGTCGAGACTTGGTCTACATTTATTAATAGGATAGGAATGGGTCTAGGATGAGGTGGCTTAGTGAGATGGATATTATTTTAACTAAGGTAATTAAAATAAATATCTCTATGATGATGAGGATTAATTTAATTATGGGTAATTAAATGTCTACTAATGTGTAGAAGGGTCATGGCTAGTTTTATGTGTCTAATTACTTAATTGAAAGGGGCTAGAAGGATTGTGACCAAAATTTGGTGTCTACATTATGATAGGAAACACTTTACAAAGATACAAAGGATCTTGTTAAGGATTTTGATCATTTACAAAGGAAAGAAAAGCCATAAAAAGGGATGAAATGCCTTTGTGCCCTATAACATTTGAGTTTTTTTAGAAGTGGGCCATAGATGTTTTTTGACCAATTGTGCTAGTTGCGTGACAAAAAGGAACACGATATATAATTACTTGCACTAATTACTTAAAAAGGTGGGTAGATGTTATGCTTACCAATGATTCTACAACTACTACAACTATGCACTTCTTATGTGAGAACATTATTAATAGGTATGTCAGCCCAATGAGCCTTTTAAGCGATAGGGGACCTCATTTTCTAAATGAAACCATCGAAATTTTTAGCAGAGTTCACAATAACTCATCAAAAGAAAACCACCTATCACCCACATGATAATTGAATGGAAGAAATATTTAATAAATTATTAGGACAGACCTTGACCAAGATATGTGATGTTGAATAAAGGATTGAGATGATAACGTATTAGCTCTACTTTGGGCATACGAGAACTACCTATAAGAGGTTGAAAAAGATAAAACTTTTCAGTTGGTGTTTGGCTCGAAGGAATATTTCCATTGAGTTCATGAGTTCATGTTAACATCTCTTTATATTACATATGCAGGATAATTTATAGATGATCAAGCAATACAAGATCACATTGAAAAGTTAATGTAATTAAATGAAGGATACAAAATTGTGCGATGCATCAAGAAGAAACAAAATGAAATAAAAAGGCTTGGTATGATAGTCACATCAGAATAAGTATTTTCTAGTTAGGGGATTGGTTCTTCTCTACGATTCCAATTTTTTCTACCACCTAGGAAAGTTGAGAGTGCATTGGTTATGATAATTTAAAGTGACCAAAATTCTAGAAACAAATGTATGTTAGTTACATGAACTTGATGAAACCATGTTTCCTTATTAATTTAATGGTTGTAGGTTGAATCCCTACTATAAATAAGATTATATTAAATTATGCTTGTAATAAGGAAATATTACCCTTTAGATTAGATTTCCCTTTCATTATTGTTCTTTTTTTTTTGTAATAAGTACATTTACGAGCAAGAGATGATATATATTTTGAACCATGATGCGTAGAGGAATGCACCTAATTTTAGCATGGGGTAGGAAGCAAAGAAATGATAGAACCCTCATGATGATGAATATAATGATGGTGATAGATTGTCTTGTTTAATAGTGTAAAAGGAAACTTGGTGTAAATGACAACATGTGGGATAGTGGGTAGGATTTCATGAGGTAGGTAGCGCATGAATAAAAGTTACTTTCCTTCTAGAACAAAGAAAGGACATGTGTAGAATATAGAGGAACTCATAAGAGGATTGACTACTTGGGAAAGTAGTTGTGTGGCATGGAGCAGTGTGCTTAAGACGATATACAACCTAGGAAGTAGTAGCACGTGAGAAGGTTATGCATGCCTTGTGTGGGAAGAAAATTTAAAAGGTCTAGATTTGGTCGAAAAGAGTGGGAAAAGATCACCTACTACTACCAACCACAATTAATTATTGAAAAAATTAAAAACCTATATTTATAGGTTTGAGCGATAGTCATAATTCACCTTTTGAACTAGTGTGATTTGAAGAGATTTGTGAATGAAGGTGATGATGACCTAAATCAACAAAAAACTAGTGTAAATAACTAGAGAGATCCTTGTATTTGGAAAAAGTGACACACATATAGTAGAGTGGAAGCTAAAGAGTGGTTTAGAAGAAGTGAAGTGAGAAGAAAACATGAGCTAGGGTTGTAGGGTTTTTGGAAGAAGTTACAAGACCAAGGCATGACGAAAGTGAGACGATACAAAGAAATAATTATAAATTTAGTGAATTAATGAATTAGGACTAGGGAGACACCAAGCAAGTGGTTGGAGAAGAAAAGGTTTTATTTAGGGCATGCGGGTTTGAGGATTTGAAGTTTGTGATTTATAGTAATTCACTTCAAGTTATGCAATATCACAAGTAAAGAAGGCACCCAAGTGAAGAAAAAAAATGAAGGATGCACCAAACGAGTTGTTCTCAAAGATTCCATACCCATATGAGGTGATTGTTGGGAAACCTTAGGCATGAAATTTATGGAAGTGAAAGATAAGTGAATACAATCACCACATGCACTGACATGAGATTGAAATAAAGAAAGATACAATGAGGGATTCATGCCAATATACTTGAAGTAGGTCAAATAGTGGTAGATGATAAAGTGCACAAGACCTTAGAGATTCTTGGAGTCTTTCAAATATTTAAATTACCACTTTTTGAGAAGCCCACATGGTTTTTTTAGTGGTTAATGTCATGAGTCCATGAGGAATATTTATGCTTTACAGATACGAGAATGTGCATCACTACACAGTTGATTGGTAGAGTTACTTGGATTATATGAATGGGAAAAATAAAGTATACTATATATGCATGATGAGGCAACAATAAAGGAAACATCCATTTCCATACATTACCCAAGGAAAAGTCACACATTCAATGTGAAAATTAGTTTTGACCATGGTACTAGAGTCATCGTGTTCCTTGTAAGTTGTAATCTTAGAGCCTTAGAGAGATGTAATAAGGTAAATAAAAAGTTATTGCATATTGTGTAAAAGATGATGTAAGGAAAAAATAAAAAAATGTCTATAAAAATAGATACCATTGTAGAAGAATATAGGACCCAAAATGACAAAATATAAAAATCACATGTGAGTCCATCTTGTTGTTCACTATTTTTGGGAGATTGGTGTTTCAATGGCCCATACGGGAAAGAATGGGAGGACCCCACTGTTGCGATCACCAATGAAGAGATTCACAAAGTATATATGTGATGAGACAATATCAAATGCATAGAAGGCATGCCTAGATGTATGGTATAAGAGAATTAACGATGCATTCAACAATTAATAACACATACATAGGGAGATACAAACATATTTTGATGGATAGGAATAATTTTTGTCATGCCAAACTTCTAACTTGTGTGGTTTCTCTTGATTAGTGGATAGATGGGGCATTAGAGAAAACTCTCATTTGCTTTTATAGATAGGTATATCAGAAGTGCGGTGAATAAAAAAGGACACACAATCCTTGAAATTTAGCACTAATAAGGTAAACATGGAGTACCATATTTTGCACAATACTTATGGCTATGTGACAAAGAATCATTAGGTAGAAACAATGGAATCTAATGGGATAGAACTGAATCCCATCATGAAGTTTGTGGTTAGAAAGGAAGCTTGTAGAGTTTACATCTACTTATGGCCAAAAGGATGGTAAAGTGATTGACATGTGTGACACAACTCTTACACCACCATCTTCAAGGAGAATGGTAACAAGGACACCAAGGAAGAAGCACGATCTGGAGTTCATACCAAAATAATATCAAGAAGAGGAAGAAGAAGAAGATGAGATAGAGTATCAACTCAACCACATAAATAATAAGAGGAGGAAATTAGAATGTTTATAAACCTCGGTCGTTCCCTTCCAAGAATACCTCTAGCAAGCATGGTTGAAACCAGGCATTCACCTAGTTTTGAAGAAGAAGAACAAGATGAAGAAACCATAAGGATAGAAGAGGATTCAAAGGAAAAGGAGAATCCTCATGTCATTCACATTGTGGAAGAGGAAGAGCTCACACATTCTGAACATGAGCAAGAAGATTATGAGTGTAAAGAATAGGAGCAGAGCACTAGCATGAGCATGAAAAGAGGAAGAGCATGAACATGAGTATGAGAAAGAGAAGGATAAGAAGAAACAAGAGAAAACAAAATCAAAACAAGTCATAGGAGAGCAAACTGGTCCTATGCACTATAATATTTCACATTAAACATTACGTGAGTAGCGTGCGGTGGGGACTAGGACCTAGATATTAATTAAGAAGGCCAAGAAGACATTCACCTCCTTTCTCTAGAATGAAATATATAGCTGAAACATCCAAAGTAATCTAGGAAATATTTCAAATTTATATGGAGGTTAAAGAGCTATATTAATGGGATATGCCAAAAAATAATAATCCCATGTCATGATGTGCAATACGATGTATTTTGCAATGCGGAATCACATGGAAGAGTTGGAATTTGAGTTGAGAAAGGATACCATGGATGAGTTGTAAGGGAGGAAGTACCCATCAATGACCCTTCAAGTTTTGGTTTCTTCAAAATATTGGACACATAGGTAAATAATTCAATAAAGGATCCACATTGGGAAAATCATAGGCCAATTTTGAGGAAGCAAGTAGGAAGAATAATAAGTTAGCCTTACAATTAAATAAGGCCAAAAAGAGTCTAGTATTTTATTTACCCACTCAATATCTATGCATCACGAGACACCTCATCCAAATAAGTATATATTTTCACCAAGCATAGGTAGCCACCATGTCCCTTCTTTGTTATGCCTATCACAAGGTTAACATATTTATAACAAAGATATCTAATTATGCATAAAGAGATAACTTAACCATGATGATTAAAAAACAAATATAATAAGGAAATAAATCATTCAAGAAGAACAACAACATTGATATTGCTAAATACTATCATGATCATAAGTTTATTTCATAACAATAGCTGATTGCAATAATGATTACAATAACTTAAGTAAGCTCATTCATAGGACCTATGTGCTCTCATAAAAATTCTGAAATTGATGACTACATAAAATTGAAACCCTCAAGAAGATGTAACTCACTCTTACACTTGTAGACTTTACCTTAACATAGGTGCACTACCTCTCTCTCTCTCTCTCTCTCTCTCTCTCTCTCTCTCTCTATATATATATATATATATATATATATATATATATATATATATATATATATATATATATATATATATATCAAGGTGGGGAATATCCCTTCACCACTTCATGCACCTTATTAATAATAGGCGTGTGTAAAAAAATAACATGCATTCTTTTTACATTCTATTCTTATATCATACTAACCTAAATATACTTGACTTTATTTAATACTATTATTAGCTCGAGTTGTGCATGTTCTTCTTCTATCTTTGTATGTGCCTTTTCCGAATATAGCTTCATTTTTGTGCGTCCCAAGCCATCATGATTTTCTCTATTTATAAACCTTATTTGGATGCCACTTCTTCTCTATTTTTCTAATTTTATTCGTGTCTTTAGAAAATTGGCTAAGTGCCGAAATCTATAAGCTCATGCACAAACCATCACATGCTAATCCTTCCTATGTGTGGGTACCCCTTCACGTACCCCTTGCATGTGGTTACAAACCTCTGCACGTAGGTAGTACTTATCCATTTTTCCTACTCAACATTACCCCACACTAAAATCATTTCCCATCCTCGGTAATGTTTTACCCAACATTTTCTCTCGAGGAATGACTAAATCAAAGAATATTCAAGAATAAAAAATATGGAAAAAATTACCATGAACAAAAGAATGACTTCTAAATTATCCGCAAGCTACTTCACGCTTCAAGTTTTTGGAGGAGCTTTAGTAACTCTACGCTTAATGAATATTTGAACTTATTCTACTCTACGAACTCATATGTGGCCTTTCTGGGCATGTCCCCTTTGGTGCCTACAATTTTTTCACGTGAAACTTCTTCCACTCTTCCCTTATGTTCCTTTATTAATACACTTATCTTTGCATTTAATCCCTCCAACAAATCCATACGTTCCAAAACCAAAAGTTGGATCTATTTGATCCAGAACTCCAATGTATCACTTATGGATTTTATTATCTCTTTCTATGCTGATCCTTATGTCATGACCTTTGTATGCTCAATCTTGTTTTTTGGTATGTTTTCCTATATTTCCTTGAGTTATACCTATTCTTTGGCCACACACACACTAATGATAGGGTCACTCTTCTGGCACCTATCAAAATCCAAATCAACCTTTCTACTTGGCCTCCCGATTTGTGTGAATACATCATTAATCTCTGCTATCTTGGCATCTATTACTACTTTATTCTTATCATTTTCATTGGCAAATTATTTTGTTGATGGCCTTACACCACTCTTTATGTTCAAGAGAAACATCCTAGCCAATTCCTAAAGGTATTCCATTTCATCATTGTAGTCAATCTGATCTTGGATTACTAAGGTAAGGCATGTGTTTATTATTTATTTCACCAATGTTCCTACACTTTCATGGGCCTTCTTTGTGTGTTGTTTCCCGCATTGATATCATCTTTCAAGATTTCTACTTCATGTTCTTTATTATTTTTATCTTCTACCATGGGACTCATGGGTGCCCCCTTATCAAGATTTCTGCGTATGAATTTTGTTATCAATTTATTTAAGGAGTTACATGCCTACTCATCAATCTTCCTTTTTCCATCAACAATCTTGTAACACTTTCTTGGTTGTTTATTCAACTCTAAGGTGGAGTAGGATCTTTACTAATTTCAAACTCTAGATCCTTCGCGTGTGTATGTATACTCCATGATAGCATCTTCTTTGTGCATGAGATCCCTCCTTCTTTATCCATTAGATCCCATATGAAAAACTTCTCTGTAGTTACTATAATTTGAAATATTGCTCTCAACACCTTCGTAGGATCATAAAAAAATACATATGTGGTGATTGGTGAGGTCTTCCTTTCCTTACTACTTTTTCCTTGATCTATTTTGGTTTCAGTTCTAGCACCCTTATCTTCCCTAATAACATATTAATCATTACACTCCTTATCTTCCATGGGCTCCTCTTGAGTGCTGCATATTTATTCTTCATGCATTGGTGTTTATTCCTGTGTGGGATTTTATGTTGTTCATTATCTTCTCCTTTCTCTAGGCTAGGATCTATGTCAACCAAGGGCTCTCTCTCATGTTCCCTGTATGGGTCACTCATTCCCTAAATCCTCTTCCAAATTTTAATCTAAGGTTTCTTCATCATCAAAGACCACTTGGGACCTTACACGCCCCTTCTTATTATTTATTGGACTCTCCTTAGCCAGTGAGAGGATATTATGCCCTCAATGTGCTTCCTTATTTTGTACTACATATATTTTCTACACCTATGATCAAGGGAAACATCCTCTTCTTATTCCTTTTATTCTTTAGGTGGGGAGTTCTCTTGGTTCCTCTTAGGTTGAGACATAGTGATTTTCTTCTCCATCAAACCCAGCATATCATTCCCCTTATTGTAATATTCATCATAGGTTTCAAGTACAAAGTGTATGGATATGTAGTTTCCATGTATGCGAGAACATGAATTATATCTAAAGGTGTTACGTAAAGTATGCGAATCCGAGTCCACCTTGTCAACATAAAAAAATAATACTTTGTGAATCCTTAATTCTATTCACTTCACAGTTGACTAAATACTTTGTTGTGAATGCAAATGATAGTTTACACCATGGCCCCATCTCTCCATTAGCCATCATGAACCTCACGAGGATAAATTTTTGCATTAATTCACACTTATCCTGGTCTCTAACATCTTTAGGTAGCTCATGTGGTATGTGTTATTCATTCTCAAAGGTTGCACACATTCTGAAGTACCATTTCTCTAATCATGCCTTGTACTTAATTATTAAATTCCCTTCGCATGTAAATTTTGCAAATTGAACCGTGGGGAATCGGATTACGTGATGGGTAGATCTACGTACCATCTTCTCGATCCATTGTGGACACAAAATTCCCCTAATACAATCAATAAAATCATCGAGACCTATGTGATCTTTTCTCCTTCACTTTTCTTCTCCTTCATCTCCTTAATGATTCCATTGGTGATAAACCGTGCACTGTTATACATTGTTTTATGTTCCATGTTATGCACAATATAGAGGAACTTCTTATAAACTTCCCCCATCTTTCTAGAGTGACGATTTTGTAACCGACTAGCCATGATTCTACCCTTGTTGTAGGTTTTGCGATCTTATCCACGTACATGGCATGACCTCCTCTATCATATTGAATTTTTTTCCCAATTCATCGATTCTCGTCTCATCACACAAATCCATATCTAGGTATTTTCTTGACTCCTAAATCCCTTTTACTTGCCAAATCGGATGAGGTGGGATCCTCATCCTTCTACACGAGAAGTAGAAGTAATCCTCGTGTATCCTTGACGGTAATCATTGGCGTAAGTTTTCAAGCCTCTTAAAATATGACAAATCAAAAAATTGTAATACCCATACCTTTTTGATACTCTTTCTCACCGAGTCATCCATAAATATCTGGTCTTTGAAATTCCTCTATGGTAATTCTCGTAGCATTCCTTGTTAAATATTACCTCATTCATTGGAGCCCTATGGTTAAACTCACATTTAACAACTCACATGCCTCGAGGTCCACTATTGTGCTATAATCACATTTATTGGGTATTACATTTTGATAAAAATTCTTTAGGTCAGTCCTCAAGCTCATACTTCTTTATTCTACCTTTTCACATTCCCTTAGGAGATGTTGAATTAGCCTTCTTGGGTACCATTTTGTTCTTTACTTAAATTTTTGGCCTAAGTGTTATTTCTCTACAAACACAAGCATATGTGCGTTAAACCATTATGTAGGAACACCCAAGCCATACGAACCCTAATCGCTCAATTTCCAATTCTTGCAAACCCTACTCCACCCATGATTCCCCTTTCACTCAAGATTTTCATAAGGAGCTCCATTCTTAAGTGATCTCGCACATTGCTTCGGTTTTCTTGTTTCTCAATTTACTCACTGTCATGCTTAGTTTATCAATTTCTTGGTTGCTTAATTCACTTCATATGTAAGGTAAAAATGAATCGCTATTCCCCTTTTTATATATTTCTCATACTCCATCGACTTGATTCTTAGTTTTTAAAATGATTTTCTTACTTTTATGTTTTAAAGTACTTTATCCATTTTTAAAACACCTTTTTCCTCTCAAGGTAGTTATTTCTTTCTACAACACTTTTCTTCTATGCATGCGAAGTCATAACTTTCTCGCGTGCCTACTACTATCCAAGCTTGTAGACATCCTTGTGTGTCTTTCCTTGTGCTAAAAACCATATCCCTCTACACTTTATACTTAGTACCATCTTCTAATGCTTCCTCCCTCACGTTACATTATGTGACCTCTTATTCAGATGGCTTCCAATCTAAGAAAATATTCTTCAAGTACCATCATCCTAACTACCCGTAACACCTTCTTTTTCCTTTCACATGTTCTCAATTCATATTCCCAAAGCACCTACCATTTATAAAATGTCACATACCCCTTTGTATCTACTCCAACATACTTCCCATCACCCGATTCTTCAACTTCACACAAAAACTATGCATGCTCATGTGTACATCATCTCAATCAGTAGTAATCATTCCTTACATGTGAACGCACTTATTACAAATAACAAGAAAAAAAAAATAAAACATGAAAGGAAATCTAATCTAAATAGGAAATACTACCTTATTATAAAGACAAAGACAATTTTTATAGTAGGGATTCTACCTGCTCTCATTAAAGTAATTGGGAAACATGGTGACATTCAACACCTATAATTAACATGTGCCTGATTCAAGTATCTTGGTTACAAAAAGGGTCCCAGGACAACTTTGGACCTTTAACTTTACTTGGGTGGCGTGTAAACTTCAATTCATCAATAAGGACCATATTTCCAACTGCAAAATACCTATTCTTGATGTGCCTATCATGCCATGACTTTTGATATAGATTTTTGATCTTCTCGAATCCAACGTGAAATGACATGCAACTAAACTAATTACATCAATTTCTCAATGTGCTCCTACACAAGTGTCTCATTAAAAAATCCACCTACACATGAAATATGTAGGGATGGTAGTAAAAATCCACGGTAGTATAGATTATGTGCCAAACATGAACTGAACTGAAAGGTGCGGCCTTGTTAAACCATTTATAGGTGTTTCTATATGCACAAAAACAACTGATACCTTTTTATTCCAATACTTTATTTGAACATCACATATCTTGGCCAATTTTTTTCCCCAATATATTTTTGGAAAACTCAATAGTGTCATTAGGTTGAGGGTGATAACGATTAGTCTTATGGAGTACCACCATAAAATCTGCTAATTTTTGTAGATTTTCTCATTCAAGAAATGAGTTCCTCTATCACTAGTCAAAATCAATGGATAACCGTACCTATTGATGATGTTTTCCCAAAGGAACCTCACTATTGTGGTTGCAGTATAATCCTTCATAGGTGTAAACTCTACCCACCTAGTAAAATAATTAGTACACGTGATAATGTATCGTGCCCAAGTCCCGTACATGGGTGTTGAAGTAGGTCCTACAAAATTAACAACCCACATATTATAAGGTTATGAACTCACGACAGGTATCCAAGGAATTTCATCTCTATTCTTAGGCTTGCCAATCCTCCAGTAGTGATCACATGCTTTGAAAACTACCTTGGTATAATTGTATAATGTATCCCACCATAAGCTAGCTAGAAAATATCTTATAGAAAGTTGGTTATGATGCATAATTTCCTTCGTAATACATCCATGATCTTCCTCCATAATATCCTCATGTTCATTCTCCAAAAACACTTGCACAAAACCTCTCGTCATAACCTTTTTTTAACAAATCACCTCCAATAATCTAGTATGGTGTTGCACATATAAAATTTTCTTGTTTTCCAATTTTTCATCCCTTCTCGTGTAAGTCCCATATGTAAAAATAATACTTTGTCCTTTAAATCTACTAGTGCACAGCTTTAACCTAAGTAACTATGCATTTCACATCATGTTTTCAATGCTATGTGCATCCTCCCTAGAGTTAATCCTTAATAAGTTATAAGGTCCAAAATTTCTCTTTCTTGGCTTGACTAAACCCCGAAATCAAAATCCTAAAAGCAAGTATCCAAAGAAGATGTGCCCTTGCAAAACAAGTTTATTGACCAAGTACTTCAATGCTATATGATCTGTATAAAAGATGAATGGGATGATCAACAACTACTACTGTTTGAATTTTTGAAGTGTGTAGATCATAGACAATGCCTTCTAATGTGTTGTAGTATAATTCTTATTTGGTGGTGTCAAATTTCTACTTGCAAAGCATATGGGATGATCCACACTAGCCTCACCTAATTTTTCCAAAGCTATGCCAATAGCCATGCCATAGGAATCCACATGTACATGGAAGGGTTTATTGTATGAAGGGAAGTGCAATACTTGTGCAAAGTGGTAAGATTATCCTTTAATGTTTCAAACACCTGATGGTGCACGTCACCCTAATAAAATTTTCTTTTGGCCTTGAGAAAATATTCTAGGGGCGTAACAATATTTTCATATCCACGCACTTAAATTTTATTGGTAGGATCTTCTAATCCAAAAATCGCTGCAATCTTCACATGGTCCACCGATAATCCATCCTTAAAAATAATGTCACTAAGAAAAGTTTCAAAGGGTGTAGAAAAGATACACTTCTTAGTGTTGAGAGAGATGCTTAACTTCCTACATCTATTAAACACAAGCCTTATATTATCAAAACATTCCTTTATTAACCCATAGATAGTCCAATCATATAGAAAAACCTACAAGAACTTGTGGATGAAGTCATGAAAATATTCAACCACTATGAACAAGAATACTTCTAGCACATTCTTCAATCTAAATGACATGACAATATCTCGTAAAACCTCCGCATTTTGTGGAGAATATGGTATTTTCTTAATCCTTATGCGTAATGCACACCTAGTGATAACTTGGGAACCCATTAGTGAAGGAATAAATTTCATGCCCTAAAACTCCCTCAAGTATATCTTCTATGAATGACCTAGGAAAAGGATTTATAAAATAGGAGACATTAAGTTCCATGTAATCTACACATATCGTGATCCACCCATTCTTCTTAATGGTGATCACCATGGGAGTGACTGACTCAAATTCCTCAATGGGTCCAATGATTCCAAAATTAAACATCTTATGAATTTCTTCTATCACCTTTATGTGTTGGTTCAGGGTTATCCTATTAGGAATATTCCAAAATGGTTTCGCTTCTTCTTTCAACTTAATATTCATAGCTCCCAATGAGCGATACAATCCTTTCAACTCATGGTAACCTCTTGGGAAAAACTCATACAAATTGTGTAAGAACTCAATGATATTTGCCACATCTTACTATGACCAGTAATCTCTAATGATAGCCTCTTTAGGCGCATCATTCACTATAATATTAACCTTTTTGGCCTTCATGGGAGCAAGGTATGCACATAAATTTTCATCTGAATTATCCATTACCTTACTTACACATTCTCTATGGATAAGATTGAGATTCTCTTCCTCTTCATCATCAATGAGGTATACCATCTTTCCTTTTTCTTTCTCTTTCCAGGTGCGGCCCAATTACATCTCTTCTATCTATAATGTATGTTTGCATACCTCGAGATCGGGTTCTATAAGTAACTGAAATATGTGATCCTTTTCTTTCACACTATCAACCAATGTGATCCACTTCATGATCTACAAAGCCTCATGTACTAGAGGTTTATTATAAAAATAATCAAAGGATGCAAATTTTTGTTTCTTTCTTGATCTCGGAATGCACATACCATGCTGTGTACATTTGCAAAAGTGGAGTAGAAATTATGTACCCACAGAGATGGTGGAAAAGAATCTTGGCCTTATGATCATTGTCTATAAAAGTTATGAACATGTACCAAAGATGGAGTCTTCCCATCATAATCATGTATAAGTGTCGGCATATTATTATGTGTAAACCTTGTCAAAAAGGTGATTCTCACTTCTTGATATCATAATAAGTTATCTCTATACGTTTAACACTAGCATGATCTTGTCTTTGTGCATGGTATAGATAGACATATTCCTTCTATCACCTTCAATAGACCACTGGTTCTCCAATGCGTGTAAGAAATATTCAAGAATTTATTCACTAGTGTACCTAGGTAACTAAGTTTTTCACATGTGCAGGATCATACGTGGCTTGATCATCCTAATGACTCTCCCCTTCATCTCATGCTTAACCATCTCATATGCACCAAGGGCTGAGTTGTCACAAGCAACACTATTAATATCACTAACATAGTGCACATATTCCCTCCGAATTACACCTTCCTTAGAGGGTTTCACAATCTTAGGATCTCACTTCTTACACGTGTATATTCTATTTAAATCTTCTTCACTCACCGGATAAACCTAGGGTGTAACCTTCACATCATCCAGGGGTATGATTACATGTTGATCCTTGGTCTCAATACTGATATATCAAGTTTTTAAGTGCAAGTAAACATTGTTTGCATAACACCAAGGATGCCTAAGTAGTATCGGAAAATTATCCACCTCATCCAATTAAAATAATTCCAAATCTCTAGTTAACATAGATCCTTTTAAAGCATCCTTTAATACCCCAATAGGCATAGATCTTGTCTTATTTACCATATAAAACACATTAGAAGATGTATGTAATGGCGGTCTTCCCATTTGGATCCATGCATGTAAAGTTAGGACATTCACCTCATCTTTGCTTGTGTCAATTAAAATATTGCTCACCAATCAATCATAAATCACTACATCCAGTGGAATATCCTTATCATACTCATGGTTATGTGGTGGTAAATTTCTATGGATTATCTTTCACTTGTGCAAAAATCCTAAGTATGGTATGTTCTCACACAACTATTCTCCTAAAAGTGGCATGATATTTTCTTGTCTCAAAGATCTTGCATATCTCCTTTAGGTCAAATACATCTTTCTCGTGGGAGCTCAATTTTCTTAGTACATTCCCTTTCACAATGCCCCTTTAGACATTGTATCTCACCCTAAAATTCTCTCGATCAATCCCATGGTCTCTTGATAGACCTCCTTGTGATGAGAAACATTTGGATACTTGGAGTGAATAATCTATTCTCTCCTAATGAGTAGTTTGGGTTTAAGAGGCTCACTCATGCATGCTTATTCTACATATATAGTGACACATATAGGATGCAACTAAGGATTAGGCATCTTCTTTAGCATCCATTATTGAGTCTTCGTGTGTACCTTAATCATTCCCCAGTGCCTTTTCCTTCTTATAATTCTTACACATGGGCTCATAAATATCTCAAAAGTCCTCCAGCTTTATGGTGTTTTCTATAATATACACATACCTAAATCTGGGACCCACAAGTGTAACACATCCCATGTGTAAATTAGCCTCTACATCTATGGCCTCTACTCCTCTATCCAACTCAGAATTGACCTTTGTTAAAATGTTCTTTAGTAGGTCGAGCTTACTACACACGAGAAATACTTTCTGTAGTGGTTTTTTCAACCCAATCTCACATTTTTTATGAATTTGGTCTATTAGCTGACAATCCTTCATATCATGAGTGTACATGTCATAGATCTTAAATTATATGGATAAATTCTTCATAATTATGTGCTATAAGAGTGGAAAATTATGGACATCATGGTTCTTGTGGAAAATATCAAAATATTGTAATAATGCATGCACAATACTACGTGGAAAGATATCCTTATTATTTCCTTCAATTTACAATTAATACACCATAACCCATTTTGTGTCTCATGCATCAAATTTACAAAGATCTTCTCCAATTTTGGCAATAGATGCTATCTCGCGCCTCTAAAAAAATCTTACTCGAGTATCATCACTCCCAACCACTTCAGTTTGCATAGCTTCTTCCAAGGCCTCACGTGGATCCTCATTTGTCTTATGAGATAAAGACCTTCAAACAGGGTGAAAACTCCTCCGATGAACCACCATGCGTGTTGACTTAGATAAATATCATAGGATAGTTTGGACAAGAGAGTTTTAAAACATACATCATACTTCCTCAAACTTTAAGAAAAATTTTAGCGCTAATACTATATTATTGAAACTATGGAATGTGGTACTCTACCAAAAATGCTACATACACAAAGCATCATAATCCAATGTATTCTTGTGTGGATCATACTTTCTATACCAAATATGCATGTGCCATTGAAGTGTGGTGGAAAATTGGTTTTCCTTTCTATGAGGAGCTATAATCCCCTTAGCTCTCAATAGTAGTTCACAATTATGCACATGCTCAACCGCATCCTCCACACCTCGGTACTATAGCAAGTGAAGAGACATCTCAAAGTAGACTTGAGGTGTTTGATGTTGTGGTTGATGATGTGGCATTTGATGAATTGGGTTTTTGGTCATTGCAGACCCTCTCTTGGGCTAGGACCAATCCCTAATTATCAACCCCCACTACGATTTCCTCAGTATGGTGGCTGACTTGAATCTCCTGAGCCTCCTGCACTGCTTACTACAGTATGAGGTCCCGTAGATGAACTTCCTTGTGTCTCAGTTGTGGTACTGAACTTGACACCCACTATTTTCACTGTCACATCACCTATAGTATTACTTCTAATGTACTATGTGCCAAAAATTTGTCTTGATGAGATGCCTATAAAATATCCCCCAAAATTACTTCCAAAACTAACATCTATTATGATTCCATGTGTGCGTTCTTAGTCTGTTGTGCTTCTTGAGGTGAACATAAAATATGACTACCTATATCTCCTTCCCAACATGGAGATGATTCCTTCTTTCCTTCACTATGATGTTTTTCAATAACTACCTATGAATTTGGAACACCTTCCGTAAGGGCTAGGTAGCTAATATGGGTTAGATTTATACACAGGGTCCTTGTTTATTCCTCCGATTCAATCTCATCTAAATCAAACAAGGTCTCTATACTACACTTCCCCAATGTAGGGAGACCATGATAATGTGGCTCCTCATCTTCCATAGGGGCTAAAAAATTCACTAATCATCATTCTTCTCAATATCAGCAATGACTCAAATACCCTTAGTCACGCTTCATTATACTTGATCCACCTTTCCTCTCTCTTCATTTCTTCCACTAGGTCCATGTCCATCCTTCTCCACACCTACTTCTACCCCTACACATAGTGGATATTCATCTAGTCATAGGTAATTTCTCTAGTCTTAATTCTATCATCACAATCTTGATAGATAATGGTATCATGCATATCAAGGATACTCTTTGCTCGCACAAGAAATTAAACTCTACTTCCTATGGATAGGAATATGTCAAATTTGTGTTCTCCAAAATACATTTGTACAACACACCTTCCCACCAACCGTCCATAACTCTAGTCCATGTTTTAGTTGAATAAAAAAGAATTTGATAATATTCCTACATCCAAACTCTATTCCTTGGGAAGAAAATTCTATTTGATGCATACGTTACCAACTACTTGGTACAAATCTAATGGGAAAAATATAAAAAGGCCCACTACAAGAAGTGATAATGGTTATCCTCCACCCACTTTCATGCATTAAAATTAGGTTCAAAGCTATATATTTGTGCAAACATGTCTTGGCCATCTTCTAACCAAATTTCAATACTCTTCAAGGACAATCGATATGCCATCTCGCATGCGACATCTTGGTAGACATTTTTAAAAGAGGTCCCAAAAATGGAACCAAAATTTAGTCTTTTATATACCCACTCAATAGCTATGTATGTTGGAACCTCATCCAAACAAGTCTATATGCTCACCCAAAGCACGCACAACCACCAAGTCCCTCCTTTGTTATGCCTATCAGAAGGTTAGCATGCATAATTACCATATTTATAACCAAGATATCCAATTATGCACAAAGAGATAAATAACCATGATGATTCGAAACAAATTTAATAAAGAAAAAATAATTCAATAAGAACAACACTAATATTCTGAATAATATCATGATCATAATTATATTTCATAACAAGTGATTACAATAACCTTGTAGATTGAGAAATAGGGGTGAAATTCTGATAAATTATATTAAACTCAATCAACCAGTTACAATAGATGGACTACAATACTTATAGGTATTGTACAAACCATGTGTCGATAAAATAAAGTTAGCACGAGTACAAGTAAAATTACAACACTTCCAAAGTACATCCGGGAAGTAACACTTAATTGAATACAAACAAATGATAAGTTGTAACTATGAAAAAATAATCCTACAACTATGGAATAAGGAAAATATGGTTTAGAAACCATATAACAATAATTAATTATCATAACATTCCATTTTTAATTGTGCATTGTCTCAAGGGATGAGGAGAGGAATTCTATGAACAACTTGAACTTGTCATGTGCAAGTGACTTCGTGAAGATTTATTCTCATTATTCAGTTGTTCAAAAAATTGAAGCTGAATGTTGTGCTTCAACACATGCTCATGTATGAAATGAACCTGTACCTCAATGTGATTTATTCTTTCATGAAATACTGGATTGCAAATAAGTTTGAGAATACCTTCATTGTATACATGGTGGTTAGTTTATCTTGTGGTATTCCAAGTCTTTCTAGTATGTAAGGTAGTCGAATCGATTCATAGATAGCTTCTCCTGTAGAACGATACTCATCTTCTATGGAAGATTGAGAAACAAAGTGTTGTTTCTTTCTTCCCCATGATATTGATCTAGATCCCATAAAAAATACAAATCCTGAAGTGGATTTTCTATCATCAATATTTCTGCATGATCTGAATTCGAATATCCTGAAAAGAATAATTTTTCATTCTTCTTGTATTCTAGACCAAGATCCATTGATCCTTTGAGATATCTCAAGATGTGCCTTGCTGCTTTCCAATGAAAAAATTGAGTTCCTACGTGAACATGGATAAATAGCTCACGACAAAGTTGATATCCGTGTATTGTAGGTAAGGTAAACAAGACTCCCAATCAACTACCGATAGAACGAGATAACTATAATTTGTTCTCCATAGGTGTAGCAATTGGTGTGTAATCCATCATCCTAAATTTCTCAAGTGTTGTCTTGGTATATTTCATTTAAGAAACAAAAATGTGATTCTCTTTTTGTCATACTTCTAATCTAATAAAATCATGCATTAGCCCAAGATCGGTCATGTCGAATGATCAATTAAGATATTTCTTCGTTGCATCGATCATCCTTACTGAACTTCCAATGATGACTAGATCTTTGACATAGACAATGAAAATCAAAATATCCCATTTGATTTTTGAGGTAAAGATTGGGATCATATGGATTTCTAAAAAATCCATGTTGTACGAGATGCTCATCAATTTTGATGTACCATGCCCAAGGTGTTTGTTTGAGGCCATACAAATATTTCTTGAGTCTATATACCTTTTCTTCTTAACCAAGTACAACATATCCCTCAGGTTGAGTCATATAGACTTCTTCTTGTAAATATTCATTCAAGAAGGCACTTTTTACGTCCATCTGATGGACTTTCCAACCAAACTATGTAGCTAGAGAAAATATCATCCTGATCATTTTGATCTTATCTGTGGGAGAAAATGTCTCCTCGTAGTCAATGCCTTCTTTTTGTGCATACCCCTTTTCTACTATTATTTCTTTATAATTTTCCATGGTCCCATCTTCTTTGTACTTAATTTTGAATATCCATCTGCATCCAATGGGTTTCTTCCTTGGATGAAGATCAACAAGCTTCCAAGTGTTATTTTTCATCAGTGATTGATATTTAGAGTCCATGGAATCTTTCCAACATATTTACCGTAGGGCTTCCTAGACTATAAAGGGCTCCTCAAATTCAATTAATCTAATCATCAAAGCAAATTAAACTTCTTCTCTTTCTTTACTATAAGTCCATGGTCTAAGGGTGGATGTATCGAGTGGGGCATTAATTCTTACATCTCGTAATGTGCTAGTACACCACTTGGGCATACACTGAACTGTTCCTTGCGGGTTGGTTCCATCTGATCAACACCATCATCCCCCTCTTCAATTTCATCATCTGTGGGAGCATCAAATTTAATTTTTACAACTGGTGAAAAATATACATCTAGTGAGTCTAGAGGAGGAGACTTTTCTTCCTTCTTCTCAAAAAACTCAACATCTATGGTGGTGTAAAATTTTCTGGTCTTCAGATCCATAGATTTGTACCCAAGAGTCTTTTCACTTTGTACCCAATGAAGATGAGTTTCTATAAATTCATGTCTAATTTATTTCTGTTGTTCTTGGGTATGTGTATGCCTTCTTTACACTGAATACTCGAGATGTGCAATAGTTGGTTTCCATTTTGACCATGATTCTTGTGGTGTTACTCCATCAAGAGCAATTGTTGGCACTCTGTTCAAGAAATAAACTCTGTCTTTGTTTCTTCTACCTAGAATATCTTTGCAATTCTCGGATTCATTGATCATACATCACATGATTTCCATGATAGTAAAATTTCTTCTCTCAATAACACCATTCTACTATAGTGTGTGTGGAGGAGGCATTTATCGACGAATCCCGTGAGTTTGATGGTAGTATTTGAACTCATCACTTTGGTGAATTCCCCCTTGATTTGAACGTAGAGTTATGATGTGACAACCAGTTTCATTCTCAAATGCTTCTTTGAAATTCTTGAAGGTTTCAAAATATTCACTTTTCTTGCAAAGACAAAAATCAACATTTTTCTTGAATAGTCGTAAACACAAAGCATGAAGTACTAGAACCGATAATGACTTAGTTGTATCGGATAGCAAATATTGGTATGAACCAGGTCAATCTTGCCACGAGCTCTAAATTTACTCTTCCGGAATGAGGTTCGTCTTTGTTTTCCTATTAGGTAGTGAGGACACTTGTGTGTATCCTTGTAAAGAGATGGTAGCCCATATACCATATTACGCCGGTAAAGTGTCTCAAGATACTTGAAACTTACATGACCAACTCCCTAATGCCACAAATAAGCTGAGGTAGAGTTCTTAGCCACAAGTGCTTGATCGTCTCTATGAAAAAAATCAAGTTAGAACATGCATCCCACATTGGAGGCTTTTGCAACTATTTTCGAGCCTCATGATTTGTCTCGAATCAAACACGTTTTCTTTCAGAATGAGTATAAAAATAAATTTTTAGGTTGTGATCTAGGAGTTGACTTATTGAAAGTAGATTCTTTGTCAATCTATTGACATATAAGACACTAGATACTCTGCATTGCGTGAACCAAGGGGTAGAGATATGTTCCCAATCCCATGAATCGTATATGAAGAATCATCTCCCAACAAAACATGATTTTTTGATGGCATGTATCTCATTGAAGTAAACTAATCTCTTTGGCTGGTCATGTGTTTAGTGGCTCTTGAATCAACATACCAGACATCACTAGATGACGTGGATGGTTCACTTGATTGAGTAGTTTACAAGAAGTCTTCATTATCCGAATGTTCTTATTACTCAACAATATTTCCTCACGATGGGGTCTTCTTTTCTAGTTCCCCTTTTCTACCCATGATAGTGGTTAGAATTTCCCTTGTAAGATCATTATTTTACAGTCCATGGTTGCTTGACGAACCTTTCTCGGTAAGTATTATACCAACATTCTTTTAAGTCATGTCCTTTTTACAAATTGGACATTGCTTCTTTTGTTGTCTATCCCCATGATACTAATTCTGATGTTGGGAATTTCGATAGGAATTATGTTTTCCTTGATCTTTTCCTTTCCATTTATGATGTGAAGAAAGTGCTTTCTCCTCTTCATCATCCTTATTGTGCATTGCTTCCTCTTGTTGCAGTAGGTTTACCAATTTGTAAAAACTAATTATCATATCTGACAAGTTTAGTGTTATTACAAAAATGTGGTATGAAGAAGGAAGTGCTCTCGAGAAAAATGGGAATGAGAGCATCATCTTTGACCACTTATCCTAGGGCTAGAAGTGAATCCCTCAAATCAGTAAATTTTCATAAGAAAGGTTTGATTTTCTCATTTTGTTTGAACTTCAAAGTGTGTGTAATCGACTCTGCAAATTCATAATAACATTCTTGTTTTTAGGCCTCACACACCATGATCAACTTATCCCATGCATCTTTGGCTATTGTGGCATCGTGAATATGGGGTTACACATCGTCAAACACTTCAAACAAGATTATGAGTTTGGATTTCTGATGTGCTCTATCAAATTGTCATTGTTGTGCTATATCAGTAGTTGATTTGGTCATAGTACCACTCACAATAGGCCGATCTCTTCAAACTCAAGCTATGTCTTGATTTTTATCTTCTATGCAACATAGTTGTTTCCTCTAAGTAGTTGTGAATCCGAAGAAAATTTTTGGGAGCATTTGTGCCCATTTTGCGTAAAAACACCGATAGGGTTTGGCTCTTATCACTCTAGGTATAAGGTCTCCTAATCTATATACCACCAAATCGATATCTTGATCCTTTCTATATGCATGCCCTTCGATATAACCATTGGTACGTGGAAGAATCTCACCCTTTCTATATACTCGACAAGATGTGAAAGAGGTGTTAACATATGTGAAAAAATTCAATATGTGGTACCAAGATAGTACTGAAAGGGGTCTATGAAATTATTGACACCGGCTCAAATAAATATCCTCATATACCCAAGTAACTTCGCTATATATTTGGATAATTTCTTAGTCCGATTTATGTCATGCAATCATTCACGATGGTTGGGATGGCTCATAGTGTGTGCACTTTGTGACCTTATTATTCCCCATTGATTTAAAGGGTCGATGCCCGACAACGTTGTTACATCTATATTATGAGTTAATTACACTAGAAATCATGACAAATTTACCCGTAAGTGCTTCCCGGAGGCATTTTATATACTTGAATCACCGTGAATGAGATCTAGGATCTCGTGAGTGTTTCAAAAAAATTAACTTCAAATTTCTGCAAGTTTATGAGAAGTTACAATATTTTCAGTTGACTATGGCAACTCAAATTAGTATAATATATTGAAACATTCAATTACATTAAAAATTTAGAAAAAAATTGAATGGTAGGATTTTTTTTTTTTTTGCAGAACCCTGTGGCCACCGGAGCCCAATACGACCCTCAATGCAAAAATCGTTAAAAGTGGCCCAAAATTAAGTTTTTAGATAGACTTCCTTTTGTAATTTTTTCCTAAAATAAAAAAATAGGCTTAATAGGAGAATGTTTTTACCCTAATTAGGGTTTTCTCGGTAAAATATTTGAGGCTCTTTTAGCTATAACTAGCTATTTAGAGGTGGGGTTTCCACCAAATTTACCTCCGTGTTTGGAGGTTTCACCATATTTGCCTCTAGATTTCAAATGATTTAAAAATAATGTTCCATGTGGGGGTCGATCTAAGAACCTCACACATCTATTCTCTTTTGACTATCCACCTTGGAGTTCTATGTGCTATGCATATTATTTAAAACAATGTTTTTTTAATGAAAATTAAAAAAATGACCTTTTGGAAATAATGATGAGGCGAGATGGAGCTCCATGTGGTCTCGTATACATGGAGGAGTGGTTTCGTAGAAGGAGGATTAGGTTTTTACCCGCATAGAAACCAGATCTACACTACTTTTTATTTGTTTATCCGTAGTTTTAATTGATACGCTACCTATTTTTAACTATTTCTTTATGCGAGCCACATTGTATTGTCTCCATTTTTTTATCATGATGCCTCTACAATTGGTTTATGTAGGTCCAATGTTTGAGCTTCACACATTTGCATTATTTTATTGATATCTATACGTAGGTTATAGGCTATATAAGACCTTTTCTTCACTATTATTTTAACACGGGTTATGTTTGTGAAATGCCTTATATAGTTTGAGCTCGCCGCTATTTTGTTTTATCCACTTTGTATTTTATTTTATTTTCCTTTTATTGTCATTTGTTTCTTTAGGTTGTGTAGCATTGTGTTGGGGATGGCCTAGTTGATCCAAGAGTCAATTACAACTTGAATTATAGAATCTCCAATGCATTTTGACAGGTTGTTGATTATAGGCAACAAACCGAGGAACCGATGGAAGGAGGCACAGTGGGACGGTTGCACCAAATTCTGACTTCTACAAAGTCGATCCACACTTGTATTGAATGTGTTACCATTGCATGTTGAATGAAGAAATGCCAATGTACACACTATTTTACCACTCGATGTGATACAACTCGGTGGGTAGCTCTTTCTACCAAATTTCAAATGTTGAAAACCTTGATTTCTTTCAATGTGGAATCGACCATGAATGGGCTTGGTGGATTCAATGCAACATGCTCACCTTAAATGCCAATGTAAAACAAACCAAGTCTTTTACAAATGCAACTTAGGAAAAAAATATTTTTTAAAATATGATTGCTATAAACCGTAAAAATGCTCCAAAAGAAAATTTACATGGTGTAGAGAGCACTAAGGTAATTTTATTTTTTTCTTTATCGTTTACCTTGAAATCACAAAAGAGGTTGTGAGTCCGCACGGAGGTTTGGGAAGCTGCTGGAGGTAGCACTAGCTCTCTATTGTTGTAGATTTCTTCTCCATAATTTCTCCTTCCTCTGCAAACTTTCTCCAACCTTGTCAGGGGCTTCAAATTGCTCTGGTACCAAATGTAGATTGAGCAACAGGGGTGGAAGCCTGATAAATTATATTAAATTTAATCAAACAAGTTATAATGGATGGACTGTAATACTTATAGGTGTTGTACAGTCATGTGTAGATAAAAAAAGGTTGCATAAGTACAACTGAAATTACAAAAGCTTCCAAAATACATCCGGGAAGCAACAATTAATTTAATACAAACAAATGATAAGTTGTAACTATGCAACAAATAATCCTATGACTATGGAATAAGACAAATATGGTTTAAAAACCATATAACAATAATAATTAATTATAAAATGCATAATTAATTATCCTAACAAACCTCGAAGTAAAATCATGCATAGGACTGTGTGCACTCATGAAAAATCCAAAATCCAAAATCCATGAACACATAACATTGAAACCCTTAAGAAGCTCTAACTTTTTCATACACTTACAAAATTTCCATTAACATAGTTTCACTACCTATATCTAAGGGTGTGAAATTTCCTTTCACCGCTTTATGCACCTTCCTAATAGTAGGCATACATATAAATATTATCCCGCATGATTTTTCCATTTTATGCTAATAATAGATTAACCCAAATATACATGAATTTATTTAGTCCTATTATTAGCTCAACTTGTCCATGCTCTTATGATCTCTCTCTATGTTACTTTTCCACATATATCTTCCTCTGTAATACGTCTCAAGCCATATTTATTTTGTGGATTTATAATTTTATAATTTTAGCCATGTATCTAGAAAATTGACTAAGTCCCATACTCTTTCTTCTCATGGGTGAACCTTGGCACACTGATACTTCTTATGTGTGTGTGTGTGTGTGTGTGTGTGCCCATTCACGCACCCCCTTACACACGGTTATAAACCTTCACACATAGCTAGTACTTTCCATTTCCCCCTCTCAACAAAGAGGTTGGATGATGTAATTATTAAGGTAAGTGAACTGATGAATAACATCACACACTCATTTGGTAAGGTAATTATGTAGGTCAATGTTAAAGGAAACATGGAAATTGACAACTTGGAAGAGTTGGTCAATATTTAATTGATAAAGACCAATAGAGCAGTTGAACAGATGGTAGATGAAATGGCGATGGAGAACCAGGAACTATTGAAAAAATAATCAAATAAAATTAAGAGCTCGTGTAGAAGTAAAGGAGGATGCATAGAAGGAAGAGAAAATCTTCATCGGGTTCAAGGATACCTCAATTTTAGACATACACCTTATATAAGAGGAAGTGGGAATGATTCACCTCAAGATCTCATTGTATATAGAGGATAAATAAATGCACATGAAAGTTTAAAAGATGTATAGGACATGAAGAAGCCTATAAAATATTAGCGTGATAAACTAGAGGGAAATCTAGGAGAGTTGGAGGATATGGTGATGAATGGGGTAGATGTCCTGGAAGAACTAGCTTCTGAATGGAACATCATTTCAAAGTAATTATAGGAGAAGTAATGAGGACATACCCTATAGATCATACCAAATATTTCTAGAATCATTTCTAGGAATGTCAATTAAGATACTCTAGGAATGAAAAGGGCTTGAAGAAGCCATCATCAAAGAATTCCCGAACTCCTATGAGACTCCATAAGCCTAATTTTGGGTCACCTAAGGGTATACATTCTTTATACATATTATTTATTCATACATTCTTTGTTCAACATTTTTTGGGGTATTTCCCACATTTTCAACTAGGATTATTTATTCCTTTATTCATTGATTAATGTATTGCCCAGATTGAACAATTTGCCTAGTGTGGGTTAATGTTGGGCCAAGAAATAGACTAAGTATGAGACATGAACGAAGTTCAAAGGATATGCACAAGGGTGCACAAGGAAGCATGATAAAATTATTTGTAAGGGTTTGAACAAGTTATCGGAAGGATGCATAGGAGAAATGAAGAAGCACGGGTGAAGGGTTAGATGCGAAGGACAACTAAGCTAGGATTTAGCTAGATTTCCAAGGTAGGTTAAAAATAGGAATAATCACAGGTTAATGTGATTCTCAAGGAAAATCCAAAACTAAAAAAGAATGGATACAACACATTTATGGTAAATAATAAAATTTAATCATTCATGAAGAAGGAATGTCTATTTATAACACTTGTGACAAAATCTATTTATAACACACATGATAAAGATGTAGCTTCTAGAAATAAAACAAGATGCTTATAGAGAACCACATGCTAGGCATATAAATATAGGAAGTGCGAGTTGTAAAAGCATGCAAGCTATGTATAGGAGTGGTGTAAGTTTATATTAAAGAATGTAAGCATTGAAGGATAAGTTCCCTCCCTATATTTATGTGTAAATATCCATGTAAGAGGTCGGTCCATGAGTGAGAACTGTCATTTCAAGTATTGATAGATTCCTTCCTTTTGCATGAGACTGTATAGTGATGGGATATGCCTTTGAATATTGAACAGAATCATGGGTATGATGAGTATGAATGTATTTTTGGATGATGATCAATTATATCTATGAATATTATAATAATTCATGTTCTTTATAGGATATATTTGCATGTTATGTTAGCCATGAATATAGGAAATCACATGAATACATATTGGCAATCAAACACAAGGTGGGATATGGTATAGTTACACATGCTTAAGGTGAGCACTTAGGATATAACTGGGTTATGTGCCATTACATCCAAAAATGTTTTGTTGAAACTATACTTTAGCGCGACATGACACAATTTATGGAATGTTTTAAAGGTTTTTGTATCAAAGATATGAAGGATTAAATATTGGGAGGGATCATGTCAAAACTAATTATAATAAGTGTTTTTTTTTTTAAGGGAAAATAGTTTTGAAGGGACTATACCCTGTATATAGAAGGGCTCAAAATCCAGATAGAAAAATGAGAGAAGTAGCCCAGAGAGGGGCAAAATAGCCAACCAAGAAGGCTCAACAGCCAGAAATTACAATAAAGGTGAAAAGTGGATCAAAACGTACAGAGATCCAGAACTACGAAGACAAGATCAAAAAGAAACCAAAAGAGAAACAGAAAAGCGAGCTCCGCCAAAAATAGCTCCATAACCACCCGACGACAAATTGTGTCGGCCAAAAACTACAAAGACAACAGACCCACTACTTGATGGCTGCAAAGTGACATGAAAAAGGCAATGGCCATGGCCTGAGAGGGGTCCTTCATGTCAGCTTGGGAGATTGCAATGTCCCTATTCTCCTTAGGGCCCCATATGTCTTCATTGATTCCACTTAAACTGCAAACGCTGTGGACATGTTGTTCAATGAAGTTATAGATGCTTTTGAGGGCAGATAAAATACAGTCATTGTGGCTTTTGGCATTCCCAAGACATCTCCATCAAATTCGCCAAGGGTTGGAAGAACAAAATTGTAAAGTATAGTAACATGAAAATGGAAATTACAGAAGAGCTCATAGCTCAGATCACGGGTCTTAGCACGGAAGGCACAAATAGTATTTGGAGGAATTCATTTATCATTTTTATAATTGATATTAGAGAAAAAAAATGAGATTATTCGATTTAAGTGATTTCACCGACAATGGAAAGAGTGAGGAAAAGGATGAGGTGGTCGATATGGGTTACACGATGATGAAAATATCGGGGTAGGTTTATTTTTACATTAGGAAAGGGTAATTAGGATCAAAATGGAAAAATGTATGTTGAGGAAAATTGATGTAGAATATTTTTCCAAGAAGTTAGTTAAAACGTAAATCAAGTAGAGGTCGAGTTAGGTATGGGAGAATTTTATAGGTTCCATAGAGGAACCTTTTATGGAGATAAGTGGATGTATCTTGGATTTCAAATTTATTAAGATAATTATGTGCATTGGATGTGATACAATTATAAGGAATTTTTTCGGAGGCATTATGTAAATGGTGGGATCTTGTTGGATCTAGATTTGATATATATGTTATTAGGAGACTAGGAGTTTAGGTCTAACACTTTCAAGTGAATGGTTAGAGGATAGACTATAAATTCCCCAAATGATATTACAAGATGTGCATCTTATTATTTTGCTAGAAATTTGGGGTGTTTGGATGTTTTGTGATGTTTCATTGGCTTTAACATAGTGAGGCATAAGTAGTGATGATCCTCATCCCATATCATTGATGATCAAATTTTGTGGTGTATTTACTACTCAATTTTTTTATAGATAGAAGGATATTATTAGTATGGGTGTGGCACATATCTTGTTCCATGAGGAAAATGGAGTAGAAAAATTATTTATGATTTTGGCATGTAGGGATGTACTAGAGTTTGGGATATAGGTTAGTTGGGGGAGTACCACATGGGGTAAACTAGTGATGATTTATACAATATTCAAGTGTGGTAGTAAAGGAAAGTGAAACCCATTATAATTTTTTAACATAAATTTATGATTAGTTTTTGATGTATAGGCCTATGGGGAAATCACTACATGTCGCCAGGATTCCCCAAGGATTATACAATAGAATTATATGCATTTGATTAATTCACATTTTGTTTGATTTCTATAGATAGTTAATAGATAAATGGCCTAGTTGGCCATTGGCAAGACTATCCAATGTGACATTAGAGATCACTGATCATGTGTGGTGGCTAAAGAAAAGCACAATGGATAGTGGGTAATTTAACTTTAGACACCCAAATCATGTTTTATCTATACCTCTCCTAGAGTATCAATAATGACACAATAAAGAGAGAGGAGGGAAGGAATAGAAAGAGGTATTTGTACAACCATTAAGACCACAATAAGTTAGGTGTGCTCCATAGATGGGTTCCAAGATGAAGTGATATAGGGAAACATGAGGATTAGAAGGACCTTAGATGATAGAGGAGGGAAATAATCAAAATATATAGGATGTCACTGAGGAAGAGAGAATAGAGAGACCCATGAGCGGTATAACAAGTGGTGGTAACATATAGTTATGGTAGGATAGGTTCCTAGATTGTGCTATATATGATGCTAGGATGAGGGGTATAAATTTATATAAACCTTGTATGATATTAAGAAATCGTTAATGTGCACATATAAGTAAATAAATACAAAGTAAAGAAATTGAAATCATAACACATTATCATAGTATTTAATGTAGAAAACCCCGAGTGGGGTAAAAAACCATGAAGAAAGTTTCCATATATTTAGAAAAATTTCACCCAATCCAGTAACTCCCTTCCTCACTTCTGCTCCATGTTTTTAATGCATAATTACATAATGATCCAAATATGACCTATAGCCATATTTAAATAACTCAAAGGTTTATGAACTTATTAAGTGACGGGAGCACCCCGATCTAATATTTAGTTAATAAATAACTAACAACCTAATATATAGTTTATATTAAATAATAAATAATAACTTATATTCTATATTATTTAACTATAAACTAAATACTATGATCACTTAATATTATAATTCTAACAATCCCCTTAATATTAAGTGGGGATCCATATGCCAATATTACATGTTTATACAACAGGGTTTATAAATCCATAAACCACAAAAGGTTTATGCTAGGATATGCCTTTTTGAAGGAATTATAACATGTTCATCATGTTTAACTTACCTTTGCTAAAAAAGAATTTTGAATCCATAAATCAGAAGTATGATTTAGGCTAAGCATGATTTGTGAGACTTCATCCCACCATTTCTCATAGAAAATTTTTAAAACCACATTTCTAGGAGTCTTTTATAACAAAAGGACCTCCTTTATAAATAAACGAAACACACTGGACTATATACCGTAAACTCTATCAATTTACATTGACCATAAAATATATTATACCAATTATATATACCCAAGAATAAGTATAGAGGAGAAGGAGTCAACAATGATCGACCATTAGGAGGAAACATTTCCATGCACACTCCCCTTAATATATAGTTTGAAATACCAATCATTGAACACAACTTGTAGTATTTTATAGAATACAACAGCTCGTAAATTTATCTACAATATAATATTTAGTTTTGTAGTATATGAGATCTTTATCACCGTAGAGAACCTTCTCTCGGATAACATGCATATAAATTTCAATATTCTTCGTTCTCTGATGTTGAACTAGATTAAAGAGCAATACAACTTTGAGAACCACATAGAAGACGAATACTCCATTTATCTTCCATGCGTATCTATTCTAACAGATTGTTTTAGCTACATAACATCTTTGCTGGTTTCATTGCACTTCTCTTCTCTACCTCAGTAGAAGAGATGGAGAATGTTGGTTTCTTTTTCCATTTTAAGTAATGGTTCCTGCACCAAACAAACTTCAACAAATATCTTATATATTTAATATCTAACACAACATCTATATGGTTAGTGTTAGGAAATAATTAATTTAGTGCTCACATTAATAAGAAAATATATTTATATTGAATGCAATAATATTGTAATACGTGAACTTGTTAATAAACAACTCACCTAAATAGGAGTTTAGTGAGATATTTAAGGAGAGTATGTTATGAGTGGTTATAGGAGAGGTTATAGCTAACTCCTATATTTTAGGAAAGCTATTTCCTATATAAATGGTTGTGTGTAATATGAAATATCAATTGAATATCAATACAAAGAATATTATATTGTGTGTGTAAAATGCTTTCAGTCTGATCCAAATCAATATTTGGTATCAGAGCGATCATATGTCTATTCTTGAGATCTAGAATATAAAAATTGAGAGGCCATTGCATAGTATCTTTTTAAGCATAGGGATCTGTACAAATCAAAGAAGTCTAGTCAAATTTACATTGACGGACCTGTGTATTGTTACAACTCGTGGATCAATTCTATACACAGTTATGGATCAGGCGTGATGTAGGTGTATGCGACATGATGTTGGTCTACAATGGCGAATAGATAATTCACACAACTATTATTTGATTAGTGTATTAAACACCTGGTCATACTGTCGTGTGACTTGCACTCTCAGGTGGCGCTCTATGTGAAAATTACATCAAACAAATTTCATCACATTTCTTCCTTGTGTCTTTCTCTACAGAGTGTTTAGCTTGTTTTCCACTACCATTGGATCTCAAAGCTCAGAGTTTGCAATGTGTACCAGTCATTTGAATCTAACACCTCTGAATGTGATAAAACATTAACCAATCATGACTGTCATGAGTAGCTCCATATCTGTATTCAATCGATGAGTGTAGATCTACATACATTGGAAATTGGGAAATACCATGTATGTACGCAGCCATGCACATTCACCATGCCATTGAGAAGTCAAAGGAACTATACTTAGGCCTACGTCCCTATCTTCTTGGATCATTTTATGAGAAATTAGTGCAGATCTACTTGGTGTCCAAGATCAACTTCCTACATGTCATGAAGTCCCTCTTCTCTGGTTGCTTCACTATTCTATATCAACACGTGGCTTCAAAAAATCTTCCTCCAATCCATACACATAAAAGGTTTGATTACAATGTGTTGGTTTAATCAATACTAATTTTTGGCTTCTGTGGCGTCATTTTGTCTATTTTAGTTTTTATTTTCAGTCTATCTGTAGTTTCGTCCCATTTAATGCAAAAAGAGTCGGTCATATACTCATTCCCATAGCATTAAAGTGGAGCCCACACTCAATGTTTGTTTCGAGTCGAGTCTATGAGTGTCTACTTAGTCAAGTAAATTTTTATGTTCTATAGTTTTAGAGTTATGTTTAAAAAATAAAAAACCGTGTCATCAATAATTTCAAAATGTTGATTATGTTTCAAGTCACTATCTTGTCACTAGTTGGTTGTCAAAAATTTTTCAAATTCAGTTTATGAGTGCTTTTTCCACTAAATTTGTTTAATTATTAAATTAGTCAATAGTGTCATTAAGTAGGTTATTGCATTATTATTTTTATGTGTTAGTTGTTATTTCGTCAAAATTTAATGTTGTAAGAGTCATGTTAGTGTCAAAAGTTACAATTCATGTTATTATAGTGTTGTGTTGTGTCAAAATTGAGTCATTGTAAAAATTGTAAAAGAAAATTGCCTTACAAATGCATTTTCGGTGGAATATGACTTTTGAGTAAGGTATGTAACCATTGATCCTCAAAAGCAAAAATCCCTGAGCTAATAACATGATTCTAGAGGATGGAGGAAAACAAAGGTTGGAGGTTATTCAACGACCTCTCGTCGATCGCGAATGACAAGGATGTTTCATCTGTGGTGACATTTATGTAGTGTGGGTATGTGCATTCGGTTGGGTGAGTATTTACAACATTCAATAATTGGAAAGTTCACATTGAGGAGGGAACATGATCCAATGTTCCATTTCCATTATTTCTGGTTTTTTCTATGTATGTACGAGAAACATATTTGAACATAATTTCCTATGTTATTCCTTGCAGTGAGATGTGATGAGGGCTGAGAATAGTAATTGGCATATCATGATGTGGTTATAGGAAAACCACTTGAAAACCTACATTTGTGGTTTGTGGTAAACCAATAACAAAACCACCATTCTTGGTTGTTGGTAATCCATTTGAAAAATCATCACCTTGTGGTTTGTGGTAAACCAATTGCAAAACCACCATTCTTGGTTTTTGGTCAATCATTTGTAAAACCATCCTTGGTTTGTGACCATCCTTTGAAAATCACCAAATCATGAGAATGTGCTATTACAAAGCTAGGTTTTCCCAGGGTTCGCACTAAGGGGGAGGGGGTGGAATGTTAGGAAATAATTAATTTAGTGCTCACATTAATGAGAAAATATATTTATATTTAATGCAATAATATTGTAATACGTGAATTTGTTAATAAACAACTCACATAAATGGGAGTTTAGCAAGATATTTAAGGAGAGTATGTTATGAGTGGTTATAGGAGAGGTTATAGATAACTCGTATATTTTAGGAAATCTATTTCCTATATAAATGGTTGTGTGTAATATAAAAGATCAATTGAATATCAATACAAACAATATTATATTATGTGTGTAAAATGCTTTTAGTCTAATCCAAATTAATAGTTAGAGTCATAATATCCATATAGACATCATAATAAGCATATAAATATAAATCATTATTGATTTGAATTTTAATCATTTGTAAAAGTTAAACACTAGTTTTATAATAACTAACATAACAAAATGTTTAACAGCTAACCATGTTAAAATATGTTGAAAAATTTCAACATATTACTCTTGTAAAATATATATTAGATGCAATCAATATTGGACATCTCTAATAAGAACACAAATGCGTCCCCAAGTGACACTTGATATGGAGATAATAATATTTTTAGTAATAACATACTAATTATAAAAGTTAAAAATGTTTTATCAATAACATATATATCTTCATTATCTATTATAAGCCATTGAAAATGTGATAAGACCGATAGATAAGATATTCGAAAAAATCACCAAATCATGCAAGAAATATAAATAACTAGATATTGATTTCAAATTAATTAAAATTTATCAAAATACAAACGGGAGGTTTTGTTCACTTAAAATATTGAACACAAAAACTCCTTTAAAATTTACAAAATCGCAACTCTTTGTCGAATAAACCATGATTATTATGATAATTTGTATGATCAACTTTTCAATAATAAATTAGCTAGATTATCCCCCTTTCTTTGTTTAAACAACGCCAGTCATATTTCGATGGATTTACATCAAGAAAGGACATGTTAAACAAGTATTCTAGATATAAAATATATTAGTTTGAAAATAACATTGATTTATCAAAATGTGAGTGATTTTTTTACGCTTTTACATGAAAATGACAACTAGTCATCGTGTTGTAAAAATATCATTTCAAAATAACTGATTCCATTATTTAACTACTTTTCTCAACAAGAAAAAAATTATGATTACTTTATATTTTTGAAAAAGAAACAAAACAATAATAGTTTGTATTAAATTTTTTTGGAGCTCTTGCTACTTTATTGTTTGAGATATCTATCAACTAGGCCAATTTGGTGTAACAAACTCCGTCGATTTTATGTTTTATATGCCATTTCATATATTATTCACTTGGCACATTATTCACTTCAAGATACTTATACCAACTTTCCAATTTTATAATATTAATCACATTTCAACTTGCAATTTAAACCGAATCATATTAACCAAGTCAATCTTAATGAACCATCTTAATGAGCTAAATAAGCACACACACCAAGCTGCTTAAAAATGCACGAAGATCACATGACCTAGAGGGTGATCCATGTGGACGAGCCAATCCCTTAAGGGATTTGAAAAAAATGGAGTGGTGGTGTGACTAAAGTCACACCACCCTCCCTTTCTACAAAGTATTTTAAATCCTTATCCATTCCATAATCATCCCCATGTGGGACTAAACCATCCCAAATACAAATGCGGGGGTCTCGTGCAATGAATAATCCCATGACACATGAAGGGATGTGGTCCGTGGAGGGGGAATTTAGGGGTACGTGGCATACCGAGAGTGGAGGATGTGAACTAGTGCGCAGACCCAAGCCACTTGGCGCAAGGAGAGGAGGGGTTGCATTAGGATATGTTTATGATATAAAATATAGGATATAATTGAATGGGGCCACATAAGGTTTGATTTATAATGTGGCCCTTGGTAGACATATAGGTTTTATGTATAATTTATAAACTATAGAAATACCCATATAAGTAAATATATACATATATATTTTTATATATTATTTTATTTTAACATATAATTTATAAATCATACCACAAGGGGGCCAAACTAGAAAAAAGGTGAACAAAAATTGTTTATATTAGATAATTTTAATACTAAGTACTAAATTAAGTGTGGCCTTGAATACACATAGGTATTAATGTTATAGTTTATAGAATATAGTTTTTACAATTAAAATGCAACCCATTTATTTAAAGGGGTACAAGCGAACATGATTTCACATGAGAATACAAGTAAAATGAAATTGTATGACAGAGGGGACGAGTAATTTCAATGGTCCAATGAAATAAATTGAAAAATGAAACGTGTCTCCTCCTTTCATTTACTCAAATTTACCTTCGGAAATATTTAACTTGAAAACATTTGAAACTATACAAAACATGGAAATTATTTCACATTGCAATAAATCCTTATTTTTTTCTTGTATGTGATTTTCATGCGAGTAAATAGACAGAGGCCCTTTCAAATTGTGCACACACAAATATCCAAAAACATTGACACATCTTAGAGAGGGAAGGGTGGAAAGGGGTTAAATGGGTTCCCAACCAACATGAATTTATGATTAGTTAAATTATTTAACCAATAATTTATTCCACTTTGGTACCATGTCAGGATGAGGGGTATAAATTTATATTAACCTTATATGATATTAAAAAAACATTACTATTCACATATAAGCAAATAAATACAAAGTAAATATTTTGACATCATAACAAATTAAAACAATATTTAACATGGAAAACCCCAATGGGATAAAAACCATGAAGAAAACTTCCATATATTGAGAATTTTTTTGACCAATCCAAGAACTCCCTTCCTTACTCGCTCTCTGTTTTTAATGCGAATTATATAATGATCCAAATATGACCTATAACCATATTTAAATAACCCGAGGGTTATGGCATTATTAAGTGACAGAGGAACACCTTGATTTAATATTTAGTTAATAAATAACTAACAACATAATATATACTTTATATTAGAAAATAAAGAATAACTTATATTCTATATTATTTAACTATAAACTAAATATTATGATCACTTAATATTCTAGTTCTAACATATGATGTAGTGGCCTAGTAAGATAGATAAGGACCGTTAGAGACCACATATGATATTGGTGTCCCTAGAGAGGTGGGAACAATTGGTAGGGGCATGTTGGTTGAGATATTATAATGTTAGGAAAATTTTGGGAGGCTAAACAGATAGATATTTTATGGTTGACCGATCCAGTGATCAATGCAATCCTCAAATTTAGTTATGATGATAACATAAATGTTTGATAGATTGGAATTTTGGATAAATTTCTAATTTGATGTATGTGGTTTTTGTGTTTTTGCAGAGAATACCACAACTAAGTGGTGATTTCTTGATTGAGGTGCATATTACAAGATCTTAGATGACATATCTTGGACATGATAGATACTTACGTGATGGTAGATCTAGTATCGGGAAACTAAAGATATAATGAGTGTATTTAAACTTATGGGGAAGGTCATTTGAGAACTTCAAATATATATAGATGCATATCTGGTTTCAAGTGTTGGAGATATAAATTAATTAGGGTAGGTACTTCTCCAAGAACAAACAACATTGGCATGGGTTTAGGTAGAAATGTTGTGAGATGCACATTTGGTAGCTACACGCTAGTTGAATGATGTCATTTGTATTACATAATATGAGATTAGATAAACTAAAGAAAATAGAGTAGTTGTAAGGGCTCAGGTGTAGAGCTATGTCATTGACATGATCCCTACATGATGCAAGTCAAGAACCATTAGCTAAAAGGATTGAACATCTTCTAACTAAGGGAGGAGGTGCTTGAGGGATGAATTTTGTATGTTTTTGAGATATATATTTTAATTTTGATGTATACAATGATTAATTTTGATACACACATATAGGGGATAACATTTATGGTGATTTCTTATGTAATTTATGTTTTATGTATGACGTATGCTTACTTTTGTGATTCTATTTCCTTATTTTTACAAAAATGTAGGAATATTCATAGCTAAGAAATATGAAACAATAATGATTTAAAAGGAATATGATAGTGTAAGCAACGTGTGTTTGTAAGATTGAATGGGATGGTAAACAATTAGAGGGTTAGGAAAATTATGTGAGGTATACCATAGTGGGAGAGGGTTATAAAGCTACAAAATAGGAAGCAATGGCCGTAAACCCCAAGCTGGAATTGAGAGATAAATTACCAAAGTATCAAAAATAGGAATCAATGGATGTAGAAAAGCAATTGACAGACGATAAGTAAATTACCAAAGTATCAAGAATAGGAGGTGGTGGCCATATAAAATCAAGTTTGAGTTGATAGGAATACTACTAGAGTATCTAACATAGGAACAAATGGCCATAAAAACCCAAACAGGGAAGATAAACCCAAACTTGAAGAGGTAGTAAGAGATATGAGGCATGCGAAGTAAAAGTGAGTTAATAAATGAAAATGTGGGAAGGATTGACATGAATAATTTATAATTTCAATTAATTTGGTTAGTATTTAATGTTAGGTATGAAACATGAGGTCCTCAGTACGCACCCAAAAAATTACTTGGTGCAATACATAATGAAATACATCTCCGATGATGATAAAGATGATTCTAAAATTGAACAAGATATCTAGATCCCTCCCATTTTCTGCTACACACCAAATTTGACTTGTAAAACCTCCGGTCCATGATTTTGGGATTCAAAATCTATTTTTCCCCTACATGCCAAAGCTTCCAATCTTCCTTCAAGGGTGGTTGTGCAATTTCCGGTGAAGATAGATCAATAGTTGTGTAGCCGTGGGTATAGAAATAAGGGTGGTTGCATCACTATGTAAAGAATAACAAAGAACATGTTTTTAAACACATGTTTTGAATGTAATTCATTTTATCTGAGTTAACTTTGTCAATTTTTCCAAAAATAGGCTTGTTAAAACCATATTTACTTCCTCCTTCATCTTTTCTATACAATAGCTAGTTGATTTTGTCCATATTGGGTGATTCATTCCTTGTAGTTTAACATGTGTAGCTAACTTATTCTTTCTCATTAACTTTCAAATACTCTTCATTCGATTGTTTCAAGGGTTGGTCATTTTTAAGTTTTAGAGGTGTTACACTACTGAATTTTGGAGAGGTCATTATGTAGATATCCATTTCTCTATCTTTTATTTCCCATTTCTTACATTCTAATGACCATTTTTATACAAAACCAACCAACTCTCATTTATTGATTCCTCATTGCCATTTTCTACTTTTCACACCTATATAAACTTGATTTTACACATTGGAAGGAGATTGAACATGAGGACACAAAGGAAACATCACCAATAACACTTTAGAAAACTACCAAAAAAATTTAGTGACCAGGTTGAGGTGTATTTTAATTTCTTTAAATTTTTATCACAACTTTGGATGAAATATTAAAATTTTTGTTACATTTTTATTGAGAAAATAAGAAATTTGATGTTTCCTATAAGCATATGTTGTAGCATCACTCATTTTTAAAATTTATACTAAAAATTTTCAACCATAGATAATCACTTCTTGAACTATCCTTGTGTATTTTATTGATAAAGGATTAGAGATACAGGGTATAGATCAAAAATATTTTATTACCTCATATAATTTCATTTAAAATAGAATCAGTTCAAATCAGGGAAAGTTTATCTAAAATAAATTCTAAGAAGATACCCTTCCTGGAAAGATAGAGGTAGGAACTATGTTGTAGGATATTTTTTTATTTCCATTGATCATTAAATGCCATATCTATTTTTTTAAAAGCTTCCCTATTAACTTAGTGCTTATAACCCCCACAACATAGGAAAACTATGCCTGATTTTTATCCATTTAGTTTATCTTATATTTAAAAGATGTAATTCATTAATCCCTTATTTATTTGTGTATGTATTTAATTCATTATATTTTTAGCCATTCTAGATAATTGAAAAAGATCAAAACTATTAATTAGTGGTTGGTTTCATTTAATTATTTTTTTAAATTTCAAATATTTGAAATATCAAAAAGAAAGGTTTATATAGTTTATTTATTTTATAAAATGATTAACTAGAAGTGAATTTAATTAATCAAAGAAGTTATCTTTCTTTCTTTCAATTTGTTTAAATTTCCTGTTAGTCATTTATTCATTACTATATTTTAAGATAGTTTAGGAATCAAACAAGAACAATAAAAAAATGTTATTAAGAACTCATGATACTAGATCTTAGTGTTCAATTCTCCTTTATTCCTGATTCATTATCATTATTTCTCATGAGTTAATTCCCACATATGAAAATTAATTTCTTGACTCAAATTTAAAAATAATTTTTGAATCCATTATCAACCCACCAAGAATTGAACTTTACTAGGGAGACACAAACTTAAGACTATATGCATTGGTCTTTTAATCTACTCAATTAGTATAGAAATAAAAATATGCACTTATTACCATTGCATCACACCTCTACTATGTTTTTATATGCATGATTTTGAAGTGTGAAGATTAAACACTGGTAATACCTTATCTTAGTTTGGTTTACTAGTTTTGACTGAATTTGATTGTGATTTTTCCTTTTACTACTTACATGTATATATTTTGATCATGTCACGGGATCTTTGTCCCCGTTGTTGGTATTTTTACTATTCCTTACCTTTCAGAAATTACTACCCTATTAGGACCATACTATATGGTGGGCTAAGAATGTATCTCAATAACTTGCACTCCTAAATCATCCATTATACAAGGGTATCTCGGAAACAAGTAAGAAACACACATGAACTAACAGATAGTGGAAGTATTTAAAGGATATTAAATGAGAAGTAGGGTCATATATCTAGAGGGAAGTATCCCCTACACTAGGTCAACGTAGGGTTTCCAAGGCCTGTAGTAAAGATAGAAGAGAGTAAGCTACTAAGATATTAGTAAATGGGTGACAAGAGTAATGGATCAATAATAAATAAGGAAAGCATGCACACTATGAATAAAATTGAAGTAAAGAGAAGCTAAATATTTGATCATGAAGAAGAACTCTATGCTAAATAGTATAAAAACACATGTAATACTAAGATAAAATAGTCAAATGAGGGAAGGGGATGAACTAATCTATGAAAAATGAAAAAGAGAGTTAGAGCAAGAACTTTTACTTGTACGGTGGTCATTGATACATCTATTTATGTAGAGAAGAAACACACCAAGAGAGAATCATGATTAGGTGGAGAAGGGGACTGCCATTCCTATCCTAGAATTACTATAGATAACACAACAAAGTAAGAAATCCAACTAAGAAGAAGAGTGTCTAATATAATCCATGAAAAGTGTAATATGAACAAACGTCTCGAGTGAGTAAATGTGAAGATGGAAGAAAAGAGCAGAGTAGGTGGCATTTTATAAGATTCAGGATTCCTCTCTTTATGAATGGACCAATGTGTGGCAACTATATATAGGATGTCATCACCCATGGGAAATGACATCATCTAAGAAAAACCTTCCACCAGCACCATCACCCACCGGTGATGGCATCATACAAAGATGTTAAATGAGGTGATGTGTCATGTAAAGAGGAAAATAAGTGTTGTAGATCAAATAGATGGATAAAAAAGGTGCCAAATGATGAGATACAAGCAATATGTTAGGATTGTAATGTGCATGAGACCTAAAGGGACAAGGATAACTAGTGAAAGGATTATTAAGGACATGAAAAATTAACAAAAATATCTCCGTGTACTATCTCTAACCCATAATTATTATGTGAATAACCATTCCCCATTCTTGATAGACCCCTTAAGGAACCTACTCAAGAAATAGATGCATCAATGAACCTTATATGCATAAAGAAATTGTTAGTAACATGTATGACAAATGAAAAATCATAAATTAGGTGTATACATATGTCAGAACCATTGATCATTGCATGTCGCAATTGAGAAACATGGGGTTGTCAATGGAAATAAATAGTATGTAACAACGATATAGAAAGTAATTACATAAAAGAATGCTAAAAGGAGTAGCTGAAATGAAATACACCCACCAATGCGTACCTGATAGTGTCACTCGTCCTACCACACATGGGAGAAAAAATCCTGCAAGAACCCTAAAGAACTTAAAAAAAAGGGAAACACTAGAGGATCATCAATAAAATAAGATATAAATTAATTAGCTAGGGACCCATGGGACACATGTCATGTCATAGTGTTGAGATGTCGAATGGTGTCAAAAATAGGTAAAAATTGAAAATCGTCAAAAGTATGTGTGTAATAAGTCGACAAAAATGACATGAGATTATGGTCAAGAAACATAAAATGACACATGTTGTGGATTTTAGGACTGAAAATGATAGTCATTTGAAGATTTAGGTTGATCATGACTGAATTAGAATAGAAGTTTAGGTTTTAGATAGTGATTTTTATTTTCTTATTGTTATTTTTTTGAATTGAGAGAAATGAGCTCTAGAATTAGAAATTTGGGTGTGCATTGATGGCATGACATAACTAAGAGATGGAAATTGATGATGATGAGGTGGAGCACGTGATGGGGCATGACCACAAGGAATTCGTTGCATTCATTTGATTGAGTAGATTAGTTGTAAGTTGGTATTTTAAAAAAATTTGGAGTTATTGGTGCATCCTCTTTTTACCAAATTTTTTCATCGGGTAGGTTACGATAAAATGCAACTAGTTTTGGAAGGGATTGCATTTTTTCATATAGATTTTTATGAGTCAAATTTTAAAAGTCCCGCCATTATTTGGCCTAGATGCCATCGACCCATTTACAATAGGAGGGCCGATAGCGTTGAGATGGGGGTAATTTTTTTCCAAGGGCTAATGGCATTTTCCATAGGGATGATGGTGTAAGGGAATATTTCCCAAGGGCTATTGGTGTCTATTCAAGGGGTCGATGTTGTAGGAAAGTAATTAGTATAGGTTTATCCTTTGATTTTTCACTCCAAATTGATCTTTGTTGAATTCTAATGTTTTCATGTTGTCATTTTATAGATGCAAGGAAAGCACAAAATCTACCTATGGTAGAGTGTATATTTATCATGACTTAGTTCTATGATTTTTGGACTAATGCAGCTCAAGGTGACCCAATTATAACATTGGGGATTTGGGGGCATCATGAAAAATTCTAGGATACAATTAGATCTAGATTTATTATAGATGTTATTAACTACATGGGAGACCACGTTCAACACATTTTTGTGGTGGACGTGATAGATACCATGGAGATGGTGTTGACCTTAGAGGATGTTTATAGGATTTTAGGGTAACCCGTTGGAGAAACCCATATGTATTGTCATATGAGTTTCGATGTTATAGAGTGGAGAGAATTAGTTTTACGGGATACTATGAGTAACACATATGAGGAGAGCATGATATGTGTCTAACTTGGAAGATTTTAGGCTAAAGGGAATTCAATTATTCAGAAGGTAGTGATGGGGATCATGGTGGAATCTATAGTTTTCCACAAGGAAGATAGATACATCTAATTGTGATATACAAATACGTTTATCATGGATTTTTTTAGTTGGGGCATCATCATATGGGTGAAGTTAGTGCATGATTTATATAGGGTTAGGTGTAGAGTCATAGGGTCATGGGACTCGTGATTTTATTGACATCTTACATATATAAGAGGTTACTTATTTATAGGATGACTAGGACACCACATGCAATCATATTAGATACCTTAAGAGTGCTCCAATGGGTAAAGGGGTTGAAAGTGATACCACTTAAAGCATTCCGACCAATAGCACAAGTGGGTGTGAATGATGTTACATGGTATCCCTAAATAGGGAGTGTGGATTAGTGGCATAGTTGGCCTAGAGAATATTTATTGGATACCATCACTGAGGTGATGAGGAACTATGTATATTGGGTGTAGATCCATGTGGTGAGCAGGGTAATAAGACAATTTGGGTGATCCATGCCCATGGTGATACCACCTTTACTACTCTATAAGCATCATCATGCCAAAGAGGATGTAGGAGTAGAGATTAGGTACTAGGAATATGATGCCATAGGATATGAGTAGTTAGCACCCATGGTTATAGATAGTGTCGGTGTGGTGGGGATGCTCGGATCCCACCACATATCATAACTATTAGTGGTTCAGAGGAGGGATCCGATAGAGGATCCACATATACATGCCCATAGGTTAGGGTACAGGTGAGGTGGTCCTAGTACCAAAGGAGGAGAAAGAAATACAACACCATATCTTAGAGAGCATAAGGTTTGGTGGCCAAAAGGAGTATATTTGATGCCAATTGGGGTTCAAACTCCTATGTATCGAGACAAATGTGTAGACCACACTTTGTAGGGGGACATATTCTTATTACCTCAATGTAGGTGGGAATAGTATGTAAAATCCACACCTTATCATGATGATGAGGAGGTATTAGGTGGCCGTAAAGATGGGGAAACCATCATAGAGAGGCCTAAACAACCATATATATGTGTGGTATTATGTTATTTAGATAATTCTTCGAGAAATGGGTTTGTGCAATATGGATATTGTAAATTACATGTGTCATTTTTATTTTTATTTTGTAGTGGAGTGGATGTTTATGATAGATAGTTCCTACCATTAGATCCTAAAACAAATGCGGGATGTTCAAGATACTACAATGATGATGGATCTAGTAGCACCATCGACCCGAGATTGAACGAGATCATTTCATATTGTGGGATAGGAATTCATGACATTATAAAGATATCATGATCCATATGCATTGGTGGCTTTTGATAAAATATATGTGATGTTGTATAGATTTTGGTATCATGTAGGCACAAGAGAACCTGGTTCAGATAAGGTAGCTCACCTCCCAAATTCCCAGAGAGATGCAAAGTGGATTACGTTATTAGAGAAAAGCTAGCAGGGCGTAGGGAGAGGTATTTGGAGCTTGATCTAGGGTAGATTCCTTAGCCCACACATCTATAGCTACTAGTATATGACCCCATTACCCCAAAGCATTAAAATACACCCCATAGGGGGTGAGGGTTTTTTTCCACCTTATATATAGGCTAAATTCATTTTCTATGATTTTTTTGTTGTATAAAATAGATTATATATATATATATATAATAAATGATGATGATGTTTTTGTTAGTATTTGGGTGGTTGGTATTTGTTATGTGTATTTTCTTATCATTTTCTTTCTTTCCACATGTATGTATGTAATGGCACCCAAGGTATTTAGGAATAATGATAATGTGATTAGATAGTTAAATCCGGTGAGAGGGGGAAAAGTAAGTTATCCCCACCCATGTGTTGTAAAAAATCAAAGAGGTGGAAAAAGGCCAAGACATCTAATGGTATGATATGAAGGTGTGATTGGTTATAAAAATCCAAGTAAGGCCATAAGCCTAAACAAGGATGCAAAAATACCGTAATGATGCAATAGGCAAGAACACGTTGAATCGAGCAAAAATCGAAAGATTTGGGACAAAGGCAATCCAATGGTAGGAGTAACCAAGGTGTACATGGTGATAAATATAAATGGAACGAACAACCCAAGCAAGTGAATATGAGTGTTCAAGTTAAAGAAGAAAAATAGGATGTAATCAATATACTATAGATAACTAGGGAGGATGAACAAGAGATCGCATGTATAAGTGATAATGTCATCAAATTGATTCAAGATGTGGATTCTAGCATGAGTCATGAGGTCCTCAATGACATGTTGTGTAATAACGACTTTCTCATGAACTTCGATCTCTTGTAGAATAAGGTAACATCAATATAATCCTCCAACCATGTGAGAATGTTACACCGAAAAACATCCATAGTGGGATGAGGATTAATGTAGGTGGTGGTCTCAGTAAGAAGGTTGTGGTATACTTGGTCTAGTAGAACATGTTCAGGTCCGAGAGGAATTGACTACATGCTTTCAATTGTAGGAAGAATTTTTGGGAACGATATGCTTACTATGAAAAACATGACAAACAATTTCGTGTGCGTATAATGCCCACGATGAGATAAAAATAAGGAGATGAAGTAGAAGGCCATGTAGCATTTTTTATTGGTTGCATTTGAACTCAACCTCAAGATTCTTCATGTGGTATTGATAGTATCTACAATTAGATACATCATGCCTTGGATACTTTTGAAATGTGCAATATGGCTCGGTCATAGAGGATTGAGGAGACATAAGGGAAAGAAGTAAGGGGAGAGGTCTCATAGGCCATAGAGGGATAGTGAGACTATCTGATGAGGGAACTAATGACATGGTTATAGATGAAACCGATGGACTAGTATGTAACTTATTCATCAAGGTTAAGTAGATAAGATCATCACCCATTACTCATCGATTTTGTAGTCAAAACCAACAACCTTATCATCCACTTATCGTAACACCTACTTTTTTTACTATTTTTAAAAAGTTTTGAAGGGAATACCCTGCTATAAAAAAGGATCAAGACAGATAATGCAGTCAATATAGAAAAGTATGATCAAAATCACGATAATACATGAAATCCCAACTATAGTTTTAAAAACTATACTAAAAAGACAAAACAAGATCAATACTACGAAAAAGTAGATAGATATCAACAAATGAGTGACAACTTAATAGTCAATCTATAACAAAAAAAATCACTTGGAAGATTTTTCAACCTTTTCCCTCATTGTCTGCAAAGTACTTGAAAAGTCCAATAGTTATAAGGTGAGAGGGGTTGTGTTTGTCTAATTCGGATAAGACAAGGTCTCGTGCTTTGGTCCCTCCTCCAAAATAGCCATAGGAATATCACTAAGCATGCAAACACTCTTCATATGCTGCTCCATAAAATTTTAAATGGATTCAATATTTTAAAGGTGAGAGGGGTTGTGTTTGTCTAATTGGGAAAAGACAAGGTCTCGTGTTGGTACCTCCTCCAAAATAGCCATAGGAATATCACTAAGCATGCAAACACTTTTCACATGCTGCTCCATAAAATTGTAAATGGATTTGAGTCCTAATGTGGTGCAATCATGTCCACCTTTAGCATTTCCCATCCTGTTGTCAAGGAAATATTTTTTTGTAAATTTCATGAATCTAGCCTTCACCAAGATCGGACTCTTCTTTCAATTTCCTTTTTCCTTCTTTATTAGACACCTGTTTGAGTTCTCTTTTTAAATCATCCAAATTATTTTCCATATTTAAAATTCTTTAGTTAAATCCTCTTTGTTCTCCACAACCGAGGAACTTTTAGAGTTGTTTATATGAAAGAGGTTCTGTGCGATTCAATATCCTTGTTTCCGTGGAGATTTCTTTGAGAGGTAAAAGTGTGATTAATAGGATTAAAGTGGTTCTCGAGATCTATTTTCCTTTGACTCAAAGCAATGATGGGGATAGTGTTAGGTCCAGCGTTAGGAGAGGAAGGGGAAGCTAGAATGGTAGTGTGTTGAGAGAGGTACTAATGGTGAAGAAGGAAAATGATTCCTTGATGGAGGGGGTGGCACATGGATGGTCCTAGACCTCTAGAATGGAGCGTTACATAGAGTTAAGAATGTAGTGGGAAAAGAAAATTTGTAGATTTCTCCTAAAATGATTCAAAAAATATGATGTTTAAGAGGAACCGTAATGTACCTACCTTCCAGTGTAACATATCTTACAATCATCTTTGTTATCTCATCAAACGACACTAGAATGGAGGCTACTTTGATTCTGGCTATACAAATTCAAGGTTTTCTCCCACATCTAGAAAATTCTTAGCCTTTGTGTTTTTATCTATCCTCTTGCTAGAGAATATAGCAGCCTCCTGTCTTAGACCCATGACTTCGTAATGATTTCCGCTGTGATTTTAATGGAATGTTCTCTCGTATTCCACCGTGCTCTCTTCTTCCATCCTGCCGTAAACTAAAGAGAGATGTTTTGGTCATGCCCTTGAATCTTTTCAATGATGTTAGAAACCTTTCCTATATTCAAAAAATTCCAAAGTGTTACATTTTCCATTTAGGCGAGTTCGTAGGTGGGTTCAGTTTGGCATGGAGCTCCTACTTTTCAAAACTTAAAATTACGGGAATTATTTGTTTATTTCCCATACTAACTATTTCATTCAATGATTTAAGTGAACAAAATTTAAATCCAACAAGTATAGAATTACAATTCATCAGATAACCAATCAATTATTCATATGCATATACTTATGGGTCAATGAGATCTTCTCGATCCCCCATTAAGTGTTCTCAGTGAGGTCAGTATACCAAGTATAAAAGTGGTACCCTTCTCAACCTTGATAGCAAAGTGATGTTTTTAAGTATCTACCTGAATTCAATCAATCGATTCCCATATGACATCTCACACTATTGATTAGAACTTGGTAAACCTAATAGTGTAATGTCTTACACTACTTTGGCTAAAGTTTAAGAGTTGTGTATTACATGATCTATTTCTAAACAACATACTCATCAACACAAACATGTCCCATCACCATATCACTTTGTTTCATTATCAGAATTGAATAAGTTTGCTGAGTTAACTTAGTTATAACTATGCACAAGGTAAAAATATATTCAACCTATGAAAAGAAGCATATTTGTGCCTAATTAGGTTTCCTATGGGAAAGAAAGTACCTACATAATGAATTTCGTCATCGTGTAACAATTTTCTTCCTCATAGCCAACATAAGTTGTTATCGAGGTACTTTTTCATAAAGGTTAAAAACTTTATATCTTAGTGTAAAAAAAATTCTTATTGAATTGCGACATACATAATACATAGACCTTGATAGAGAAATTTAGAGTATATGCTATATGGAAATGTTCAATTAATGACTTATGTCACTAAGAAGATACTACCCTACATCCACCACTCGAAGTTGACTTATCAATTTCCATACATTAGGAATGTCGTAATACATATTAATTAATTAGAAAATAATTAACTTACAACAGATCCCATTTTATCGCGAGTGAGACCTTTTTGTATAGGAATGTGTTCTAGGGTCCATAACTTATTTTTGATATAGATCATAATCATTTTAAAAGTTATTTAAATTCATCCATTATATATCTTAAATGTGATTTAAGATTTTTTCTATGTGGGTAACGAAGTCCATGATTTACTATTTATGACATTGTCGTATTAACTCAAACAATGCATATAATTTATCTCACACCGTCATAATTAACTAACATTTATAGCTATAGTGGATCCACAAGTATAACTATATTTTACATATTAATTTCTCATTTATCACAACAAATCATAACTCAATAAATCCATAAATAAATAATCAACATATGTCATATAATACCGAAACACTTATTTCATTCAATTTGGACTTATTCTAGTCGAGCAACAAAATGATATATCCAATATTGGAATCCAAAATACTTGTTTTAGATTCTAAAATGTTAAATATTGGAATTATCTCGCTTCGAAATCACACATATTAGATTCCCATATCGTATATATTGGAATCTAGAATAACATATATTAGAATCCAAAATCGATATATTGCAATCCAAAATCACATATATTAGATTTACCGCACTCCAAAGTCCCATATACTAGAACCCATTATATGGGCTAGCATCTACTAGGCATTATCTATGCTTTGGACTAAACAAAACATGTATATGTTTTATACTGGCTAGTAGCCGCTAGGAATTATTTATGATTTGTTATGTATAGAACATGTTTCTATTTTATAAGGGCTAGTGGCCACCAACCATTATTTATGCTATGTTATATACAGAAAATGTTTATGTTTTAAATGGGCTAGCGACCACTAAGCATTATTTATTATTTTTATATACATAACATGTTTTTGTTTTATACATTCTAGGAAATGCTAGGCATTATTTATGACATGTTATGTACAAAACATGTTTCTATTTTATATGGGATAACAAATGCCATGCATTTTTTTTTTTTTATAAACAAAAATGTCTCTATTTTATACCGGGTATCAACTGATAGGAATTATCAATGTTTTGAAATAAAGTCATTATTAGTGTTTAAATCTCTTTAAGATTAAACTATGAAGATTTGATTAATTAAAACTCCTCGTGGCACAATGACCGCTAAGCTAATAAAATTCAAGAGATTTGAGACACTTCCATGTTCATGCAGTATGATGTGATTGAACCTCAACGTAACCAGATAATTACTAAATATATTCTGAAGAAATTAGAAGAGGGTGACTATTTAGAGTAGGAGAATGTAATTAACTGTAAAACCGATCTAGATATATTCACATATTCAATTATAGATATGAAATAAATTTAAATTTCTTTACTAAAGATAGAAATGTAGAAAAAATTTGTAAGAATTTTTTGAATTTTATTGTAACACTATTCTCAAAGATATGGGATCGCAAATTAAAAAAGAAATAATAGTGAAGCTCCAAAAAATAAGCTCACTCGAATTCAATTTTTGATCAAATATCATCCCAAACATCTTATCTTGTCATTCAATGGTTGCAGAAAGGAAAGAATGTGGTGTAAAATTTAACGCTTCACTTAGACATTTTTTTATCATTTTTATTCGTAAAGTAATTTCAAATCTTTGAAATAATCATCACATATGACTTGGAAGATTTTAGATATGACCATCAATTTTTCTAGAGATTTATTTATATATTAATTATAATAAAAACAATTAAGTATATATAATATAATTTTATATTTATTTTATGAACATTGTCCAAAAATACTATTTTACAAATTTTTAAGGGAATTGTTTTTGATAATTCACCACATAAGTTATTCAATCATACTTGTAAGCTTATAATCGGTGAAAATATAAATCCTCCAAACTTATATTTTGACAATCTTAGCATCATATAATAGAGTTACACAATACTTTCATAATAACAAATGAATGTATATAATATTAACAATGTTAAGCAAGTACCATTAAACAACATTATGAAAAAATATATAGTTAGTAGTTTCTTGATCCAAATATTTTATCCCCTTTACCACATTTAATCCTCGAGACACTATTTGTGATATTGTTTTGTACAAGTCGGAAATAAACCATTTATCTTTTGTACAATCATTGTGTTTTATTTTCATCCCCAACATAAAATTTTCTAAAGGGTTCCCCTTTTAATTTAATACAAAAAGTGTTTTTAGAACTATATGAAAAATCATTTCTACTCCAAACCTTTTCTAGGCCTGTTATTGTTATTTCCTTGACTATATTGCAATGTTCCTTTCTCCAAGTGATTCTTGGATACAATAAAGTAGATATTTTTTTATTGAATCCCGATGATATCTTTTTAACATCAACATAAATGTTGTTGTCAAAATAGAATTCCATTTCACAAAGATATTGATAGTATTTTATAGATTCTAATGGGCTAACTCATAGGTTGATAGTTTTCATACCGAACCTCAATGAAATATTTCTATTGTAAGTTTTTTTATCCCATATAGTAGGTCCTCCATATTTGAAATAAGTAAATAACTCTTATAGCTACTGCAGAAGTAAAAAAATTCATCAAAGCGTATATCAATTATAATCAATTGAAATAAACAACATTTTAGCTTATGGCTAATAGTTATTGATTGAGATTGCGACTTGGATTACACCGCCTTTACATGGTGCTAGGTCTATTGATGCAAGAGCTATTTCAAATAAAAATTCATAAATTCATAATTTATTTATTACTATTGAAAATGTGAGCATAATATATTTAAAATAAACATTAATCAATTCATAATTGATTTCATGTCGTGGAAAATGAAAGCTTAAATTGATGAAAATAGTGGTTTTTGTGGTGACATGGTAAATGAAATATAAATTGTTCTTTGTCTTATAATTCAAAGTTAGTAGCCATTAGGTTATGCTTATATTCATCGAAAGCAACCCTTTCGTAGAAAACAATCCGCATGACTATTGATGAGGATTTATAGCCGCTAGGCTATACCATCATTGGCTGAACTAAAATTACCTGTACAACCTTTAATGAAGCTAGCCAAGTGCTTATTTACATACCTAGGAGATGGATTAAGCCGTATGTAGGTTTTTTTATGATGATGTTGAAGCTAAAACAATGTTAATTCAATGTATGTAGTAAGTATGCATTAGTGAATCAGTGAAACATTGTCGACAATATGCGAAATGTAAATCAGCGAGATATAAATGAATGTAAGGTTTTTAGTCTAACCATTATTGTACTAAATGTGGATGGATAGAGTTTGCTAAGATATATACTTCATTTTAAATTGTTATCATATCTTACAAATGGATTTCCTTAAAAAATTTCCTCTACCGTATGCCTAGCCTATAAACTAATGTTTGTTAGTTATCGTTTCCTATAGATTTGTGGTCCTTATAAATGATTTTCTTTTAAAATACATATAGCTAACATACCGTGTTGTGAGTGTTTATTCATGTTGGATACCGTTGTTCCTCCATGGTTACATTCTCCAGATTATGGTTGTCTGCATAATCATTTATTGTCTTATAAATTTGTGGGGCTTATTAGTGGTTTTGTTTGTAAATTCACATGATTAACATACCTAGATCTGATTGTGTATTCATGGCTGATGTGCCTGTGTCCTCCACATCTGTCATTTGAATTGTAAAAAATATATGTTTGTTAAAAATTGAAAACCATGGAAATTTAAAATAGAGCTCATTAAACATATTTATAAAATGATTGAAGGTAAATCACCATGTTGAACTATTTGTGTAGCGTCAAGGTGAAGGGGTCAGTACATACAATTATATATATTTTTGGATGTTTGCATAAACAATAAATGTATAAGTAACATATATAGGTTAAAATACATTAAAAAAATCACTTGATGAATTTTTCTTTGGCGATGAACCTTTATACATATGAGAATAATAATGTTTTAGTAGTTCTTGACTATGTGTCTCAATAATAAAAAACAATTAGTTTAGAATCCACTAATGCAAAAAGTATGACACTACGACCGTAAAGAACTAGTACTAGAGAATATTTAGAACAACATCAAGTGAACATCTCATCCCAGAACTCATACAATATTTCTCAAGGAAAAGGATGAATGTTTCCTTATAGGCCAATTTCACTTGCAGTTACCAATTTTTGTGGCAGTTTCTCCATCCAATCCCTAGTGACCTCTTCTCTATAATAATCATTATTGTCATAGTTGTGCACACTAAATATTGTGTACATAAGACAAAATGTTTTGAATATCTCATTGCTATCGTAGAGTCTGTAACATCCATCTAGAATTGATACTCCACTGTCTTTAACCTTTTCCATGTATCTTTTTATTGTGTATCTTAACATTTTTGAATAACCAATTGGTATTAGAACAATAATAATATAATCCAACACACTAGTTCTGATAACTGTTAGAAGCTCCATTATTACATCAAAAGAAATATTGCTAGCCAAATTACAAAAATCAGTGATCACAAATTCAACATTGAAAGTATTAGTCGAAGGAATAACTGATAAGTTTGATGGAAGATGCAATGGATAAAAAAATTAAAAGAAAAATTGTTTGTGTCTTCAATCCTTGATAGTATATTTCCTTCCAGTGACATCACATAGTTATCTAATATTGGTGAGCCTCAATGAGAAGAAATTATTCCTCCTCATGATCTAATTTTTGTATTGTGATTTTTTCCCCTATATGGGAATCAAAATTTCTTTTTCCATTTCTCTCTTCACCCAAAATTACATACAACTCGTGGTAGTGTGATTCATAAAATTAAAAATTTCAGTTACATTGGATTCACTGCAAGTTGTCAATAGAATATTATCTAGATGCTTATTTCTCAAATAATGCAAAACTTTTTGATTTGAAATTGTACTTGAAATTTTTCCAGGATTTAAAAATTCTCGATTCTTAACTTTAAAATATTTTAGCTAGATCAACTATTATTTTTATCAATTATAGGTGTTCTTGAAAGCCCCAAACTTAAACACTTCCAAAATTTCAAATTAATCCTTAATTTTCAACTTAAGTGAAATATATGAATATATCACATATCTAAATAAAATAATCACAGTTGATTTAGAATGCACTCAATTTTATATTTAAATCTATGTTAATAAGTGTATTCAGATCTTGTTGTGGGTTATGGATATTAAAATTTTCTTCCTTCCAATTAAACTAGTTTGTGATTGCTTTAATAATTAATCAAATAAACTAACTTGAATGTTTTTATCTAATTAAAAGCTTCTAAAAACTGAAATCAAATCCACAACACAATAACTTTATAATGGAGTTCACCCGAAGGCCACGTCTCCGGATTCTTGAAAAGAGAATTAATATATTATTTCCACATGAAGTATAATATCCATTCACTATTGACTTAATATATATTTATACCTGAAAATGAGCTGATTTAGACCTCTTGGAACTCTACAATTTACCAAAAATGTTCCCAAGTCCATCTGTGGCCCCTATAGTATTTTCACTGATAGTTTCCTATGAAATTACATTAGAAAAACATATACAACTTGAAATATACAACACCTACATAAAATATGTTTACATTTATGGAAACTATAGGAAATTATGAAAAACTTCCCTTTTTACTCCATATCTTGATTTAGAATAGAAGTGGTTGGAAAATGCAGATCTCTACCTACTCCTCATGCCTGTTTTGTGAAATTGCAATGGAAACATGCCTATACAGAACATATAAAGATATTTCTCTAAGAAAATTTACATTTATGAAATCTTTCAGAATTATAAACAAATTTTCTTTTACACCATATCATAATTCGGATTGTATGTGCCTCAAAATTGGTGATCTCTACAAACTGGTCCTTTTCTATCCATTCACAAACCTACCAAAAGGTTCCTTTAAATTGAAGTGATCTCATATTCTATCACTTGCTAAAAAGTGGCATGTTGGTAAGGCTGATAAGTTTTTGGCAAAGATCAAGGGTTTAAATCCCTCTTCCATAGGTTTAGGCATCCAATTTAGCCATTGGCCCCACATTTGGTGGGAAAGGGATATGATATGCCAATAAATAACTTTTTGGCCACAAAATCCTCCTTATCCCATGGGATTTAGGCTTATTCACGTGGAATGGATTAAATAGATTATTATTATTATTATTTAAAATACAAAGCCACTACAAACCTTCCAAGTTTCACACCCATAATATGCCATTTGTCCACGTCAGAGTGTGCCACATCATCATTTGACCACAACTTTGACTATGCATGTTTTTCACATACAAACATAGATTTGGTTCATTCAAAATGTGTCGAAAGCTTGCGGCGAGCTCTATACCACGGGAATACTTATGAAAAATTACAAGACCATCAATTTTTCCTTGTCTCCAACTACCACGTGTCACCTTTCCATTGGTCCACTTGTTGACCTGTTGACTAGGGTTGACCCATTTACGACCTTAACTTTGACCGGCAATAGAATTTGCATACAAAATCTGATTCTGAAGTTCAGCATACCATCGGAAAGGTCTCAATAATCCCTTTAGCATGGTCTAGATTTAGGTAAGTTTAGGGAATATCTATACAGTGAAAAATCATCTGGATCACTCCTCCCTAGTAAGACCATTTTGACCTCAAAATGGAAATTCACTCTGCTGAAATGTACACACATTCTCTGCATAATAAAAACACAAAACCCAGTTTATAGCATGGTAATTTTTCCCAAAATTTGCAATAATTAAAAACGAATAAAAGGAATTTCACCTATGGCTTATACTACAAATGCCATATTCTTCTTTTGTACATCTTGATCCTGCACTCACCACTATCAACAATGTAAATGTAACTTACATTGATAACTTGTTAGTGTAAAATTTGATAACTTATATTGTTTATAATTGTCCTGGTTAGGGGGTTGATTTAATTCTATGTTTACATGTGCCTCTAAAGGGGTCATAATAGATATTTTAAAATTTTCATCCTTTTTAACAAATTTTAGTTGTTGTTCTCAATGTAGCTTCCAACATTTTTCAATTTGATGACTTGGTTTCTTATAGTGACCGCAAAATCTCTAATCCACATTTTTAGAAACCTTACCTTGACTACTCTTATCTGAGCCAGGGTTAGGAGAATGCATTTTCTCAATTTGTTCCAATATGGACTTCCGTTTCCTACACTTGGCCACACAATGATTAGACAACCCACAAAATGTGCAAGGGTAACTATTCAACATTGCTTGAAAATCATAGCAAATTTTTTCCAATGTAGATAAGGGATCAATTTGTTTACCTTTCTTTTTAGAACCATGGTAAATAGAAGGTGGAGGGATTTCTATACCTCTCTATGGTGAATTATTACCAGATCCTCCTACTGAGGATGAATCACTAAATTCTACGAGGGAAGACACTTTCCTGTTAGAATCGTGTTGTCTTCTGCGTTCTTGGATTTCTCTCCAATTTCCATTTCCCATGCAATAACATATCCCAGTCCTACATGTCAAGGCCTTTCCTCTACCAATATTGGGTTAGTTATGCCTTGGTTGTTCTTACCAAGGCCAATTCCATTAAAACCCATATTACTTAAAAGATTAGATCATATACCTTTTGTAGTCATTTTTTCACCCCACCAAAAACAAGGGAACCTCATGCATGTCGACCTATCACCCGGCGGGTCTTTGGCGCTCACCCGAGGTGCATGAGAGGGAGTCGAGTCTCTACTTTATGTGAGTTTAGTGGAAGTCTTAAATCATGATTCTGATTTAGTGATTTAACAGACATGAAGACGCTTATAGAGCTCAAGATGGCTTCTTCACCCCTTCAACCATAGCAAAAACAAAGCGTGCAACAAATTTAATAGAACTAAGAAGTTGTAAATCCACAAATATATTCAATCTTTCAAGTGATGTCAATGATTATACAAGACCAAAAGCGAGTAGAAACATGTAGATAATATAGAAGGAGATCTTAATATAAACATAGTGGTAACCTTATCACATTCATTCATAGTCTTACTACAAAGCATCATGAGAGACAAACCATAGTCATGTGCCATATTTGGATCCATACATGTATAGTCACAAGATAAAATTTTCATTCCCCATTCCCTCGTTACATTCTTCCTACAATCATCTACCCATTTTATCCTATAGTTCTCGCATTAATTATGCGAGCTCCACTACCTCACTTGTGTCCCCGTCCTTTGCCATGGGTGCACATATAAATAGGCATCTAGCTCTAAAAAAATCTTCAGAACCTCAAATATGGCCCTAAGTGTCAAGTCATGGGTCACCCTGTGCGCATGCCTCTCCATGTCATGATTAGATTTTTGATCTTCCTATCACAATGTATATTCCTTCTAGGACACGCTGTCCGCTAGGCTGGAGCCTTATCCAAACGGAACATGTTCCTCATGTGTTATGTACAAAAGGCCAAAAAATGGCTAATTCCTAATTTTTTCTTCACGTGCGTGCACGTCCTTGGTTCTCCAAGAACTGTTTTGAATTCTGCCTTGTGCTCCTTCACTTGTGTGCTCCTCTCGGCATGCATGCCTATGCACCTTTAAGATTTGGTAGCTACATTAGGGGCCCAACATTACCCCATACTTCACCTAATCTCTACCCTTGGGAACCTTTTCACGAATGCAAGATCAAAATGTAAGGCCTTGCCTTGGAAAAGAATGGAGGGAAAGAATAAAGAATGGGGGAGAGAAATAATAAAAAAGAGAAATTGCTTAAAGAAGAATAAGGGAAAAAAATTTCATTAGGTCGGCCTCCAATGTATCAAGCAAATGCTGAGTTCCCCTTGTGCCCTTGTGTAAAGGTTGCTTGCTAATGTGCTTACCTCTTCATAGGTTAACCCTTCCCCTTTTGTGGTGATGGTCTCCACCACAATCTCTAGTTACTTAACGTGATCCTCCGAGCATCCATCTTCCTTGTGATGACCTTATAGAGCTCTTTTAGCCTGGGTTTTGATTGAGACTCACTAGTTCTCAATAGATTCAGATTTATTTTCCACTTCGGCTATGATATTTTCCCACTTTGCTCTATTTCCCTTATTATTTTCCCTGAAGTCCTTTAGCTCGATCTCGTCATTTGGCAAGCAGAGCATGCTTGTCACCTTGTCTTGATCCGCACAATGGTTATAAGCAACCCCGTGGTTTGTGTAGCTATCTTTACATCGAGATAGCACCTTGTTGTATTAAGCCATGAGCAAAATGACCTTCAACTTTTCCTCCTTTTCCAACCACGCAGCTACCTCCTCAGCTGAATCCAAGGCCAAAGGCTACCTTTCCATGGTGAGGATCCGAGTCAAGTCCTCTAGGCATTCCAAGGAGGATCCATACTTTTACGCGGGAAGTTAAGGTCTAATTTCTTCATGATAATAGATTGGGAGATGAGCTCCACCTTCTTGGAAACTTTTCGTACCCTGGCCTTTTTCTCCTAAAGCTCCCTCTATAGTTGAGCACTGATTAATTTCTCAAGGCTGAGGTCCTTCATTAGCTTGACTACTTCTTCCTTCCTCTTCTCCAACAGGTCCTCTAATACTTTGACCCTTTCATTTCTACAAAAGTGCCTAGCCTCAATTTCTATAGAGACCTTGTTGAGTGCGTTACACACTTGCTCATTTGATAGTTGTTGTGTGTTTACAATGGGGTTACCTTGTTGAGTGTGTTACCTTCGACAACACTAATACTCACATTGGTTAACCTCAAACTCAGGCTCATCGAGGTGGGAGTTGAATGCCCATGATAACACTTCCTTGTGCATGGGTACCCACCCTTAGGATCAAAGGACTTCATGGGGGTGAGATCCTTTGTGGGTATGGTACTCTGGAAACACACGCGCAAAACTTTGTTGGGGTCATAAATGTATCCCATCATTGTTCTCCCCCCTTTTGTGTGTTTACTTCCCATGCACACGCCCTTGGGAATAGTTACTGAAAGAGTTGGGCCTTTTGTGCTACCCACACTCTTCTCCCTTTGCTCTTCTTTAAATTCACTGAGAAAAATTTCTACGCTATGCTCCAACTCCTCATCGACCAAGGTATTGATTATCCTCTCCACCTCCCTCTCGGTCACTTTCTCATCCACCTCCTCCTGAGTGGGTTTGGGCATATCTGGCCCCTTAGTACTTACCCCTTCACTCCTTTCCTCACTTCGTGCACCTCCCTCCCCTTGGGCATCCTTCCTCCTTACAAAGTTGAATGCATCATCCGTATCCTCTACTTGCTCTCCCTCCAAATCATGGACATCAATAGGTTCTTGACTCACCTCCAACCTGCTCCCATTCATCCTCATTATTGTCACCTATATAGGTGTTCGGTCATATGTATCTTCGAACCTTGTTCCTTCATCCCTTGTTCTTCTTCCTTTGCAAAAAAATCTGGAGTCGGGGATGTTGTCCTCTCTTCATCGAGGGTTCTTCAGGGGATGGTGGCTTCATAGGTTCTGGGGTATTCTCCTTGACCATCGCTCTCCTCTTCTTCCCGCACGTAGGTACTCGGCCCCGTGGTATCTACATTCTACTCTCCACCACCCTTTGTTCTTCTCCCCTTACCTCTCCTTATGCTTTGGCCCGGGCTTCTTTCTTCACATGGGGTCATCCGAGATGGATATTTCATTCTCTACGTATGCACCCTTTTCAAATTTCGTCCTTATGTGCAGGTAGATCGTCGCGGCATTGATCCCATAATAGGTAATGTCAATGGCCTTATAATGTGCACATCTTGTGGTACGTACCTTTCAAGGTATGTGCACTTCTCTGGGGTCGACCAAATTCTTTCTCATCTCCCTATGTTCTCTCGTCAAGGGTGGACAACTCCATATTTAATTTCTTTGATTCCTTGTATCTAGTTTACCCCCACTTGGAAAAATTGGGTAGTAAACGAGAATGGGAGTTTTCACCATGGACTTTAACGCCATCCACCAAAATTAACCTTCCCATGTAGAAGTGTTGGTAGATGTGAACTTTTATTTTCCTTTAGTTTCATGGGGAGTTGCGCAGAATCCACCATTCAGCCCCCGAATGTGTTCTTAAGGCGCGTGTAAAATTTTTTAAACACGCCTTGTGTATCCTCACACATTGATTCACAAGTGTATTTCTAGATTCTATCCGCGGCGAAGTATCTTTAGCAAGGTATTCCCACACAAGTTTTTCAGATGCATCCGGCACCCCGATTTCTGAGAACACAATGGTTAACAGGATGTTTCCAAAAAGGATCTTTCCCTGTTCTCCATGTTGCTTATGATTTCGTCTACTATGTACTAGGAGATGTTGTATTCAAGGCCTTTTGCGACCTTTCTACGACATTCAAAGCAAGGGCTTGCTCACCCGGCCCACCTCTCTTGTCCATTCAGCTTGGAGACAAGGTGTGTAGCCATCTTCATCACCAGATCACTGATATCCGAGACGTCATAGTACCTTGATCCCTTCTTCAATTCCTAGGATGCTATGGTTTCTATAATTTCCTCCTCGTCCTGGAGGTCATCTATGAGCGTGTCCCCTTTATAGCTTAGGCTTGTAAAGTGTGAAATTAACTAGGGAGTTAAGTGCATTTTGTGCCCTATGAAGTAGAAGAAATCTTCATGTACGTGCATCATCAGCCATTGGTACAAGCACTCGGGCTTCCCAAAATATGGCAACTCGTAAAGTTGAGAAGCCCTGCCTTCCCCATTTTCACCTTGACTACATCAATATAGATTGTCAACCCATCAGGTGTTCACTTGTTTGTGAGGCGCACCAACTCTAGTGCCATTTCCTTCACGGTTATGCTTGATCGGTGATTATAGTCGATCACGGTCATCTGTCTTATGTGGGACTCCCACTCTTACCCTAGCAAAACCCCATCTAGGTATTGCATCTCCGAATACCATTCTTAGTTTGTATCTAAGGGTATTTCCTCTTGTTTCTTCTTCCCTTTTCCCTTACCCTTTCCCTTCTTGGACTGTTTTACAGTTTTCCTACCGTTTCGTGGCCGTCATTTTACCCTTTGCTTTCATTCCTAGGTTATCCTGCGAGTTGTTTGGACGCTTTCTCATGCGCCTCGTGACCTAGAACACAAACCCTAATATTTGATTCTCCTCCTTTGATCACGACGTTCTTCCACAATGTTCCTCACACCCATGAATCACTTCTGCTTTGGTTTGTAGATCTAATGGACCAATTGCACTTAAGTTTTTGGGATTTTCCTTTGCACGAGTCAGTTCTCGAAACCCTACCCTTGAAAGAAAATCACTCTTCTTGTTTTCACAAAGTGAAATAATGAAATGCCCACTCTTGTATTTATAGGTTTTTCCACTTTTACGCATTTAAGGCTAGGCTACCTACCACTATATGACCATGTTTAATGCAGCATTTCCAAACAAAACCCGACTTCAACACTTCTCCTTACATGCCCAATCCTTGCGCGAAACGTTTTTCACCCATGCCAAATCCTTGTGCGAAAATTTTTCCAACCTTCTAGCGTGCAAGAAATCCATCTTGATAGAAGACTCTTACACTTGTGTTACCAGCGCCAAAGGCACCTCTTCCATCCTCATGATTCTTACTTTCACCTACCTCGTGTTTTTGTGCTTTTTCTCCTTATACGTGGATTTCCAATGTAACCTTATTTTTCCACCCATCTGCCTTCTTTTCTCCTAATGCATCTTTTCAACAGGGCCAATTCCAATGGTCTACCAACCCAATCCTGTGGCAGAATAACTCCATGCTTCCCTTTATAACCTCACCCCACAATTAATCGATGCGCATTCCTCTGTGCATTCATAAGTCAAAAAGTAATAAGGTTACTGGTGCCCAAGGCACAAAACAAGACAACAACGTGAAAGGGAAATACATGAAAGAAAAACATAAAAACAAATTCTAAGCTAACTGGAAAAACTACCTTATTTACAAACACCAAGAAGCATTATTTAGAGTAGGGCTTCACTTACTCCTATTGAAGTGTCCAGTAATTTTGTTCCATCCAATGCTTGTAACTTGTATCCGCTTGAATCAAGGATGTATGAAATTACATAAGGACCCAACCAATCCACCTTCAACTTTCTAGGATGGCGTAGAAATTTTGAATCATATAAAGCAATACCATATGGCTAACCTCAAACTATTTGTTCTTAATATGGTGGTCATGCCATGCCTTTTTCTTTTCCTTTTCAGTTTTTAGCTCCATCTTGCTAGTGAGTACCTTTCATCCAACTTTATCAATTCATCAATTCTTTCTTCCAGCGCTTGCTCATCATCCAACCCTCCCGCATCAGCTATACACAACAATGGTAGCATGAATTCCAAAGGTAAAACTATTTCCATGCCAAACACCAAATGAAATGGTGTGGCCTTTATCAATATTTTAGATTTTGTTCTCAGTATGCCCAAAGAACTACTGATACCTTGTCATCCTAATCCTACCTACCCACATCACATATCTTAGTCAATGTGTGACTAAGGATTTTGTTAAATGCCTCTGTAGTTCCATTTTCCTTAGGGTGATAAGGGGTAGTCTTGTGTCAAGCTACCATGAATTCTGCCAATAGAATCCTGATGGTTTCATTTAAGAAGTGAGTACCCGTATCACTTGTTAAACTTAGTGAGAACCCATACCTACTTATAATGTTTTCCCACAAAATTCTAGTAGACGTGGATATGGTGAAATCCTTAGTGGGCGTGGCCTCTGCCCACCTTGTCAGATAATTAGTACAAGTAATAATATACCGCGAGTTAGTCCTTCGCACTGTGAGATTGGTCTGACAAAATCTATTTCCCATTTCTCAAAAGGTTCCACACTGGCGATGGGGCACAAGGGCATCTCATCCCTTCTTCCAGGTTTTCCAAGGCATTGGCAGTGGTCACAAGCCTTGCAAAACTCAATGCAATCCTAGTGAATCATCTCCCACCATAGTCCAACGACTAGAATCTTGCGCGCGGTTGCATTCCCCACATAGTTTCCTCCAGCAATCCCACCATGGGCTTGTTCTATTATATCTACACACTTATGTTCTAGTACACACAGTAGTAAATCTCATCGCGGCCCATTTTATACAAATCCGCATTGATCAACATGAAGGGCATGGTGCATATGGCTAACCTTTTCCTCTCCAGAGCATTCATCCCTTCGGGTGCCACACCTTCCTTGAGAAAAATGGAAATGTCTTCTAATTCTGAGGGTACACACCATAACTTGAATAGTTTCGCATCTCGACATGGTTTCCTTGATACTCTGCGTGTCCTCTCCCGAATCAATCCTTGATAAATGATCTAGCCCACAATTGTTCTTTCCCGGTTTTACCACCACTTTGAATTCAAATTCCTGAAATAAAAGTACCCGGGGCCAATGGCATATGCACCATTATAACATTGCTTTGTTTAGTATATAATTGAAGGCCATATGGTCAGTGTAGAATATGAAGGGAGTCACCAGATATTGTCTAAATTTGTGGAGTGCATAGATCATTGACAATGCCTCACGCTCGGTCATTGTATAATTTTGTTCTGCTGGTGTCAACTTTCTACTTGCAAAACACAAGGGATGATCAACAATCCCCTCTCTTGGTTGATCAAGAATGGATCCCATTTCCATACTAGAGGTATCCATGTGGACATGAAAAGGTTTATCCCATGATGGGAATCATAGAATAGGTGCGGTGATAAGCCTTTATTTTAGAGTGTCAAATTCCCTCTGCTGCACCTCTCCCCACTAAAAGGCACTCTTATGTCTGAGAAATATTTCCAAAGGCACATCAATCTTGGCGTATCCCTTAACAAACTTTCTCTCAGTAGTACCCAATGTGTCCAAGAAATATATGCACGACACTTTGGTGGTGGGTTCTCCTAATCCCAAAATAACTACAACTTTCACGGGATCCACCAAGAACCCTCTTCGTATATGATATGTCCCAAAAATGTTCCAAAAGAGGTTACAAGGATACATTTCTTGATGTGGAGGGAAATCCTCAACTATCGACATATTTCAAACATCAATCTCAAGTTATCACAATGGTCCCTTACTAATCCATACACTCGTCCAATCATCCAAATATACTTGAAGGAACTTGTGGATGAAGTTCTTAAATTCTTATACCACTATGCGCAAAAATACAGTGGGCACATTCCTCAATCCAAAGGGCATGACCGTGTATGCAAAGCTTCCCCACTCAGTGGCGAAACTTGTCTTTTCTTGGTATTCCTTGGCAATCCTTACTTGGTAATACCCTGAGAATCCATAGTTGAAGGAATAGACCTTGTGCCCAGCAACTCCTTCCAAAATCTCTTCAGTGAAGGGGGTGGGAAAAGGATCTATGATACAAACAACATTCAATTCCCTGTAATCCATGCATATCCTAATCTGCCCATCCTTCTTTATGATGATCACCATTGGACTTGTCCATTTTGATTCTGCGTATAGCCTTAATGATATTGATGCTGTCATTTTTTCTAGCTCTTCTTTAACCCTTATGTGCATGTTGGGATTCATCCCGTAAGGCCTCTTCCTATCCGGGCGCGCACCATCTTTCAACTTTATCCTCATTTCCCCGATGAATGGTGGACACCTTTCAACTCTTGGTATCCACATGGGAATAAATTCTCAAATTTGTGCAAGAGATCAAAGATATTTGATACTTCTTTGTCGACCAATAGTCCCCTATGATATCTTCCTTGGGCTTCTTCTTTGAGATGATGTTAGCTTTCTTGGTCTTGAGTGGTTCATGATACGCATGTGCACATGCATCCACACTATCAACTACTTTGCGCGCTCCAAGTGAATGGTCGACATTTAGGCTCTCCATATCCTCTCCATCAATAACGTATACCATATTTACTTTCTCCTTTTTAGCACATGTGCACTCAAATTGTAGGTGTTTTGGTTCCTCCCCTTCGAACCGCGCTTCCAAGCTAGGTCCACCAAGTAAGTTTACTAATCTATCTTCCGCCATGGTGTAATCCCCTAGAGTGAGGCATTTGATAGTCTGCAATTCCTCATCAACCGGCTACATGGTACTTTGGTACTCAAAGGTGTGAACCAAGTCAATCGCCAATTCTTGCCAATTTCCTATTTGGTAGCATGTTTCAGAATGGATGTACCAAGCGCATGCGCAACCTTGTAGTGTCGAATATAGCTTGTGCACCCAAAGGGAGGGTGGTAATTCTTTCATGTCTTCTCCCTTGACCCTCTCACATGCCTATATGTGGGAATAGGTGGGTCCATTTCCATTATAATCCTTGATAGTGGTGGGTATGTTACTCTTCTAGAATCAGATAGTGAGCCCTGTTCTAACTTACTGCCATTCCAACAAGTTTTCACTATGCGTGGCCCACCACCTTGTTGTTGTGCATATCAAAACATAACTTAGCATACCTTATCGCTTATCCTCCCTCCAGTGAGCTTCCATTTCTCTCAAAAAGACCTCAGGGTATGCATCCCCAAAATACTTGGTTATTGTCTTTCCTCCCAGGCCCCGAACTATACGTGCCATGGCTACCTTGGTCTCTGATCCTTTTATATGTCACCCAATAAATTCATAAGTCCCATGCACCCAATTATCGCATGCTATACTAGTAGTATCACCGAAAAATTGAGTATCATCAAACCGGATGACTCCTCCTGTAGGGTGGATGGTCTCTGGATCTCTTATGGAGGACGCACATATATTCTATCCAGACCTCCTATCCAAGGGGTTCAGTATAGGGGCTAGACTTTCCATCAGCAAGTGGTATAATCACCCTCTCCTCCTTGTTTTCAAAGCTTATGTACCCCTTGTTAAACAAGATATCTGCATTATTCTTATAACACTACGAGCACCCAAGTAAAGCTGGAAATTATCTACCTCGGCAAGCACCAAGACTTCAAAATCCCCAAAGTGAACCTAGTCCCCGAATGGCAATGGTCGTATCCTTCAAGACACCTATGTGCATTGCCTTTGTTTTATTTTCCATATACAACACATTTGAAGATTCTATAATGTAGGTGTTCCCATTTGATGCCGTGCATCTAGAGTGAGAACATAAAGCTCAGTGCCTATGTCAATGAGGATGTTACTAAGCAACCATCCATCCACTACGTTCAAGGTGATCTCTTTGTCATAATCAAGGTTGTGAGGTGGGAGGTTTGCATGAAATATTTTCCTTTCGTGTTCTTCCCTGTATGTGGCACCCTTTCTCTCAACCATGCTCCTAGAAGGGGAATAATATTCTCCTAACTCAGTAGTTTACACACCTCCTTAACCTCATCCAAGTCATCCTTTGGTGCTTCTATTGGTCTCCTTTGCTCATCCTTTCTATTTTTCTCTTTTAAGCATTGGATCTTTGCTTGTAATCTTCGAATTACGTCCATGGTTTCCTGGTAGACTTCCTTCCGTGAGCTTGGTTTCGATACTTCCCATGTAATGATTCTTCCCTTAAAACAAGAGGTCTCTTCCTATGTGCTTCCCTTACACACCTAGACTCCACCCTTGTTATTACCATAACAGGATCTAGTTTTGATTCACATATTACTCGTGGGATCCATTGCATGTCAATTTTCTTAATACTCACCATGGCAGCACCCTTATCCTTCTGGTACTAATGACTCATATGTTTGTATAACTCTGGGCACTCTTCATACTTATGTTTTTTTCCACACCATGAGCATTGTAGAAGATCTAGATATTCACTCTTATAATGGTCTGTGGCCCCACAATTAAAGCATGTTCCATGTGGGAACTCACTTCTTCCCTCGGTTACCACGACCAAAAAATCCTCTCGAAAACCCATTCCACATGTACCTCCATCTCCGCACTCTTCATAATAATGCTCGTCTCCTTTGGAACTGCTGGCAATGCTAGTCTGGTGCACACCAAGATCAATTGCCTCATGAATCTAGTCAATCAATCTACAATCCTTGGTGTCATGTGTAGTTGAGGCATATATCGTATAATAACAAGAAATGTTTTTATGGATCGTGCACCGTAACAAGGGACACCTACTTACATCATGGTCCCCATGACATATTTCACAGCTTCACTACTTTGGCACATACCACCTTCCGAGTACATACCCCACCATTATCCTTTTTGTGTCCTTCTACATTACAATCAGGCACCACATTGCACCATCAATCTTTGGAACTATGTTGGTAGATAATTTCTCTAACTCGCTTAGCCATGGCAGCGATCTCGAGCCTACAAAATGGGATAACACTAGTGTCAACACTACCAACCGCCTAAGCACACAATACAACTTCCAATGCTTCATGTTGGTCCATGAATATTTTGTGAGACAAAGCCCTCCTAAAGGGTGTGATCAATCCTCCGACAAACCACCGAGCATGTTGTGAAGGGTGGCTATCATACAAAAATTTGGACAAAAGAGTTTTAAAGAGCACATCATATTCCCATATGCTCTCTCGCCATTACTCGCTAGATTTATTTGAGGAGATAATGCTCTTTTGTTCAAACTCGTATATGGAATTCCACCAAGAATTCATTTCTCAGTGTGGTATAATCCACAATAGTCTGATGATGGTCATACTTTCTATACCAACTATGTGCGTGTCCTTATAAATTTGTCACAAATTGACCGGCATTTCGATCCTAGGTCATGATCCCCTTTGCAAGTCATCGCAACTCACACTTATGCACATGCTCTGCGGCATCTTCTATCCCATTGTAATCGGGTAAGTGTAGAGATATCTCAAAAAGACTTGAGGAGGTGGTGAGGCCCTTGTCCCCCGATCCAGCCCTTGGTTTCCTCTGGTGTTTCCTCCTCTACTGGACCCACTAGATCCTGAGCCACCAGCTCCACTATTTCCACCTCCAGATCCTCCTGTGTTAGGTACAGGGCCTATGTTTGTTGTGCCAAACATTCCCGTGCTTCCACCGAATTACGTGTCGACGCTTTTGAACTAGTACCACTCCTAGTTGTATTTCCTCCACCACTTCCTAACGTGCTTCCAAAACCAGCTGTATATGTGCCTTGTCCAAACATTCCACCAAATACTGGAATAGTGTGTGAAGCCATAGAAGTCCCAAACGAGAAGTTATATCTTCTGGGTGCCGATCAATTACCTCTACTAATATAAAATGGATCAACTTTACTTTTCCCTCATTCAAACAAACCAAGTGCCAAGGTTTGGTCACTAGGTGGGGTCAGATGCACACCAATGACTCTTCTTTCTCTATGTGACAGACTCTCATCAGAAGCCATAAGGTTTTCTCTCCCGCGCTTACCAAGATGGGGTATCACAGACTACTCAGGTTCCACATCCTCCGTGTGAACCTCAACTCCTTTCCACCATGTTTGGCTCCACAACCCACTTGTAATCCCACATTGTCTATCAATCTCCCTTTCACGCACTTCATTATACTTGAGCCATCTCTCCTCCCTTTCCTTTTTAGTTGTTATATCAGCCATCTTTCCCCAACCTGGCTTCCTCGCCAAGTGCTTAGAGTGGTTTAGCCAGCCATAGGAAATGCCTCTAAACCCATGGTTACCATCAAGATTTTGATTTCCGAGGAATAACGTGCATAAAATATCCTCTGGGATCTCACAAGAACTCAAACTCAAGAAATTCTGGGACAGAATACGTGGACATGGCGTATTTTAGAGTCTAGCTAGTCAATACTCCCTTCCACTAATGATCTAAAGCACGGGTCCATGTCAAATCAGCATCTTGCAAGTTCTTATATGTTTCTTGGGTCCAAGGGTGTAGCTTATAATACCACCCCGATCTAGATGTATAAGCTGAGATCCATTCAAATAACTCTACTGGGAAATAGCAAAATAAGGTTTCGTGCATAACTCATGATAAAGAGTGTCCTCCACCCATTTTTGCGTGTCAAATCCAGTGCCCAAGATTGAATCTCTAAGTGAATTCATCATCTATGATTTCAAATCAATCATCAATACCTTCAAGTGTTAAGCACTCTGCCATCACTTTTTGTAGAGATCATGATGTATGTAATGTTCCACTACAACTTTGAAAAGATGTCCCAGCAACGGAACCAAGATGTAGTAATTTTTTCACCCCACCAAGAACAAGGGAACCTCATGCGCACCGACCTATCACCTAGTGGGCACTGGGTGCTCACCCGAGGCACACGAGAGGGAGTCAAGTCTCTCTTTTATGTGAGTTTAGTGGAAGGCATAATTCATGATTCTAACTTAGTGATTTAATAGACATGAAGAAGCTATAGAGCTTAGGACGGTTTCTACACCCCTTTAACCATAACAGAAACAAAGCATGTAATAGAATTAATAGAACTAAGAAGTCGTAAATCCACAAATATACTCAATCATTCAAGTGAGGTCCATGATTATACAAGACCAAAAACATAGTAGAAACATGTAGATAATACGTAGGAGATCTTAATATAAACATAGTGGTAACCTTATCACATTCATTCATAGTCTTACTATAAAGCATCATAGAGAGGTAGACCATAGTCATGCGCCATATCTGGATCCATACATGTATACTCAAAAGATAAAATTTTCATTCCCCATTCCCTCATTACATTCTTCCTAAAATTATCTACACATTTTATCCCATAGTTCTCGCAATAATTCTACAGAGCTCTGCTACCTCACTTGTGTCCCTGTCCTTTGCCACGGGCACACGTATAATTAGGCATGTGAGCTCTAACAAACTCTTTTGCAACCTCATATCTAGCCTTAAGTGTCAAGGTGTGGGTCACCCTAGGCGCATGCCTCTCCATGTCATGATTAGCTTTTTAGATCTTCCTATCACAATGTATATTCCTTCTAGGACACCCGTCACAAATTTGAACCTTATCCAAATGAAACATGTTCCTCATGTGTTCTATCCAAAAGGCCAAAATGGCTAAGTCCCAAATTGTTCTTCATGTGTGTGCATGTCCTTGGTTCTCCAAGAACCATTTTTGAATTCTGCGCCTTGCATTCCTTCACTTGCGCGCTCCCTTCGGTTGTACACGCCTACACACCTTTAAGATTTGGTAGCTACATTAGGGGCCAACACCTTTTGTGTGTTTCTCAAATTCACCAAGAAAAATTTCTGAATCTAAATTAGCTTTAGGAGAGGAATTAAGTGTTTTCATACTTACTGTGCACTCATCTGTCATAGTGGATGCATCAATAGTAATAGGTACCTCTTTCTTAGGTCCTTCAATCTGCAACACCATCAAGAGCTCATTTTTTGATTCTAGCTCTTTGTTCAATGTGTCAAGTTTCTCCTCTAGAGTTAACACCTGACATCTCAGGAAGGAATTATCTTCTTGAATATGATGATTAAATGCTTAAAGTTATTTAAACTTAATCTTGTTGGACATCTTGCCCATGATTCCTACACACTTGTTCCTCCAAACTCTACACACTGCCAATGAAAGATCAAGCCAAAATGCAAAAACTAATACTGAACCAAATAAATTGAAGAAAATCAAGAGCTAAACCGGATCTGATACAAAACTTGATCTCAAAATGGTACTTCATTTTTTCCAGTACTTAGAAAATTATTAGATTCTTAACTTTAAAATATTTCAACTTGATCAAGAGTTATTTTTTATCAATTATGGGTGTTCTTGAAAGCCCCAAACTTAAACTATTCCATAAGATCAAATTAAACCTTAATTTTGAACTTAATTGAAATATCTGAATCAATCACAAATCTAAATAAAATAAACACATTTGATTTAGAATGCTCTCAATCTTATATTTAAATCCAAGTTAATAAGTGTATTCAAATCTTGGTGTGGGTTATGGATACTGAAATTTTCTCCCTTCCAATTAAACTAGTTTTTGATTGCTTTATTAATTAATAAAATAAACTAACTTGAATGTTTTTATCTGGTCAAAAGATTCTAAATACTAAATTCAAATCCACAACACAAGAACTTGATAATGGAGTTCACCTGAAGGCTATGTCTCCGGATTCTCAAAAAGAGAATCAATCTATTATTGCTCAATAAAGTACAATATCCCTTCACTATTGACTTAACAAACCTTTATACCTGCAAATTAGTTTATTTAGACCTCTTGGATCTCTACAATTTATGAGAATTGTTCGCAAGTTCATCTGTGGCCCCTATAGTATTTTCACTAATAGTTTCCTATGAAATTACATTCGAAAAATTTCTACAACTTGAAATATAAAACACCTAAGTAAAAGACGTTTATATTTCTAGAAACTAGAAGAAATTATGAAACACTTCCTTTTTAACTCCATGGCTTGATTTGAACTATAACTAGTCGGAAAATGTAGATCTTTGCCTGCTCCTCGTGCCTGTTTCTATAAAATTGTGATGGAAAAACACCTACACAAGAAAATATACAACACTTCCTATAACAAAATTTACATTTCTGAAAATCTCATGGAATTTTGAAAAATAATTATTCTCATACCATGACAAAATTCAGACCGCAAGATCTTCAAAATGGTGATATTTGCAAAGTGGTCCTTTGTTGTCCATTCACAAACCTACCAAAAGGTCTCTTTAAATACAAGTGATCTAATGTTTTATCACTTGATAAAAAGTGGTTGGTTGGTAATCCTAATAATTATTTTGGTAGAGGTCAAGGGTTTAAATCCCCTTTGATAGGTTTAGGCACCCAATTTAGTCATTGACCCCACATTTGGTGGGAAAAGGATAGGATAAGCCTTTAAATAGCTTTTTGGCCACAAAACCTCCTTATCCCATGGGATTTAGGCTTATCCACGTGGAATGGATTATATAGATTATTCTTATTATTATTTTAAATCCAAAGCCACCAAAACCTTCCAAGTTTCATGCCCATAATATGTCATTTGTCCACATTAGAGTGTGCCACGTCATCAATTGACCATAACTTTGACTATGCATATCTTTTGCATACGAACTCGATTTGGTCACTTCAAAATGTGCCGAAAGTTCTATACTATGGAATGGAACTGATATTGAAACATTAAAAGGCAATAAAATTTTCCTTGTCACCAACTCGCCACGTGACACCTTATCATTGGTCCACTTGTCAACCTATTAACTAGGGTTTACCTATTTACGACATTAACTTTTACCGGTGATAGAATTTGTATACGAACTCCAATTTTGAATTTCAAGATACCATTGAAAAGGTATCAAAATACCTTCAGCATGCTCTAGATTTTGGGAAGTGTAGGGAAGATATAAATAGTGAAAAATCCTCAAGATAAATTTTTATCTCATTTTTCTCATCTCCTTTTATTCTCCAACAAGAAGAATCAAATGTCTCTCGCGATTACACCAACCTCAATAGACCAAGTTGATTTAGTATTCATTTTCAATCCATGAAATTTTTATTTAGATGGGTCTATCTCCAATTTAGCCAAATATGTTCTCCTTGACATAGTAAACAAGCTAGCACATTTTGGAGGTGAAATACAACCTTTTCTTTAAGAAATGAAAAAATTGAAGATGTTTTTTCATTTCTATACAATTTTCTGATTACTATAAATATACCATTTTGAATGTCTTCTCGCATTTGAACAACTTGTTTTTTCGTAACCTATCAGTATCCCCAAATTCCAACCATATTCTCGAACAAGAATATGGTTTGTTGTTTATAGAGGCATGCATTTCCCATTTCCCGAAGAAAGAAACATCCAAATCCATCTCCAAAATAATAAACTTATTGATTTCAAATTCCAAGCGTTCCACTTGGACACGCAGTTTTCCTAAATCAATAACTTCTGATGATAGAGCAATACTAAATTCCTCATGATTTTCATCTGTAACAAAAAACAACCACATGTTGACGTGGTTGTTTTCATGGGAATGTATTTCCACAAACCATTCCTCATCTCTTTTCTTCCAATAAATACCACTTGCATGATGAATGAAATTGTTTTGAATGGATAATGGATTATGGAAGAAACTTTGCCTATAATTAGAGTATAATACATTAACAACTAGGTCATTTCCAAACATTATAATTTTTTTCTCACATTTTCTCGATAATGAATTTAAATAGTACCCTAAGCAAATACCAACCCCATATATTTATTTACTATATACCATAAGAGAGTAGTCAACTTAATGACTAATAACTACTAGGATTCAATATAACATCTTATGTATTATTCAATTGGTTACTGATAATTCATATTTTGTGGATAAAATCAATAACAATATAATTTTTCTTAAAGTTTGAAATCAAATTATGATGCATTAAAAGATACGAAATCATTTGTAACTTTTTAAAGGGTTACATATGAGTCAGATAAGCTATAACATTCCATAGATGGCATGATAGGAACGTTAAAAAATATACACTTTAGTGGCAGATAGAATTCTAGTCAACATATAAAATAACACCCTAAAATGTTTTTTATCCGTTTAGACCTATTAAATGGAAAAGCATAGAGGACATTAAGATATAATATTTAATATTTCAAAGAGATTTTTGAGAAACAAATCACAATAATGGAGTTTGTGGTAGCTCAAGATTTTTTTATAAGACAATGTGATTTATGTGTATATCGGTCATATTGTAGTAGTGCGATTAAATTCCCGTAACAAGACTAACGAGGATGTTAAAAAGATAACAAATAAGATATAATGTTTGGTATTTTGAGGAGAGTATTTGAAAAAAATTCTCATTAACGGAGTTAGTGATAGATCATAATTTTTTTATATAAGACAATGTGAAATATATGCATATCGGACATACTTTATTCATTATGTTTAAATTTGTATAACTAGTCTAAGTATGAAATTTAAGTGCAAAGACTTGGTGGGAAATTCCACAACAAGCTATAAAAAAATAGGAAGGATTAAATTTTTCCAAACATAAGTATGTTCCTTGTCACAATTGTTGTTTTCATGGAAAGATTTATCTCTATAAGGTCATGGTGGGTTATACCTATTTGAGAAAAGATTTGATTATTAACAATGTTTAATGAATACCACTAGGTCTATTCTATCTTATTCTCACTATAAGTTAGATTTACAATACTAATTGAAGAATCTTATTCCAAATTGTTTAAACTTATGTTAACGCATTTAGAGTTATAGTATTCTTAGGTTATAAACATTTACTGTCTGATACATTGTATCAACTGAGGGTAAAAATCACTACGGATTTAAAAATAATGATTAAATAACAACTCACAACCTAGCTTAGTAGAAGCTTGGGTCCTACCATTTCATCTTGTCATTGTAATAATTGTCTATAAACTTTTGGCTTGCTATTGATTTTCATTAATTGTAATTGTATCATATTTGATAGAATATCCATGTTAGAAAAAATTACTACACTACTAATCCTCCATTGGGATCAAGCCATATGTATTGTCCATAAAATATATTATTTGTAACATATAATTCAAAACAATTTATGTGGGAATTTTTTTACCTAATTCTTAGTTTCATTACTTATCAAAAGTAACAACACAATGGATGCTAGTTTCAACAATTTCTTATTTTGAAAATTATGATAAAATAACAAATCGCGACCTAGCTTAGTGACCGTGAGGCTCCTACCATTAGGGTCATTCTAAACTCTATATGTACAACTTTAGATCGCTAGTATTTTCCATTGATTATAATTATATCATGTTGGATGGAATGTACCTAGAAGATATAATAGATGCACTACATACCATCTAGAGGGATCAAGCCTTATGTAGTTCCCATAAGGTATATTGTTTGAAACACATAATTCACATCAAATCTTATGGGAGAAAATTCTTAGAGAATGCTAAGAATTTTTTCCTTATCGAAAGTAACGACATAGCAAACACTAGGATCAATAGTTTCATAATTTGAAAATAGTGATAAAATAAAAGATCATGCTCTAGTTTAGCAGTGCTAGGCTCCCACCATTACCACTAGTCATTATAAACACTATATGTACAACTTTGGGTCGCTACTATGTTTTCATTTATTATAATTGTAACATATTTTTATGCCATCCCCCGGTGGATCCAAGTTCTACACCGCAAAACCTCAAGAACTATCATGACTTATGTCGTACTCACAAGACGTATTTTTATAACATATAATTCATCTATGTTTGTAGACGAGAGAAAATGCTTAGCTACCATTAAGATTCTTTATATATTGAATGGAACGACCTAATGACCACTAGTATCAATCAAGCTTTTTTATTTCAACACTATGGTCACAGCTTTTGAATCATAGTTTTCTCCATTTATTTTAATTGTATCATATTCACTGTGCTATGTGTGGCGGAGAGAAATCCCGCATTACATACCCTTCAAATTGATTGAGATGTATTATGTTTTTCCCGTAGGATCAAAAGTTTCTTATTTTTGAAAATAGCCATAAAATAAAAAATCATGGTATAGCTTAATGCGGCCACTAGGCTACTACCTTTACCTCGTCTCATTATAGACATTATCTTTACAATTTTGGATCGTTGTCCTTAGTAAGTAGTTCCCATAAGATACATGGTTTTCAACTCATATTTGACATCGCTTTCCTATAAAAAAATTCTTAGCAACAACTAAGCTCCTTTACTTATCGACAAAAATGAAATATCGACCCTAGGCTAAAAGTTTTCTTATTTTGAAAATATTCATAAAATAACAAATCACGGTATAGATTAGCAGATGCTAGGCTCCTACCTTTACCTCTTCTCATTATAAACACTATCTTTAAAGTTGTGGATCGCTAGCCTTAGTATGTATTTTCCATAAGATACATTGTTTTCAACGCATATTTCACATAGTTTCCTAACAAATAAAATGCTTAGCATCTCGCTAAGCTCCTTTTCTTAGTGATAGAAAGGACATATCAGACCCTAGGCTCAAACATTTCTTATTTTGAAAATATCCATACAGTAACACTATCTGTACAGTCTTGGATCACTAGCCTTATTATGTATCCCAAATAGCTTGTTCGAATTTGCCATGTGGCACATTTTAATTGGATAATTAATTTAAATTAGTGCACAATATATCTATCAAGTTAGAAATCGATTTTGATAAAAAAATGGAACGTAAATGTCTTTATAGTATTCTATTAAACTTCAAAACTATATTTAGAATTTATTTCTTCTATTTCATTATAATATATATTCTTACTATGCTTGTTTTAATATATGTTATATATTATATTTTTTATTATGTTTATATTATTATAGGCTATAGACAATGAAAAATTGCATTGTTTTAAATTCATGTTTACCTTTTTTTTTTAAATCATGAAAAAATTAAAAAAATGAGATTTGAACTCCCCGCATTTTCAAATATTAGTAATTTTAATAGCCCACACTTTTTCTTTAAGAGGGGGAAAGTGAAAATTTCAAATTTTTGTATTCTCTTTTTTATATTTTTGAAATTTCTTCCATGGAATGTTCTAAACAAATTAGTAAATACCTCGTAGAAAATTTGATTAGGGTTTCTGAATTTTTCTGGTCAAGCGTAAAATCATGTCTTAAAAATAAAAAAATATGTGTAGGTCGTAGATCACAGGGATGAGTGTTCAAATCCTAGTTGTTTTTTTGCATGTGATTATAATATTTTTTTCGCAAAGAAGGCACAAAAATATGAAAATAAAGGATGCACATAAAGGATGCACAAGAAGGAGGTAAGCAACAAAGATTGCAAATAGAATCACACGATTGTTTGATTGAGGTGGCGATGGACGCTTTGCTGATAGTATAAAGTACGAAATAATCCCGGATATTACTAAATCAGGGATTTATAACAAAGTTGTACTGCTTTTACTCCGTGAGCTCTATTATTTACTCGTAGTATACTAGTTCCTTTATTTTACATGACACCCAATTGGGATCCACACTAGCCTGCTTTGTCCTACTAAATTGTGCTCTGCAGTCAAGGTTTGATTTCCATTTACTTTTGATCTCCATGTAAAACTACCCTTTTCTTCATGAAAAATTTTTTGTTTATGCATTAACGAAAGAAAATGTATTCCCTTTTCTCGCTCTAGTATTTATCTCTATTTAACGCTTTCCCATTTTCGCCATTCTATGTTTCTCTTTAGGTGTTTTAGTTCTCATTCCTATGATTTTTTTCTAAGGATAATGATAGCTTGTGGCATAGTCACTTTTTTGAAAAATTTATTTTGGTTAGGAGAACCAAAATAGTTTAATGTTTATCATTAAGATGATGCAAAGAAATGTTGCTAATTAATTCGTATTACTTTTTTTACATGGTTTCCGCTTAGACATTTTAGGAAAATATATGAGGATAAAAAATTACTTTAAAACTCTAAAACTATATTAAGAAATCAATTGTATGATAATTATTTCCAATTATATATGTGTTTCCATGTAGAATTAATCAAATGTAATGTCTTCAAAAATTTATGTTCTGTACATTGGAAGTTAAACACATTATATATGCGTTAATATTATTAAATATAATTTTAATCACTATGTATTTAATAATTAATATATTCTTCCTTTTTTATCTCTAATCTATGCCAAAATTCATATATCTTTGAGACAACCATGATATAATTCTTTGTTTCAACAACCTATTTACTAAACCCAAATTTTATTTCAAATTACATACAAGATTCTACACGTATATTTATATATCCATTATATAAATTTGGGATTTATTTGTTATCGTTTATATCTTTTCAATATGATTTATCTTATAAGAATAAACTCTACCATGGGAAAAAATTTCTATGCTAAAGAATCGCTAGATATAATTCTTATTAAAAAAAAAATTGTTTATATTGGCCTCTCGTGGATAATTTTTTTTCATATAGGCAACACGGTGTTTTTGGTCCTATCAATCACTTTTTTATTTGTATGCTATGATATTCACAAAGATTAACAATTTAGATTTATAAAGCAACTTCATTATGAACATGATATATTTACCTTTAAGAATAGATTAGCGGTCACTAGGATGTGATGGGTAGATGGCGTTGTATGTAAAAAAATTTTATAACTTCTCAGTCACTAGTCCGAGTTTCTATATTTTCATAAATGTAAAATAATTCTGCCAAAATCTCATAAGAAATAGAGAAATCTATACGTATACCTATATAACACATTAAATATACAATTTTACATGTATATTTATGTATCCATTATATAAATGCTAGATTTATTTGATATCGTTTATAGATTTTCAATATGATTTCTCCTATATGAATACACTCTACATGGAAAAATTTATGTACACTAGCACCTGCTAGGCTATAATTCTTATTTAGAGAAACCATTTATTTACCTTTTACAGCCTCGAGGAGAAGGTTTTTTTTTATAGGCAACACACTGTTATTTGGTGCTAGCAATCGCTTTTGTTGTTTGTCTCCTATTATATATGAAAAGATTAAGAATTTAGATTTATAACATAGCTTCATTATGAAAATGATATATTTACCTTTGATAATACCTTAGCGATCGCTAGGGTGCAAAAATTAAATCATGTCGTGTTTCAAAATTGTTATATAACTTCTAGGTCACTAGTCCAAGTTTCTTTTCTTACCATAAATGTAGAAATATTCTGCTAATATCTTTTAAGAAATAGACAAATATATATTTATACCTATGAAACACATAAAATACATGATTTTAAACATATACATTTATGTATCCATTATATAAACTCCAAATTTATTTGTTATCGCTTATAACTTTTCAATATGATTTCCCCTATATGAATACACTCTACATGATAAAATTTGCATACACTAGTGCCCACCAGGCTACAATTCTTATTTGGAGAATCCATTTATTTACCTTTTGTGGCCTCACGGAGAAAGTTTTATTTATATAGGCAACACATTATTATATGGTGCTAGCAATCACTTTTGTTATTTGTCTCTGTTATATATATATATATATATATATATATATATATATATATATATATATATAAAGATTAAGAATTTATATTCGTAAAATAGGTTCATTATAAACATCATATATTTACCTTTAGGAATAGCTTAAGAACCATTAGGGTGCAATGCGTAGATCACATTATATTCAAAAACTTGTTCCATAACTTCTAGGTCACTAGCCCAAGTTTCTTTTCTTGTCATAAATGTAAAAATATTCTACCAAAATCTCATAAGAAATAGAGAAATCTATATGTATACTTGTGTAACACATGAAATACATGATTCTAAACGTATATTTATGTATCCATTATATAAACTCTAGATTTATTTGTTATCGCTTACAACTTTTTGATATGATTTATCCTATATGAATACACTCTACATGAAAAAACTTGCATGACAAGAATAATTATTAGGAAATAATTATTATTCGGAGAAAACATTTATTTACCTTTAACAACCTCACGAGAGAATTTTTTATTTATTTAGGAAACACATTGTTATTTGGTGCTAGTGATCTCTTTTGTTGTTTGTCTCCTATTATATACGCAAAGATTAAAAATTTAGATTTATAACACAACTTCATTATGAACATGATATATTTACCTTTAAGAATATCTTAATGGCTTGCTAGGGTACAATGAGTATCTCATGTTTTTTAAAAATATGGTTATATAAATTCTCGGTCACTAGTCCAAGTCTATACGTATACCTGTATATCACATAAAATACACAATTCTACACGTATATTTATGTATCCATTATATAAACTCCATATTTATTTTTTACCATTTATATAAACTCTTGTATGAATACACTCTACATGAAAAATGTTTCCTACTCTAGTGACCACTAGGCTATAATTATTATTTGGAGGCAATCTTTGTTTACCTTGGAAGACTCACGGGTAAGTGGATTTTTCTAGAGGAAACACACTTTTTTTGGGTGAAACGATCACTTTGGTATTTGTCTCATTTTAAATACACAAATATTAAAAATTAAATTCATAACAAAACTTCCTTATAAAATAATATATTTATGTTTAAGAATAACTTAGCGGCCGCTAGGTTTCATCGAGTATATTACTTTATATCGAAAAAATTGTTGTAAATATTCACAATCTCTCATCCACTAGGTTAGCCCAAGACACTATATTAAGACCGTACGATCAATTGGATTAAAAAAATTAAATTAAAATAGTTTGAGCTAAGTGGCCGCTAGTACTTCCACAATATAATATTTCCAGCTTATTGGGCACTTTTATTTATCAAGTCACTTTGAATGATATTTTGATCTTAGTATCCGCCAGCTTATGACACAACATAATATTTGGATCTTAGCAGTCTTTGTGTTTTAGTAAAATAAAGTAAGATTTTAAAATCTTAGCAACCGGTAGGTTACGTCAAAATAAACTAAAGAAAGACATATTGAGTTTAGTTTCCGCTAGGTTTTTTTTCAACATAACCAAACAAATGATATTGTACTCTTCAAAGTTGCTAGGTTTTAAAAAATTAAGGTAATATTTGGATCTTAGTGGTCTCTAGGTTTCAACAAAATAAAGTTAGATATTACAAGCTTAGTGGCTAGTAGGTTATGCCAAAACATAATATTTGAATCTTAGTGGTCACTGTGAGTTCAAAAATTAAATCAACATAGTTTGAGCTTAGCGGCTGTTAGGTATTTAAACAATATATTATTTTGACCTAAAGAGTCACTAACATTTAACAAACTAAAGAAATACATAATGAGTTTAGTTTCTGCTAGTATATCAAGATACTGAATGATATTTTAAACTTAACATCCGCTGGCTTATGACACAACATAATATTTGGATCTTAGCAGTCTCTAGGTTTCAAAAAGAAAGTAATATTTGGATCTTAGTGAATACTGGGATTTAACAAAATTATATCAACATAGTTTGGGCTTAGCGGTCACATTAGGTATTTAAACAATATAATATTTCGAGCTGAAAAGTAACTACTATTTAACTAAGTAAAGAAAGACATATTGAGTTTAGTTTCGACTAGTATATCAAGTTACTGAATGATATTTTGAACTTAGCATCCGCTAGCTTGAGTTTAGTTTCTACTAGGTTATGTATCGCAAACATGATATGTATCACAAAGAAGATATATATAAATTATTTGAATTCATTCTATGATTTTAAGATTTTAAACTAAGATATTTTGATGATAATTCTTCAAAAAATAGTACATGAGGAACCAATCCATGATAAGTCTTCCGTAGTGGAATCCCATGATGATGAAATGAAATTTATCATACTAAATATATGTCAAAATGAATGGGGAAGAGTTGTAATCGACTTACTTCACCCAAAAATTATTCCTATATCTATACACTTTTCTATACTGATGACCATTCGGAAACTTAATAAAAAACTAAAGACAAATGAATCCATGAAAGATTAGGCCTTTCCTCCTCTCAACTCCACCTCACCAATGATCTTGACATTTGAGTCCCCTTTACTCTGATGAGAGGAGGAGGACAAATCCACACAACATTATGACATTTTCACTTTAACGCCATTAGATATTTCTATACCTATATTTCCTGTAACCACCTCCGAGAGGACACAAAATCACCTCAATCCCCCATGTCAAGGCATGGACATGATATTGAAGGTTGAATAGATGGTCTTCCAACTTCTCATGCTCCTTATGATAGGTAAACTACCCCAAAGATTTTGAAACTATGTTTTCCACAATCAGTCCTTGCGTCGATCAAAAATGTTCCTCTGCACTTTGGACTAGTTTGGGTCAAGCATCAACTTGCACATGCTTCATGAATAACAAAACCTTCTCGAGCCAATTCCGCATAGCTATGTTTCAAATTTTCCCATCCATCTAAGAAGTAAATGATTCCCCAACATCTTTTCCTTTCATATCTCTCCTCCTCTTCCTGCTAGGACCACACTCCATACTACCCAAGAAATCACCAACACTCATGTCACCATCACAGAGAGACACAAAGTACAAATACCAAAAAGAGAGGAAATGGGTCATGAAATGTGCAACTGACCTAGAGATATAAATCCACCAACATGTAACACAAAATGGATATTAGTGTGAGGGTACTGAAGATCATTGATTGGATATCCTAATCATAAATATCATGCTTCCCATTAAAACTCTTAAATTCCCAATGCCATCTTACATCTCGTGTGCATATAACCATTAATCGATCCCATCTATCACATGAATGTAATCTATTGATGTCATAAATTCCCATTAAATCTGCACATGCCATATCCTCTTGTCACCACAAAAAAAGGTTACGCCTCAGAATAACCTAACAATTTTTATTAAAATCTTATAAGTTGTTACGTTTTGAAAAATTAAAGTTAATTGTTTTGAGCTTATCGACGTCTTAATTAATCAACCACATTAACCTTCGAGAATTGTTTGTATGATTTTAGGATTTTTAATTAAGATATTTCAAGCTTAGCTCATGCTAGGTTATGTCACCACAAAATATTTGTAGTGTATCGGTGGTTAGGATTTAATAAATTAAATTAAGATATTTTTAACTTAACAACCACTAGGTTAAGCCACAACATAATATTTGGATCTTAGTAGTCTATGGGTTTCAAAAAAATAAATTAAGAAATTATAAGATTAGCGGCGGTAGGTTACGCCAAAAATAATATGTTAATCTTAATGGTCACCGGGATTTAGAAAATTTGAATCAACACAGTTCGAGCTTAGCTAACCTAAAATATTATATTGTAAACTTAGAAGGCTGCTAGGTTTTAACATATTAAGTTATGCTTTTTTAGCTTAGCGACCTCTAAGTTTATCAAAGAAAATAACTTTGGAGATCTTTATAACAATAAATACCAGTATAAATTAATTAAATTTTTTGTTTGAATTTAATATTTGGTATTAAGATATTTTGAGCTTAGCCCACTAGCTTATACCACCATATAATATTGAAGACTCTCAATGGTTTAAGATATTTTGATCTTATAAATTACTATCTTATGCCACAACATATTATTTGGAGGTTGTATTCACTAGGGTTCAATAATTCATAGTTATGATATTTTACAATAGTTAAGAAATTATAGGAAGATATTTTGAACTTAGTGTACACTAGTTTAAACAATGACATAATATATGGATCTTATGGTCAAAAGGATTAAAAATTAAACTAAGATATTTTGAACTAAGTAGAGACTAGGCACTTCTATGATATACTATTTCAAGCTTAGTGGTTGTTATCATTTAACAAGTTAACGATTGATATTTTGAGCTTAGCATCTGCTAGCTTATGAGACAACATAATATTTGGAGCTTAGCACTCACAAGGTTTAAACAAAATAAATAAGATATTATTAGCTTAGTTGTCGGTGGGTTATGCCAAAACATAATTTTTTGATCTTAAGGTAAATGGGATTTAACAAATTTGAATCAACATAGTTTGAGCTTAGCGCTTCTTTGCTAGTACTTAATAGTATAATATTTCAAGCTAAAAAGTCACTAGTATTTAATAAACAAAAGAAATACATTTTAAGTCTAATTTCCTTTAGGTTATGCTTAAACATAACCTAACAAATTATATTCTAAACTAAGAAGTCGCTAGGTTTTAACAAATTAAATTACGTTATTTTGAGCTTAGTGACCTCTAGTTCTATCAATGACATTAACTTGGAGATTCTTTATAGCAATCAAGACCAATATAAACTAATTGAATTTTTTGTATAAATTTAAGATTTGGAATTAATATATTTCGAGCTTAGTTCCCACTAGGTTATGCCACCACATAATATTAGGTGACTACAAGTGGTTTAAGATATTTTGAGCTTAGCAGCCGCTAGATTATGCCATAACATATTATTTGGAGATTGTATTTGCTAGGGTTCAATAATTTATACTTATGATATTTTACAAATAATTAACAAATTACAAGAATATATTTTGAAATTAGTTGGAGATAGTGTTAAAAATGACATAATATATGGAGCTTATGGTCGATATGAATAAACAAATTAAATTAACATATTTTGAACTAAGCAGAGACTAAGTACTTCCATAATATAATATTTCAAGCTTAGTGGTTGTTTTCATTTAATAAGTTACTAAATTATATTTTTCACTTAGTGTCTGATAGCTTATGACACAACATAATAATTGGAGCCTAGCACTCACAAGGTTTAAACAAAATAAATAAGAAATTATTAGCTTAGTTTCGTGGATTATGCCAAAACATAATATTTGTATGTTAGTGGTCACTAGGATTTAACAAATTTGAATCAACATAGTTTGATCTTAGCTATCGCCAGTGTACTTAAACAATATATTATTTCAAGCTCCAAAGGCGAAGGATTTAACAAATATAAGAAAGATATTTTGAGCTAAGCGGCTACTACGTTATGCCAAAAATGCTATTTAGAGATTTCATTCACTAGGGTTTAATAATTCAAATATATGATATTTTACAACATTTAAGTAGTAACTTATAACGTTTTTGGTGCCAATCCCAAAATATAATATTCCGAGCTTAGTTTTCACTAGCACCTAACTAGTAAGAGAATTATATTTTAATATCGTGCAATGATAATCGTTATGCCACACCATAAAGGTTTAGAGCTTAGTGGTCACCGGGTTTTATCAAAATAAAGTAGGATAGTATGATCGAGAAGTCGCTAGATTATACTATGACATAATATTTGGAGCATATCAATCTTAAGGATGGGAGAAAATAAATTAAGATACTATGATCTTATCCATAACTACGATATTCCAAAAATTAAAACTATTTGGAATTAGAGTAAAAGTGGGTTTTTCCAAATGACTTGCATAATTGTACAAAAATCCCTCACCACCAAATATTACAATGCAATAAGAAAAAAAAGTCCCTTATGTAGAAAAAAACCAAAAAGTCCCAAACTAGACAAAGCCAAATTACATTTTATGGATATTCATGAGAATAGTAAATTTATCCTTAGGATCAACAAGAAGGATTCCTTCAACCAACACATCAACTAACTTAATGTGTTCTTATAAGTATTCATTCATTTCATCTAGGTCATGTTCGTTTGAATTTTTCATTCTTTGACAAAAAGTACTAAGTGTAACATAATATTTAATGGCCTCATGCGGGTCGTGTGAGATCTTCTCTAAATGCTCATGGTGTTTCAAAGATGCGATGGGGAGACCATTTTATTTGTGACAGAGGAGAAACAAGGTAAACTAAGGAAAGATCCCACAACACATCAGAAATTACCATGTCGATGCTAACTTCCATGCTAAAAAGGGGTGGCAACAGCACATGCTTCCTTAATCGGTGAGATGATTTAGTTGTAGCGATTACAATGTCTGCGGGGATATGACACGAGAAGCTAGAGAAGCATCGACAAGAGGTGGGGAGGAAGTAGATGCCAGATCCAAAAGTGGTTTAGAGACCATAGGTTAGTTCTCTCGAGGGGTCCGAAGTGGTAGGAGCCTCCGTGAGAAGACAAGGGAGAGACAAGAGTGAAAAAATGGGGGAGACCACCAGATTTTTCTAGCTAATGATCATGAAGTCCGAATCGGATTTGGAAATGAGAAAAAGGTGGCGATGGAAAGTGTTTTGAAGGAGGAGGGGGAGACGACATTACTTTCCTATCTTAAAGTGGAAGTGCGGGATTTATTGTTCGAATCTTCCACTTTAAAGAGAAAATACAAAAGGCCTTGGTGGAGGAAATGACCTTCCTATTCTCTTGTCATTTTTAGGGACTTATTAATCAATTGAAACATAAAAGATGCAAATTTTACCTTGCGATCATGTCAAAGATGCACAATAAGAAAATTTTGATGTCCATAGATCAATTTGTAGTGTCATTCCAGCATGAATTGCCTCCTAAATTTTTCATAAACCCTATCCCAAGGTTGTGGAAGCGAGTACCGTTCATAGCCCAAGTGATACATTCTCAATTTTTCACCAAGACATAGTAACTCATCCATCTCCTCCTAAAGTGATAATTTAAAATAAATGTCTCCCTCCACAAGGAGCCCTGACATAGCTGAATCTATCAAAATAATAAATTTAGTCTTTCCTACTTTGACTCTTCCTTTCTTCTAGGTTCTTTAGCACATTCTTGCTAGTGACTTAGAGTGATCGAACAATGTTTTCATAAACGACGTAACAAAACCATCATGAAAAATATTTCATACTTCGAGGTCAACCTTGACCTCTTCACAAGGATAAGGCTCAATGCGTTTGATGATGCCACCCATAGTTAACGGGGCTATTATAAAAGTTATTTTCAAAGGCCTAATATAGATGATGCTTAAATAGAGATGTAGAGAACCTTCATTCCAATATTCAACATGTGTCTCCAAGATTTCTAATTGAAATCTATCCTAATTATTAATAGTCATTAACTGATCCCATCCATCACACAAACACAATCTATCAATGTCATAAATGCCCAAAAAATCCACATATGTCTTATCCTTTTGTCATCTCCAAAATAGGTTATGCCTCACCATAACCAAAAAAAATTCATTGTAGTCTTAGGTAATGTTTAGGAAATGACAACATTAATGAGTTAATGTTCTTGCAATTAATGCATTTATTGGAGGTTAAAGGTTTGAATGTTAGTGATATTAGATGTATTTAGTTAAATATATATTATAAAGGGATAATCTACAAAAAAATGCAGCAAGGTGAAATAACTAACATTGTTAGACATGATTTCATATTATATAGATTATCGACAAAAATTCAAAAAGCAATATCTTATTAGAAATTTTTATCGACACATCTATTTGTTACATTTAGGTTCTCTCAATTTTTTCATACTACACATGGAAATGAAGAGGGTAAGCATAGAGATGTTACAGAAAGCAAAAACAACACTTCGATGGCCATTTGTTGTGATATTTGGTGAGGTGATTTAAAAAAACACTATTTGACTAGAATGAGACCTAGACGGTGTTGTTTCGAAAAGAAATGCATCCCCATGAGTCCTCTCTATCCTAGGGTGTGATTTTCTCAATGGAGAGTAGTGTGTGTAGATCGGAGAAAGATAAACTTAAATGTCGATACAATTGTAGGTACATGACAAAAATAATATTCTTATTGGATTTTTGTTCTTTTTAGATGCTTTTCTTACAATATCCCAGGTCATGTTGAAATGGAAAAGCATAAATGTAGGCCTAGTATTAATCTTGTGATGAACTTCCACTTGTTTGGAAAAGCATAAATATAGGCCAAGTATTTATCTTTGAACTAGCCTCGTGGATGTTAAAATTTCTTCTTATATTTAACCCTTATGCAAATTCGGACTAGTGTGGGTATATATATTCAAGATTGTTTTTTTCTAAGTACAATCGACAATTGGTTATTTATATCATTTCAAGTTTAGTGTTCACTATCATTTAACAAGTTACTAAATGATAATTTGAACTTAGCATCCGCTAGCTTATGTCACAACATAATATTTGGATCTTCATGTATCTAGGTTTCAGAAAAAATAGAATAAGATATTATTTAGATCTTAGTGGTCACTGGGATTTAACAAATTAAATCAACATAATTTGAGCTTAGTGGCCACTATGTATTTGAAGAATATAATATTTTGAGCTAAAGAGTCACTATCATTTAAAAAGATAAAGAAAGACATATTGAATTTATTTTCTGCTAGTATCTGCATTTTTAATTATGTGATGAACTTCCACCTGGTTGGAGGATTGAACTGATATAATGAAAAAAGGTATAGTAGTTGGGGATTGAAGTGAAATTTGTAACCTATTTTTTAAATTTGTTACTACTCAAATAGAAGTGTGACTAGCCTCATGGATGTTAAAATTTAGTCTTATTGGAAGGATTGAAATATTTGTTAATTACTAAAAATTCCTTTTATGTTGTAATTATAATATGTTGTTTGAATGAAAAATATTGAGCATGTTTCAAACATAGTTTGATATCTTTTAAACATCTTAGATCAATTTTTTCACAAAAACACTTTTCTTACATGCATTGATGGAGATCAATGACTATAATGCTTAAGTATAACAACTAACATATCAATTATTGGACAAAACATATCCATTGTCAAAACATATGTTGTCTTGCAAAAAGGAGTTCGAGGAAAAAATTGGACTAAGGATTTACTCCCGAATGTCAAAATGTTGAAGTCGGTCTAGCTTAATTGGAATTAAATTATAAAGATTTGAGCATGAAAATTGTTTTTTTTTTTTGAAAGATTTATTAATTAATAAAAATTACCTTTTATCTTGTACTTATAATATGTTGTTGTTTGAATGAAAATATTGAACATGTTTCTAAAATAGTTTGACGTCCGAGATCAATTGTTTTCACAAAAATGCTTTTCCTACATGGATTGATGAAGATCAATGACTACAATTCTTAAGTATAAACCTGACATACTAGATATTTAGACCAAACATATTCATTTTAAGAACATATGTTGTCTTGTAAAGGATTTATAGAGAAAAAATAATATTAAGGATTAACTCCTTGAGATCAACATGATTTTCTAGTTAGCTATTCAAAATAAGATTTTAACCCTTGAAAATGTGAGAAATGATACAATTAATAATATTGCCAATTTGGGGGCTAAAGGTAGTAATTTTAAAGTGTGTGAGAGGGAGATGATGTCACGAAATGTTTTATTAATCTCATTAATAACATTACGTCTTGATGTGTTGGTGGATATTTTACCTCATTCGGATGTCATCCTTGTTCTTATGGTTAGCAAGAACCTTCGAACATGCATGATATATGGTGGGATTTGTATTAATTTTTCTCTTATGATTCATTTTGGCCATTATTTCTTCCATTTTAAATATTGGTTGAATAAAACTTTGAGAGTTGGTCTTTTGACAACCAAGGCCATGAGATATGGTTCTCTGAAGGATAACCCCTCCTTGTGGTGCATTCTAAAAATTGAAGGGTTTAGGAATTTCATCTCAAAAATCATGGGGTCTAATACTTATCTTGCATTGAATTTTGGTCGATCATGGAACAATGGAAACATGGTGATTTGTGACATGGATATTCAGGTTTGAAAGGATTCAATAGTGCATGAAACTAGAATGGAGATGGATGGATTAAAGATATTTAAAGACCTCACAATATGAAAACAAAAAAGCTGAGACTTTCTTCTCATGGTAAAGAAATGGTTTAGCTATTGGAAGATGATATTGCTAGATTCTGCATCCATGATATTTGGAATACAGTCTTCCTCCACCTTATAAGGTAGATTACTCTTGAAGCTAATTATAGAAATATATTTACTCACCACCTTAGTATGCCCAATATGTTTAGGCATAAGATTTATATGAGCCTTCCATATTTCTTATTTATGTAAGTCAATGTGTTGGTGAATGTTTTTAATAGGGAAAGATTGATACCCTGATACAACATGGTATAATTCTTCTACTTTTTAGGAATGGTTAACAGGTGGTGGAAAAGGAATTAGATCCCAAATAAAAGCATTCATATGACAATTGTAATCTTGTTGTCCATTTGAAAAAAGCGATGAGAAAGAAGAGTATGACATCTCGGGGAAGGGAAATCTTGAGTACTTTGGGGCTATAGGTTATTTGATTGATAAGAAAGGGGAATCATCTAAAGGGAAAGAGAGAGTGGATCTGGGTTGGAATTTTTATTTTGATAAAATTTCTCTCAAGGCGAGTCGGTGGAAAGGGATATGTAGGCCTTAGTTAAAGTTGGAATAGATATGGGAAACAATGTCATGCATTGCATCATCACCTCTCGAGAAAATTTGCATCACCTAAAAATCTTTCTAGGTGGATGTGGTAGAGATCAAAAGTTTGGTTTTAGAGTTTCGAGGCATTTGGTCAAGATGGAGCGGGGACACAAAGTTTGCAAGTATATATCCACCCTAGTATTTCGATGGGGAAGAGAAGGTTGAAGAAAAAATCCCTATCATGAGCGAGCAATATCACCAGATGAAAGGGCATGAGGAGTATCAACCAGAGCAGACAAATGTTTTAAGACTAACTAGTCCCTTGGCTCTTGGATATTTTCTTTAACTATTTGTGGACTGTATTGTTTGGGATGTTTTCCCCTCCATGTTTTATGATTTTACCTTGTATTGTCTGTTGGACTGTAGTTAGGGATAAGTTGTTTTACCCCTTGTTTTCCTATTTATTTTTATTCCTTTTGGTGATGATCATGACATATTCTATTGCAAGGTTTCGGGTGCCTTAATCCCTATAAAAAGTAGCCAATAATTATGTTCATGTATATTTAATAAACCTTGTTAATAGTAATTTTTTTAACAATATTTTAAATTAAACAAGACAAAGTGACAAGTTCATGCCTTAGGGTTGGGAGATGTGCTAGTTGTGTGATTGTTTTAATAATTTTCTTTAAATTTTTGCATTAGGTGCTTTATATTGCTAAGAATAACCACTTTCAAATTTTGGCATAAAGTAGAATGCACCAATACTTAATGTATAAATTATGAATATACGGTATGCCGACATCCATAGACTACTAAAAATAGAATGCCGTTATGTAATAATTTTAAATTCATAAAATATGAATATATTGTAAGTACCAAATTTAAATGTTGCACATAATGTAAATACCCACATTAAAATTCAGATAGAAGACAACACAAAAAAATAAAATTATGCATCAAATATATAATTCTTTGGAAAAACATAAAGCAATCTATAATCATATTATGCTTGAAAATATTTTGAACAACATAGGTGGTAGATTTTTCAGGTGCAATAATAAAAAAACCACAACAATTTTACAAGTTGAACAATCCTACATTAAGATAAAAGTTTGCAATTAAATGGAATAGCTGAAATAAATCATTTAAAAGATTTATCGCAATAGCAATTACTAATAATAAAATTATTTTTCTTTTCTTTAAAACAATATATAATCCTTGTAAACAAATTTATTGCTAAAAAAATAATACAAACATATAAAAAATTGTATTTTATAAAATTTAACTTACAAATCTAATTTTTATTACAAACGGGGATAAAACAAAGATTAAACTTTTTGACTAACAAAAAAAAAATAGTAAAAAATATATAAGGAGTGGGATGGGATTTAATTTAGAAATGTCTATAATGTGATTTGTTAAATAAAGTTTATTAATTTTTATGAATAGTGTACTATTTCGGATGTGCCACTAGTCCACGCATGCAAATACATCTTCCTTTTTGGATAAACATTAAATGTATTGAATATTTTATTAAAATTTATTATTCTTCTAAATCTCATATCTTATTTAAAGATTGGAGAAATTTATTTCTTAGAATTTTTATTTTTATTAAATAGAATAAATCAATGTTGCATCAAGGCCTCATATTTGTCAAATCAGTACTAACTAGCAAATAAAGAAAAATATAAATAATTTTTGTAGATTAAAAAATTATTTAAATAAAATATAAACATTAGAAAGTTGAAAATTTACTATTTTTTTAATTTTGATTGGTGGATTGAGGAGAAATTATTTGTTTGAATGAAAGGTATAAAATTCCTATAAGAGATAGAAGCTAATAAAATAAGATGTTTTGATATTTGCATCTGCTAAGGTAACCTAATACTTCCACAATATAATATTTTGAGCTTAAGGATCACTAGCATTTAACAAGTCAAAGAATAATATTTTTAGCTTAGCGTCCGCTAGCTTATGTGACACCATAGTAATTGGATATTATTGATCGATAGGATTTAACAAAATAAAGTAAGATATTGTCATTATAGAGTCTACTAGGTTATGCCACAACAAAATATTTCAATGTACAACTATTATGTCATTTTTTTGTTAAAGGGTGAATATGGGGGTTTTGAAAGGACCTACATCCTTTTAAAAAGTCCCTTAAGGAAGAATATGACATTGAAACATAGAGAAGAGAAATCTTGTAGGCAACAAAAGATAAAACACCACATAGGCATGACCCGAAAGAGAAAATTTACATTTTTTTGAATAGTTTTGAGGATAGAAGTTTCTTCCATGATAGAAGTAGTGGTGCTTCATTAAAGATAATAAAAACATCTTAAGGTTTCCTTGGTCATCGAGTTCTCCTTTCATATATATGTATTTGTTCTTTTGTTCTCCAAAATCTATTTGGTTGTCCTACTCTTGCATTACCATATTTTAAAAATATCTCACTTTAATCCAACACCAGCACATTGAATGGAAAATCATTTTTAACATGAATATATTCTAAAATATTATCATTGATAATGTCAACGATGTCGTAGCCATTGAATTTTACTAACTATCTGAAATAGAGGACTATTTACGAAAAACAATAAGGCCAACAAAATAATATCAACTTTATCAAATACATTTGTTCATCAATTCCTATGCACCACCATGACAATAAACTTATTCCAATATTCACTTTTTCATTGTGCAAATTGAACCACCATTCATACCACCATGCTTCTTTTTCAAAACATAAAAGAAAAATTTCTTGGCTTGTGTTATGGGTTTGTAAAAAATCTACAAATTTTTCTATCATGATATTAAGGATTAATCTATGTCATTTATCTATGAAGATGTTCTCCATTTAATCCTCTATCACTACTCTAAAAATGTTTACTATATTAATGAAATTATTTTTTATGTAAACAAAACTAGCTTCTACAAAATATAGAATAACAAACTTGCTTCCATTTAATTATCTACAAAATCCCTACATCAATATAAGCCCCAATCAGCTATGGAAAATTTTACAATAAAAAAATTTCATAATTTTGTAGGGGATGAAGGTGAAAACGCATACCAATTTTTCTAGAAATTGAGCACATAATTTTCGACACTTTCCTTGGTGAGATTTTTCTATTGATGAATAAAGTGTCTCACTTATGCATTAAGGAAGAGAATAGGAAAGCAAATGTTAAAAATATGAACTTAAAAATTGTCTATTTACAGTGATATGTAACTAAAAATCCAACTACTAATTTCATTGGTGCATGAATTTAAGAGAACACGCGTATGATTTTACATCGCTTTACATTAAATGGATAATTAATGGCCGACAATGGTTACATGCTCCAAAAGGCGCACATATTTCGAATGACGCATGTACTTTAAAATGAAAATTTTTACATAGTTCGTTTTAACTTCTAATTACTGTTGAGGAAACCACAACATTAATTAACATTTTGCCTTAAAAATGGTTATCATTAATACCACATTTTCTATTGTAAATGATTAATGTAAGAATTTAATATTATAATTTTTGTACTGTAAATAAAATCCCTTATATAATTTGAGTAAAATAAAGCCCTTAATTCTTTTTCTTGCACTTCGACATGCGATTCTTGATGCCCGTTTAGACATTTTTGCTGATTGTAGTTGTAAAATATGTAGAAATTATATTTGTAATAAACATCACACGGAGTTGTATATTTAATATTTGACTGTCAATTATTATTTTTAATTATTGGTAAATAGTTTTTTGAAAGGGACTATACCCTTATACACCAAGGCTCAGAAGCCATAATTGAAAGTTAAAGCACAAGAGATGGATCAAAATCCAAATAGAACAATAAAGCCCGACTGCAGAGAAATGTCTGCAAATTAAAAACCAACAACCGAAAAAGTAACAGCAAAAAAACAACTGATGTACATCAATCAAATAGCAATGGCATATCAACACCATTGGAAGCATCCTACTATCCAGCCAAGAAAAATGAGACCAATGTAACTTAGCTAGCAATAACAGAGAGAAAGAATCATCAAGTGTAAGTGTTACCCTTCAGAGTGGTAGATTTTTTCTTTTTGTTGACCGTAACCCATCCTGATGGAGCCTTCGCGGCTGAAGAAGAAGACAAAGGAGGAGTATTTTCCTTAGTCACATTTGTCCCATTTGGGACAACCACGTTGTTATCTTGAGAGAGATATTTATCATTTTCCATGCTGCCCTCAACAGATTGTGCATTTTTCATGCTGCTCACAATTTATGATTCGATTTTCGGGCCTGAAATGGATTCAATATTTGTATCTGCATTTGAATCTAGACCCTTTTTTGCATAAAAATTAGGTGTTTCGAAGTGCATCTTTCCACCAGCTACGCTTCTCATGTTGATGTTTTTCCATCCCACACTCAGTAGAGGTGTGCCCTAAGCAAAAACACCTTCTACAACGAAAAGGAAGACCTTCATAATCAAGAGGTTGTGACCAAGTTCTGTTTTACACTCTAAGATCTATGGTTGCAGGAAGATTTTTATCAGTGTCAAGTTCCACCAGGATTTGAGCATAAGTAGTATGGGTGTAATTAGTGGTTTGAGCATCTATATAGAGTGTAGTTCCCAAAATATTGCCAATGGATGTCAAATAGTCATGACTCAAAATTTTGGAGAGGTAAATGGGGTAGCTTGATCCAAACAAGTTTCCATGAGAAAGATTCGTGTGGGTTGAAGGATGGAAACCGGGTTTAATGATCAAATATTTAGATTTACTGAGGTCCAAAGTTTGGAAGCAATGATGTTTCTATCGGATTAAAGAGAAAGTTACTGATGAAAATACCTTTAACACACGCATACAAGTCTATTTTTCCGAATTAAAATTGGATTCTGTGCTCATAGATCCACGTGTGAAGAATAGGAAGGCTAGGCCATAGTCCCCGAATCTACAAATCAAAGCATGCTCTTTATAGTAAATCTAAGAGGAAATGACCTCTTCCCCAATGTAATAGATGGGGTAACGTCTACAGGTTTCATGGAAGATTCCTTGCCATTTAAAATGTTTTTGAAGGATGACCCAATATGGTCGTGACTAACATCTCTGTCTAGTTCTAATCTGTCACAAACTGAGCCTTCCAACACATATTTTAAATGTCCATTACTAGTATCATTGCCACAGGGAACACCCTGGATGGATCTTATGGTAGGTCTCAATAGGGTTTGCATTTCCATTCCGAGGTAGAGGTATGGAGCTCCCTGCAGTGAAGGCAATGTTGATCCATGACCAGGGTGGAATATTTGAGATGAGCCCCACATCCGTTCCGCCTCCATCTCCCTCGCCTTAAATCTGTTGAGTTCTTGCCAGTCAGATTTAGTGTTCACTTTGGTTACTTTTGGGCTTGGGTAGCCACCATGGCACAGGGCGTGAGTAGACATGGCACGAGCGAGGGGCGTGATAGGGTATGAGCAGAGGGAGAGAGAATATTTGACTCATCAATTATTAATATATATTTATATATAAATTATGAAAAATATTAAAATGTACATCAATATACATTTAAAATAATTAAATTTAGATAGAATAATTGGTATAAATAAACATTGCTTTGTATTTTTGAAGGGTGGTGTTGAAAAATTACCATTACCTAAAATGTTTTTGACAGGTGAGTTATTGTACTTAGTCATTGTGCGAATCAAGACTCGATCACTTAGGCATGTGAATCAAGACTCACACTTAGAACTTTGAGTTCTTGCACTTAAAAGTGTGAGTTTGAGAGAAGTGTGAATCAAGGCTTACACTTAGACGTGTGACCAGTCACACTTGTAAGTGCGATCACTCGCACTTATACACTACTTACAAAATTTATAAATGAAAATCACCAATGTTTTTTAACTATGCTTAATATATATGAATAATTTTTTTATATAAATGTATATAAAAATTAACGGTCACCTTTTAAACATGTGAGTCACACATGTCTAGTTCTATAAAATATTTGAAAGTATGTTACGTCTAAAATCATGAAAAATGTCTAAACAACCATCAAATTTAACACCATTCAAGGATGTTAAGTTCTAAAATAGATGACATCTATCTTAGAGTATAATTTGGATAGGATTTTCAATGCAACATTTTATTTATTTGAATAAGGTATGCATAAATAGTCATATATGTATGATGATATTAAGATTGATATGTGGCATAAATGACAACAATCACTTACACACTATCTTGAATGCTACCCAAATTCTACATTTGTTCAAGATTTATATTGAAGGAGGTTTAAGAGATGTTCATATGAGATGTTTATTTTTATTTTTTCATTTTGATTTCAAGCATTTGATTTAACCTTGGAATTGTTATTGATGTTTCTCATTTTCAAATTCTCTATACTAGGTTTAAGATTTAAGTGGCCACGCTACTAATTTTCTCTTTTTATGTGTGGATATAGTTGAAAATGAACTCTATATACGAAGGAGGAGCATATGTGGATTTACCCTCCAAAATGTGTGATAGTTGTAGAGGGACTAGTATATCCATCCAGAACTACACTCCATTACACAAAGAAATGGAGTCTAGCTTATTCATTGTCACAATAAGTATTGTATTCAATGGCAGAGTGAGACTACCATACACAATTAATGGTTGTGAAACCCTGGAAGAAAGTGAAAACAAGGGATAATTGTACTGATGTCATGGAATCTGAAGAGCACCCATTATGGATATAAACAATATTGGATGAATGGTGAGGAGGGAAGTAAATGGAAATACAAGAAAACACAAAGGGCACTAAATGGAAATACAAGAAAATAAAAACAACTACCAAGCAGTGTCGCAACTATTGCATTGATATCCATAATGGTGGAGATAAATTTTGATATATCACCACACATGTCTCATTAAGTGGGACATTTTTCCCATGTTTCAATCACCAAGAACAATTTATTCGTCAAATGTGACGAGTGCACAAAGCTTAAGAATAATTCTTTGTGACACATATTCTATTCTCAATTGTAACAATAAATCTATTAAATTTTTAAAAATATTGTTCAAGAGAAGTTTTAAAATGTTGTTTATAAATTAGTTACAATTAGTTTCAATGTTTGAATTCTTTAATAATATATAAATATATATAGAAGTGGAAATTATAATTCACAATATTAATAAAATTAAAATGTAATAAAGTTATGATAAACGATTTAGAAAAATATTGAGTGTGACATGCTTGATAAGATAAAATAAAAATAATGACATCATGCATTCTTGAATAGGTGGCATGTACTTATTAATATTTTATTTTGAAAATGAACAACAATTCATTTGTACACTTAAAAATGTTGATGTTAAAGTTGTCATAATTGTTGTGTCACTTGTTAATTGAATATTTTTCCTTCAAATATTATTGAAAAATATGTACTTGAATACAACCCATAATGTGTCTTATCATGAAAAAGTAACCAATAGAAAATCAAGTAAATCAATTTTATTGATTGTTTAAAATTATGAAATTGTTTAATTTATATTCCAACATTTGAAATATAGACACTAGAAAAAATAAATGTCTTTGATTGGAGGATATGACAAGAACTAATAAGTTATGGTGAAAGGTATAGTAACCTGCCATAGGTAGGAACAAATAAATCGTGAAATCCATGTTTTAAAACAACATGTTTAACGTAATTCTTAACTCTTTGTTTTTCTGTATGATTTATAGACTAGAAAAGCATAAAAGTAGTTCACATTATTTGGATTATCTTCTATTTTTAAATCCCTAGCGACCACTAATTTCCATCACAATGATTTCCATTTTACAAACTGATCAAATAAGTGTTGAAAAGATGTATCTTAGTGGCTGTTATGCTTATGTGTCTTATCGACCACAAGGATTATGTAGCTTATCGGCTACTTATGTAACTTAGCGAGTCACAAGGCTTATGTAACTTAGTGACTGCTAGGGTTATGTAGCTTAGTGGTCACAAGGTAGATGTAACATAATGGGAACAGGGTAGATGTAACTTTGATGCCACTAGGCATATTTCACCGGGTATGCACTTTCATCATGTAAGTTAGTAGCCGCTTGGCTTATGTAAGTTAGCAACCACTTGGCTTATGTAAGTTGGCGGCCATGAGGATTATGTGGGGGAATCAAATAATAATAAAATATAAATCCTAAAATAGCAAAACTGAAATCAAAAAATTGGGATTTAAAAATTGGATTCCATTAGTGGTGAAATTGGAATCCATTAATTACGTTATTGGAGTCTAGTAATAGAAAAATTGGAGTCGAATAAAAGGGAAATTGGAATCCAATAATAGCGAAATCAAAATCCAATAATATCAAAATTGGAACTCAAATAAGTCCAATAATAAAAATATTGGAATCCAATATAGCCAAAAATGGAATACAATATACACAAAAATGGAGATGGATTTCTTCCAATACTTGTAATACTCGACTCTAGATTCACTGGGATATGTCTAGATTTAGTGAAATAAGTGTTCGAGTTAAATGATCTAATCTATATAGTAATAAGTCAATTTGGAACGCTCCAATTAATAACACTCATTTAGTATTACATGTTTAAATTTTTTCTTAAGAACAATACATCGATATAACATAACTGATATTCGACACTTTATAATTAATTTGAAAAATATTATTACATATCAATAATCCCTTTTCAACACAATACATTATCACTTAAAGGTTAATTTTTCATTTAACAAAAAAGGAAGAAAATCTCATGTTCACTATACATAATGCCAATGAAATGAACAATTTAAAAATCATAAGAAATACATTTGAATTAATATAGTATTTATAGATCATTCTCTATAATAGTCTTAATTTCCACCATTTGAAAAATGTTAGAAATCGATAGGTTGAAAAGAACTGACATGAAAAAATTATTCAACATTTCTCTACTTTTCATAGCACTTGAAGTACTTGAATGATCGAAATACAACAATGAAAGAATCATAATAAGACAATAAAATAAATCAAATAACGTTTACATTTTCCCACTTTTCCTTTATTTCTTAATTGTTCTATAAAAAAAGAAACTATATTCCTTACACACTACACACATGGTATTAATAATCTTGTCTAAATATAAATGAATCCAAATGAATTAATCAATATAATTCATTTTTAAAAACTACGTGTTTGCTAGCATCCAGTTTATACAAATCAAACATAACTGACATAACCTTTAGCCCTAGTTAGGGCAACCTAAACTCTACTTATACATGAGACATCGACCCCCTGTTTTGTCGGCATCGTTACCAATACAAGCTACATGATAAAAAGGGGAAAATGTAGACACAAAATTTAGGTCACACTCACCTTGGTCCCCTTCAATCAATTAACATAATATAATTAAACACATCATGAACCCTTCATCCCATATTAATATTCATTCTCACATTATTAATTAATTTAAATATCACAATTAAGTTAATTTCATGCTCACACCTCCACCACAACATTACACATTACCCTCGACCCATTCCAGGGCATCTAACTCATAATGACTAAGTCATCACTCTTAGCAATCAGTGATCACTCCCAGTGCTGAGTCACCACTTGACCTAATTAAATGATACTTCTTCCTAAACCTAATTGTACTTCTTCTATGACCTTCCTACCTTCTCTCACGTTAACTCCAAATCCCTAAGTGGACCTAATCAGAATCACACCAAACCGGCACCGATTATCCCTTGACCGATAATAGTCACCTAATCACCATCGGTTACCTTACATACACTTTCAAAACTATTTACATGATTTATCGATTCATTTATTGGATCCCGATTGAATTCAAGCACTAATCTTCAATCCCTCTTGCATCGAGATGATGAACACACACAACCACAATGCAAGACAAGAAATCATTTTCCCTTCCAAAGCATTGGAATACTCACGGGAGCACATAGGTCATATTACCGCGACACCGAACTCAAGAACTTATTATCCGATCAACCATTAACTATTCCAACTCCCAAGTCGTGCAGACATCAAGTAAGTATTATGATTATAATCATTTGGCTTATTCCTTTTGTAGATATTTTTCTCCTTTCAGTAGTTTATTTCCTTTGTTTCATGTATATCACCTTCTTCCCACCAACCCAATCCATTTGATCATTCCAAACCACCTTCTTATTATCCTTGAGTCTTATCATACATATTACGACCCAAACCACACTACCCTCACTCTCTGCAATCACATAGAACCCTAAAATCTCTCTTTAATAATTTACTATCAAATTACCCTTACCAACGTTGATCACCTTAAGCTGTCATCGGTCTCCCCTCTCTACGAGAATCATTCAATAGAATGATATTGATCACTATATTTTCTGTTAACCTTCATCAAACTACCTCTAACATCCCTAAAACTCCACCCATACCTTACCAGATACCTAAATGACCTTACCTAATACCCTTGTGACCAATCCCAACTAGAAACATACCTTTCCTGATGTTAGATTAGTTTATATTTCAATACTTTATTTAATCTAGTTTGTTGATAACATTTTGAGATACCTAAATCAAAGTGTTAGCAATAAGACCTTATTTCTCATATTTACTTTCATTAATTTGATAAAAACACAGTGGATTGACATCCATGTAGGAAGTATCACACTTCTCGAAACTAGTAATCGATAGTTAGCCGAATATCATTTATTATTTAATATAATTTGGTGGTCTTGCTTTGTATATATGGGTAGTCCTTCCTAGGAAAAATATGTTCTCTACAATCAGCTTGGATAAATTCAGTAACACATGCATTCAACCTCCAACCTACATATCACGGTATTCCTCATTGAACATTTACCTTATCTATTTTATCACACAAATTATTAGGTGAAACACTTACGACGCATCTATTGATCGCACCCTTCATATCAAGCCCTTTGATAATATTTAAATGGAGTGGATTAGAACCATTTCAAAGACATCCCACACAAATCCTAGATTAAACTCTCACAAATTATGCTTTGGATTGGTACCATACTTTACCTCCTAATTCCATTGTTGAGCTAGTGTCCCTAGAGAAAGCCATAATAAACACATTCCAATATCATTATCTACCTAAAAAATATCAATTCCTTCATCACTTGCCAACAATATTAAAATTAATCAACATACTTTTTCATCAAGACTTGGAAGACCCTATCCACATTAGCATAACATAATATGGCTAATGATAGCCTCTTCCATATTTTCTTATGAGCTCTTGAACCTCACCTTCAATAAAAAGTAAGATAATTTTCTCTCACTTCCCTAGAAGAGGCCTTTGAGAAAGCCAAAAGGAAAGACTATCTCATGAGGGAATTTGAGAAAGCTCGTCCTAAGATACAAGATAATACATAAGTCCAAAACCTCTAAAACATGAAGAAAAGAATACAAAAGATGAGGGAGTCTCGATAATCTTTGTCTTGTTTCTTCTTCAAATAGGATTGTTTTTAACGTCAACCAAAACCTACTAACAATAAGAGTTTGTCTAACTTTCACTAACCACTAATTAAGAAAGATTTTCAATATTGCTTTCCTAATTCATTTACCACGAGTTTGGACCCTTCTCTACCTATTCCTCATTAGCAATATGAAAGTAAGTTTTATTGGTGGTATGCTAATTGGGGTCACTCCCATGAAAATTTTCATGCACTATAAGTGGTTTCCATCCTCTTTCTCGTAGGTTGCAAATTTTATTATGATCTCATCACAGAGTGTTTGACCAAAGTGCTTAAAGATCATGATGTAAATCAGTAAAAGTATCATCATAAATCCATTAACCAAGCTAACGAGAAGCTAAAAATATTCTCCAATGTTATGCCTAATCACAATTTCACTAAACATTATAAGATGTAAGAAAATTCCATGTCCAATGTTGTTGAAATGGATTATCCTATTGAAAATAAAGTTGAAATTAATGATTTAAAATGTGTCATTATAATTTATATATAAATCTATATTAATAATTGACTATCAATTATTAATATAGATTTATATAGTTTTTCAGTTCTGCAGTGTTCCAGATTCAGTTGTGTGGTGTGAATTTCAGCAAGATGTGAACATGCAGTGCATTTGTTTCCACATTGATCTTATTCTTTTCTTCCTTCCCGCAATGTGAAACACTTTATTTTTTCCGGACGTTGGGTAACACCGAAAATGCGTCCGTGAGGAAAATTTTTATTTTTATTTTTACAAGTTTTGACTCACATAACAAAACTAACAACATAATTACAACGCTTCATTTTTTGTTTAACTTTGAGTGGGAACTACCACTTTACCATTAACATAATGACCCTCTAGATAGACATAGGATATTAAATCCAAGACTAATACAAAATTAAAATGACACTAAATTTCGAATAGAATCTCACACACTCATATATGACTTTTGACTAACACAACTCAATGCTCAGGACACGATCTTTTTAATGACATTTACATTTACCATTAGAGTAACTCAAAACTTTAATAATAACTAAGACCATTTATATAAGACAGACAAATGACTAGTCTACGCAGACTTACAACATAACACTTTAAACAAACTTATCATCTGATAATCAAATCGACTGCAATACCTATATACGACCTAAAGACAACAGACTCAATCTTGAATACAATTATAATTTTACCTATTGACTGATAAAAACCGTATATGGAGTTGGTTGGAGGAAATGCTGACAGCTGTCTAAATAATGCACCCCATCCAGATCTGCAACGTGGCATCCAAATGATGTGGACTTTTAACGACACTTAGCACGAAACCATAAATCTTGAATTTGTGTTGGCTGTAGATAGGTGCTTCTCGTTCTTCTAATTTTTCTCCTATGCATGCAATCACCTTGAGATTCTGACTCAATGCATATGCAGGTCTTTTTCCGATAAACTGATTATCCTCTCCAATAACATGTCTCCACTTTGAATGCCCAAGAATAACCCAATCGCAGCCTAAATCCTTCAATTGCTCCACACTGGATTGTAGATCTCAGAAAATCTTGTGAAGGGATCTCGACAAGAATGCAGGTTGTAGATGCAAATCAATACTAATTCTCTCTTTTGGATTTACGGTTCAAAAATAGGTGGTACATTTAATGTGCATCCGATGCCATCAAGTGGGAGTGATGCTCAGTTGTGCCAAGAGGAATCTACCTCGTCAAACCAAGGCACAGTTGAAGCGTGAGGCTCACAGTGATGGTGTTCAACTTGTTGATCAGAATCGACTATAGGGATGGAATAAAACTGTAGTCCTACGTAGGGGATGAGACACATTTACCGGATCGACCGTATGCATAGATCTGATGAGTGGCGTGGAGAATATTACAAGAAATATAGTCAAAATGGTTTAATGCACTTTCCAGGGGCTTATGACTCACAATGGATTGACAAATGTGTTCTAACATGAATTAGCTGGAAGCAAATGCATAAGAAATATATAAACTGCACATAGAAAACTCTGATCATAAATACATGGCGAGATCAAGCCGTGGAGTGACCATCGAATGTTAGGTAAGATGGAGATTGCAAAAATCTTAATGATTCAAACTACTTAATCATGTATGAAAAAAAAAGACTCTCATGGCAGATTATCACCACTCGATACCAAATATTGATTTTGGATCGAATTGGATAGGTAAAACACACAGAATAATATATTAATTGTCTATATTCTTGCTATATAAATTACACAATGAATTAGGCTAATTTATAGCCATTACAATAGACAAACCTCTTCCTATAAAATAGGAAGTGTATCAAACAACTTACCCGTTTATAAATTTATGGGTACAACAAAACTCTATGAATAATATATTGTTGAAACAATATATTCTTTCAAACCTAATATTTAATATATAACAATATTAAATATTAGCTAACAAACTATAATGTAAACATTACTAATAATTTCCTAACAATATCAACATTCCTGTACACTTATCAACATATGAAAACTATGATATACAAGTGATTACTCATAATATAACCATCCAATAAGCATCATAATATTTTTTTATCAAAATAGATTTAGTTTAAAAAATTGCATAATAATAATAATAACAGTCAATGTGTTGATTTCAACAAGAAATGATATTATATTAATACCTTAAAATCATCGAATTACCTTAGTAAATCTGAAGCCCATATTTAATGGTACTATATCATTACCTTAAAAGAATCGAATTTACCTTCGTAAATCTGAATCCATATTACATATCAATTTAAAACCTACATTCTAGGTCATGAGCCGATTCCCAAAAGAAACTAAGTAATTAATCTCATTCAAATATGGTCGACTTGGGATCCTATGGACTAACCACCGACCTTCTAGTCCAACAAAATTCTTTATCAAACGTGAAGGACAATATGGGACCGTGAACTACCATGTAGTATAACAGTCTACGAAATGAATAAAAGTAATACGTATGTGTATTTATATATATATATATATATATATATATATATATATATACATATATATACATATACATATATATATATACACATATATGTATAAATATAAATATATTTATACATATAGATATATATGTAGACTATTAAGAATTTAAGTGGAGATTGTATATTATATACATGCGAATGTTTATAAGGAAAGACCCCAAGCTTTAACAAAGTGAATGGTTTCACCGTAAATACACGCCTATCACTCACATAAATACCAAGTGGGTTTTGACCCAATACACTATTTTATCATTTAACAATATAACCATGGCCTTCCTATTTCCATAGGAAATGGAAACTACACAAGAAACATAAAATATTAAACAATACAAAAAGAAACACACATATTAAATAGTACGAATAAGTTTTCGATTTAAATAGGAATATGAATACAAAAAGAAACCTACATATTAAATAAACGAATAAGTTTTCGAACTAACAATTTTTTTCCTTTTGTTTTCCAATCAAGGATTTAACAATGCCATTGCAACTTAACCCGAATAATAATATTTCATTTCCTTCACATAGTATATTTAAGAAGGAGAATAACAACCTTGAAACACACACACACACACAAACACACACACGCACGCACGCGCACACACACACACACCACACACACACACATAGAACCAGATTATGAAACAATACTCAAACTAGGTTTTTAACCAAATTAAAAGCATAAACTAAAAGTATTCATCACGAGAGATTTGACAACAAAAGCTATCAAAAAAATCAAATAGAGTATATCCATGGAAAAACAAAAATTAAGAATCATTCTTTTCACATTACTCAAATACAAGAATGAATTAAAATCTCAGCCATTAAGATATTTAAATGTTATAAATAATAAAGATGGAGAGAATGATTTCATGCCTGTATGCTTGCCCAAAATCCTTTTGAGTTTGTTTCCACATCAACCGGTGCAACTAGATATTTCACAAAAGTAAGTTCCATAGGTGTTATAAAAATCCAAGGAATAAAATTCTTAGACTAAAATAGAAAACCTCATTGTTAACTTGATAGTCATTTAAATAGCCCTAAAAAATCTCTCCACCACTTTTAAAGAGTTTTTGAAGCATGCATGAAGAGAATTTACAGATAAATGAAAATACCTCCCCACATTTCTTGCATGCAGATCTCGATGGAGCCAAAACGATAACTAAAAAATGAACCCCAGAAAAACCATACATTCCTCATTAGATTCCTCGAGAAGCTTCCCACTTCTTTCAAGGTGAGTAATGGTGCATTGAATGCATGCCAAGACTACCGTCTATTTCCACCGCCACCCATTTCCCACCAACTTCTAGTTTACTTAGCAACTACCAATTAAATTCAACATTAAATCATGACCAAATAGTTAGAGACAGGGAGGCATCGAGCGTCTAAAACTGTTCAAAACTATAGCAAAATTTATCATGTCGATACAAAGTCTCTCACATATTCTAATGCATATGCTTAATGTAGCATAGGTGGTCTCATTTGAGACTTAATAAAATAATCTCAATTATATATATAAGTTCAGTCGATATTTGACCATTTTTTAATATATGTTTACATATTTATACATACATATACATACATATATATGTATCCACAATACACACACACACAAACACACACATGTACATATATACATATATGTAAATAAATAAATATGTATGTGTATATATATATATATATATATATATACATATATATATGTATGTATATATATATATATATATATATTCTTTTTAATATCAATCTAATCGATAAGAATATCAAAAAATACAAGATACATAACCATCAACCTACATGTCTTTCCCATGATCGATTATTGCTATCCCTTAACTTATTCTTTCATTTTATAATCATCGATAATATAACCTTGCTTCATATGGTCAAAGACCATTGATTATTTAATAGAACAATTAATATCTCCAAGTTATAATTACTATCACCACTATTTGTGAACTGTCAAACCATAATGAAAGAATATAAAACAATTCTTACCAAGGTTGCTTATTCCAACCTAGTTATCAAGGATTCATCTTTTCTTGAGTAGTAGCAATGTGGTATTCAACACTAAAACATCTTAAATAAAAAAATTCAATGTCAATACATGTAATCTGTTTTACACTAGGTAAATTTATTGCTCAACCAAAAACATAACTATGAATACAATCCAAACATCACACAAGAATAGGGTAAACAAACCTATCATCATCTATAACAAGATAAAATATTCACTCATCGAATGAAATCATCGGGGATATGAAACTTATGTAAGGGGAAATAGATTGGTTAGGTTAATGGTGGTATGTGGAGGTGTAGTCGATGGAACAATCTAAGGCTTAGGCACCGGTTTGGAAGAAGTAATAACTACAAATGAAGATTCCTCTTGCATGAAAATGACATTAACGTCATTTGAAAATATAGTGTGAAGGGTTTCTTGATAACACAAGAATTTACAATAAAAATCGTCACATAGCTAGCTAGTTAAGGGTTGTATAAAGTGTAACCATCATCATAATTTGATTTAGAAGTATTCACCATATAAGAATTGACTATGGTATTTAGTCGGACCACATGCTCAAGTTGGGGTCGTTGTATATATGAGATGACAATAGAAACTAAAGTCTTCTTATTCTAAGGTTATAAGAAAGGGGAACATAGGATATGATAAGATTTGAAAGATTAGAAGTGTTGATTCTATGTATGACCTCATTGGGATTGTTGGCATCGACTTGAAGATATCGAAATGTGCACTTGAAAAATTCGAGATGACCTGACATTTCCACAAAGAGTATCTATAAGATAATTAAAATGTTGATATTCTAGAAAAGGAGTAGGATATAGTTTGGTGAGTTTAGGTAGTTTTAACGTCCCCTTTTTCTGAAGTGTATCATAGTTCTAAGGGTTAGTTTCCCCTTGAATCTTATAAATAGATCCTTGGTGAGTGAATTTCACACATTGACATGGGGAAGAAGCAATGACATACACACGATGTGTCAATGGCTGACCTATGAGAATGTTATAAAATAGAGGAAAATTTAATACCTTGACTTTGACATGGAAAATCCGAGGGGATGGTGATGTGTATCCAAATACACCCAAAGGAGGCCTTTGTTCGAAATCCTATGATTAAAAATTGGTTTGTGTAGATTTAGGTTATCATAGAATTAATAAGAGCCATATTGAAGTCTAATGAGGCCACACACATGAAAAATCCTTCATCAATGATAACACGCTTGACTATAGTGTAACCAATCGAACTAAAATAAAGAGAGGTAGATAGTCATGCAAAGAAATAACTCATCAAGAATCATAGAGGCTATAAGAAAATGAATGCAAGAGTTTAAATTTAACGTAAGCTCATTATGAATGGAGAGATACTCATGTTTCTAATCAATGCTTTCCTTTGAGCCATGTAATGTGGGAATTTTCCCCAAAGAGGGAGAAAAAGGAACCTAAATATAAAATATTTTAGTCATGAGATGATTACGATGATGAGGCAATGTTTACATGAGATCTAAGAAGGAACTTGGCCTAAAAGCTGGGAAAGTTCTTCAAGAGGATCCCACTCATCGTGAATAGACGTGTACTAGGATGAGAGTGTTGAGAGTACTAAGAAATAAAGTCCTAAGGAGTAGGAGTGATCAAGGATATTTTGAAATTGGTTTTTCTTAGTTATGATTCCATTGCCCCTACAAGATACATTTTCACGAGGGCCAATGTTGTCTACTGCTAGAAACAAAAATCTAGACACCATTGGCCCTATAGAAGTATTTTCACAGGGGCTGATGGCATTTGGAGGAGGCATATTTTTACTTTTAAGAGATTGGTTTTGAGGTACAAAGGGATATATGACCATGTGAGTCCAAGGTTGGAATGCTACAGGGTATTTTGGTTCTACATAAGCTATGCAACATTTTAAATCATTAATTTCAACTTTATTTTCAAGAGGATAATCCATTTCAACAACATTGGACATGGAATTTTCTTACATCTTATAATGTTTAGTGAAATTGTGATTAGGCATAACATTGGAGAATATTTTTAGCTTCTCGTTAGCTTGGTTGATGGATTTATGATGATACTTTTACTGATTTACATCATGATCTTTAAGCACTTTGGTCAAACACTCTGTGATGAGATCATAATAAAATTCGGGACCTACGAGAAGAGGATGGAAACCACTTATAGTGCATGAAAATTTTCATGGGAGTGACCCCAATTAGCATGCCACCAATAAAAATTACTTTCATCTTGCTAATGAGGAATAGGTAGAGAAGGGTACAAACTCATGGTAAATGAATTAGGAAAGCGATATTGAAAATCTTCCTTAATTAGTGGTTAGTGAAAGTTAGACAAACTCTTATTGTTAGTAGGTTTTTGGTTGACGTTAAAAACAATCCTATTTGAAGAAGAAACAAGACAAAGATTATCGAGACTCCCTCATCTTTTGTATTCTTTTCTTCATGTTTTAGAGGTTTTGGACTTACGTATTAGCTTGTATCTTGGACGAGCTTTCTCAAATTCCCTCATGAGATAGTCTTTCCTTTTGGCTTTCTCAAAGGCCTCTTCTAGGGAAGTGAGAGAAAATTATCTTACTTTTTATTGAAGGTGAGGTTCAAGAGCTCATAAGAAAAGATAGAAGAGGCTATCATTAGCCATATTATGTTATGCTAATGTGGATAGGGTCTTCCAAGTCTTGATGAAAAAGTATGTTGATTAATTTTAATATTGTTGGCAAGTGATGAAGGCATTGATATTTTTAGGTAGATAATGATATTGGATTGTGTTTATTATGGCTTTCTCTAGGGACACTAGCTCAACAATGGAATTAGGATGTAAAGTATGGTACCAATCCAAAGCATAATTTGTGAGAGTTTTATCTAGGATTTGTGTGGGATGTCTTTGAACTGGTTCTAATCCACTCCATTTAAATATTATCAAAGGGCTTGATATGAAGGGTGGGATCAATAGATGTGTCGTAAGTGTTTCACCTAATAATTTGTGTGATAAAATAGATAAGGTAAATGTTCAATGAGGAATACATGTGATATGTAGGTTGAAGGTTGAATGCATGTGTTACTGAATTTATCCAAGCTGATTGTAGAGAACATATTTTTTCCTAGGAAGGACTACCTATAGATACAAAGCAAGACCACCAAATTATATTAAATAATAAATGATATTGGGCTACCTATTGATTACTAGTTCCGAGAAGTGTGATACTTCTTAGATGGCTGTCAATCCACTGTTTTTATCAAATTAATGAAAGTAAATATGAGAAATAAAGGTCCTATTGCTAACACTTTGATTTAGGTATCTCAAAATATTATCAAGAAACTAGATTAAATAAAGTATTGAAATATAAACTAATCTAACATCAGGAAAGGTATGTTTCTAGTTGGGATAGGTCACAAGGGTGTTAGGTAAGGTCACATAGGTATCTGGTAAGGTATGGGTGGAGTTTAGGGGATGTTAGAGGTAGTTTGGTGAAGGTTAACAGAAAATATAGTGATCAATATCATTCTATTGACTGATTACGTGAGAGGAGAGAGGCGATGACGATTAAGGTGATCAACGTTGGTAGGGGTGATTTGATAGTAAATTATTAAAACGAGATTTTAGGGTTCTATGTGATTGCACAGAGTGAGGGTAGTGTGGTTTGGGTCGTAATATGTATGAGAAGACTCAAGGATAATAAGAAGGAGGTTTGGAGCGATCAAATGGATTGGGTTGGTGGGAAGAAGGTGATATACATATAACAAAGGAAATAAACTCCTGAAAGGAGAAAAATATTTACAGAAGGAATAAGTGAAATGATTATAATCATAATACTTACTTGATGTCTTGCATGTCTTGGGAGTTGGAATAGTTAATGGTTTATCGGATAATAAGTTCTTGAGTTCATGTCGCAATATGACCTATGTGCTTCTGTGATTATTCCAATGCTCTGGAAGGGAAAATGATTTCTTGTCTTGAATTGTGGTTGTGTGTGTTCATCATCTCGATGCAGGAGGGATTGAAGATTTGTGCTTGAATTCAATCGGGATCCAATAAATGAATTGATAAATCATGTAAATAGTTTTGAAAGTGTATGTAAGGTAACCGATGGTGGTTAGGTGGCTATTATCGGTCAAGGATAATCGGTGCCGGTTTGTTGTGATTCCGATTAAGTCCACTTAGGGATTTGGAGTTAACGTGAGAGAAGGTAGGAAGGTCATAGAAGAAGTACAATTAGGTTTAGGAAGAAGTATCATTTAATTAGGTCAAGTGGTGACTCAAAGACCTGGGAGTGATCAGCGATTGCTAAGAGTGATGACTTAGTCATTATGAGTTAAATGCCCCTGAATGGGTCGAGGGTAATGTGTAATGTTGTGGTGGAGGTGTGAGCATGAAATTAACTTAATTGTGATATTTAAATTAATTAATAATGTGAGAATGAATATTAATATGGGATGAAGGGGTCATGATGTGTTTAAATATATTATGTTAATTGATTGAAGGGGACCAAGGGGAGTGTGACCCAAATTTTGTGTCTACATTTTCCCCTTTTTATCATGTAGCTTGTATTGGTAACGATGCTGAAAATAACAGGGGGTCGATGTCTCATGTATAAGTAGAGTTTAGGTTGCCCTAACTAGGGCTAAAGGTGACCCCCTCAAACTATGAACTGATGAGATTGGAAAAGTAGTCAAGTAGTGGTTTGACAAATAGGTGATTGATGAAAGTGAGGGTTAGTAGGTAAGGGTATGGTAATTATGTGTAATGGGTAATGGTCATATTAGGTAATGGGTAATGGCAATTGAACACACGTTTGTGCATGTGTAATTTTCTTAATCTAAATTAAATGAAGCAATAACTACCACCTAAAATAGTTCTATAATCTAGCTAAGACAAAGCCTAAGCACCATCAAGATAAAGAGCTAAACAAGATCTATACTAAACATCATAACTTTGAAATATAAGATCAAAACTAGCATGCTATTCAAAATATCTACTCTCCTAGATTACCAAAAATGAATGGACCTATTTAGCTCCAATGGAAATCAAAAATTGCTTGTTTGATCCTTAAAGAATGCAAGAATAGGAAGCTTAGCTCTTAACAATGGTGACCTCTCAAGAAAACAAAAGGCAAGCTCTTAGTCTATTTTGCTATATGCTTTGCATTTTCTTTCTTAAGAAATTTAGGTATAGGTATAAAGGTAGAAGGAGGGATCCTTATATATCCCAATGGATAAATAAAACACTTCATCCCTTTGCATGTGGGATAAAGGTAAAACATTACTAGGAATGGATAAGGTTGCTTTATAAAAGGTAACCTTATTTTAGAAGGGTTTAATTTATGCTTAGCAAGTCATCGGAGTTTGAGGGGTGCTTTAATTAATCAAAGGTGATTAACTAATAGGTAGATGTAAGATTATAAGAGCTAATTAGAGGAATATTAGTACGATTTAGGCTATTACTGAGGATTAAATCAATTAAACATTGATTTATTGATTAAATGGAAGGAAAGCTAATTAATTAATAATAATTAATTATTCTAGATAGAAGGGATGATTAATTGATGGAAGGTCATTAATTAGGATATTGGTTGGATAGGAGACTTAATCAATTAGCGTATTGTAATTAATTAATGACAATAAGAGGGAATATGAGTGCTTTTGATGATATGTGATTGATTTGTGAGAAAGGAGATAATTAGCACAATTTAAGTATTTAAATTTCTTTGGAATAATTATGGGTGTCTACATTTTCCTCTCTTTGGGGTGGTGTAAGTGACACCACTTCAAATATAGTAGACAGAAGAAAATTTTGAATGGATAGAAGAAAAATTAGTAAGAGGGAGAGATGCCCCCTCGAGTGTCGATGGGGTGATGAAATAAGACGATTGACGATCGAAAAAGGTGAGAGATAGATAGCATAATGGGAAGAGGCAAGATGCCCCGGTGAGAAAGAAGATTAGGGGTGAGAAGAAAGTGATGCAGAAGAAATATGGAGGAGGGGAGAAAAGAGCTTAGCCTCTAGCCACTGTGTATTGGAACAATTTCAATGTCATCATATTACCGTAAGAGCTACGTCATTGGTCCTTATGAAAAATATAATCATACGATAAAATTAGAATGACGTAAAAGGAAATACTACAAATAATTATCCATTACTGAAAATACCAACTCCATGCAACATACAACAATGCAATGCAATACGAGAAGGAAACAAGCTCATTTAACAGGGAAAACAAGTATAAACACACATACCCAACCCAACAACAGTCAAGACCATTTTACAAATGTTTTGTTATCATTACTGAAGAGATCCACAAGTTCATGATTGACAACAAAGGTTTAAAATGATGCGGCTGAGCAAGGATACATACAAGGGAAAATTATAATGGACACGGGGTCCAAGAAAAGCATTGTGCATAATGAAACAACACCAGGTAAAAAACATGCCCCAAAGTACAGACGAAGCAAGTAGCTAGCTTTGTGAATGGTTGTGAATCCGGCGATCCGCGATTCTTATTAATCAGGGAAGATGTGAGACAAACTAGCAGGATATGGAGAAAATACGATGTGCAAGACACAAGTTTCAGCTATAATGAGCAAGTTACCATTTTTGTAGGTTTTTAACTTTTTAGGATTTTGTCAAAAAAAATTCCCTATTATTGGATTTTTTGTTGTGATATATATATATATTGCTTTTATTTTTCTATTTTTCCTAAAATGTGGTGAACAATAGAAGAAAATAGAAGAAATAGAACAAAGGGCCTAGGTGCAACAAAAAGTGTCCTAGGTGGAAGAAAGAAGAAACAAGTGACAAAAATGTCCTTGTTTAGTGGAAAAATTAATAAAAAATAATTATTTTGAAAATAATTATTTTGAAAATAATTATTTACGAGAGTGTGGATAAGAAGAAAAATTACCTAGGAGCAATAAAATTGTCCGAGGGAGAAGAAAGGGGTATCGGATAGCAAAAAATTCCCCAATATGGTGAAAAATAAGAGAAAATAATTATTTAATAAAAATAATTATTCCATGGTGAACAGAGGAGAAAATGATGATCGAAATGAGCCTCCAGGCCCTACCGGTGGTGAAAATTGGGTTAATATGCCACACTTGGGGGGGGGCGGGGTAAAATTGTCACCAACAATTCATTTTAACCGAGCCCTATAGAATTTTTTACTGTGAGGCTCTGAGAACCATGATGACAATGGTGATAGTATGAGACTGAGTGAGGAGAGAAGATATAGTTCAAGGGTACTAGTGGCATGTGGATGATTGCCCCTTCATGAGCATCAAACCATTGGTAATTATTTTCCATCATTAATGCCCTAATTTTAGTGTTTAACACTAGGAAGTCGCATCAGCGCACATGCGCACGAGCACATGTGTTGGGTTAGGGGTGTAGGTGCCACTTTAGGGGTGCACACACCGCTAGACACACGTGCACATGCGCAGGCACGAGATGCACCCACCCACACGTATGCACACACACTACACATGTGTGTGCACACACACACACTGGAAAGGGGGTGCACATGCAAAAAAAATGGGCACACACACATGGGGGGACATCCGCGCAAGTGTAAGTATATATACGATGGTGAAAGCACCAAATGTGTGGCGCACACACCTAAAAGGGTGTGCAGGTGCCTGAATGAGGGCGCAAGCACGAGAAAGAAAAATGCGCATGCGCACACACCAAAAAGGAGGTGCACATGCCGAAAAGGGGGCATGCATGCCCAAAATGGCACACAAGCATCCTAGGCCAGTGAAGAATAGATAGAAAAATTCCAAAAATATGACACTTAGAAGAAATTTTTATACTTTTGGGTTAAGCCTGAATGATAGATAGATTTTTAGAAGAAATGTTAGTAACTGACGAGTGATTTGATATTTCACAGAGACGGTTGCTAGTTTTACTGACGTGGGAGTGCTACTCCTAGATAGTGGAGTTAGAGGGGAGCATGCACCGATGAGACCGGCATGTCATGGATATACTTCTTGAGGTGGTGGGGATAGGCCCCATGTCTTAGATGTCCTCTATTAGATTGGACCATGGCCTACTGACCGCACTAGCCCGAGTGATGGTATAGCGAGTCGGTGTTTGATTTCCTATAAGGGAGATGATTGTGACCCTTGAGGACTTATGGCAGATCCTTCACGTGCCAATCATAGGCACCTTGATTGAGTATAACTCTGATGTAGGGCTGATTAGAGCAACGTGTAGTGATCTTTTTGATGTAGATGACATACCACACGACGGTATGACCATAGCCCTGCATGAGTGCATTTTTGACCCTACATTGCATCGGGGGCCTCTCTACATTATGTCTCTTATTAGTGGGTTTTTACTCACTGATAAGATAGGGACGTCATTCCCGAGAGGATTATTACCTTTGGTACATGGCATTTTCAGTGGCGAGAGATACTTGTTGGGGATAGTGTATACTAGCCCACTTATACTAGGATCTGCATTTGATTACCTACCATGGTTAGAAGACCATGGTCCCAACTTCTTTACTACATATTTGGTCATGGGACCATATTACGATCGAGACACCCTATGGGAACTTTGCGTGCCGAGACCCAGAGGAGCCATCTTACATGGCATGGGTACCAATAGGTGGCGATGCACGAGGCCACCTAGGTAGCCTATTCAGATATAGGTGAGAGTTTAACAAGCTTCCAGAGATAGATACTATAAGGTGGCCCTACGAGACATATCCAATGGCAAGAGGATGCGACGAGCTCAACATGTGCTCGGTAGAACACTTTATCATTGGAAGTCATAGCTATATTTATAGAGCTCTATCAAGTTGTGAGTTCCAGCGCAACATGGAAGAGTACGGGGGTCCCACATCTAGATATTTGGTATGCATGTAGAGATTTAGAGAGGCATACCATGGGGCCTCGCATACCAGTGGCCCGAGCTAGGGTGAGTTTTACGATAGGTCTTTGGACCCAGGGATGACAGTAGATTATGCAACTTGGTATGCCACTATGTTACCCAGTGTCTCACCATCCTGGAGGAGGCCTGGGCAGTAGGCACTCGTCCACCCATAGAGATATGGCATGGTTCAGAGTGGAGAGAGAGAGCAGTGGGTCTTGACCCAGAGGATCCATTTGATGGCATTCCACATGATGAGCAGGGTGCCTCACAGAATAGGAACCAAGGCCGAGGGGCCCATTATAGGCACCCGTTTAGCTTCCCAGTGAGTACACTCAGTCCTAGAGTAGGGCCAGTCATCGAGAGCACCCGAGGGACCAATCTTGGTGGCATAGCCAATGGCATAGATAGTCATTGTATAGCAGTAGCTACAACAAGCTTTATCCAAGAGAGAAACAACTAGAGCATAGAGAGATGAGGCCCGAGGCTGGTGTGTGAAATGAAACACCGAGCATGATCATGCCCAAACCCATATTTTCATGTTACTATCGAGCAAGATCAAGTTTGGGCCCGGGCCAGCCTAGGAGGTGAAATTTCTATATGGCACAACCGGATACAAGAGATGGCAGCACGGGGGGCTCGATATTGAGCCTCCTACACCGATCTCGGACTTCGAGTGTGGATGGTCATTTCCCAGAGGGATCATGTACATACACATTCACAGGGCTATCTTGTAAAGAGGGATCAGGCACGAGCCCAGGTATAGATTGTTACCATAGAGAGAGATCGAGAGGATACCTCCTTGAGACAGTGAGGCCGATTTAGGAAGAGTGACAGGAGAGCCCGATGTTACACTATAGAAATCCCTCACGTCTAGAGTTGTTGACTTGATACGTGATGCTACGAGGCTCGGTGGTGAGGCTTTATTTTATAGGACTACCTACTTCAGGGTAGTTCCCCCAGAGTAGCGAGTGGTACTGTCTTGACAGTCATAGATGAGTACGATAGGTTCCAGGTCATGAAGATTAGGCCATTCGATGAGATAAGTTAGGCAGCCTATGCCAGAGTAGATGACTAGACAGGGGCCATCTAGACGTTTCAGGGCCCACCTAGTGTAAGTCCATCTTAGCCACAATTGTTTTGTCGACTAGGTGACATACTTCAGGAGGCCCGGAAAGGGTGAGAGCTGTGGTTGATCTCTTCACTCTTTACATTGTATAGATATTTTTATCCATGCCTCTTATGAAGGTTGATTTTGATGTATAGCTTTGTATACTTTTATTTTGATGATGCCTCGTGATGAAGGCTTGATTCTTTTTGATGCATGCCTCTTTTTGATGGCACATTTCATCGATGATGTATTATTTTGAGTAATGACCTAGAAAGTTTATACATGTATATATATGGACATTTTGATGTATCATTTTTGTATGCCTCAGCTGAAGGCATTTTGATATAGAGTAGTTTGGATACATGCCTCGATGAAGTTTTTATTCTCATTATAGATGTATCACTCTTTTTGTTCCTCGGATGAAGGCCCTTATGATGTAGTGTTGTGATGTATACCATTTTTGATATAGATATACCACACATATATGATTTGGACATTTGTGACATTACATATGGGTATATGAGATGGAAATTTGTTTTTCATTTCATGTGCATGACAAAACAATGCACATGCAATAAACACAATCAAATGCTAACAAAGAACGCAATGAATTAACATAACAATGCACCATGATTCACTAGCATGCAAAAACACACCTCAATATGCACAAGCAAGAATAAATCTAATCTAAGAAAGAAAAGATGAATTCTAACAAAGTATGCCCAAGGAACAAATAACACAAAAGCACAAACATGAAACAACTATACAAGAAAACAAGCAAAGCAAGAAACAAGACAATATAAGTAAATATAAGTATATGTTTTTATAAGTTTGTGTTTAGTCAACAATTTTCTATTTTTTTGGATTTGTGAAACAATTTTCTATTGTTTTTGCGTTTTTTTTCTAACATTTTTCTAGATTTATGCATAGGTAACCAAGAAAGTGTGGATGCCCATAGCATTAGAAGGGAAATATACAAGGGCAGAAGCCACACACTTATGAACAAGAAGGTGAAGTCATTGAATTTCCCTCAACATAAGATGGGGAATAGTGAAAGACCATGCCCCTCACAAATGAATAAAAGAAGACAAAGTTGGATCAAGGCCTGACAAGATGGGCTCACAAGGAATCTCGAAGGTAGAACTAGGGCTAGGCCAAGTAAAACTACCCTCTAGATGCAAGATGCTTGTGAACAACGAATCCTCCCAAGGTGCTGAGAAACTGTTTTTACCAAAGGACCTATCCAAAGTGCCACAATTGTGTGGTTTTCACTTGTGGATGACCTATTTTCTCTTTTTCTTTTCCTCTTTTCAATTTTTGTATTTTTGATCATTTTACCATGTTTTTGAGTTTTTGCTTTTCTGAACTTTCTGCACCATGTTTAAGCATAGAACCACTTAAGATGCATGGCGTTCATGGGATCATGGAGCTCATCACCATTGGGGTGAGTAAGTTTGTATGCCCCTGTGCCATACTTGGCCACTATAACATAGGGTCCCAACCAATGTGGTTCGAACTTTCCTTTCTTTTCTTGTTCCACTCTTGTGTTGAACTGATTCTCCTTCATGACTAAATCACCAACCTCAAACTGACGAGGTATGATTCTCTTGTTGTAGTTTCTAGAGAATCTATTCTGATAAAATTTTAGGTGATTAAGAGCATGAATGTGCCTCTCATCTAGGATATCCAATTCAGCCACTCTTGCTACTGGTAATCCTCATCCTTATCCAGATAGTCCCTAAGAGAAATTCTCAAGGAAGGAAGTTCGATCTCTAAGGGGATGATAGATTCTATCCCAAATAGTAGAGAATATGGTGTCACACTCGTAGGAGTGTGAATGGAAGTTCTGTAAGCCCAAAGGACTAGGTGGATTTGCAAGTGCCAATTACGACCTATTTTACTAACCATCTTCTCCATTATTCTCACCAAAGTCTTGTTTGTGGCTTCGGCCTGTCCATTACCTTGGGGGTAATATGGTGTAGACCATTTTAGTCTAATTTGGAACCACTGACAAAGACCTTTCACCATCTTATTCTTAAATGACTTCCCATTATCTGTAATAATGGCCATGGGAATGCCATATCAACAAATGATATGATTCATGATAAATTTAGAAATATGGGCTCCTGTTACATAGGTTAAAGGGATAGCCTCCACCCATTTTGTAAAGTATTTTGTAGCCGTGATGATGTGTGTATGACCATTAGATGAGGTAGGAGTAAGTTTCCTATCAAGTCAAGTCCCCACTTAGAGAATGGCCATGGGGTAGTGATAGGTTGCAATGGTTGTGATGGAGCATGGATGAAGTTTCCATACTTCTGGCAAAGTACACATTTCCTGACATAATTGCAACAATCATTTTCCATGGTAGGAAAATAGTAGCCTACTGTTATTAACAACTTCGAGCTAATACCATGCCATTTGTATGTGCTCCACATACCCCTTCATGTACTTATTTGATCTCTTAGATTGACTCCATCACATCAAGACAACGTAATAGATTCCCATCGTAGCCATGATGATAAAGTGTACCTCCTAAAAGGGTGTAACAAGCTATTTAGTGAATCAGGATTTGATTTTTGGAACAGGAGATATCAAGAGGGAATGTGTTGTCCTTGAGATAAGTGAAGATGGGTTCGTACCATGGGGAATTGGGACCAACAACATCAAAAGCTAGACAAGATTCTAGCATGTCATGTGCGGGTTGGGGCAAGTTTTCAACAAAAATGACATGTCATTATTCCACAGGTGGAATACGAAGCATAGAAACCATTGTTTCCATAGCATCTTCCACTCTTTGTTATGTGTTCTTGGGATTTGTTCAAATGTAATGTGCATGAAGTAATCCTTTACTTTTTTGACCAACTTTTTGTAAGGTATGAGCTTGTCATCCTTAACCTTGTATTCATCACTAACCTATTTGATAATAAACTGAGAATAACCCACAAACTTGACATGATGGATGTTACACTTGATATCTAGCTTCATCCTTGCAATAAGTGCCTCATACTCTGTAATATTGTTTGTGCGAGGAAGCTCAAGAAAAAAATCCTACAATAGGATCACCGAAGGAGTAATAAGTACTACCCCTTCACAGAATCGTGAAACGTAAAGGACCCATCAAAATGTATCTACCACATGAAATATTCTTCAATGTAGAGCAAGAAGGAATCGGTAGATCTAGATTGAAAGGTTTAGTGCCTTACAAAGGTGCTTCGCTAGCTAGTCAGCAAGTACTTGTCCTTTAACCAACTTCTGGATGTACAAATTCTATGTCAAACTCACTTTGAGTAGAATGATCCAATGAACCATTATACCCGTGAGGGTGGGTTTAGAAACGATAAGTACTTGAGTGGTTCAACCACGGATATTAGCTTGGTTTTGGTATTCAATAGATAATGGCAATTTTTTTGAAAAATAAAAACAACAGCCAAGCAAGCTTTTTCAATTTGAGGATAATTGAGCTCATAGGTGATGAGGGTGCAACTGAGATAATACACCACTTTTTCCTTATGAACAAGGTGGTATTAGGTGAGCCACGCACCAATAGCAAGTTGCGTAGCGAAATATAGAGCAAGAGTGGTTCTCTAGGAGTTGGAGGTATGAGGACGGTAGATTAGCCAAGTATTGTTTAAGTAAAGCAAAGGCTTGTGGTTGTTTAGGTCCCCAGATGAAGGCGACATTATTTTTAAGCATGTGGGTGAATGAATGTCACTTATCTGCGAGTAGGGAGATGAAGCGATGAATGGCCTGGATTTTCCCCTATAAGCTGCATAGTTGCTTGATATTATTAGGTGGAGGCATTTCAGTAATAGTAGACACTTTAGTAGGGTCTACCTCAATTCCTCATCTTGACACGATGAAGCCCAATAGTTTTCCTGATAACACACCGAATACACACTTCTTTGGATTCATCCTGACCTTGTACTCTTGTAGGTGCTCAAAGATATACCGTAAAATGACGGGGTGATCCTCTCTTGTTTTAGAATTTTTGAGGATGTCATCCATGTAGTCCTCCATGATATCATGAATCATATCATGAAAAATTATTGTCATCACCCGCTAATAAGTAGCTCCTACATTTTTGAGACCAAATGGCATCACCTGATAATAGAAGGTACTCCAAGGAGTCATGAAAGTAGTTTTGTGCTGATCTTCATCAGCAATCTTGATTTGGTTATATCCCAAAAAGTCATCCATAAGAGATAGCATCTCATATCCTCTTGTTGAATCCATAATCATGTCAATATTTGGCAGCAGAAAAACCATCTTTATGGAAAGCTTTGTTAATGTCTCTAAAATCCATTATAGATTACGATCATACGAAAGGATTTTTCTAGACAAGAACAATTTTTGATATCCATTCATAATAATCAATAGGCGATTAATCTTGCCATAAGAAATCTCTCCAATTCTTCTTGAACTAGTAAGGCCGAGTCTTGGGTGCATCTTTATGAGCTTCTATTTTATAGGCTTATAAATGCTGCATGCACAACTAGGTTGTGCACGACCAAAGTTGGATCTGATCCTGACATGTCTTTATAAGACCATTTAAACACGTCTATAAAATCTCACAAAGCAGCATCATGAATGTCTTTTGTTCTCTAACCGAGAGTGATGCTCCCAATTTTACTATTTTAGGGTATTCTTTTGTACCAATATTCACATCGATGGTTTCCTCGACTAGCAATTTTGATAAGTCCTCCATATGTGTAGGATCGGGAGGAAGGTTGAGATCTTCATCCAAGGATGTCTCCATAAGATTTTCATCCTTAGCATGGTCACTTTGTATTTCCTTTGATTTTTTTACTTGTTCATTGGCTAGTGCCTCAAAGAGGTGTTCACTATGTGACTTGGACTTTGATTTTTTTTGAGGATTTACGTTAGAACTTTTACCCTCACTTTTCTTTAAGTTTTGCTTACCACGAAGCTTATCCTCCTCACCAAAGTAGGCGTAGGTATCTAATTCAATAAAGAAACCCTTCTTGTGGTCTCTAATGGGAATTATATCCCTTATTCCCATGAACTTTGTGATAGCTTCATCATTCTCAAATAAATCTAGCAACATGTGACGTTGTTGGTCCCATTCAACAAGGGTAGGGTAAACAAGGCCAAGGGTTGGTTCCATGGGGGTTATGGTTATGAAAACATTGTTCATGAATAGGTTTGTGGAGGAAATATCCTCATATTGGCTACAATGGGAATCCGTATCGCTATCTAGATAGTCAGAGATATCCTCACATTTAGAACAAGTAGTGTCTTCATCATTGGGGTGTGCCCCATAGGGGTAAATTCCAATGCCATACCTTTCCATTTTAAAATGTGGAAGAGGCACTGATTCTCTTTGTCCTTGTTCATTTCTCCCACATCTTAGGCCCTTGGAGCCCATGGAGTACATCATTTTGCTAGATTTCTCATATTTCGGGGTTTGATAACAAGATGGTGAGTATCTTCTAGGACCCAAGTTATAGGTGGATATAACAATTTTTCCTCAAGCCCAAGAAGACTCCAAGTAAGAATGACTCAATAGTGTGTTCGTTTCTAGGTCTTCTGAAGTGATAGTTATGGTGACCTCTAGTCTTGGGTGACAATGAGAGATCTGAAACCAAGAGCGCTTGTTGTACATTATATTCCCCGTAGCCATATTCAAGGATTTTCATCTCCCATGAATCAAAAGGAGATGTTGATGTAGACGCCCATGGGCATAAGAACCGAGGAATCTTAATCTACAGGATTCCATGGCCTCATATTAGAGAGGGACAACTATATCGGTGGAGGGACATGTGTATGTGCCCTTTCGTGCAAAGCTATTGAGATCTCTACAGTGAGCGAAGGTCTTGAATCTCCTTGTATTGTAATGGTGTGTCCCTCATGCTTCAATTTAATGCATTGATGAAACGTTGATGGCACAACTTGCATGGCATGAATCCATGGTCGACCTAGAAGCATAATATATGGAATTTCCAAGTCTAGGACATGAAACTTTGTTTGATGATAGGTGGGACCCACCTCCACGGGCAACGTGATTGTGCCCACTGACTCCCTTTCCATGTTGTCATATACGGTGATAGTGATTATATTGGACTCAAGATCTACCTCAGTATGTCCTAATTATTTAAGCAACTTGAGTTTTCGGATGTTCAACCCGATCCGTTATCCACAAGTAGCCGTTTGATCTTCTTTTGGGTTGCAGAACTACCTCAATATATAAATGAATATTATGTGTTATATTCTCAGTAGAGAACTCCCTATGGTTGAATGTAATATGTTTATTTCACATGATGTTTGCAACTGCGGCTTGAAGATGCATAGGATCGACCTCTAATGGCACTCCTGACCCTTGAAGAGTTTGATATAGAATTTCTTTGTGCATATTAGATATCTTAAGATCTAAGATCAAAATCTTAATAGACATCTTCTCAAGTTTCTCTAAGAGGTTATATTTACCAGTTTTTGGGGTAGATAGATAAGGTTCTAGAATCACGAGGCAAGCACGCCTTGTTACCGTGACATAGTCTTTTCCCTTGATTCGAATGGTGTTGACATGGTCAGTAGGAGAGCGAATACATCCAATAAGAAAATCATAATGATTGTTGTCTTTTTTGGTGTACAAGTAATTTGTTGCTTTATAACCTTGGGATGACTCTCCCCAATCTGGCTTTGACTTTTCTGATTTATCATGATTGGGGAATGGCTCTTTATATATCCCCATTTTCTCATTAGGTGTCTATGTTTTTCTGGGTTGTCCACCTCTATCTCCCCATTATCAATGATAGAGTCATGGACATTTTCTGTCTTATGCCCCTTGACATGATGCATTTTGCAATATTCGTGCTCCTTGTACCATGAAGGTTTTGGATGATTTTCGTCAAATGGTTATGTTGTAGGATATGTCATCATGTGGGCCGCATCTAATTGTTTTAGTATAACTAACAAAGGTTCATTAAGAGAGGTAAATGTTGTTCACTTTGGTAGTGGTTGAATTGGTCCTTTGGTTAGTTTAAAAGGTTGACCATTTTGGACCGTTTGTACACGTTTGGAATCAGTGATCCCGTCTCCCACCACATTTTGTTTTTGTTAAAAACCTTCGGATTTTCCATGGGTTTAGCATTTTGATTATCTCTAGATTGGGTTTTGAGGTTCCTTTGGAAATGAGAGATTTCTCTATCTGAACCCCTTTTTTGATGACCTCCTCAAAAGTGCGAACACAATGCATTTGGAGGTGGAAAGCTATATCCGGGTTTAGGTTGGGAATGAAAATACTAACTAGCTATTTTTCAGGGAAAGCGCAAGGGAAGCGGCTAGCTATCCCTCTCCATCATTGGAGGAACCTGGTGAAAGTCTCATTAGGGCATTTTTGGTGCCACATAAATCTACCATGGTGACATCACTCTCTATGTTGTATGAGAAGTGACGCACAAACCTTTTTTCCAATTTTGGCCAGGTAAAAATTGATCCCCGAGGTAAACGTGTGAACCACTCCAAGGATTGACCTCCAATAGTCTTGGGGAAAAGTCTGATGAGATAATTGTCACTATAAGATACCTCTTCACATGCCATATAGAAATATTTGACATGATCCCATGGATCTCCCTTCCCTTTATAATTGTTAAACTTTGGCATATCAAATTTCTTAGGAAAGGGTTGAAGGGTCATAATCTTGTCAAAAGGATAGGGGCATAATTCTTCGTATTGATACTTTCTAATGCTCCCTATATTACTTTCTTGTAGGCTCACAAGTGTTGATTTCATAGACTATACCTCTTGTGTGAGAAATTGTTCTCTAGAGGGAGAAGCATGAATATATATGCGATGATACCTAGTATCATCTTCTCCTTGGTTTTCTCTATGGAGTTCATTGATCTTAACCTTAGGCCTTAACTTTTGAACATTTTTGGTGACTTCCTTCTATACATGGGAGGTTATTAAAGCTATTTATCAGCTCAGTTACTAATCTATTGTTGAATTGTGGTTTCTTCTTCTAAAGGTTCTTCCTCTTCCTCATATTGCGGAGGTTCTTCACCCATCTCATGTCCTATTTTATTTCTACATGGCACTTTGATAAAGGGTATTCTTTGTCACACCACTTTATCATTTCCTATGTTGGAGGTAGAATCATGTCCATGCATAAAAATATCCTCCATATTGATAAGGGGTCATTCTTCCTCATTAGCATTATTTGTAGGTAGGATTGTTTCATTTTCAGTGGGCAATTTGGCCCCTAATTCTACGACCTGTGCTAGCACTCTATCTTTATTTCTGAAAAGAAACTCATCTAATAAAGTGGGATCAAAGTCAAATTCTACATGTGCAGATTCCAATTCATTATCATTATGATTGACCATATCTTCTATCTCTTTTTCCACATAAAATAGAGGCCCTAGATCATGCCTAATGAAAGGGTTGGACCGTTGTCTGCATTAGAGGCTTCCCAAGCTTGCAATTTTTGTTCCTCGTATGTTTGTTTCTCGAGTGCTAATAATGTTTTAGGAGCAATGTTTTGTGATAATTTCACTAAGCTAAGTTGTAAATGTGTTCAAAATTTTGTGACCACACCTAAGTGAAATGTAAGGTAAATTGTCAAGAATATGAATGGATAATAATGTGAGATTACCAATGTGATAGATTGATAAATCACCGGTGACACAAATGTTTGGTATCAAAATTTGTTTGATGAAATACTTCCTAGACTACATTTGAAAAAGTAGCTTAATGTTGCAAGATAATTAACAAGATGTTTTTACTTATGCTAATTTCAAGAGGATGAACAAGACGTAAGTAAATACAAAAGGTTAATGTGACCTCCTAACAAGGTATACTAAAAGTGAGTTCAAATCCGATTAAAACCTATATCCCAAAAAGTGTCAGTTACAATTCTTGAGTGACACAACAATATCACCAAGATATGTTAACCAAACTTTGCGAGAAAGTAAGGTATTGATATCAAGATGCTATTGATATAACACACACAAGCAGTAACACCTAGCACTCTTCAAAATTGAGGCAATAATAGAATTGAACCAAAATATCAAAGTATAGCTAGGAATAGTTAAAATGTGTGCAGCGTAACCTTACAATATAGATATTTAGGTCGAGTTTACAAGAAACAAGATGTAAATATCAAAATTGTAGTAATACGATGCAAACAAGGTAACCCTTCTAGGAAGTTCAAGATGATGAACTAGTCCTATCTATAATTACTATCTTGACATGGGTATAAAGATCACAATGGTCACCAATGACATGAATACGTCTCCACACACTTTAGAAATTTAATTTTCCTAACCGCAAACATGGATGGGCATAAACGAAAAAAAAAGTGGTAGAAACAATCAATTGGTAACACAGAGATAGTCACCCTTCTTATGATCAACAAAGTGTCAAAATAATGTGAAGGAAGCAAATAAAAAATGGGATGAAAAATGTTGGCTCCACTTCAGCAGAGTTTCACCTTGGCCCTAAGGCAAGTAAAAACTAAGTGAAAGTAACACGTCACACATTTCACAATACAAAGATGGTTCATAACTCAAAATTGTTTTAGAATGGTCAAAGTGGGCTCCTGGCCAAAGTATATTTTCCTAGGTGGTTCTCTCATCCTAGGTGTTACAAATATTATCCATAAGTGGGATGATTTACCCAAATAGTCCGACTTTCTTCTGAGTATCTCAACTTTTCCCCCAAGAAACGGTTGGCGATAAATACATCCATCGTGTGCTTAAAAGGGTCACTTAAGGACAACTTGTAACTCTATCTCACAAAGGAATCACTAGTTGGATAGGAAGTATGGAGCACTTCCCATTTTGTCCACAAGGTTCCCTCTTATGTGGACTACTTTGGGGTTCCTACAACCACCCCCATTGTTTTAGCTTAAGGTGTTATGCCAAAGGGGTTATGTTCTAGTTGAGTGGAGAGGGACTTACCCTTTTCCAAAACCTGCAATACAGTGTTTTGAATATGTTGTTTTTTTTATCTTGTTTAATTAGGTGTGGTTTGCTTGAACACCATCTAGCAACTGTCTAACAATTTTATTAATAGTTTTTGACTTTGTTTTGAATCCTTCATTCTTTGACAAGCGATGGCATTTTGGTCTTGTATGACGATATTTAGTATTTTCCATCAAAAGAGAAAACACCATTTCGATTCTCCGGATCATCCAAGGATGTAAGAGAAGAGCATACATGATGTTTCCAAAATCCAAAAAGATATCAAATGGGAAAAAACTTTAATTCAACTACGCCAAGTTAACCAATTCCAATTCAAATATTCCTAACAACCTCAAAGCATTGAAAGGACGTAAGATTCATTTCGATTCCCAAGATAACCCCAGGGACGTGAGGGTAGAGCATATGTGATATTATTCCTATAAGTAAACACAAAAGATTTTGTAATCAAGTAAAAACATGTAAAAATAGCCTGCAAAAGACAAGTATGTGATTAGATAAAACCCTGCAGAATGTTAGCACCTCAATAGATTAATTTCAAAAATACAAAAAGACACCTGCACCCCTATTTTGGTGTCTCGCACACGGGTGAGGGCGTATACACCACTTTGTGTTTTTCTAATTTACGATAGCACTGCGCCACCCGAGAGGTATGTGTGCCACCAAAATGACATGTGTGCTACTCTGTGTATTTTTGACTTACCATGCACCTGCGCCACCAAAGAGGCGTGTGTGCCACAAAAACAATGTATGCGCCACTCTGCAAAAAAGACGGATGGAAATTCGAGACAAATTCTTACACTACCGAGAAAAGCTTGTACACCACTAAAAAAGTTTGTGCACCACTGGAAAAGAATGTGCACCACCGGAAAAGCGTGTGTGCCACTACTTTGTAAAACAATCCCAAATTCTGAAAGAATGTCCACACCACCAGAAATGTGTCTGCACCACTAAAACAACATATGCGCTTTGGTTAGGGTGTACGTGTCAATCTAATAGTTTTTGAAATGTGGTAAAGGTACAGTACAAAAAGACATCTGTGTCCACATTAGTGTATCTCATGCACTTGTTAGGGTGTGTGCATTGTGGTTAGTGTGTATACGCTAGGGTTGATAAACAGAGAACTAGGTTTTGATAGTGCATCTGCACCACCCAAGAGATGTGTGTGCCAAAAAAATTTTCCTATGCTCCTAAAAATGTTCCTATTCCACACCCGTATCCAAAATACGGAAAAAATACAAGAAAACTCACAATATCTCAAATTTTGAGAAGTTAGTTTAAAAATGGCAACAACCCATTAAAATTACGGCTATGAACAAGAATTTACACATATCAAACTAGAAAAATTCCAAGAAAATGGACATTAATTACTACATGTGCATATCAAAAGTTAGCCAAAACAATGAAACTTAAACTAAAATGCCATGGGACTAAGTGTCCCACCGGGTGTGCCAAATGTGTGCATGTGTACTTTGCTTAAGCTAAATTAAATGAAGCAAGAACTACCACCTAAATAGTTCTATAATCTAGCTAAGACAAAGCCTAAGCACCATCAAGATAAAGAGCTAAACAAGATCTATACTAAACATCATAACTTTGAAACATAAGATCAAAACTAGCATGCTATTCAAAATCTCTACTCTCCTAGATTACCAACAAAATGAATGGACCTATTTAGCTCCAATGGAAATAAAAAATTGCTTGTTTGATCCTTAAAGAATGTAAGAATAGGAAGCTTAGCTCTTAAAAATGGTGACCTCTCAAGAAAACAAAAGGAAAGCTCTTAGTCTATTTTGCTATATGCCTTGCATTTGCTTTCTTAAGAAGTTTAGGTGTAGGTATAAAGGTAGAAGGAGGGCTCCTTAAATAGCCGAATGGATAAAGGAAACACTTCATCCCTTTGCATGTGGGATAAAGGTAAAATATTATTAGGAATGGATAAGGTTGCTTTATAAAAGGTAACCTTACTTTAGAAGGGTTTAATTTATGCTTAGCAAGTCATGGGAGCTAGAGGGGTGCTTTAATTAATCAAAGGTGATTAACTAATAGGTAGATGTAAGCTTATAGAGGCTAATTAGAGGAATATTAGTATGATTTAGGCTATTAGAAGGGGATTAAATCAATTAAACATTGATTTATTGGTTAAATGGAAGGGAAAGCTAATTAATTAATAATAATTAATTATTCTAGATAGAAGGGATGATTAATTAACGGAAGGTCGTTAATCGGGATATTAGTTGGATAGGTGACTTAATCAATTAGCATATTGTAATTAATTAACAACAATAAGAGGGAATATGAGCAATTTTGACTATATGTCATCGATTTGCGAGAAAGGAGATAATTAGCGCAATTTAAGTATTTAAATTGCTTGGGCATAATTATGGGTGTCTACAAAAGGAAATATACAAGTATTCAAGTATTTAAGTATTTAAGAATTTCAATTTCTTGGGTATTTAAATGTCACAAAATGAAATTCATGTCGCGGTATGTAGGTCGGGGCATAGGTAAGGGAAAGGTATAGGTAAATAGCATGTCCCTAAATGAAGCTAAGGAAATATAAAATTAATGTAGGCTTGCAGGTAAGGTGTAATAGGTGTTGGTAACGTCAAAATTTGTTGGAGCAACATTGTTTGTAGGCCAAAATGGGAATAGGGTAGGTTAAATGGTTATGTCATGTGATCGATGCTAGTTATATTGAAACTGAAGTTGGTTTTATAGGGCATGACATGACCGAAATCAGTCATGTCAATTTTGGGTTAAAAAAGGAAAAATACAATTCTCACGGATTCATTTTAACCTTTCCAGTTTTAGAAAATGATAGAGGAGAAGTGTAAGAGTGGAAAATGATAGTACGAGGTGTTGAGATGAGTTGGAGAGACACATAACTAGTAATTGGAATTCAATTGGTGGGTCCATGAGATTGAGTTGATTGATTCAATTGGTTGTGAGGTGAGGAGTTGATTTTGGCATGGTGAAGGCGGGAGAGGAGCGGGTAGACCAGCGCATAGTGGCCGGACGTGAAACCATGATGATGACGCCAAGTAGAGGTAGGAGACAATCTCGATCCTTCATTTGGTTGAAAATAATTTGTGGAAATTGGTTTTGTTTAAAAATTTGGGTGGAATTTTAATTTTTAAATTGTGGGTAAAAATGAAGGAAATGAGGGGTGGGAAGGTCAAACGTAGGTTAAAGAGGGTTGGGAATGAAACTAAGATAGGTTTGGGTGGGTTAGAGTAGGTTTTTAGGTTATTTTTTTGAATTTCTTGATTATGGGGAAAGGGGTTTCAGAGTTTTGGCTGAAACAAAGACCGATGATTGATTAAAGGTTGGCTAACGCCGGTTATCTTTGGCCAATGTCATTCAAGGTTTGGGTGACTAACATGGGTCAAGAGGACCAATGATGGTCAAGGTGACCAACTTCGGTCATGATTAAGGGTAAATAGGTGAAAGAAGGTATAGGTAGGAAAGTAAAATAGGAAAAGAAGGTGTAGGTGAAGATTTATATAGAGGGAAGAGAGCAAAATATTATTTTAACGATGTGGAATAGCTAAGTAGGTGAAATGAACTAAGATAGTGGCTAATGATGATAAGGGGTAGTAGGTTTATATGTGAATTAGGTAAAAGGGGTGGGAATGAGTGACATGGTTGGAAAATTTGTGGTGGGTAATAGGTGATTTGAGGTGGTCAAGTCTTGACAAGGTCATGTTGGATGATGTAGGTGAGAGATCAGCTGAGGATGAGGGACAAAGTACCACCCCTACTAGTATAGATGCGGCCTAGCGTGACCGCGGAGGAGTGGGAGCACATGACCGATGTTGGACTTAGTTTGATCCAATGCTACAGGTTTATAGCTCGAGATCATATCTTGATGGTTTCTCTCATCAATACATGGGACTCCATGACCAATACCTTTCACTTACCAATGTGTGAGATGACCGTCATCTTTGAGGATGTTTATAGGATCTTATAGATTCCAATTTTTGGGGAGCCAATATATTCCATTTCATGTGAAGAATTGGTGGAGCTAATAGTGGTATTATTTGGCAAGGTGGTGGGTGAGCTGAGGTATCACAATGCGAGTCTCACTTATGGAGATATGTATGCAGCCTATCCATAGGAGACTAGGATATTGATGTTGATGATGTTTATGGTGGGATGTTTTTCACTTCCATATTTTTAAGGTGGGATATTTCCATGAGCTCGATGTGTGTGCTACAGGAAGGATCAAGGAATGAATACATTTTACTTGGGTACCGAATTTCTTGGTTTAGTTATATAGGGATCTATAGGCCTATGAGAGATTGACGAGATTTAGTATGTGTTGTACCTAATTATTACACTTTAGGGGATATGACGACATTGTGTGTGTATACCTAGTTGGTTTACCATGACAATATTGGTTTAGGGTTGGTTTTCTCGATTTGTCTTTAGATGATGGGTACAAGTCATTGGATAATTGAGTTTAGCGAGGGCAACATATGATCTGTTACACTACAAAACCTATTGGAGTACCTTTCAGGTAGTTGATATTGTATGGATGTCATATGTTTACTATCAACCATATAGAGGCATGATTGAGGAGTTAGAGGAGCTTCAACTACTGATATGGATACAAGGGTGGTGGGTCGAGGAACATGAGATGATACGTGTGGACGAGGATTAGATGAAATTTTGCATTACGATAGGATGTTCCCTCACCTTTCCCACAAGATCAGAGATGAGGTCAAAAGACCAAAGTCTCCACCATGTCTGAGCATTCCTATAGGGAAGGAGGAGAATGTATGATATAAACGGATTGATGATGTGGATGTAACTGATGGATATAAGTAGTGGTGGATGCCATAGCTATGGGATGCACCGTGGAGGCCAGTGGTCTCTGACCTAGCTACGATCATAGTGAAAAGGGATAAATTACATGACTAGGTGGCTACCGTACATATATAGGTTATAGGGTTGCGGGGACAATTAATAGGGTAAGAGGTAAAAGTGACCACCTTGTAGGCATATGTGATGACCCTATAGGCCTAGGTAACATATGAACATGTTCTTGCATAGTGACAAGATGGGGATGGAGGGTATGTAGCCACCCTAAAGGCATATGTGATAGGATTAAAGGGCCAGTTGGCCATGAAATAGGCATAAGTTGTGGCCCTATAGGCCTAGGTAGCTATACTGAGTTCGACACGAGGCAAAAGGACATGGTCCCACAATATAGGCACTACGCACTAGGACAGGGACACTTTTGGTAAGTAATATTTCATAGGGATATGTCAAGTTGATAGCACTACCCTAAATTGTGTCGATGGCAAGGTTCAGGGATGCCCTAAATGAGGATCGCTACTATTAGGATCATTTGATGAATTCTAGTAGTTATGTCCCCTCACATACCGAGTATAGAGCCCAAAGCAAAAGCTAGTGAACTCGAAGGGATACTGCGAACTCACAATTCTTGTAGAACAGGGGGTCACTAACCCTAGAGATAGGGCCATGGTGAGGTTACGAGCTCTCAGAGACTGGGCCTGATAGAGGGCCAAGAGGAGGAGACATGTGATATTGGACAGGAGGGAATCAGGTGGGGGTGAGTGGTCACTGTATGGATAATGTACCATTATTGTGATTTTTAATGTATATACCGACATGTGTGATGAAGACTTTACATTATACATGTGAGTTTTTGAGATACTTGATATTTATTTATATCTGTGTATATATGTATTGATACATAGACACTCCATTATATAGTTGATGATGTTGACTGGATGGATGATGTACTTGTTTTTAATTTCCATTGTTATTATGTATTATGGAAACTAGTTGAATTAGGCATGATTGAGTTGAGGTCATGTAGGCATGATGGAGTCAGGTATAGGCATGATGGATTCAAGGTCATTTAGGCATGATGGAGTCAAGGTGATTTAGGTAGTCGAGGTCATGTAGGCATGATGGATTCAGGTATAGGCATGGTGGAGTTTAGGTGATTTAGGCATGATTTGGTCATGTTTTTGTGTTTGATTTAATTTCCAAGTTATTGGTAGTATGGAAAATAAATGATGATGTATATGTATGTTGTGGTGTAAATTTCCAAATATTTGATATCATGGAAATGTGAAATGATTGATGTATGATATGATGATGTGAGAAAAAGGTAGGTATGTATGTTGTTATGATTGTTTAATTTACAAGTTTTGTGTAAAATGGAAACTAACTAAGGTAACATGTGAATATAAAAGGGGAAAATTGGTTAGGGGAAAAATTGGTTAAGCAAACATCTAAGTGCCCCATGCCCTCGAAGTGCTTCCTACACGCCCTGATGAAAAAGTGGCCTCATGACGATTCATTCTCCCATAAACTAGGGAAACATATGATGAGGTAGTGGAATGGGTCATTAGGTTTTAGGCATGATTGAGTATAGGTCATTTATGCATGGTTGATTCTAGGTCATTTAGGCATGGTTAAGTTTATATGGAATAGGTACAAGTGAATTTAGGTTGAATAGGCTTGGGTGATTGTAGGTTATAAGAGGAATTCCTAAAATGTAGGTGTCGAAGGTCCGGTCATGTGTAGGATAATCAATAAGTAAGAAAAGAGGTGAATGGTAAGAGGAGAATTTTTTTGCTTAATTGGTAAGAACCAATACGATTCTATCATACCAAAGATTAGCTTATGAACATAAAACCCTAAAGGTGTTGCATGATTGACTATTCTAAGGATGAAATAAGGTTACATGATCATGAAATTTCACATTTTTGGAATGTCCCTAGAGTAGGTAGAAGGTTAGAAATGCAAGACATTAAGGTGAACAAAGGTGGCTGAGTGTAACCTTGTGTGAGACATCATGCCTCTTTGCAAGATACCTAGGATCAAAATAGGAAAGTCCATTATGAAAAATTCATTTTTTTCTTTTTTATTTTTCTTTTATAGACTGATCGATGTGGGAAGTATATGTGGGATGAATATAATATCTCCTTAATGTCTTTGTGAATTTTTGTCGATGCAAGAAGCTTCAGAATATTTTTATTTTATTTTTGCAGGAATAGTGTTCTTTTTGTGATAGACTATGTATAGTATGGCTAGCTTTGTATAGTTGTCCTTCAAGGAGGAGTCTATTTCTAACAATGAAGACATAAATATTAGACTTCCTTTATAAAGGATTCATCCTTTTTAGAAGTTATACTCAAGGAGATTGAGATTTAAAATCTTGTATATTACTTTTGAATTGTTTTTTTGACTTTTAGGTCATGTACAAGACTATAGAGAGGTATAGGCTTCTTTTATGAAGAAAAACCATAGCCCACAAGGGTTAGCTATGAAAGAAATGTTTTAAGTGAGGAATGACCATGGGATTCCATCCTGAAAAGGATGGAAATTATTGATGAGAATCATGGCATGAGTATAGCCATGGTGCTCATATTTAAGATAAGGATGAAATGTGATGGGTAATCACATGATTTGTGTTTAGTCATTGATCCTTAAAATAGGTAAGTGGAAAATGAATTTTTCTCAAGGGACATGCATTTAATAGACATAAGATGATCTAGGACTTGATTCAATAATAGAATGGTCAAAGATGCAAGGCATTGATGGGCTCAGTTCAAGTTTGCCTTTGAGGAAGAAAAATGATAAGTTCCGGATTCATAGGTATGACTAATGATATAGGGTCCAAGCTAATGAGGAGAAAATTAGCCCCTTTTACTTTTCTCCATTTTTCTTACATGTTGATTTTCCTTGAAGATGCGGTCACCGACTAGGAAGGTTCATTCTTAGAAAAATTTATCATAGGCATGTTTAATATGTTTTTATTAGAATTGGAGGTGATCGAGAGCATTGAGATGAAGTATATATAGTAACTTGAGTTGTGCCAAATTGTCCTGGCAAAAATCATCATTGTTGACCATATCTTTGAGTGAGAAATGAAGATATAGAATTTGGACTTTGAGAGGTAGGAAAACCTCTGTAGTGTAGAACAAAGAGAAAGGCATGGAAGTAGTTGAGGTATGAATACTAGTATGATAATCCCATAAGGAAAAAGGAATGTGTGTGTACTAATCCTTTCTAGTATCGTTAACCACTTTCATGAGAATTTTATTTAAGGTTTTGTTGGTTGTTTCGTGCGGTTTTGTTTTTGAATTGTTTTCCATTATAAGTGATGAGGTGGTGAGGGACACCAAAGTGAAAAATGATGTGATGGTTGATGAATTCAAATATTTTCTCATTTTTTGTAAAAATAAGAGGTGTGTCTTCCACCCACTTAGTGTAATATTCAGTAGCAGTCATAATCCATTGATGATGTTGGGAAGAATAAGAATTAATCTCTTTGATAAGATCCAAACCCCATTGATAGAAATTCAAAAGGTGACATGTGACCTATAAGACATGAATAGGGGTGTGATGAAGATTAACATGTTGTTGAAACTTCAAACAACATTTGACATAGTCACAACAATCAAAGTTTAGTCTTTTCCAAGTAATATCCTAGGTGAAGAATGCATTTAGTGACAGCTAAATCATTGAAGTGACCCCAAATTTTTTTCGTGAACTTCCTTAATGGTGTAGGGAATTTCAGAACTCATAAGACATCATAAGAGGATAGCATAAAACCACGTTTATAAAAAAATACCACCCATGATTACATAACGAGAGACACTTTTGAGAAAGGCTCATTGTCCATCATGAGTAATATCTAGAGAAAGGATGGAAAGGAAAGGCAATTAAAAACTTCTCATAACAAAGGTCATGTGAGTTAGTTTCAATATTTCCTACAAGGTTGACATATCGAATATAATACGAGGTTGAGTGTGCACCTTTGTATAATGACAAAGATTTTGAGTCGACGGTGAAGCGGGGATTTAAGAAGACAGAAAGGCCATTGGTATCTACAAATTTATTAGTGTAACATAGGGTGGTTTGAAGTTCAAAATGGTCAAAGGTGGTCAAAAATATGTCAACATGATGCTTATACTTTTAAGTATCTCTTTACAATACTAGTATATACCATTAACTTGGTTTACAACCAATTTAGATTCACCACGCAGATATGAATCAATTTAATGTCTAATGCCATTGTGGATTGAATACCTCACATGAGTGCTTCATATTTGGTGATATTGTTAGTACAATAAAAATTTAGTTTGAAAGATAATGATATAGACTCACCATCAAGAGGAATGAGGATAACTCTTGAACACCCCCGATGATGAAATCTTGAACCATCAAAGAATAAGGTCATATCGTAAATGGTATCATCCAAAGAGAGGGTAAAGACCGGATTCATCGGGGAATTCAAGGTTAGAGGATTGATTTCTGGAGACAGTGCATCTCCAAGTTAGTATACAATTGTTTTTCCTTTGACATATTTTTGATGGGTGAATTCAAGATTTAGGTCTAAAAAATGTATGATCCAATGTGTAGAACATTGATGTTGGTAGGGATTAGCATACATGTAATGTAAGGGTTCATATTGGTGACAAAAAATATTTTATGGTTAAGTAGGTAACGATGGCAATTTTAGTGGAACAAAAAACAAAGGCTGAATAGAGTTTTTGGCATCGGTATATCTAGTTTCGTACTATAAAAGTGTATGACTTATATAATAAACTACTTGTTCCCGTGCTTCTCATCATGATGAGTGAGCATGGAACCCAAGGAATGAACAGTTGGAGAAATGTAAAGGTAAAAATTTTTATCATCATTAGGGGGAATGATCACAAGTGGTTGGAGGAGGTATTATTTTAAGGCATCAAAGGATTTGTGACCTTCATCATCCCATTTGAAGGAGACATACTTTTGGAGGAGATGATGAAATGGATGGTAGCATGAAAAGATGTGGAATAAAATGACGAATAAATTGCAACTTTCCTTGAAAAATATGAAGTTGATGAAGGTTAGTAGGTGGAGTAATTTTTATAATATCCTTGATCTTATTGGGATAAAATTCAATGCCACACAAATAAACAATAAAAATAAGGAGTTTTTCGAGAGAAGGCGTGAACTCACACTTCTTAGGTTGAAGGAGAGCACAATATTTGATGAGATGGTTGAAGATGACCTTAAGGAATGTAAGGTGTTTGGCCTGATGTTTGGATTTGGAAACTAATATCGTCAACATAATCTTCCAATATGTGATGCATAATGTCATGAAATATATAAGTCATATCCTGTTAATATGCACCACTAGTATTTTTAAGGTCAAAGGGCATGAAACGATAGCGAAGGTCCCCTGAAGGAGTGATGAACGAGGTTTTGTGTTGATATTTTTGGGCAAGTAATATTTTTTACAACCCGAGAAACCATCCAAGATTGATAGCATCTCATGGTCAGCGGTGGGATCAACTAGTTGGTCAATACTAGGTAGAGGAAAGTCATCTTTTACGAAAGCTAAGTAAAGGTCATAGAAATCCATGTAAATGCAAATCCCCCCTATCACTTTTGTAATAGGAACAATGTTAGAGATCCATTGGGGATAATCGATGGGTAGGATGAAGGAAAGCAAAAGAAGGCATTGGAGTTCATATTTGATAACAAGGGCAATGCAAGGATGCATTTTCCACACTTCATTTCACGGGCTTAGCCTTAGGAACAGCTTACAACATTGTGGACCAAAATGTTTGGGTTAATACTAGGTATATCGACACAGACCAAGAAAAAGTGTTGTTATGTTCCTAAAGGAAAGAATTAAAAACTTCCTATTTAACATCATCTAAAGATTAGCCTATTTTTAGAATGTGTAGGTCATCCTACATGTGAATATTGATTTCAACAGCTTGATTCATTCAACATGGTTTGCATCTCGAAAGGTAACAACCATTGAATATAATAATCTTCTGCACTAAGGTAGGTGAAAATAGAATCATCATCCTTACATTGAATGATGTTAATAGAATGTGTGTCGTCATCGATCATGTTAGGATACAGGAAGGGAAGAGAAGAGGGAGCCTCAAAATCTCATTGATAAGTTAGTGGTCATAGGGAAATGGTGTTTATGAAAAAAAAAAATAGGAGGAATGGATTCTAGATTCATATACTTTGAGGTGAAGGTGGCAAAGTTGGTGAATGGGATGGGGAATTTGTATCATCCTTAATGACTTCGACTCAGGATTTTTTGGGAGATGGATCAGAAAATATAATACCATTGTGGTCTTTATGCTTATAGGTGGTGCATGGGATGATAGTATGGTGGCCTTGTTTTTAGAAACCAAAGCCAAAGCCCTTTTAAGGATAGCAATGAAGGAAAGTGTGGATGAAGCGGCAGTTGGTGAGAGATTGAAATTTAGAGGAAAGTGGTCGAGTTTGGGAAGGTTGTGTGGATAAGTAGGTATAAGCATCAAGTCCCCCATATGTTAAGTTGATGCAAATGTGGGAGGACCATAGGGAAAAATTTTCCTATGCGATGGTCATGGATATGTTTCTAAAGTTTACCATACTCTTGAGTAAAGAATGTGGTAATATTATAAAGACGGTACTCCCCCAAAGTGAGGCATTGAAAAACACCTTCTAAGGGATCAGTAGTTGATATGTGGGTAGCAGGAATGGATGAACTACTAGATTGCTAGGAAGAATAACCATTGGTTAGTTGAGAAGTAGATGGGTTAGTTGTAGAAGTTGTTATAGTAGCGGGAATAGAGGTGTTGTTTTGCGGAAGAGGTAGTGGCAACATTGGTGGATGGAGCCATGGGTGAAGCTGAAGTGGTAGCAGTGGTAGATGACTTAACTAGTATAAGGAAATCATTGGGTTGATACAACATGTTACAGGTCTTGAATGGTGAAGGGTTGGCTGGAATGGTATAGTTGTGTCCTTCATGTTCAAATTTTAAACAATGGTGTAAGGTTGAAGGAACACAACCATGGCGAGGATAAAAGGATGTCAAAACAACATCTTATACTGGATTTCCCCCTCTAAGACAAAATAATTCAAGAATGGTACAGGGGTCCACACAAATGTTGAGAATGTTGGTGCAAAAGTTTGAATTCATGGCATAGTTTAATGAACGCAACATAACCGGGTTATTATGCATGTAATTGGAAATGATGCATATTTTTTTGTATGCATGAGAAGAAATGATGTTGATACTGGCACCATCATCAATCATAACACGTCAAACACGTATATTATCAATGTTGACATAAATAAATAGGGAAGGATGAAGATCATGTGATTGGAAAGGTACAATCTCGTCATCGAGAAAACCGAGAGTGGCTACTTGAGGAGTTGTGTCGAGAGCATAGGAAGGGGATGAAGTGGTGAGAGAGGGCATATAGTGAAAAGTGATAATGGGTGCCACAAGAGTAGGGACATTAGGTAAAACCTCAATGATGTCCTATCAATGAGACTCGAGAGGTTTGGCAGAGGTCCTACAAATACATTTTGAAAGGATATTGGTGTAATTATTTAATCATTATACAATGGGCAATCCCGTTAGAAATAGGGTATGTGGGTCCACGAATGGTGAATTTTTGTGCAGGTGTAGATGGGATATTGGGTAAAAGAGTGGCAGATGGGTTGGTTGTTTTATTCTTTCCTTTGTCATTCTAGGCTTCAGTGGTAATCTTAACCATATTAATGTGTGGTAAAGGATAAAGTGAGTCATGATAGGTGTAATGAAAAGAAACAAAAATATGGTGAGAGCATATACTAGTTTTGTTAAAAGAATGTAGTGCATTGTCATTTTGGTGGAGGTTTGTCTAGCTCTCTTATGTGGACCAAATTTATCTCAAATGTTGGAGGAGGATAAAAGGGTTGTGGAGAGGGAGATGAAGGTAATTGAATATGTAAGGGATGAGGAGGTGTGGTGATAGATGGTGGTGGAATAGGGTCCTCATCTAAAAGATCATCGTCCAAAGATTTCTTCATAAGCACATAGTTGGATAAGAACATTCTTAAGAGCTTTATATTTTTCCACATCATTCCTGGCACATGATGGTAAGAAAAAAATTATCATCAAACCCTTCTAGTTTAGGTTTGAGTGGGTCGTAAGGTTTAACTAGTGGCAATGTGATGATAGAGGTTTCCAAAAGTTTAGCTAAGATATTAGCATAAGACCCTGCCAATGGATCACAATGTGAAGTAAGTGTGGGTCTAGATGAATGTGTAGGTAATTTTTGTGGAGATGCACCATGGGAGGTAGAAATAGAGTTTGAGTTAGTTTGAACACCTTTTTGGTAGGTAGTACAGTTTTAGGTTTACATTACACCTTCTTGGGTCAAGATGCAAAGAAGTGAACTAGTGGTTGAAGGTGGTGTAGGTTTAACTACCTCTTTGGAGGGTGGTTGGTTTTGGACTTTGGTTACACCTTCTTGGGTAAAGGTGAAGAAGGAGTGTATTATTTAGAAGGAAGGCGATGGAGGAAGGGGATGGGTTAGCCAAGCTAATTATGGAGGTGCGATTAATGCTTGTGGGAAGAGGAAAGGTGGAACGTCTTGGTTGAAGAGAAGGGAATATCATACGTAATGATGAGGATACTGGAATTTGTGTAGGTATAGGTGGTAGAAAGGATGTAGGTGATAGTGAAGGTGTAATATATTTAGGAAATTTGGGTGTATCACATGATCATTACAAGGAGGTGGGATGTTGTGTTTTTTGTTTACCTTGGGTAGGAGCTTGTGTGGCCAAGGTTGATGGGTGGAGCCCTAAGATAGATGGAATTAGTGAAGGTGACGGAGGGGTAGTGGGTGAAGCTAGTGTATGCAACATAATATTTTAGGTCCTCTTAGGTGGCAGAATAGTATTTACACTGGCTTTTGAGGATGTGGCTAAATCTAGTTTGATAGGGGATGGACCAATCTTTATGTCGACATGATTCCCAATGTGGCAATGGGTTTGGATGTGAAGGAAGATATAGATGTAGGTAAGGCTTTAGGTATTGGAAAAATTTCAATCGATGGTAAAGGTTGAAGTGAGGGCAATGGTGATGAAGAAGAGATTGTTACAACTAGCATGGGCATGATTTGTTTGGTTGTCTGAAACACCTTTGGATAGATCGTGGAAGTATCAATGGATAATATTTGCATCTGAGTTGACAAAGGTAGCTAAAGACATCCCCAAAGCATGGAATTGTTGACATAATCCATGTGGTCATCCAGGACATTAAAACAAAACTATTTTAGGAGGAAATAATGTTTATTTGGTAGTGATACCTGTAAAGAATTTCGTGAGATGGGGAAATGGTTGTCTTCAAAATTTGTGGGTAAACGAGTTGAAAGAAAATCAACATGATCCTTGAAATCCAATAGATAATTGTTACCAATAGAAAGGGGTTCTCTAATGGATCCCCATGGGTAGGGGATATGACAAGTAGGAAGAGGTAGGTTCATATTTTGGTGAAGAGGAAGGTAAGCATGCCTCTCTCTTTGGTAGGAGAGTAAATATTTGCGGGTTGTTCTTCAAATTGAGAGGTGTGCAGGAAAACTATCTTGGTAGATATGGATAACTCCTCCATGGGTGAAGAAGGAGATAAGGGAGACTCCATTGTGGGTAAAAGAGCGGATGAAACAAACTCTTCCGTGGATAAAGGGTCTCGTGCAAGAATCTCTTCGATAGATGGAGTAAGAGGAAATTAAGGAAGGGCTAGTATGATGTTAAAAATAACATAAACCTCACAAAAATTACTATCATTGGTTGATGGTTTTCTGGTTTGGTTACATGATGGGGTGTGGTTTGAGAATGGTTTCTTAAAGATGTGAAGGTTCTTATTAGCCGGTGCATTAGGGTTATCTAGAATGAGATCTCCACTATCTAACATTTCCTAGATGATATGTTTGAAATTTATACAATTACCTTCACTATGACCTTTAATTTGATGATAGTTGTAATAATAATTTTATTTATACCATGTAGGCATAGTAGACAAGATGGTTAAAAACTAGTATGTGGTTTGATGGGTGGAAGAGTTAGAAACCCTACTTTTCTAAAACCAAAGAGTAGGGTTATCCTTTGAGACTATATTTTTGTTTCTCCCGCTTGAATTGGAAATCCTAAACAGAGAAATGTTGGAAGAAGGCTTTAATTGGTTGGATGGATGAGATGGGCCATCTTTCTAAACTACCACGTGGGTAGATATTTTTGATTTGGAGTAATTATTTTGCGGTTTGGAAGAAGAAGAGGTATTGTTTGATTTAAATGCAACATTGTTGTTATGCGATTGTATCTTCTTCTCTTCAAAGGAACAAATTTCAAGTTTTCAGGCCATGGTGAATGCCTCATCAAACATGCATAAGGTTTGAACTTGGAGAGTTGGTAAGATGTACCTAGCATAAGCCTTGGTGAATAGCTAGTTTGAGGTAGTTAAAATGTGAGATGGTTGATTAGGCTTCGCTAACGAGCGAAAAAATATGTGATAGATTTTCTTCGCATTGGCATGTTGAATACAAGTTGGTCAAGGTGATTTTTTTGATAATTTTGATAGAAATGTTTTCTAGGAAATCATGAGCTACTTGGTTGAATGAGAAAATGGAGTGCTTAGGTAGAGCACTATACTAATCCAATGTAGGTCTTGTAAAGGACATTAGGAATGTTCACAAGAGCAAAACATCATCATGAGAGATCATATAACACCAATGCTTAAAAGAATATATGCTTTATCGGGTCTAATTTTCTATTAAATCGGTTGAATTTAGGCATTCCCCAATGAATAGGGTATGGAAGAACTGGAATGGAGGGGTGAATGGGTTCATTAAAAATCTTGGCATATGTTAGCAAATTACGTGAGCAAGAGACCAATGCTTCCAATGCCTATGTCTTTTCCATTATCATTTTGATAAGATCATTAGTAGGTTGTGATGACTGGGCACCCCTTATAGTATAAGGGGGTAGATGATGATTGTATAAAGTGGGAGGCATCCCAATATATGGTGATGCTGAGTATGAAAATTGTGAGGGAGGAATAGATGTAGGAGGCAAGTTTCTGAATAAGTGATAGATGAAATATGAGGTTGTTGTGTGATAACTATATGTAGGTGGAGTGGATGTAACTAATCTCGTAGGAATTGGAGGAAGATACTGTGGAATGGAGAGGATAGTGTTTTGAAAGGGAGTATGGTATGCCGACACCATAGATGGCTAATATGAAATAGGTATATAAGAGGAAGTGGGTGCAGAGTAGGCTCCGCACTCAAGGTGGTTGATAAAATAATGGTTTACATCATAGGAGCAACCAACGCCAAAGGTGTGACAGATTCCATAGGTGCAACAAATATCAATGATGTAGGGTCAATTTTGGACACCATAGGTGGTAAGGTGGAAGAAGGTAAGGCCAAGGTAGTAGTAGTTGATGCAGTATGGGTCTAAGGGTTGGAGGAATGGGCACATGCATTCCATATACAAAGCACCCTAATGAATCCCAAATGGATGAATGGACTAAATAATACTATAAAGCAAAGGTGGGGTTTCACTCAAGGAGTATTTTGAGCTCCTCATCACTAGTACTGATGGTAATAGGCTAAGTGAAATGCATAGGTAATAAAATTGAAGACAGAGATGGAGTAGGTAGGAGTGGCTAAAGGCTAGCATGGAACACAAGGGCATTGGTTTGGCTACGAGTAAGAACCATGTGACTTATAGTATACCTAGTAATTTGAGCTCATAAATGACACTTTGGGAGTACAAAAGGAATGTAGATTTTTTTTCCAAAAAGTGACTAATGAGTGTTGTTTTAATTAAAAAATTAAAACACATTGACTGACGATAGTTGGGTAGCCGATGTCATGATGAGAGGGTAACCAATGTCACTGAGGACCGATACTCGATTACTATGGAAAATAAAAGGATTTGTAAATGTGGAAATAAATGATGAAAATGAAGCAGATATGGACTTCAACAGTGACTTCAAAGACATAGAGATATGGTGAGGTAACTAAGGAAACCCTAGAAAGAACAAAAATCTGATGAATGCTACTTTGGTTAAAATGACCAAAAATAGAAACCGACAACAACGATAAACCGATGATGGTTAGATGTGTAAACCGATCGATGTTGGTCAATATGAAATTTATGAAAAGATAGAAAAAGTTAATTTGGTGATGTAGATAAAATAAAAGACCAAACTAGAAACCTAGGCATGGCAATGATTGACCCTAACACATTTAGAAAGAGTTGGAATACACCAACTATGATTATGGTGTGTGAAGAGAGAGAAGAATGAATAAAATGAACTCACACCTTACAACAAAAATCAAGAAAAACTAACGAAGACGAAATCCTATGTGGTGGATTTTATGTTCCATTTATCCCATTTATGACTGACTTGTGAATAGAGTAGAGTTTTTGGTTTGATAAAGGTGTTTCACCTGATTCTAGAGCATTTTTTCAAATGTTGATAAAACAAATAAGGGTAATGGGTTAGGAGGAATACCTGTTGAAATACTAGTTGTAGGTTGTTGCGTACGTATGACTTCAAAATCCACTACTGATCGTGAGAGCTTCCTTTTCTCGTGAAGTAACTACTATTTGTATGAGCTTGATGCCTGGTTAGTAATGGTGGGTGATCAAATGGAATGAACTTGATGTAGTTTTGGTGCTTCCCCAAATGCTCCCGTGAAGGAAAATGGCTATGTGATTGCTTCAAGTACTAGCTATGGATGCTCTGATGTGTATACTAATGTTGGTTCTGCTTATATACAGCTCTGGTTTTGTCACTTGTTCTCAAAATATGTGATTATCTCTCAGAAATGTGCCAACCTCAAAATAAGGTTGTTTTTGGGATTAAATGGTAACTCGACGATGGTTCCGCTTAACCGGTGGCGGTTAAGGGTAACCGGCATCGGTTAGGGCAGGATTTCCTAGGTTTACTAAACTAGGCAAATCCCCCTAATTTTATGGGATCTCGTTTTGTTTACTCCATGGATTAGCATGGAAGCTTCCTTCTAACATGCAGGGAATGTGGTTAGAGGGAATGTAGGCATTGATTTTTAGGGTTTGGGTAGGTCTTAGTTAGTTAGTTATAACAACTTAATAAGAATAGGTCTTCGGGTGAGGTTGATATGTGGGCATATCCCAATTAGGATATTTAAATAATAAATATGGCGAGGATAATGAATTAATTTTATTAAATTAATTAAATTAACATTATAATGGGGTGAAGGGGGCCATGGCTAGCTTGATTTGTTCAAGGTATTTATTTTACGGGGACCAAGGGGAGTGTGACCTAATTTTATCACTGTTTACAAAAGGTACCCTACAAAAAATCCAAAAACTAAGGATAGTTTCATGTAAGTTTTGGTGAGGGAGATCCTTCTTTGAGATGATTACTGAACATAGAAACTAGTTTTGAGCCCACTTTCAATCCTCTAATCATGTGATCATTGACATCTTCTTCCAGGTAGGATGTTCTTTAAGAAAATGAGTAATTTATTTGCAGTGGTTTGGTATAGAGAAGAAAGTTTTCACTATGATTCAATTTTACAACCATCAATTGGGCATGACATCCAACATATAGGTTTCCCACAATTTTTAAATGATCTACAGATGCAATACTCAAAAATTATATGCAAAGATTTTAGACCCAAATCCACAATGACATTCGATGAGAGCAATGATGAATAAGAAAGAGTATGTCTTTCAATAATGGAATATAAAAATAAAAAGAATGGTTCTTTTTAATCCAAAATATGAGTGTCAATGAGACAAGTAGAGGAGAAATAATGTTCCAAAGGATAAAAATAATGTGAATGCTTTCAAAAGGAAATAGACACACAATCTTTCACCTAGGAATGAAAAATGAAAAAGAATCCAAATTGGTCCCACCGAGCATGCCAAAATGTTTTACCGGATAAGTTGTATGATAAAATAGTAAGGTAAAAGGTCGGAGGAATACGTACAATATGTAGGTTGAAGGTTGAATGCACATGTTACTGACTTTATCCAAGCTGATTATAGAGAAATCCTTTTTATCTAGGAAGGAATACCTATAGATACAAAGAAAGACCACCAAATGATATTAAATATTAAATGACAGTGGACTACCTAGCGATTGCTAGTTTCGAGATGTGTGATACTTCCTAGATGGTTCTCAATCCACTATTTTTTATCAAATCAATGAAATTAAATATGAGAAATAAAGGTCATATTTCTAACACTTTGATTTAGGTATCCTAAAATGTTCTAAAAACTATATTAAACAAAGTATTGAAATCTAAACTAATCTAACATCAAGAAAGGTATGTTTCTAGTTGGGATAGGTCACAGGGGTTTTAGGTAATGTCAAAGAGGTATTTAGTAAGGTTTGAGTGGAGTTTTAGGGGATGCTAGAGGTAGTTTGGGGAAGTTTAGTAGAAAACACAATGACCAATATCGGTCTGGTGACTGATGCCGGTAGAGAGGGAGACTGATGACAGTTAAGGTGACCGACGTCGGTAGGGGAAATTTGATAGTAAATTATTAAAAAGAGATTTTAGGGTTCTCTGTGATTACACAGAGAGTGAGGGTAGTGTGGTTTGGGTTGTAATATGGCTGAGAAGACTCAAGGATACTAAGAAGGAGGTTTGGAATGATGAAAAGGATTGGGATGGTTGAATAGTGGGTTGGTGGGAAGAAGGTGATGTACATGCAACAGAGGAAATAAACTACTGAAAGGAGAAAAAGATCTACAAAAGGAATAAGCCAAATGATTAGAATCACAATACTTACTTGATGTCTTGTAGATCTTGGGAGTTGGAATGGTTGATGGTTGATCGGAGAAGAATTTCTTGAGTCCAGTGCCATTACAGAAATATGGCCTATGTGCTCCCATGAGTATTCCAATGCTCTGGAAGGGAAAACAACTACTTGTCTTGCACTATGGTTGTGTGTGTTCATCATCTAGATGCAGGAGGGATTGAAGATTCATGCTTGAATGTAATCAGGATCCAATAACTGAATGACCAACCCATGTAAAGAGTTTTGAAAGTGTATATAAGGTAACCAATGGTGGTTTGTAGATTGACATCGATCGAGGGATAACTAGTTTTGGTTAAAGCAGAAAAGTATAGGTTTACCAAAAATAGGTAGATCTTTACTATTTTTCACGTGATTTTGATAGATTACCCATAGGGAAGTGAGTTCATTTGAGAGAAGTAAGGAAGGTCATATAATAATTCCAATTAGGTTTAGGAATAAGTCTCGCTTAGTTAGGTCAAGTGGTGACTTAGTGTTGAGAGTGATGACTTGGTCATTATGAGTTAAATGCCCCTAGAATGGGTCCAGGGTGAGGTGTAATGATGAGGTGGAGGTGTGAGGATGAAATTAACTTAATTAAAATAATTAAATTAATTAATAATGTGAGGATGAATATTAATATGGGATGAAGGGGTCATGATGTGTTTAAATATATTATGTTAATTGATTAAAGGGGATGAAGGGGAGTGTGACCCAAATTTGGTGTCTATAGTAAGAGATAGAAGGAGTAATTCAACAACTATCCATGCTAGCAATATAAGGTGGTAAAGATCTTGTTAGAAAACACTCAAGAATTGTTTTTGGATAGTGTTTGTGTGATGGGAACCCCATTAGGACCATTTTAGAATGGGGGGAATATTTCCCTAAGATACCCTTAGAGGGTAGTTAACTAATTGAGTGATGTTGGCTTGCATTTCAAGGAATTGAGACATATGAGAAAATTTCTCTTGGCTCATCCTTTTATAAGTTAGAGAATGAGATTGGTAGGGTCAGAATTAAAGGCATTTTTGGATGAAACTACTTCAGACCATTTCCTTTTTCTACCCTATTTTCATGTTGTTCGTAGACAAATATAAAAATAAACTTGCAAATAACTTATTCAAATTTGTTTTTGTATTAGGAAAAATGAGATAGAAACTTCTGAATCTCAGGAGGATGATTGAAATTATCATCATTTTTGTTTTCTTTTCTAGTGTGCTCCTATGATGGAAATTTAGACACAATATTGTTGGAAAAATTCTCAATACTCCCCATGGGATTCATGACATGGACTAAATACCTCCCATGGATGGACTAACCACCTCCCCCGGATTAATTAACTCGTGATTGTATCGTAGATTAATGTATGCAGTTTTTGGTTTGATGACAATCATTGAAAATAATTGGTATCAAAGAGAAAGGTCATGAGTTTGAATCCCCTCAAGTAATGCCGAAAGGTGGATTTCTTGAAAACTTCTCAAAACTCCTCGTAGGATACGTGATATTGAATAACCATCTCTCATGGATGGACTAACCTCCTCCCTTAGATTCATTAAAAAAATTATTATATTGATATTAATGCCTTCAAGTTTTTGTCTAACAAAAATCATTTCCAAAAAAAATCACGCACATTAATATTTTACTATGTCTTTAGTATGTTTTTATATGCATCAATCTTAATTAAAAAATTAGCCACTAGTGACACTATACCTTTTCTATCCATGTTATTTGATTGGTTTATATTGTGAATCTGCTCCATATTTGAAATTTATGTATCTACTTCTCGTCGTCATAGGGAATTTGTTAGTTGTGGAACTTGATAGCGACGGGGGTTACAAGGGGGGCATAGCCCCCCTTGTGGGGTATAAGGGCCATGCATCTTGGAAGGGGTTTGGGGGCAGTTCCCCCAAAAGCCACATTTTATATGTATTTATGCATTGTGAAATATGGACCGTTGCTTATTAGGTCACAGATCTAACGGGCGGTTTTCTATGTTTCCTCGAAATGATAAAAACCCTAATATATTTAAAGGGTCTTTATGTATGAGGCTCATTATATTAGTGGTGGCACTTTGAGAGAGAGTTTGGTTGGCTTGAATAAAAGTATTGGTTTTTTTTTGTGGACATAGCCCATTTTGGGTGAACCACGCAAATGCGGTCTATGTTTTAGTGCATTCTTTTTTGTTTTATGTTTTCTCGCATTATTCATTGCATGCTTGTTTATCTATATAACCAAGTATAATCCTAATAACTAGTACTGAAACACATTTGAGACTTATTTGTTAGAAGTATACTCACAGAGGGATTTCTATTCGAGTGGGAGAAGAAACAATGACAGAGGATAATAAATTTAGAGTTGAGAAGTTTGACAACCGAAATTACCAACTATGGAAAATGCAGGTGGAAGATTCCCTATATCAAAAGGATCTATACCTACCATTGGGAGGTGAATAAGTGAAACCCTCAATCATGTCTTATGAGTAGTGGAAAGTTTTGGATAGTAAGGCTCTCGGTGTGATTCGATTGAGTCCGGCATTGTCTAGAGCTTTAAATATCTCACAGTGCAAAGAGTTCGGTATAATTAATGAAAACCCTAGCTAATTTATATGAAACAACTAGTGCATCTAATAAATTTCATTTGATGAAAATATTGTTTAATCTACAAATGCAAGAAGGTGTATCTATATCTAACCATATTAATGATTTATAAACTATTGTAAATCAATTAGATATAGTTATTATCCCATTTGATGAGGAGGTTAGAGCATTATTATTCCTATGTTCTTTGCCGTAAATTTGAGACAACTTAGTAATGACAAAGCTTAGTAATACATCAGCTACTGCTCTTAAATTTGAAGATGTAGTTAGTGTTATTTTAAATGAGGAAATGTGCAGGAAAGTACAGGAGAAAATTCTTCTTCTAAAAATGTGTTGAATATGGAGAGTAGAGGGAGGATTAAGGAGAAATCAAAGATTAAGGCTCATAGGAGATCTAAATCAAATATTGGAAGATCCAAATCTAGGATAGAGGCATTACTTGCTAGAACTTTAGAAAGAGAGGAAATGCTAAAAAGGATTGTTGGTTCAAAGGAAAAAAATAAAACCATCCTCAAGGTATTTGTAGACACTAAAATTAGGTTACACTCCCCTTGGTCCCTCAACAAATAAACACCCTTCATCACATTAACCTAGTCATGGCCCCCTTCACCTCATTAATATTAATTTAATTAAATTAATTCATTATCTCACCATAATTATTATTTAAATATATTAATTTAAATAATGTCCACACACACGTCACCTAGACACCACATCAAGCCAACTCACCCTAAGACCTATTCTTAGTAAGTTTCCATTACTAAATAAAAATTACCCAAACCCTAAAGATCAATGCCTACATTCTCTCTAAACACACTCCCGCATGCTTACAGGAAGCTCCTAGTTTAATCCATGAGTTAATGACATGAGATCCAAGAAAATAATGAGGATCTCCCTAGTTCAAGAAATCTAGGAAATCCCACTGACCGATGCTTTGGTTACCCCTAACCATCATTGGTTAATCCGAACTACCATCGGTCACCTTTAAACCCCTCAAAAAACCCTATTTCGAAGGCTTCGCAAAAAAATTGGTGAATATTGCCACATTTCGTAGAGATATCACATCTTCTCGAGAACAAGTTCAAGTGAGAACACACATGTAAAGGAGGAGATCAAGCATTTTTATCTTATACAACCATCCAACACTAACTTCAACACCGATTTGAGTCAATCAAGTAGAAAGGAATACACATGCAGCCCATGTAGAATATTTCCTACATGCGGTGATCCTCGTAGTCTTCGACCTCTCACCAACACCTTCATTCATCACTCACAGGGCATCCAAGAAAAAAATCTAAGTAAAATGTTATACTTCTCTCGTTCATTTCATTTCATCATTATATTATCGCCTTTTGCTGCTTACCTAACCACCCATTGACCTCATTCAATACTCACCCCTTCATATACCCATTAAAACCTCGCCAAATCCCATCCAAACTACCAAATACCTAATTCTGACTAACCAAAATCCTTTGTGCAATCATAAAGGAGACCCAAAACTCATTATGTGGCATTCCCGGTTTCCACAAGAATTCAGCACCGGTTACACCCAACCACCATCGGTCACCCCTAACCGGCATCGGTCTCTATATTTACCCATACAACCTACAACAGTGACCTATCCACCTAATTCCATATCACCCTTACTCACCTGTGACCTACTTGAGACCTCTCCGTCGACTTGTAGAGATCCGCAACCGCTTATTTGACCTTCAAATCCTATTCTAACCTAGCCGTTAGATCAAATATTTCTTATTGTGTTTTAAGTGAGATACCTAAATCATTTCAAATTACAATAGGATTTACTTTATTACCCGCATTAAATTGTTTTAAATAGTGGACTGACACCATCTAGGAAGTATCACACTTCCTAGATCTAGCACACGCTAGGCAGTTCACTGCACATATTGTTTAATTCTTTCTGGTGGTCTTGCTTTCCATTACAGGTAGTTCCTCCTAGCCAAAAGGAAGCTCTCACATTCAGTTGTGGATTCAAAATTCATATGTGTACAACAACCTATCAACTAACATCTCAATAGGTATTCCTCCTACGCCTGCATTACCCTATCTCTTTTCATCAATATTTCAAAGAAACATCTAAGAATCAGTGAAACATTTGGCATGCCTCTGTGGGACCCATCTCGGGGTTCTTTGCATTTTATTCATTCCTAGGAATAGTTGTGTGTTTGTTTCCCTTCTGAAAAGCATACACATTAATACTCTTCCTCGGTAACGCACCTTTTCTTTCTATTTTCTCTAAAGGAAAGCTTTCTTTTGGTGTAATTAAAAAGAACCATATCTTCTTGTTTTCTACATTTTAGTGAAAGAGCATCCTCTTCCTCTTCATCTATTTGTGTCATCCAACTTCACATTTCGATTTGGGCTTAAAATCATTGCATTTCATTTTGAGTTGCTGCATTAGCTCACATTAATTAAGGGCAACCTATATGCTGGAAGTCATGCCCACCGATAGTTGACAAATGAATCATACAAAGCACATCTCTCTCTCTCGAGTCATACCAAATTGCACAAATTTGAAACAAACAAATATTCTTTAAAAACATCTTTCCGGGAACGCTCACAATGATCACACCAATTTGAGGATTGATAGGTACTCCCACTTGTTGCTCTGTTGATTCATACTTCAGTCACGAAGGTAAGCCCGCCCCTACCCTAACATACATGAAACCTCACATTTTAGATATCCTTATTTGTAGGAAGCCATCCTCACCAAAAAAAGTCTATTCTATAGTACACTAGAGTCAGTCCTTAAATAACATAAGCTAAACAAACATAATTGAAAAGGCACTGCTAGGATCACATTTTTTTTAGTTTTTTTACTTGGCTTGTGTTTTGAGGTGAGAGATCATGTTATTTGTTTTTCTTGTTCATCCTTACACGCTCCTCATCACAACTGGTGTATTCCAGCTTCACTTGAATGTGCCTAGACCATATTCTCATCATTCTTAGAATTCTGGGTTTGATTACACATCAAATGTTAATTCACAACCACCATTCTGTCATCACTATTTTAGTTTCATAGTAACCGGTGTTGGTCCAAATGACCGTCCGCCGCTACCATCTTACCATTGTCGGCTATATACCAAACCGCGTTACTTCTAGGTCCTTTTATTAACCTAATCAAAGGGACATTTATTCATCTTCATCCTTGTTATTTATTCATCTTCTTCCACTTTTCACACTCCTATCATTGCTATCATTCCCATTGACATTGTAAAACTCATCAGATTTGGCATACCTATCAGATTTGACCTTATACCTTGTTTTTCACTCACTGTCCATTTTCTATAATGACCAGTAGTGGTTACCCTTGACCGGTGTTGGTTTTCCCTAACTGGCATCGGTTAGCATGTTTCACTTTCCAACCAACATTTGGTACCTAATCCACTTTTTACCACCGCATTCAATCTGTTCCTATTGTTTTTCTCGTTTCATTTACGGAAAAGTAGCCCTACTCGATAAGTATCTTGGTTCACAGTGCTGACCAAGACAAGAAAGCACACTCATATTTCATGCCAGCTTGTCAATGAATCCCACCTAGTCATTCACCACCTTCAATTTTATCTCCAACCATGGATCCTATCCAACCTATCACTATCGCTACCGGAGATGAGGAATTCACATGAATCCTTGACCAAAACCCTACCGCTTTGCAGTTTTACCTTTCCTACTCATCCACTCAAGATGGCTTAGGTTAGTTGATATACGACATGCCCATATCTATCCCCTTGACTCTCACTCCCACTCCTGCATCGGCCCCATCTAGCTCTGTGCTTCCCGCATCTACCTTACCCCCAGTCATTTCGCAGCTAGGTCCTATACCCACTATGACTACCGCATTTGTCATTTCCATGGCACCCGCCACATCCACCATACCCTTGAAAAGTAACCAAAATGCAACCTCATCTCGCCCTTAATGTCTCACATATACCTGTAGCTACACTACCACCTCTAGTGTTGGTGACCCCTACCCCCTTTCGAATGTGGTACTTTCCATTCCATAATCATTAACCCCTATAGCTACTAGGTTTACCACAACCCTTCCACCTTCATATACATACCATCTTATACCCATGCCTAAAATCATTATCTATAGCCCCACATATCCTATTTCCAATGGGGTTACACATCACACCATACACAAACAACTGCACCAATCCCCTCAAAATGTCCTTATATGACCTAATCCAAACCTCGTAATCCCATCGTCAAGCTCTCCTACAGTTTTTCAATCTATTTAGATTTTAACCAATGACCCTACACTCATAGCCTCCATTATCACACCCCATCATGTAGCCTCTCTTACCAAATTACCACCTTCATCTTCACCCCATCCTACTCACCAAGTAGCCTCCCTTAGCTTCTTAGAGGGAGAGATCGCACCACACCAAACCGATGACACGGACCCAACCCTCTTTATCTCTTTCCACATCGATGACATATGGGTATACTATGTGATGATTGATGGGGGCACTAGCATTAACATCATTTCATCCCATACATTTTCTCAAATTTTCATACCTAACAATTACTTGCATAAACATCTTATCATGTTGTGTTCATTCAATGATGCTATCACCTCTATACTATGCACTATCATCCTCCACATTCACATGGCCCACCGCACTATTCCGAACTATTCTACATCTTGGAGGGGGAATTCTAATATAACTTGTTTCTCCGTAGACCTTAGATTCATGTCATGGGTTACGTTCCTTCCACTTTGCATCGTTGTGTAAATTTTGAGCACGAAGGGCAACAGTTTTACCGACCCAATGATGTGCTCATACCCATTAAAGCATCTACCTCCGCGACCACCACCACTTCACCTACACCTCCACTTACCAATACAGCCATTGCTTCTACCACACATGCGTCCTCCATTCCTACTACTGCAAAACCTCCACGACCAACCCATTAGCTGCCCAACTGCTAGCTCTACCTCCCCATCGACTTATGACACTTCATCTATTCCAGCTACCTACATACCAACCACCGATCCATTGGAAGGTATTTTTCAACGCCTCACTCTGGGGGAATACTTCCTATATAGTATCAACACATTCCTTACTCCATAAGAATACAAAAGCCTTCACCAACACCCATGTTATGATCACTATATAGGATAAGAACTCCCGTATGGTTCTCCTAACCTTCGTACTAGTTTCACCTATGGGGACTTGATACTACCACTTACACACCTAAACCTCCGTCACAAAATCACCCATTTTTCATTGACTTCCAGTCTCTCACCAATCATCGTTTCATCCATACCATCTTGCACCAATGTGCATGGAAGGGTTTTTGTTTTGTCTTTTATGAGCAAGGTCGCCATACCGTTATCCCATGTACCACCCGCAAATATAACGACCATAGTGGTATCGAATTTCCTTAACTACCTACCAAACAAGCCCACATTGAACTCATCAAGGCCATCAGCCCTTCTCCACCTTATTCACATGCTACACCTTCATCACCACCTTCACCGACAGAGTTGATGGATCCTGAATCTATCCCTCCTAAAAAAATTTTCATAAACACCATTTCCTTAGGGCCTTTGACTTATCAATGTCGGGTAAGGATCCTTCCTCTCTTCCTTTCCTGAATCCTAAAATGATCAATGACGATACACCTTCAATTAACATCATTCAATGTTAGGATGATGAATCTATACTCACCTACCTTGGTGCAGAAGACTCATATATTCATCAATCGTTACATTCTAGAGATGTAAACCATGTTGAATGAATCAACTATTGAGATCAAAATTCATACTTAGGATGAACCACACATCCTAAGGATTAGTCAATCTTTAGATGCTGCTGAACAGGAAGCCATCACTTCTTTTCTCAGAGATCATAACCATGCTTTCGCTTGGTCTTATGCAGACATGCCTGTATTGACCCCACCATAGTGGTCCACAATATCATCATTGTTCCCAATGCCAAACCCATCAAACAAAATCTGAGGAAAATGCACCCTCGCATTTCCCTTCTCATCAAAGAAGAACTTCAATGCCTTCTTTCCATTTCCTTCATCTTACCCATTGATTATCCTCGTTGGATTTCTAACATTGTCCCTGTCACTAAGGTGACATGGAGACTTTGCATTTGTGTGGAGTTCCATGACCTAAACCTATCATGCCCAAAATATTTTTATCAACTGGTTGACCTTACTGCTGGTCACGAGATTCTATCACTCATGAATGGCTTCTTGGGTTATAACCAAATCTTGCTTACCCCGGAAGATCAACACAAAAACGCTTCATCACCCCTCGGGACCTTCTCGCTATGGATTTATGCCTTTTTGCCTTAAAAAACTTGTGCCACATATCGGTGGGCTATGACTTACATCTTCCATGACATCACGCATCATGGATGATCTCTTGTCCAAATCTAAACGCCTCTCCAAACACCTTGCCATCCTCAAAACCATTTTTGACTATCTCATTAAATATTGTGTTTGCCTTCACCTAAGAAGTGCATCTTCAAAGTCATCTCAGGAAATCTCTTGGGATTTATTGTTTCCTACATGGTATAGAAGTTGACCCTACTAAAGTCAAGGCCATTCTAGAAATTCCTTCACCCACTAACCTTAAACAAATCCGTAGCTTGCAAGGTAAGTTGTACTCTATCTACCATTTCATTTCAGAATTATCGATCGGTGCCAACCATTTCATCATATTCTCAAGAAGGATGTCTCCTTTAAATGGGATGAGGATTGCCACAAAGATTTTGAGGCCCTAAAAATACCTCCTCCAACCACCTGTACTCATTCCACCTAAAGACGATCAACCTTTTTACCTTTACATATCAGCTACTAATCACTCCTTGGGAGCCATGCTCACTCATCATGATGAACAACACAGTAACAAGAGATTTATTATATAAGCCATACTCTTTTGGACTATGAAACCCAATACATCCATCCCAAGAAACTTTTCTTATCCTTAGTTTTTATTACAACCAAATTCCATCATTACCTACTTAACCATAAAACCTATGTTGTGACCAACACCAGCCCCTTACACTTCATGTATGCCAAACCTTATCAAAATTAGTGTTCCACACGATGGCTTACGATTTCAGCTGACCTCGATCTTGAATTCATCCACTAAAATTCCATCAAGGGCCAAGATATCACCGACCAATTGGCCAATGAACCTATTTATGGGGATCAACCTTCAATTTTTGACTTTCCAGATGAGTCAATTGTAACTCTTTCCTTGGATGAACCCCCTTACAAAATGAAACTCTTCTTCGATGGGTCAAAGTGTCAGTGTGGGGGTGGTGTTGGTGTCATCCTCATTCCAATTGATGGTGAACCCATGAATTTGTCTTTTAAATTATGTTTTGATTGTACAAACAACATTTCCGAATACAAAGTGCTCGTATTAGGTCTCCAAGCCACCTATGCCCTAGATGTCAAATCAATCAACATCTTTGGTGATTCTCAATTGGTCATAAACAAATTCAATGGTATATACCAATGTCATAACGAGATACTTCAAAAGTATAAACATCATGTAGACATACTTTTGACCACCTTTGACCATTACACCCTTCAAACCATCCCACGTTCAACTAACAAATTTATAGATACCATGGCCTGCTTGGCTTCCCAAATACCTACTTCACCTACCGATTCTAAAATATTTGTCACCATATAATGACTCCAATCACCTTATTATTTACCATGTGAGGTTTACTCTATCGGAACCTGCTACCCCAGACACAAGTGACATTTGGTATAAACAAAAATCGACTATATTTCTCTCTCCATCTTACCTCCCGATATCTCCCGTAATGTAAATCATACCTTCCTTAAAAATTATCTACTTACATCATCAAGGGCAGCCTCCTCTATAAGCACACTTCAATGGTATTCTCTTATGATGCCTCACAAGTTTTGAAATTCCTTATACGATTAAGGTGGTTCATGATGCCATATGTGGAGGTCACTTCAGGGCCTTGCTATTGCTAAGTGTATTCTTCACCTCAGCTATTAATGACCAAACTTTAACTCTAATTGTTGCGACTACGCCAAACATTGTGTAAAATGCCAACAACATGTCAATATTCATCATACATCCAATCACACCTTACAGGTCACCCGTGACCTTTGGGCTCTCTCTCTCATGGGGTTTGGATCTTGTCGAGAGATCAACCCCATTCTTCCCAACGCCATCAATGGATCATCACTGCTACGAATACTATACAACATTTCTTGAAGCCATACCACTCATCTCCAAGAAAGCCGAGAAAATATGTGAGTTCATCAATCGTCACATCATTTATCACTTTGGTGTTCATCATCACCTCATCACCGATAATGGAAAACAATTCAAAAACAAAACATTACAAAAATTTACGATGCCTTCATCATTTAGCTAAGTTTCTCATCACCTTATTACCCACAAACCAATGGCCAAACCGAATCCACTAAAAGCCCCTAAATAAAATTCTTATGAAAGTGATTAATCATACTTGAGAAAGATTGGCATATGCACATTCCTTTTTCCTCTGGGCATACTACACTAGTATTCGCACTACCACCGCCGCCACACCATTTTCTCTCGGTCTATGGTACCGAGGTGGTTTTACCTCTCAAAGTGCATATTCCTCACTCCACATTTCTCTCCATGACATGATTAATGAAATGAATTTCATCAGACCATTTAGCATAGTTAGAGTTATTAGAAAATGTCATCTTAACGCTCTTAACCACCTTTAAGTTTACCAACAACGTATCAAACATGCCTATAAAAAGCGTGTCCATGAATGAACCTTCCAAGTTGGTGACCTCATCTTGAAAGAAAATCAACATGTAACCAAAGTAGAAAAAAATTATATGGGAAAAATTTGCTCCTAATTGTCTTGGACCATACATCATGACCCATACCTATCGATCATGTGCTTATCGCTTATCTTTGCTTGATGGTAAACCCAAACCTGATCCCCTTGACGCCTTACATCTTCAACCATTTTATTGTTGACTTGTAGTCCTACCTCACCTTTTGTCTCTTTCCATGCTTGTCCCTTAAGCGTTATCCACTTCATACACCTCACCAATAATTAAACAAGAATCATGTGAGTACCCGTCACTTGTTACTTTCTCTTGAAAATGTGTACCATGTCACTGCACATAGCATGATTCTCATGGATACTTTTTATCTACCTTTAGATGAGATCCCATGGTCGTTTCACCCTGCCTTTTGCACAAGAGTCCTATTCTCCACCTTGGTCTTGTCCATGACTTCAAAGCCCTCACATGGGACATAACTCCTTGAGTCAAACTTCTAATAAAATCATGACTCCCTTAAAAGTACATATATCTCTTGACAATCACCACTATAAATAGACTGCTCCCTCGAAGGACAGCTATGTAAAGCTCTTTAAAAAAACAACACAAGATCAACTAAAGCTTTCCGCATCGATTAGCTTTATGAAGACCTCAAGGAGGTAAATTTATCATCCCATATAGACTTTCCACATCGATCAGTCTATCTCAAATACAAGTCAACACAGAAAAAATTTTAGTCATGGACTTGCCCATTGTGACCTCGGATCTCTTTCCCAAATAGCATGCTACCTCATATGATACAAAATTACCCACTTTTCACCCTTCAAACCATACCCACTCCCATTTCCCACTACCTCAAGGGACTTCTTGGAAACTATGACATTTTGTGATCATGTGACTACTTTTCAACGTAGAACAATCAATCATGAAATGTATTTAGGTCGTATGTTCATCAAATCTTTCAATGTGTGATCTACTCGGTATTATCTCGCCAATCGGTGGCTTTATTGCCCCCTCTTCTCTTTTAGCCATCCTTGTTTACGTTTTGATTACCTTATACAGGACTTGGTCCTCGATGCTTACTTTTGAGGTAATCTATTTTCTTCTTTTGCCACAATCAATATCACCTATCTCACTTTACCTATAACCCACCCACACCTAACAAACCTAAACCCACACCATACCTAAAACCTACCACCTCATTTTCACACCCTCTCATATTCTTCCCTAGCTTATGGGAGAACTACATCGGCCTGAGGTCCCTTTTCGCTGGGACTATGTAGGCAACACTCCACGGGCATGGGGCCCCTGGAGGATAGCTTGGCCATGCTTTACCCTAAACAATTCATCGTTCCTCTTCCTAACATTACATCCTACCCCACTTAGTTTCCTTTTATATCCCAAATTGGAAATTAAAACCAAACAAACAACAAGTTGTTTAACATCTTTATCATCAGCACAACATGCATTTACTATGTCTACCATTTCTCTAACATCATCATACATGTAATATAAAGCATCTTACACATGACCCATATCATCATTCATTGCACAAAGTAATGAATCAAAACTTACACCAGCTTGACTCGATCCATGCATAAACCAACCTGACTCCACCATGCCTAACAAACCCGGATCAACCATGCCTAACAAACCTGACTCCATCATGCCTATCTCACCTAATTTCCATCCATATCAAAACAATAAATCAAACATCTCATCAACACATCAACAAATCAAGAAATATCATATATCTCGTCATATAAATAAATGTGTATCTCAATACTAATACATGGTTGTCTCATCATGTCCATCATCTCAAAATCATTGGCACACACAGGATACACAATACAAAATGTCATCGAACACATGCCATTCTCATATATACAATAAAATAATGAACCAATACAAAATCTCTTCGGCGCGCAGCCGGTATATGCTCAAAATATACAAAACCTCTCATACATCCTCACTATCTTCAGCACGCAGGCTGGTATGTGATCAAAAATATAACTATCTCTCGGCATGTAGGTCAATATATATCACAAAAATGACTATCATTCATGAAAAATAGAAGCCACATATCGCATCTCAAATGGCGGATGTCCTCCATCTCTATCGCTTGTACTCTTTGCCTTCCGGGTCCCTGCTTGGTGCCTTACCTAGAGTTGGTCTCTGTGTGCTAGTAGCCTCTTCCCGCTATACCCTCGCAGCTCAATGGCCCCCTATACTCTCCAAACCGTGAGATCCGATCTCATCCTCTCACTAGATGCCTGTTGTGCCCTATACTTGGCATAGGATATGAAGTCTATCCTAGCCACCATCAGCTGGTCCTGGTAGTATCTAGCCTCACCTAGGGCATCCTGTAACCTAGATATAGGCATAGTCTATGGTGGTCCCATAGGTCTTAGCCCCTATACCTATCCTATGGGACCCTGTCCCGCTCCTTCCTGTGAACTGGGACCTCGGTCCCGGTGCCTGTGGTGGTGCCCCCGACACTATTCCTCTATCTAGGCCTGTAAGACCCAAATATGTACTTGGGTGTGGAAAATTGGCCCCGTAAACCCGCCACCGATCCCGTAAGGCCACCACCTGACCATCACCCTCCTCTCCATCTCCATCTCCTCCACCACCATCTAGGTTTGCAGAATAGCCACCTGTACATGTAGCTTTGCTACCTCTGCCTCGAGCTCTCTAGCTGTGTTTGCAGTATACCCAACTAGGTAATCAGAGTATCCACCTTCCCCTATAGGGCATCTCTCTACACCATGATGGTGGCTAGATTTGGCTGCCCCAGTCTAGGTGGTATGGCTTGTAAATGAGCCACCCACCACTGTCTATACTTGTTTATGCACCCAACGTCATCTATCCGCCGGTCCACTAGCCTGCTCCTCCTGCCTTGTGGGCACTGTAGGCTATGGTAGAGGTAAGGGCCTCTCCACATCATCTCTTTGGTACTGTGGGAAGGGTGGAGGTACGTCTTGTAATAGCTTGAACTATCGCAATAATCGTCCACCGGGATCATCTCGTGATCCCGACATGGCGACCATGTATCCATCTCACCAGCTGGAGTTCAACTAGCTCCTCATGCATATGCCTATATGAGGGGAATCCCACATATAGCCTCCGAGATAATTTCCACTTCGGATAACCCCTCTAGTAATCTTTGCCGGAAATAGGCCACGGCATGTGTGGGCCTCTCAGATCTCTGCTCTCGAATAGCCGACACCCATCTCCTATACCACACCTACACAAATCTCAATAGGAATGCATCTACTGGGCATCCCTATAGGCCACACATAAACTATATGATCATAAGCCCAACAATGCAAAAAATGTATAGCACAGACAGATGAACCCGCATAGCCACCCATATGCCCACAACTCCCCTCGCATAACTACATAAAGAATGTTGGTGCCTGTGCAAAGTGGGTCTCATCTACCATCATGTCATGGAGTACTCCCATTAGCGATCAAGTAAAATGTCCACCCTCTACATCTGGTAGTACAAATTAGCACACTACCTCCATCAATAGAACCACTAGCCTCATCTCCTCCAGATGGGCTAGGTACATCTCTCCATATCGAATGCTGACACTATGGAATGTCAACTCAGCCATCCCCTCTCCAAAAAAAGTTAGCATCATCTCCTCTCGATGCCTTGCAGAGATAAAATAGACCTATGTACCTAATATGGGTAAACGTAGAATCTAGATCATGTCCTCCAGGGTGACAGTGATCTCACCCATTTATAATGGAACGTGTTGGTTGCGGAATCCCATCTATTGATGAGCACGACCGTTAACCTATGCTACTGCACTACATGCCAATAGTGATGAACCCCACCGAAGCCCACCACCTCCGGATGTTGTAGCTACTTAGGGGTCGCTTGCACCACACACTATCTCTAGTAGAAGAGGAAACTGTCCCAGTATACACAGCTTGATCTCTCCCTTGCATCCAATATAAACAACATGTTAATCTACATTTTCACAACCATTTCCCTATCATTTCCCAACAACATATTTTTCACCCTACCCATCTCAAGCACCTAGCCCACATCACTTTTTAACCCTTGTCCCCAAAGACCGACTCAATGCCAGCTCCTTTAACTAACCTTGGTAACCCCTTAATCGGAATCGCTCACCTGTTTGGTGACCGATACAGTTTAACCTTACCGATGTTGGCCAAACTTGACCAACGTCGGTCATCATTGCAAGAAAAACCCGCAATCCCCAAAAGCCTTTTTCTCAAAAAAACCTCCCCTCTTGCCCCTTTTACCCACCTCAAATGACCTTATTACCCTTGCACATCAACGCATCCCCCATCCCATTATTACCTCTACCAATCAAATCTCTCACACTAATCCTATGGACCCACTTCTCACCAACCAATCACCCATCATTCAAACCACCAACTTAATGATCCATTTCGTCAGACACTTTTCTCTCTTTTCTCTCTCTTTTGTCATTTTCTCAATTAGCTAAATGACAAATGAATAACAAAAAAAAAAAGATTTTTGTTTTTATTACAAACCCGACCTAACCAACATTAGTTACCCTTAACCGATGTCGGTTTCATGCCCTACCTTACCGTGGGTCCGTTGACCTATACCAATTTTGGTTACCATTGACCGCCATTGGTCACCTTATATTGCACACAACCCACCATTTTACCCTATTACCCCGCCTATCCCTCATGTTTTACCTCACCCAACCTTCACCTTGATCATTTACCCCACCCCACCTTTACCCAAACCAATTACCTTAGCTTCGTGACCTCATCATTTACTACCTCCCTTTGTCCTCCTTTGGGGGCTCATTATTTTACTCCAACCTTGGCCTTACCCATGTCATGACCTAGATATTTGGACTTGGACCATCGCTAGTGACCTTTGACCTCGTGTTTGCTATACCTTGCAAAGATCTGCACTTATGTTGATTGACCTAATGACCTTACCTAACCTATTTCGTGACCGTTTATCCTCGACCCTACCTTTGGTGTACCTAATATACCTAAATTTTCCTACACCTAACCTACATCGTGTTTCCTAACAATATCCTATACCTTAGATACCGGAATCAACTAAACCTTGTTTGGATAAACCTATCGACCTTAGATGATGTAGAGTTTGACTACTCTTCAACCCGGTAGTGTGATGCGCTTTATCCATGTGCGTGCGTTTGATTGCGTTGCTACCTTTTATCTTGACCCATTACCTAGATTACCCGAGTCGACCTTACTCCTTTTTCCCCTTCCTTTTCCTCAAATTTACCTTTTATCAAACCACTCACCAATTATACCTTCAGCTTCTTCAGCTCTTGGCTTGAGGGGATCACCTTCACTCACACCCGGGAAACCACATCTTATTTTTGTTAGCGTCGCTACTAAATATAAGCTACGCAAAAAAAAGGGGGAAAAATGTAGACACTAAAATTAGGTTACACTCTCCTTGGTCCCTCAACATAATAAACACCCTTCATCACATTAACCTAGGCATGGCCCCTTCACCTCACTAATATTAATTTAATTAAATTAATTCATTATCCTAACCTAATTATTATCTAAATATCTTAATTTAGATAATTTCCACACACACCTCACCTAAACACCTCATTAAGCCAACTCACCCTAAGACCTATTCTTAGTAAGTTATCATTACTAACTAAGAATTACCCAAACCCTAAAGATCAATGCCTACATTCTCTCTAACCATATTCCCGCATGCTTACAAGAAGCTCCCAGTTTAATCCGTGGGTTAACAACATGAGATCTAAGAAAATCATGAGGATCTCCCTAGTTTAGTAAACCTAGGAAATCCCACCTTGACCGATGCCGGTTACCCCTAACCATCACTTGTTAAGCCGGAACCATTGTCGGTCACCTTTAAACCCCTAAAACAACCTTTTTCAAAGGCTTGGCAAAAAGGTTGGCGAACATTGGCACATTTAAGAGAGATATCACATCTTCTAAGAACAAGTTCAGTGAGAACACACATGCAAAGGAGGAGATCAAGCATTTTTCTCTTGCATAACCATCCAACACTCACTCCAACACTGATTTGAGTCAATCAAGTAAAAGGAATACACATGCAACCCATGTAGAAGATTTCCAGTGTTTGGTGATCCTCAGTAGTCTTCAACCTCTCACCAGCACCTCCATTCATCACTCACAGGCATCCAAGACAAAAATTTGAGTAAGTAAAACGTTATACTTCTCTGGTTCATTTCATTTCATCATTATATTATCACCCTTTGTTTACCTAACCACTCATTGACCTCCTTCAATACTCACCCCTTCATATACCCATTAAAACCTCGCCAAATCCCACTCAAACTACCAAATACCTCATTTTGACTAACCAAAATCCTTTGTGCAATCATAAAGGAGACCCAAAACTCATTATGTGGCATTCCCAATTTTCCACAGTAACTAGCACTGGTTACATCCAATTGTCGTCACACCCCTAACCGCATCGGTCTCTCGTATTTACCCATAAAACCTACAACAATGACCTATCCACCTACTTATATATCACCCTTACTCACCTGTGACCTACCCGAGACCTCGCTTAGACCTATAGAGATCTAGAACCAGTTATTTGACCTTCGGATCCTATTCTAACCTAGCCTATTAGATCAAATATTTCTTATTGTGTTTTAAGTGAGATACCTAAATCATTTCAAATTACAATAGGATTTACTTTATTACCCACATTAAATTGTTTTAAATAGTGGATTGACAGTCGTCTAGGAAGTATCACACTTCTCGGATCTAGCACACGCTAGGTAGTTCACTACACATATTGTTTAATTCTTTCTGGTGGTCTTGTTTTCCATTATAGGTAGTTCCTCTTAGCCAAAGGAATCTATCACATTCAACTATGGATTCAGAAGTCATATGCGTGCAATAACCTCTCAACCAACATCTCAACATGTATTCCTCCTACACACGTTACCCTATCTATTTTGTCAATATTTTAAAGAAATGTCTAAGAATTAGGTGAAACAGTATTAAAGAGGAAAATTCAATAATTAATATTGTTCATGATGCTCTTATACTTTCTCTTGATATTAGAGTAGAATATTGGGTAATAGATTCAGAGCCTCTTTCCATGTAACCCTTGATAAGTGTTATTTTAAAGATTATGTCCAGGAAATTTCGATAATTTTATTTGGGCAGCGATGAGCCGTGTAAAATTTTCGAAGGGAAGGAAATGTACACCTAAAATTAAAAATGGAAATACATGGATCTTGAGAGACATGAGGCATGTAGCTAGCCTTAGGATAAATCTCATATCTATAGGATAGTTGGGTGATGAAGGTTACACACACATTCACTTGAGATTCTTGGAAGGTTTCCAAGGGTTCCCCGGTAGTGGCACATGGTAAAAAAGTAGGAAATATTTATTTGTCTAGTTGTATATCTAATTCTTCTACCATATTGTCTACTTCAAATGAGGATGCCAATATGTGGCACAATATATTGGGACATATGAGTGAGAAGGGCTTGAAAATTTGACAGAAAAAGGTAATATTTCAAGTTTGAAGAAATTGGACTTAGAGTTTTTTTGAGCATTGCATTTTTGGGAAACAAAAAGAGTAAAATTTCTAAAGGCAAGGAATACTAATAAAGAGAAAAAGTTACAAATGACTAGTTCATACAGATGTTTGGGGGCCAACCCTATTGCATCTCACGGTGGTTCTCTATACTATGTCACATTCATAGATGATTCCACAAGGGAGGTATGGGTATATTGCATTAAGCATAAGTATGATGTATTTGATACATTTAAGAAATGGAAAGCACTTGCTGAGAATCAATGTGGTTTTAAATTGAAATGTTTGAGATTTTATAATGGTGGTGAGTATTGTAGTAATAAATTTGATGATTATTGTTCCTTGAATAGGATTCATAGAGAGAAAAAAGTTCCGAAGACTCCACAATAAAATGGTGTTAGTGAGAGGATGAATAGAACAATAATGGAAGGTGTACGATCAATGAGATTGCACACTAGGTTGCCTCTTCGGCTTTGGGTAGAGGCCATAGATACTACAAAGTGTGCTTAATCAACTATGGGCCTTCAAGTGCTCTAAACCGAGGAATTCCCAAATAATCGTGGACTCGAGAAAGAGGTATACCTTACATTTTTAAGAGTATTTGGTTCAGAGTAATTTGTGCATGTTAATAAAGAAAACATGAAGAAATTTGATTCAAAATCCAAACATTATACATTCATATGTTATGGCTCTAATGGTGATTAAGGATTTCAATTTTGGGATCTAGATGAATCTAAGATAAATTAGAAGTCATGATGTTGTTTGGCGTGAAAATAGAATGCACAGGGATCAGTTAAAGGATGAAAAAATCCCAAGGAAGACTTGGTTGAGGATATATCTCCTAAAAATGAACTCTCGGGTGGAAAATATCAACCTATAGGCACTGAGGTTGACATTTCTATAGGCCAAGAATGACAAAATTCAAGAAAATGAGCAGCAAGAAAATAATGATCCCGTGACACCCCCATCTTCGGTAAGAAGGTCACAATGTATTAGTGGACTTCTATAAATATTTTCTCCTACTTTATATTAGTTGTTAATTATAGATAGTGGTGACCCAGAGAGCTGTAATGAGGCAATGTAGGTGGAGTCCACTAAGGAGTGGGAGCATGGAATGAATGAGGAGATGGATTCCTGAGAAGAACCAAACATGGGAGTTAGTCAAATTTCTGACCGGGAAGAGAGTAATACAAAACAAATTGGTCTACCATGTGAAAGAAAAACAAGGTGGACAGAAAAGGTACAAAGTAAGGCTTGTAGTGAAGTGGTATGAAAAAAATAAATGTATCAATTTTGATGAAATTTTCTCCCCTATTGTAAATATGTCTTCCATTTGTACTGTATTAAGTTTAGTTGTTGTTGAATATTTACACTTAGAGAAAGTTGATGTTAAGATGGAATTTCTCCATGGTGACTTGGAGGAGGATATTTATATGGAGCAATAACTTGGATATGAGGTAAAGGGTAAGGAGAAATTGGTTTGTAGGTTTAAGAAGAGCCTATACGGGCTCAAGAAAGATCCTCGGCAATGGTATCTAAGGTTTGATAGTTTTATGCATGAGAATGGTTTTACTATATGTCAATAAGATCATTTTGTGTACTTTAAATGGTTTGATAGTGGGAGCTACATTATTCTTCTATTATATGAAGATGATATGCTTGTAGCAGGGTCTAATATGTAGGAAATTGCAAAGATTAAGGAAAATATTGCACAAACATTTGAAATGAAGAATTTGGGTGCAACAAAGAAAATCATTGGTATTCAAATTAAGAGGGACATGAAAATAATAAATTGGTGTTGTCTCGGGAGGACTATGTAGAAAAGGTGTTAGAGAGGTTTTAGATCTAGAATGTGAAACCAGTTAGTACACCATTGGTTAGGCATTTTAGATTAAGTAAAGAGCAATTCCCAACAACACAAGAGGAAAAAGATTATATGGCATGGGTTCCTTATTCTTTAGTAGTTGGGAGCCTCATGTATGCCATGGTTTGTACTAGGCTAGAAATTTCCCAAGCAATGGGAGTTGTTAGCATGTATATGGAAAATCTAGGTAAAGCACACTAGAAGGCATTCCAGTGGATTCTCAGGTACTTGAGAGGGACTAGTAGTAGGCACTTGTGCTTCAGAGGGTCATATTATACTTTACATGGATTTTTGGATTCAGATATGGTAGGAGATGTGGATAGTAGGAGGAGCACTATTGGATACATGTTTATAGTTGGTGGTGTGGAAGTGAGTTGGATCTCAAAGTTATAGAAGGTAGTTTCCCTATCTACTACAGAGGCGTAACATCTTAGCGGACGAGGAAAGTAAGGAAATGTTATGGATGAGTAGGTTCATGGAGGATTTGGGTAAGGAACAAGGGGACTATAAGTTACACAATGATATTCAAAGTACAATTCACCGGAAAATAACTTGGCCTTCCATTCCATAACCAAACATATTCAAGTATGATATCACTTCATATGATAGGTGTTGGAGGATGGGCAACTTGAGTTGGTGAATATTCATACGTATGATAATCTGGCTGATATTTTTACTAAGCTAATGAAAAAGGATATGTTGGATTTTCATTCAACTTCTATCACCTTCAAGATTGATCTTAAAGTGGAAGAAACAAGCCAAGAAGAAAAGTCCAAGAAAGAGTTGTAGTGGTGGAGTTACAACAATCAGTCTCCAAGTGGGAGATTGTTGGTTGTGGATCTTGATAGCGATGGAAGTTACAACAGGGGATTTTACCCTCACGGGTCCAAGGGCCACATGCCTTGGAAAAGGTTTGGGGGAAGAGCCCCTTAAAGCCACATTTTATATGTATTTATGCATTGTGAAATTTGGATTGTTCCTTATTAGGTCACAGATCTAACGGGTGGTTTTCTATGTTTCCCCAAAATGATAAAAACCTAATATCTTTAAAGGGTCATTATGTATGAGGCTCATTGTATTAGTGGCGGAACTGTGAGAGATATTTTGGATAGACTAAATAAAAGGATTGATTGTTTCTAGTGGACGTAGCCCATTTTGGGTGAACCACGTTAAATTTGTGTCTCTGTTTTATTACATTCTTTTCAGTTTTACCTTTTCCTCATTATCCATTGGATGCTTGTTTATCTCGTCCAACCGGTATAATCGTAATATATCTTTATCCCTCTATCTTATCACATTTTTCATAATTTATCCTAGGACATTAGAACCCACAATGGAAACTAGTACCCGAAACTTGTGTCCATTGTGGGTGCTCTTGTCCTATTTATTTATTTTTCAAATTTTGGCTTTTTTGCTCGATCTCCTTGGTTGCCACACTTGACATAGAACTAAAATAATTTCAAGAAAATAACAAGGGAACTCGGGCGAGAAGGACAAGGTTCTAACTCAAGTAGAAAAGAAATAAGAGGCAATTGAGGCTTTAAGGAGCTCAATTAAGGACCGGCTAAAAGAATTATACCCCCATTTCACTAGAAGGATGGATAAAATTGAGGACCCGGGCAAAGAGATGGAGTAGATTATGGACATTTTGGGCACCCAAGGAGTTGACTTAAGTTTTTATGAAGTGAGCAACCTAGTGGGAGACCTCTACCAGAAGGCACAGGGTGAGGTTGAAGTATGGAATAAGCTATAGGAAGACCTTCGAAAGATTTTCCTAGCTTGTTGAATTGATGTCTCCCCCCCATTCTTCATTTTTTCCCTGATTATTTCATTCCTTATTATTTTTTAAAGTGTAAGACTCTTCATTGGTTCCCTAGACACCAGGAATCTTGGTCAAGTAAAATGTTTCTGAGGACAGAGAACAGGCGTAGTGTGGGGTGATGTTGGACCCCTGGAATATTGGCCAAGTATGAAGGTGCATAGGTGCATAGGGTCCCGATTATGAAAAATCACGCAAGGAAAAAGTTCAGAGGAGAAAGGTTTAGGGAAGCATATATCACGCGCAATGTGTGAAATAAGGTTCTAGACTTAGTCAATTTGAGTGCCTGGGTAGAAAACATGAAAAGCGTGATCGATTGTGCATGGATAAGATGCCACTTGCAATAGGTCAGGCCTAGGAAAGAACATGTTCCGATGGAATTTTCTCGAAGAACATCATGACATAAAGTGGAAATATCAATCCTAAAGAAGCATGCTCACATGGACCACATTCAACGCACTAGATTTGAGGACGCCGGAAGGTGAGTTGGTAGTATAGGAGAATTATAAATACAAGTGCATGCAGAGTAAAATATATACAAGTACAAGGTATAGTGGGTTAGAGAGTGAACAGATCTTTGTAGAATTATCACGAGTGGATATTTGTATTCAAGAAAGAATGCACTAAGCTTGGAGTTGTAATTTTTCTTTTTCTGTTAGCTTAGTTACATATGTCTAGGGATATGCATGACTACAGTCTCCTCTCTGTGACACTCTGTAATAAATCAATGAATACAATGAGGTTACCTCGTTATAAATAGACATGGATATTAATGGTTTTAATGCATATTTCTCTCATATGAGTTCTCTTTCATTTCATGCTATGTATGAATGCTTGTATTATTCTTTCTATCATAATGCATGTTTTAGATCATGTTAAAGTACTGTCTAAGGTGACTGAAAGGATCTAGAGGTCGTTCTAAGCCCTATGGTCCTTGTATGTTTCAAAATCCCTCATAAAAACTCTTACACTAAACATAAATGATGCTTCCCAACTAACTCACATAAAAGAGAGACTCGTACCCGCACGTTCCTCGAGTGAGCACTCATCTTCTGCAAGGGTTATAGGCCGATGCGCATGGGGTTCCTTCCTTTTGTGATAGGAAAAAATGACTACATCTTGGTTCCATTTCTCGGGACCTCTTTTTGAATTTGTAGTGGGATATACCATACATCGTGATTTGTGTAGTGAAGAATGACAAAGCGGTTAATATTGGAAAATGTTGAATCATGGTTCAAAAGCATGGAGGATAAATTTTCTCGTAGATTCAAAGATGGACTTGATTTTAATACACGTAGATGGGTAGAAGAGAGCCTCTACCATGATCTATATGAGACCTTCTGTTTCTTCCCAATAAAAGATGAATGGCTTTCACCTATGCATCTAGATCAATTTGGTGTTATGGATCGCATGCATGGACCGAAGAAGACTACCAAGGTTACAGGATGCAGATCTGACGTGGACCCATGTTGTAGATCATTGGTGGAGAGGAGTACTAACTAGTTACACTTTGGAGTATGCCATTTCTACGTATTCTCTGACTCGGAGGTTGCTGAGTTTGAATTTCTGTGAGAACCTAGAGTAATGTTTCTACGTGCTATTCCGCTAGCTATGGAGATATTGATGGTTACCATGAGTTTAGAGGCTTTCTCAATGGTAGGATAAACCATTCTGAGTATTGGGTAAGGGATCTTGGGTGGAGGAAGATGGCAGATATCATGATAGAGAAGGAGAGGGAAGAGATACGGCTCAAGTATAGTGAAGCACGTGAAAGGGAGATTGCTAGATGATGCAAGGATGCTACTGTGATGGATGTATGGAGACAAACATTATGCGAAAGAGTTGAGGTTCACATGGAGGAAGTGGAACCTAAGCATTTTTGCTACCCCATCTTGGAAATTGTGTGACGGAGAACCCTTTGGCTTCTAGTCGACTTCATCACACAGAGAAAGGAGAGTCGTTGGTGCATATCTAAACCCACCCAATGATTGAGCCACTGTGATTGGTTTTCCTAAACCAGGAAGAAGTGTTATTGACCCGGTTGATATCGAGTGAAGAGATAGATCTCGTGCCTAGGAGATGCAATTCTCTACGGTCCCTTCTTTTATGGCTTCACATACTCTAGTATTTGGTGGAGTCTTTGGAGAAGGAGCAAGTGTACAAGTTTTTGGTCTCGCATCGTGGGAGTGGTGTGGGAAAAGTAGTGATAGGTTAGGACTATCATATACAATCAGTACATAGTTTAGTGGGATTGTTGGGGTGCTTGGCACAAATCCTACAAGCCCTATTGGACCCAAAGGTTCCAGTGGATCCGGAGGCTCGGGTGGCATAGGACCCGGTGGGCCTAGTGGGTTAGGTGGCGAGAGAAACACCGGAGGGAACCAAGGCTCGGCTTAGGAGGATAGGGATTGCAGCCACCACCTCAAGTATTCTTTAAAATGTCTTTGCATTTATCGATGATAGGGGAATTGAGGATGATGTGGAACATGTTCACAAGTGTGAACTGCTATAGCATGCGAAGGGTATCACAAACCCATAATGAAAGGCTAGTGAGTTTGTAACCACGTTGCAAGGGCGCAAACATAGCTAGTATAGGAAGTATGACCCTCATCAAATGGTGGTGGACTATACTACCTTAAAGAAGGCATTCTTGTCAAAGTTCCACATTCTTGAGTTCAAGAAGAAGAGATTTAATGCTTTGAAGGATATTCAACAAGGAATGGAAAAGAGTGTGTGGGAGTATGATGTGTGCTTTAAAACTCTCTTGTCTAAATTATCATATGATATCCATCCTTCTCAAAGATGCACAATGGTTTTTGGAGGATTGATCACCCCTTTTTGAAGGGCCTTGTCTCATAAAACTTTTACTGCACCCATATGAAGCATTGAATCTACCTTGCGCACCGAGGCTCATTGGTAGTATTGATACGGTGTTAGCCCATTCTTGGAGGCACATATTGCTTTAGAGATGGCAAAATAGTTGGAAAAATTATCTATGAACACACCCATAAGACTCCGAGTGGTTTTTGGTCCACAGATTGTGAAATAAAGGGACACGTTAAGGATAATTACCCCCGGAGGATGGTACACGCTTTGATAGTGGATTGTGAAATTTTTCATGGAGACCATGATGCAAGTAGATGTCCCTTACTGTAGCATGTGATCAAGAAGAATGTATCTTGTTATTGCAATATTTACACCTCTATAACCCATGATACTAAGGACTGTAGGCTCATTGATTAGATCCATGAGGCCATTGATCATGGGGTGTGCCAAAATAGCATTGCCAATGGTTCTCGGGATAATGATCGTCATTATAAGGACCGCGTAGAGAGAGGCATACGTGGAAGAGGTTTTTGAAGATGATTCCATGGTCGAGGTAACCGTAGAGGAGGAAGGAGTGAGTTCCCACATGGAACATGTTTCAACTATGGATCTACATAACATTACAAGCACAAGTGCCCAAACCTGTTGTAGTGCGCATGGTGAGGAAAAAAACGTAAGTATGAGGAGTGCTTAGAATTATTTGAGAACATGAATCAGATGAACCGTAAGGATAAGGGTACCGCAATGGTTATTATTAAGAAGGTAGAGATATAATGGATGCCCTGTAACATGAGATGAAGTATTGGAGCCTATCTTGGTAACAACAAGGGCGTAAGTTGCGCGCACGAGAGAGTACCAAGATAGAAAACCCTTGTTTCAAGAGAAGAGGTCATTCATGGAAAATATCCAGATCCCACACATCAAAAAGAGATATAAAGACACCATGGATGTTATTTGAATCTTACAAGGGAGATCCAAAGTGTCTAAAGGGGCAATCCAGGAGGGAGGAACAAGGAAGGAGATTCGAGTCACAAAAGGATGACCTAGATGAGTTCAAGGAGTTGTGTAAAATGCTAAGGAAGGAGAATATCATTCCCTTGCTAGGGTCATGGCTGAGAGAGAAAGTATTATACGCTGGAGAAGAGCACGAGAGATAGGTGTTACACATGAACCTTCCACCTCACAGCCTCGACTATGACAAGGAGATTACGTTGAATGTAGTTGTAGATGGATGGCTCCTCAACAATATCCTCATTGACACAGGCGTGGAGGTTAATGTTCTAACTTTGGATGTATGACATCAGATGGGAAGACCTACATTACAACCATCTTCGAATGTGTTATATATGGAAAACAAGACTAAGGAAATGCCCATCGATGTCTTGAAGGATGTGGCTATTACTATCTAGGGAGCCAAGTTTACTGGGGACTTTGAAGTCTTGGCACTCACTGAGGTAGAAAATTTCCTAGCACTACTTGGGTGCCCTTGGTGTTACAAAAACAATGTGGACATTCAATTCAACAAAGGGTACATCAGCTTTGAGAAAACGAGGAACGATCATTATACCCCTAGTTGATGCAAAGTCGATACCCTATATTAAACCATTGGGAGAAGATGTTATGGACAAGATTTATGTGTGCTCAATCGAGACCCTAAGATAAAACACCCTAATAATAAGGTTATCTAGCTTGAAGATGCTCGGTCGGTGAGTGATACCACTAGTGTGGCATGTGACAATTGGGTGCATGTAGCTTATGAATTAATAGGATGGTAGTTGAGAGGGTCAGTGACCAAGGTAACAAAGGTGCACATGGTTAGGCACCTTGAGGAAAATAACTACCCAAGTATTCAGAGGAGCCTTCCCCGAGATATTTCTACAGAAGTAGAAGCTCATGGAAGGATGAGAAGGAATGGAGGGAGATTTTAAGTTATGTCTTACTTGGAACATCAGCTCGGTGGTGGGCCACACATCGAGAGCCTTCTAGAATATTGCGAGGTAATAATTTATCTCTCTTTAAGATTCTCCTGGGAGAAATTTACGACCATCATCAAGGAGTACCATGGGGAGGATCCTACCTCTTTCCATAACTAGGAGTGTGAACAGTGTCCGGAGAGAAGCCATGGAAGCTTTTCCGCCATCCCTCTGGGTGGACAAGTTGTATTCTACACTTCAAATAAGTCAAAGGCTGCGCGCGTGCATGGTACATTCATTTGGAGACTCACCACCGGACAAGGAATTGGCAAGAGCTCACGGCCAACCTTATTCAAACCTTTGAATATCAGAGTACCAAGCCATTAGTTGATAAGGCCTTACTTGGTATCAAGTTACTTACCATGGGGGATAGTGCTCGATGGAAGATAGGTTGTTGGAATTACTAGGTGAACCAAGATTGGAGGCGGTTTTGAAGAAGAAGAGGAAATAGAAGAGTTACAGCTTGAGCACGCATGTTTGGAAAAAGAGAAGGGAAAGTTTGTATATGTGATTGATGGAGAGGAATCATAAAGCTTAAATGTTAGTCATTCTCAGTAGGGACGTGTGAGGTAGTGCACACCGTAGATGCTCCCGCGTTTATGCCTACCATGAGCCTTTAAAGATGAATAAAGGTAACATCAGGTCAAAAGAAGAACCTAAGGAAGCTATTATTGGAGAGTACTCGATAGAGAAGGAAGTATCAAAGATCACGGATCTCAACTACGTGAATTTGAGGATTTATTCCCACACGGGTACTATGAGCTCAAAGGCGTTCACAATTCCTTGGGGAGATGAATATAAAACTTAAGTATGGCACATGCCCAGTTAGAAAAAGGCCCTACCAAATGAATCCCAATTTGTGTGTGAAGGTTAAGGAGGAGATAGATCAAATGATAGCTTGTGTTATCATTGAGGTAGTGGAAGAATTGGAGTGGATAAGTCCGATGGTAATCAACATCAAGAAGGATGAGCGGATTAGGATTTGTGTGAAGTATAGGGAATTGAATGCAATTTGTGTCATTGATCCATTTCCAACCCCCTTCACTCAAGAAATTTTGAAAGGAGTCACTGGGCGTGAAATCTACTCCTTTACATATGGATTTTCAAGGTACCACCAAGTTTGGATTACAAAGGAAGACCAGGAGAAGATAAATTTTACCATTGACTGGTGAAGTTTTGCATATACAATCATGCCCTTTGGGTTGAAGAATGCACCTACTGTATTTTCGTGCATAGTGGTGCAAGCATTCTAGGAATTCATCCATAATTTTCTTCAGGTCTATTTAGATGATTCGATATTATATGGTTTGGTTAAAGACCATTGTGATAATTTAAGGTTAATGTTTGAGAGGTGTAGGTAGTTGAGAAAATCCCTCAACATTAAGAAATGTGTGTTTACTACACCCTTTGGGACTTTATTGGGGCATATCATATGTAAGAAAGGATTACTGGTAGATCCTACTAAAGTTGCAGTTATTGTGGGGTTAAGGGAGCCTACTAGCCAGAGCACAATGCGTAGATTCCTTGGGCATGTGGGCTATTACAGAAAATTCATTAAGGGATATGCCAAGATCACCGCACCATTAGAGGAGCTACTTAGACATAAAAGTGCCTTCCATTGGGGAGAGGCACAATAGAGGGTGTTTGATACATTAAAAGACATGCTTATTACCATGCCTATTTTACGGTTTCCCTCTTGGGAAAAACCCTTTCATGTTCATATAGATGCCTCAGGGACTGCCATTGGAGTAGTGCTTGCATAGCTAGGTGAAGGGATTGTTGAGCATCCTCTCTATTTTGTAAGCGGTGAAGCCGACACCAAGATCAGAATTTTACCACAACCAAGTGTGAGGCATTGTCAATGATCTATGTGCTCTTCAAGTTTTAATAGTATCTTTTGGCAACACCCTTTTTGTTCTACACCGACCACATGGCATTGTAGTATTTAGTGAATAAGCATGTTCTACAAGGACGCATATGTCGATGGGTGTTAGTGTTTCAAGAGTTTGAATTCACCGTTGTAGTGAAACCTAGGAAAAGCAATTGTGGGCCTGATCATCTATAAAGAATTAATTTAGGGGAGGATGTGTAAAGTATTGAGGAAGTAATGCCAGATGTGTAACTATTTAGGTTGAGGCACGCACCCTCGAATTTGGAAGAGATTGCAATATTTTAAAGGAAGGTGTGGCATTGGATGGAATGAAGACATTGGAAAAGAAGCAAGCTTAGTCATATGCGTCGTGCCCTACATGTGAATCGGTGGAGACTTATACAAATTGGTACGTGATGAAGTTTTTTGCAGATGTGTTTTAGAGCATGAGCACTTAGCCATCATGGAGGAAGCACATGGAGGAAGTGTGTGTGGGCATTACGCAGCATCGCATGCAAGATATTAATGGCAAGTTTATGGTGGGAAACCTTGTACAAGGATTATAGAGATTATTGTAAAGTGTGTGACCATTGTTAGCGCATTGGAAAACTAGGAAGGAGAGATGAAATGCCTTTGCACCCTATTCCTAGCTTGAAGCCTTTTGAAAAGTGGGCGATAGACTTTGTAGGACCTATTGCACCGGCAACGCATAGGACTCGGGTCACATTATGTCATCACTTGCACATATTATCTCACAAGGTGGGTAGAGGAAGCCCCAACTAAAGATTACATGGCAGCAACAATTGTAAGGTTCTTATGGGAAAACATTATCACGAGGTATGGATGTTTGTTGAGTTTGACTAGTGATAGGGGTACACATTTCTTGAATGAGACCGTCAGGATCCTATTATCAGAGTTCATGGTAGCTCATCATAAGACTATGCCCTATCACCCACAAGAAAATGGAACCGTGGAAGCATTCAACAAGATATTGAGTCATACCTTGACCAAAATTTGTGATGTCGGAAGACTTGATTGGAATGAAAAAGTATCGGCAAAGATTATGGGCTTACAGAAAATGATAAAAGACTAAATAAAGCCACACCTTTTCAATTGATGTTTGACACGAAAGCTATTTTTTTGATTGAATTTATGTTTCCTTCTCTACGAATAGTGTGCGTAGGAGGATTAGATGATGAAAAAGCACTGAAAGAAAGAATTGATAAGTTAATGAAAATGGATGAGAGATGATCACTCACCCGATGGAGCCAAACAATGGAAAAGGCAAAGCAAAAGGCTTGGCATGATCACCATATTAGAAACAAGAAGTTTGAGGTTGGGCAGATGGTGTTATTATATGATTCTAAGTTTCTGCACCATCTTGGGAAGTTGAAAGTCCATTGGTTGGGTCCTTACAAAATCTCGTACATCCTTGATTTAGGCGCATGCTAGTTACAAGCGTTGGATGGGACGAAGTTGCTTGGAAACTTCAATGGGAATAGGTTGAAGGCCTACTATAAATAAGTCTTCTTGGTGTGTGGAAATAAGGTAGCTTTTCCAATTAGTTCAGGAGTTTCCTTTATGTATTTTCCCTTTCTTGTGTTTCCCTTTCGTGTTGTTATTTTTTTGTGCCCTAGGCACCGGTAACCTTATTGATATTTTTGAAGAATTTGTAAGTGTGCAGAGGACTATGCATCCCTTTAAGTGTGGGGTAGAGAAAAGTGAAGAAGTGCATGATTAAAGTACCAATGAAGTTGTGTTGAAAATCCTTGTTGAGTAGCCGGGTTGAAATAGGTATATAAAGAGGAAGATGGAAGAATGGTTGGTGATAGGATAAAGCTACTTGTAGATCCCATAGAGGAGAAAGTGCATTTAAAGCAACATGAGGTAGGTGAGAGAAAGGATCAAGACAAAATAATTGCTTTTGGCACAAAGTTACGTGCGTTTAAGAGTCTCCTGTCGGTTTGGATTGGTTACGTTCTAGAAGGTTGGAGGAGTTTCTGCATAGGTTGGGTGTGTAAGGGAAAGCGCTAAAGATGGAATTTGTTTTAAAAAAGCCACATTAAATGGGTAAAGTATGGTGGTAGTTGAAGTAGCATTTAATGTTTAGAAAAGAGAAAAACTATAAGTAAGGGGTCAGGGCACTCTCATTTTTACTTTTTGAAATAGAGAAGTTTGAGATATAAGTGAGTTCTATAAACTAGGGCTTTCAAATTTGATCGAATGAAGGAAGATCTATGAGATTGAAGTAACCATTTTGAGTTTTCGAACCAGAAGGGGTAACACAGGCATGGAAAGAGTGAAGAGACAATGTCTTGTGAAGATTTTATCCTAGTTAGGGTTCGACAAACTAGGGCACAAGTTTAGAAGAGTTTTATCATGAGTCTGAGATTGGAGGATTGGAAGAAGTAAGATAGAAGAACAAGGAGAGGGTAGGAGTGATAAAAATACCTTGAACATGGCACCCAAGAAAGGAAATAGCAAGGCCAAGGGCTAAACAACAAGAACCCGAGGTAGACATAAATGAATAATGGTATGTAGAGATGCAATACCTAGATGGGGTGATGATGGGGAAAGAATGGGAATCCCAATTAAGAAGTGTACCTTTTAGTGACTATAATCACTACACGAATATAATAGAAAAATAAATGGTGTTGGAATTAGTACGCCCCACCAAAAAAATGAACACTGAGGGTTTGCTTATATACGATGATGATTTTAAGGTTAAAATGGATAAGGCATGGCTGTTACAACTCTATGAGTTTCCTTATTTTGGAAAGCAAGAGCACTGTGCACTGATTGATTTCACCGGTGCACAAATATAACTTCCACTTTGTAGGGCACAAGATGTGTGTGAATTCCCACTGATTTCACAATTTACAGTGCCTCATATGTGAGGGAGATAGCCTAGAAGATGACCTTGGCAACAAAGAGGCCATTCAAGAGATCATCACTAAGTATACCTATAAGAAGGGGTCATAGTACTATGACATTTCGACATCAAGGACCCGATAATGAAAAATGGCCTTGCATTTGGTGACTAAGTTAAATGGCCGGAGAGGTGGATGCGAGTCAACAAACCTTGGCTACATGTCTACAAGAAGATTACAGAGGGAACCATATACAACCTATCCAAATACATCGCAAAGGAAATTGTCAGTTGCATGAAGGAAGGGGACAAGATCTTCTTTAGTAACATCTTTCTCACCATTGTATTTATAGAGATTGGGGTACCTGATGCACCAGACAAATTTGTATGGGAGTACCTCGCCGAGGATTCTTCACCTATGAAGAGGTTTGAAATTTTTTCTTGTGATACAATGACAACACTTCACAAGGTGAGGCTTGGAGAAGTGGTACACATGCGTATGAAATGCATTTGGGGTAGAGTGGAGAATCCTTGAACAACTCCTTATGGCCACCAAAGGGGAATCCAAATTCTTGGTTTATCGACACTACTACTTGGGAAGATTCAAACCGATAGATGAATCATAGAGCCCTTGGTGTAAGTTTACCTTCATGTTCACTAATTAGTACTTCCAAGCAGTGTGAACAGGTTTAAAGAGTAAAAGAAGCTAATGTTGGAGCTGGGTAGTCTTGACTGGGAACATAGAGAGATGAGGAAGAAGCTAAATTACTCGACGGCAAACGTGTGTATGTGGAAAAGTATGTGTCACACGAGATTCAAATGACAAGGCTAAAGATGTTATCCATTGTTGGATGATCAGCGACGTGTGTGTACTTGCGTATAAGGCCAAAGTTTGAGAAGGGTGTGTATCTAGAGAATGAAGTCTCCATACCTAAAGACCCCTTGGGGAAGAAGAAGCCAATGTCCAAGAAAAGAGGGAGAGGAGAAGAAGAAGCACCAATTGTGTAGACTGCTCAGATAGTGAGCATGCCATCGAGAGTGCTAAAATCATCACTTACATATGGAGAAAGAAGTATCCGGTGAAGGAAAAGATGCTAGAGGTAGAGGCACCTAGGAAACCCATCTCTAAGGAAGAATCACCTGAGGAAGAAGATAAGGCCGAATCCCTTGATCAGGAGCCACCTCTTAGGAAAAAGTAGAGGGTGGATAAGGAAGTTGACTTGGAGGCAACCAATAGCTTGGAAAAATACTTGGGAGAAAGAGAAGATGAGAATGAGGGATATCATGGAAAGGAAGAAGAGGTAGGGAAAGACCAGATCCACATGCCTTTAGCGTCTACAACTCGAAGAGGAGAATTAAGGTGAGAAGTAGGAATTTGTATTCACATGGCATAAGGGCACACAGGATGAGGAAAATGTTGAAGAAATGGAGGATGAAGAGGCTACCAGGGGAAAAGAGGGAGCCATAAGTTTTACAAACGAAAAGATCACCGAGGTGGTAGAGAGAGAATCGGAGAGAATGCTCAAGGTCCCGTAGACCAAGAGTTGGAGCATAAGCGCGAGACATAGTGTTGAAGGAGGGAAGGAGGAGAAAATTGAAAAAGAGAATGATAGCATGGGAGGCCCAACTCGACAAAGTAAGCTTCCCCAAAGGTGTGCACTCGGGCGTAACAACTCGGATGTAGAATAGAGATAGGTAATGGGCTATGTTGATGACATAAGGAAGGTGTTACACACGTGATTCTAGAGCACCGTACTCCATAAAAAGGCTCATATCCATGGGGTATTTTGAGAAGAATGGTGCATACCGCAGAACCAAGAATATGCTCTTTTGGGAATTCGAGTCCCACGTTGTTGAGCCGGACTTTGAATTCTTCCAAGAAAATCCCATCACATTACCAGAATCTAAGGGTGTTATTCCTTTAGTGAATGCTCGGATCTCTCGATGAGTAACTTTGCAATGCACTTAACAAGGTTGCGGTCGAGACCGAGGCTAGATTATTTGCGCACAACATCAAGATTAGAGTGTTGGAGGCAAAGTTAGGGAAGAAGGAGGAAGAACTGGTAGAGAAGGCCAAGAGCTTGAAACAAGAGGAACTGATCAACACACAGTTAAGGTGTGAGTTAAAGGAAGAGAAAGTAAAGGTGTAGGAAGTGTACAAGAAAATGGAGTCTATCAAGGCGCTATCCTCCTGAAGCACCCAGACTTAGCACCACCCGCATAGAAGTACTCGTCCCTCCTAGAGTGTATGGAAGATCTAACATGTGCCCTCACTATGGAGAGATGACCCTTGGCCCTGGAATCTACTGAAGAAGTGGCCGCGCACTTGAAAGAGGAGGACCGGTTGAAGGTGGTAGCGCTCATTTCTGAGTACACCCAAGTACTTGCGGAGGTTAATGTCACTTCCTAGTCTGCGAAAGAAGCATGTGATACATGCATGGACAGAGATAAGGTGGAAATATCCTTATTCACCACACTTGAAGTATAGCTAAAAGAGTTCCAAGAAAAGAACAAGGGGAATAGGGTGGAGAGGGACAAGGTTCTGGCCGAAGTAGAGAATAAATTAAAGGCACCGAGACTTTAAGGATCTCAATTAAGGCCTCGCTAAAGGAACTATACCCATAGATCACTAGAAGGATGGATAAACTTAAGGACCTAGACAAAGAGATGGAGCAGATTGTGGACATTTTGGGCACCTAGGGATTTGGTTTGAGTTTTGATGAAGTGAGCACCTTGGGTGGGTGACCTCTTCCGTAAGGCACAAAGTGAGGTCGAAGTATGGAACAAGCTAGAGGTAGACCTTCAAAAGGATTTTCCTAGCTTTTAAATTGATGCTCCCCCATTATTCATTCTTTCCTTGATTCTTTCATTCCTTATTATTTTTGTAAATTGTAAGGGTATTCATTGGTTCCCGAGACAACAAGCATCTTGGTCAAGTAAAAATTTTTCGAGGATAGAGAAAAGGCATAGTGTGGGGTGATGTTAGACCCCTGGAATATTGGCCAAGTATGAGGGCACATAGGCGTGCAAGGAAAAAACATGTGAGAGAAATGTTTAAGGAAGCACATAGCATATGCAATGCACGAAAGGAGGTTTAGGAATTATCCAATTTGACCACCCAAGGCATAACACCTAAAAAGTGTGATCGGTTACACGTGGATAAGGTGTCGGCTGACGATAGGTTGCCCAGGAAAGATCATGCCTTGGATGGAATCTTCTAGAAGAACATCATGAGGTAAAGTGGAAATCTAAAGCCTAGAGAAGCATACTCGCATGGACCACATTTGACACTTGGCACCAGATCTAAGGACGTTGGAAGGTGAGTTGGCAGTGTAGGAGAATTATAAATACAAGTGCCTATGGAGTAAAAGATATAAAAGTATGAGATATAGAGGTTTTGAAAGTGAGCGGAGCTCTGCAGAATTACTATGAGTGGATATTTGTATTCAGGAAAGAATGCACTAAGCATGGAGTTGTAATTTTTCTTTTTTTTATTGCTTAGTTACATATGTCCAGAGATATGCATGACTGTGGTCTACTCTCTGTGACACTCTGTAATGAATCAATGAATATAATGAGGTTACCTATTATAAATAGACATGGATATCAATGGTTTTAATGCATATTTCTCTTGTATGAGTTCTCTTTCCTTTCATACTATGTATGATTGCTTGTATAATTCTTTCTGTCATAATGCATGTTCTAGATTCTGATTAAAGTACTCAGTCTAAGGTGACTGCAAGGATCTAGAGGCCATTCTGAGCCCTATGGTCCTTGTATGTTTCAACCTCCCTCATAAAAACTCTTACACTAATCATAAATGATGCTTCCCACTAAACTCACATAAAATAGAGACTTGGTACCCGCACGTGCCTCGAGTGAGAGCTCGACTTCTTTTGGATGATATGTCGATGTGCATCCGGTTACTTCCTTTTGTGATAGGAGTAAAAATGACTACAAATTACATTTTTTTAAAATCATTTGGTGAACCCCACTCCTCTCTCGAACCCTTTTCCCTAGGATCCCAAACCCTCATGGCTAAAAAGAGGTACCCATCTCCACAACACGATATGACCAATATACATATGCAACCAATATTTTCCAATGTCATTGAAAAATATTAATTTCGTAATGTTGTCTTCCATCCTCAATATGACACAAAACCCTCTAACTACTCCTTGACCACCAAAAATCCCTTCCCGTTGGATTCAAAACTCTGATATTTTCAAAGTTTCCCTTGGCCCAAAATTTACCCAATTTTATCCCTCATTTCCCATAGCCATGCATAATCCTCCACCTTCCTCTCCTTATATTATTACAAATGATAACATTAATATATATTCTATGCATGATGAGGTTCTTGCTTGTAAAAATATGGATGTTAATGATTCTCCTGTGAACTAGCAATTGTAAATACATATAATGATTATTTTTCTATTATTTAATCTATATATGAATATATTTCTCCTGTCAATCTTACTTCTATAACTATTTATAACAATTGAAATGATGGATCTATCACTAGCACTTGTTCCACCTCTTTATATGCTAAGTGATATTTTTAATGAAATCATTTCTTGCAAAAATATGACTGATAGTGATTTTTATTCTTATAATGATAATGCACATTTTAATAATGATGTTTGTTCAGTTAAAATTGTTGAATGTGACTATATGTTTCCTCTTCCTTCTAGTTATGAAGCTCCTTCCAATTTTTGCCATGTTGACATCGATCCTACTCCTAATACACCTCTCATTATGACTCATGATTCTAAACCTCACATATCAAGTAGAGCTTCCACAATTATGTCTATATATCATGACTCCATTCCCTCCTTCTGCATCCACTCCTTCTTTTCGATTCCTATGATCACTCACAATTGCAAGATTCAACCCCTTAATTTACCTCTCACTTCCCAAACCATCCTCGCATAAGATATTCTCCCTCTCATAAATGTTGTTGGTTATTTGTAAACCCAAGTTCATACTCTTACCCTTGAGAGTAGAGATTATTATGCTTCCATTAAAAATAATTCCCTTCATGGAAATCCCATTCCTAAGAAGATTCACAATTCTGCTTTCCCAAGACTTTACCATGTGTACTTTCTCCCATTTCGATGGCACAAAAATTACATCTCAAACATTACCATTTATCCATGAATTCTTATTCCAATGATCACTTGTTACTCAAATAATTTCTTCATAGCCTTGTTGATCATGTTATCTAATGGTATACTCATTTTCCTTATGGATCCATTAGTACTTATTATGATATGGAGGATGCTTTTCTTAGACGATTTATTTCTAATAATGGTCCTAAAGTTACATATGAATGCTTGTCATATTTGCATCAAGGAAATACTTTGAACCAATTCTAGATTACATTTTAAACTTTAATTATTGCATACATGAATTAATATTTCATCCTATTAATCTTGATATTTAATTTATCTTTTATCCCGTATTTACTCCTCCTTTAAAAGAAAAGATATAATATGATACATGACATGAATCATTTATTCTATTTTGCTACAAAGTTTTTGATCAAGATAAAGAATTAATTGAGGAACATGTTATAACACCACCTTCTACTTATTATATTCCTTCCTTTCCTACTAAGTCTTCTCTTGGCCCATATATTAACCCTCCTGCACAATCCAAATCTCCACCTCCACAGATCGTCTTCCTTCCCCACCACCACATTTCCATTCACGTAAGTATTATACATCTACCACTGATGAACCATTACTCTTTACACATAATATTGAACCATGTGATGTCTTGTGTACCTTACTTGATAAGTAGATAATCTATTCACCTTCCACTTAACATCATAACCCACATCAGCCGTAACGCATCATTGTGACCTCCATTTCTACAATTTCAACCACATCAATGGCCACTATGAAAATGAATTTTATGCTCTCCATGATAGAATAAAATACTTAGAAGATAAATGTGTCATTTCTTTCTTCCCTCTCTCTCTCATGAGAACTCTTGATCTCCTATTCCACATAGGAGAGCCTCCCCACGCTAGCTTGTCTCAGTCACCTCCTCCCAAGCTCATTATCTATCCACCTCCTTAATTCATCCTCCATCCACCTACTCCATCTGTACTACTTATTGCCATGTCACCTCATCATCCACACATTGCTACTCGCATCTCATTGGATTCATAAGAAGCCCACCTCCGCACCTCATACTATCACATTCCCATTCATTGGAAACATTTCATATGATTTCCAATTCGACACATATACTCACATTTTTATTATTTCACATCATCCTATAGTGTGTAACATACCTCTCCACCTTTGGTATTTGGTCTCGATTTTGATGAAATTACCCGATGATGCACTCTTGTGATGTATTTCACACTTGATTGTTGAGGGATACAACATTAATGAACCTCATCTTTCACACTTCATGCTCTGTGATTCCCGTCACATATTTTTTAGCATCTACTTGCACATGAAATACCCATTTCCCACATTCTTGATTGTTGAGTGGGCATTTATAAATGAACCTCATTCTCACACAAGGGGGAAATTTCTCTTCTTCCCCCTTTATTCAAGTCACATGCCATTACAAATAATATCTTACATCTTATCATTACACAACTATAAACAAAACATTCGTTTATTACCTCACTTTATCATTTCCATTTCATCTACTACATTACATCACATACACACATTTCTATCTACCATATGCTATACTATTCATTATTATTCACATACAATTCCTATTTAGTCCATTATTTCCACATCAACACTAATCTCCATAATCAACAATGTATTTTAAATCAATCATAACCACAATGCATATAAAATCCAATAAACTACATAATAACTACCAAGTACAAATCATAAGCATCGCAACATCTTTAATACACATTCAAAACCATTACAATATCAAAAACATGTATCTCTATATATATTTCCACTTCATGGTTACAATATATAATCATTAAGGGGATAGCCCCCATGCATCAAAACATCATATATCCTCATCGCTATCACTATATACAATTGTGGAAGCTCAAAAACTCGAAGCTTCAAAGCACTAGCTCTATGTTGCTGATCTCTACCTTTATATCTCTCTAATTGTCTCCATAATACAACAATCTACGCCGTATGCTCTACATACCGAACTCCGTAGCTCCACATATCATGAAAATATATCTTGCCCTAGGTCTCCTCCTCCTCTATCCTCTACACCATCCCCATCGTGCATTCTTAACAAAACTATAGATGTTACAGCTGCTATAGCCACCAAATACAATAAATAGGCATGATCACCTGTAATTGCATCTAACCGCTCTAACATCCTTGCTCCCATGAGCACATTTGGGATAACATTCCATGTCAATGTGCATAAAAATTACAAAATAAATGAGAAATGGAAATCACCTACAATCACATAATAAACATTAGTTATTCCACATCTTAGAATTCATACATTTAATCAATCAAACACCAATTAACAAATAACACAAAAATAATTGACAATACTCACACTTCCCTCTCACCGCTACTAAATTTTCCATCTTGGGGAGAGTTCATCACCCTCCATTAATCTAAGTGTTTTCTCACTTGTTGCATCTATGACCACTAGAATTAGAAACACTCATTAGTATATTTCCCAACACCAATTTGTATACTGCGTGCAATCTACGTCATCAACCTATATAGGCCCTATGGATGAATCGAATCTTTTGATCTTCAATGCATTAGTCTTTCTCCTATTAGGCTTAGCATTAACCCCGGTTGTCTCACAACCCTAGTAAATTGACACCATATATATGGATCCGGGAACATCGTGAGCTCTACCAAGTTGTCTAGACACTCGCACACCTTGAAATAATTTTATTGTACACGAGAATTTTCCTCTAACCACATGATATGTTAAATGCACTAGAGATACACATCATCCTCCACCCATTCACCATAATATTTGTATGGCCTCCATATAATGGCCCAAGGGCCCATTTGCTCTAACATTGACCTATACACTTGTAGTACCCATCCTCTTATTACGAGTACCTACCCATCTAGTGGTAAAAATATCTGGCTAAGCCCAATCAACCCACAACCCACTAAGTAGCCTCAATATAGTGAAATACATATATGCCCATACATGCAACATAGTAGACTCTCCTATGACACCACCATGATGTTCCTAAGTAAACTTATACACGTCTTTATATAAGTGGGCTAACACACATCACTCCTATGAAAATATAGTACCATGCTCCCGTACACTCTGCGAAAAATATAATGAGTCGGATAAAAAATCCCAACTCCTCCTCCCTCTATAGCCACCGAAGAATCTAATACTACTACGATAAATTTCCACAATTATGGAACCCATAACCTCACAATGATATCCAAACTAATATGGATCTCTTCCTATACTTTAGAATCTGTGAAATACCATCATATCGCCCTCATTTGACTATGGGAATCCAATTTGGGTAATATCTTTACTCTTTCTTCCACAATAGGTAACCACAATATAATGTATACATCACAAGTATCCACACACCATCTCACACACACAACAATCAACATAGACATATTATGGGGTATCCTTCCCCATATATCAATATGTTGTAGGTGGGCATGTTCTAATGTAACCCAATCAACATACAACAACCACATCGTAAGTAATATACTCAAGGACTCGACCCGCATGAAACTCTCTAGAGTTTATATGTCTCTACATAACACCAAAAAATCATAAAAAGAAACACTATTAGCACGTTGTACAAACTAGAAAATTAATCATAACAACTTTAAATTGATTATAATGTACATATTTCACAAAACAATGTCAAATCCTTGCCTCTAGACACTAGCACCTAGAAGCAAGTCACTACCACCCAAAAGCTGGTCGCTAGCATCGGGAACTAGGAACTAGTGTCTTGAAGGAAAAAAACTCCGTTTCCACTCCTATCCAAGTTAGAAATATCAAAAATTACAAAAATTCAAATTTTACTAAAATCGTTAAAAACAACATTTTGATTTTTTTTTTTCAAAAATAGTAAAACATACCAGCTCCTCGGTCGTACCTATGAATCCATGACCTCTGCTACTCTCTCTCAATATTATCAAACTAGCCATTCTAATGTATGACATCCTCACAAATCGAGCTCAAATTTCAAACACTCTTGGTACAAATAAAATTACTATTCACTTTTCCATATTACTATTTATAGTAATTCCAATTTATGATATATTATAGTTACTATTTACTACTATTCTTACAATAAATACACAAAGACATGATTTCACTCATATCTTGAGCCTCATTACTCTATTTTTATGCCCATTTTCCCCATTTGGATCATGGTTTCCTCTGACACCATACTATAAAATTTTCATTATTCCATATTCACATCTAGCACATGTACTATGCAATACATACACATTATTCGAAAATACTATTATCTCCCTATGTTATCTCTCATGTACTATTACAAATTTTTTTACATCCTTGCTTTCGGATCGGTGTTCGGCCTCCATTCTTTACCTTTTCATGGAAAGTGGGGCATATTATCATGATCATCCTATAATCCATCTTAATATACAACATGATCAATTGATATTATAAATACATTACTATTACAATTTTCTCTGATCTAATTCAAACACACTTACAATTATTCTATATGAACAATCAATATTCACTACTACTTTGAATCTATCCCCCCAAAATGACCTAATCTGGGGAAAAAGTAAAAATTATCCATGAGTAATTTTTAAATACATATTATCAAATTAATGGCTATTGGTGAAGTCAATTAATCCATATAATAATCACAGTTACTATCACTCCCATATTACCTAACTTGGGATACACATTAAATTACTATCACTTCAAGATGACCTAACTTGGAAGCCATATAAAACTATTCAAATAAAAACACCAGTGACTATAGGAGTGGGGTAAATGAGACATCATTTCCTTTCATATAGTTCTCCTATAGGGGTTATTCAATTAGAAATGACACATAACTAAAATGGAATTATTTTTTGTCTCTATCCACCTACAACGGTATGACCTTTTGGGGATATAAACATGAATGGAGAGTAAAACTAGGCCTCTCTCCCCAAAACTCTTGCTATGATGTAAGGATGCCAAAATTATTCAAATATTTATAAATTGGGTTTGGAATTAATCACTCCCTACCCCTCTCTATTTCCTTTTGCAAACAATCCAATATCTCAAACAAAATTATAAGTATTTCTCCAAGTTTCTCCTTATGAAAGTTTCTATTTCCTCTTATTCCACATGGATCAAAAATATGATCCATGATTCTCCATGCTACAATTTTCTACACTCTTCATGCACTCTATAATATGACTTCTATGGAATCTATATGGGTATGTTCCTTACTTCTTTTACACTACTTGAATTTCATTCAAATAGCATAAAGAGGGGGAAAATGTAGACATAATATCACACACATATTAATATTTTACTATGTTGTTATATGCATGAATCTTAAGTAATAAAAGTATTCAATGGTGACAATATCCCTTATTTACCCATGTTATTTGTATTGTGACTTTATTCTATTTTTTCATTTCTATATCCACTTCTGTTCAGGTCACAGGGATCCCTATCTATATATCTTCTCACAAATGTCATCATTTATCCCAAGAAACTAGCATCCACTCTAGACACTAAAACTCATGCACTTGAGTCCATTTTGGGCGCTCATGTCTTGTTTATTTATTTTTCACATTTTGACATGTGTGGCTGTCCTCTTTACTTTTTATCCTCATCCCATGTTCATAGTTGTCCTTTGGTGTCACTAGTGTCAAAATTCAAAAACTGGATTCATATATTTACACAACATACACACTATAAATCTTATTTCACCATAATGGGACATATTCTAATGAATTGAGACTCCGTTATTTCAAGTATTGGAAGAAATACATCTCCATTTTTGAGTATACTAGATTCCACTTTTATCTATATTGGATTCCATTATTACTATTATTGGATTCCATTATTAACAATATTGGATTCCAATATTTTCATTATTGGATTTATTCTAGTTCTAATTTCACTATTATTGGATTCCAATCTCGTTATTATTGGATTCCAATATCGTTATTATTAGATTCCAATTTGGCTAATATTGGATTCCAATAGTGCTATTATTGGATTCCAATTTCACCACTATTGTAATCCAATTTATAAATCTGAATTTTTTTTTTTAGTTTTGCTATTTTAAGATTTCTATTTTGTTATTATTTGAATCCCCCACATAAGCCAAATGGCCACTATCTTACATAATCCTCACAACTACTATCTTACATAAGCCTCATGAGCTATTTATCTTGATAAGCCTAGGGGTTGTTAGTTTGATGAAAGCACATGCTAGGTGAAATCATCCTAGTGGGGTCAAAGTTATGTAATCCTTGTTGTCTCTAAGTTACATAAAAGGATGATAAGCCTAGTGGCCACTATCTTACATAAGTGTATCGGTCGTTAATTTACATAATCCTAGGTGCCACAAAAATATATCAACCCAGGGGTTAAAATAGTAGTTTTGAAATACGAAAAATTTAAATTTATTTAATATGTTATCTATATTATATATTGATATAATTTTAATATAAGTCTATATAAAAAGACCATGATATTGTAAATATACCAATTGTGTGTGATAAAGTCAACTAATTTTATGCTTTTTCATTCTATAAATCATAAAGAACAACAAATAGTTAAGAATTATATTAAACAAGATGTTTTGAGGATATGGATTTGAAAATGTATTTCCATAAGCAATTAATCCTTCAAAAAAATTACATTGAAATTTCTATAATTATTGATCCCTCACAAGGGTATTAATTATTGTTCTTGAATTTGTGTAAGGTATTCTTTGGATAGCTTCATGAATCCAATTTAGTATTTTAATTAGAAATCCTTTCCATGTTTTTTTGGACACCATGCTTAGATGACACTATCTATATCAATATCTTATTTGACCCTTTATTTTCACCACCATTTCTTTTTCAACAAGTGTTCCTCATGTTTTTTCGAATAGTGTGCATATGTAACATCAAAACAAATAAGGTAAGGGTGAGGAGGAATACTTGTGAGTGAAGGTGGAAGGTAGAGTGTGTGCGTTATGATTTTCCAATCCAATGCTGATTGTGAGAACTTGCTTTTTACTAGGAGGAACTACCTATGAATACAAAACAAGACCACAAGAGGAATATTAAACATTATATGTCAGTGGAATTCCTAGCATATACTAGATCCGGGAAGTGTCATACTTCATAGATGGATGACAATTCACTGTTTAAAACAACTTAATGCAAGAAATAATGTAAACCAATAATATCCTACTATATTTGATATGATTTAGGTGTTTCATCTAAGTAAAATACGCAAATTTAATCTAACATGCTAGGTTATGATCATGTCTAGAAGTTAGGTAAATAAGGTGGTTGGGACATGTCGGGTCAAGATTTAGGTGATTTGGGTTTTTGGCTTAAAGGTATGAGGTTGCTTATATGGTAGATTTACTAGACATAGAGACCGATATTGGTGCAGTATGAATGATGAAAATTGAGGATAGACCGATGATGGTTTAGGTTACCCAACGTTGGTAGGGTTAGAATGATGGAAACTTAATGAATATTGGTTTTGGTGACTCTCTGTGGTTGCACGAGAGATTGACGAAGAATGGTGAGGTTGATGACAATCTTGGGTATATTCGAGATGTATGGAAGTGAGTATGGTGGGTGGAGAGGTTGTTTGTCATTAGATAGAGGGATTGGATAGAGGGTGAGAGATGATGGGATGTAAGGGAGGCTAGAACTCCCAAACAGGGGATGAAAAAACTAATCTAAATAAATATATGGGAAGGTGTAGATCCAAATGTACTTACTCCTACATATAGATTTGGTGGTTGGATGTAGGTGATGGTTGATCCATATAATCGTGGTCGGGGTTACATACAGTGCTTCCCAGGACCATTACCATGGATTTTTCCTTTCATATCGATGTTTGGTGTTGGTTTAGGATGTGTGGATGTGCAAGAGTGCTCTGTTGCATGTTTGCATGTATATATCTCTTCTGAAAAACTCAACTAATTCTTCCAACCTCTTAAACATGGTTACCAAAGTGAATATATGGTAACTGATGATTGTTTAGGGAGGCCGGCGTTAATGCGAGTTGGTAGTGTCAGTTAAGGTGGGAAATCCTAGGTTTGCTAAAATTGACAGATCTTGGCAATCTTTTTCGCCATCTTTGTCCAATGTCATGGATCAAAACCAAATGTTGTGCTTAGATAAGTGGGCATGTAGTTAGAGGAAGAATAGGAATGTGATTTTAGGTTTGAACTAAGTCTTAGTTAGTTATGTTAATTGGATATTGAGTCTTAGTAAAAAGGAAACATGCTAAGAATAGGTTTATTATGATGTGTCTAGGTGAGGTAGAAATTAATTAATTAGGGTATTCATTAATGAATATTGTGAAAGTTTGCATTAAACTAATTATAGGTAATTAAATTAATATACATGTGAGGTGAAGGGGGAGTGTGACCCAAATTTGGTGTCTACATTTTTCCCCCTTTTGTCATGTAGCTTGTATTGGTAAGTGATACTAACAAAAATAGGTATTGATGGCCCCATGTTTGGTTAAAGGTCATCCCCTAAAACCAAGAACTAATGAGGTGTTATACAGAGTTGGTGAGTGGTTTGAAAAATGTGTAGTTGGTGGAAATGAAGGTAGGTGGGGAAGGGTATGAGTATTAGGAGAAAGGGTGATGGTCAACTCGGGTAATAGATACTAGGCGAGGGTAAAAGTCAGGTAATGGGTAATGAAAATCAAATGCATGCCCACGTATATAATACAACACGGTACCAGGTTGAAGAGCTTGCAAACTCTACATCGTCCAAGGTTGATAGGTTTATCCAAATAAGGGTGAAGTGATTCAGGTATCCAAGGCATAGGATATGGTCTAGAAACAAAACGTAGGTCAGGTGTAGGAATGTTTAGGTATGTTTTGGTACACCAAAGGTTTGGTCAGGATAAACGACACGACAATAGGCAAGGTATGGTTGTTAGGCTAAAACAACATAGGTAACAACATTGCAAGGTATAACAAGTACATAAGGTCAATGGTCACACCAAGTAGGTCAGGTTTAGGAAAATAGGTCATGGCACAGGTAAGGCCAAGGTATAGGTAAAATAACAAATCCCAAGATACAACTAAGGAAATGTAGGGGTAGTGTGGGTTTGTAGGTATGGTTCAATAGGTGTCCGTAATGATAAAAGGTGTTTGAGCACTAATGGTTGTAGGTAAAAAAAATCTTAGTAAGGAAAATAGATATAAGGATTGACCAATGTTGACTATATAGTAACTAAAGTCAGTCAGCTAGGGCACAAATTTGACGGATGTCGGTCATGTCGAATTGGGGTTAAAAAGGAAAATTACACTTTTTATGCAATCATTTTCATTTTCCAATTGTAGAAAATGATAGAAGAGAGGTGGAAATTTAGAAAGTGACAGAATGAGATGGAGAGCTAAGTTAGAGAGCCTCGTAGTGGGTGATTGGCATTCGGTTGGCGGGTCCACGAGATTTGGTCAAGTGATCTAATTGATGGTGAGGGTGAGGTGTTTATTTGGGCATGATAGAGGTGGAAGAGGGTTTAGGTGGACCATCGGTGCAGCAGCTAGACATACCACCATGCCGAAGGCACCAAGATGAGGTAGGATTTTTTCCCAATCCTTCATTTATTGTTGAAATAGGTTGTTAAATTTGGTTTTGTTTAAAATTTGGGTGTAATTTTAAGTTTTCATATTTATGGGTACAAATGAAGGAAATGAGGGGTGGGAAGGTCTAATGTAGGTTAAATAGGATTGGGAATGAAGCTAGGATAGGTTTGGGTAGGTTAGAATAAGTAATTAGGTAAGATTAGGGATTTTTGTGAGAAATAGGGTATGCGTTTACATATTTTGATGCCACAACAAAGTGACTAACAATGGTCAAGGTTGGTCGACATCGGTTGGCATTGGCTAACATCGGTCAAGTATTAGGTGAACGATGCTGGTTATGATGGACCAATACCAGTTAATAGTGACCGATGTTGGTTGGCTCTAGAGGAAAATAGGTCAATAAATGAGACGGGTGGGAGGAAATATAGGTAATGGAATATAACACCAGTCTAGTGATAATGTGTAGGGTAATATATTCACATAAGTACTTGTTGAGGGATGGGAAATTAGGATGAGGGGAAAATGGGTGGGCTCTAAGGTCGGGGTGCATTGATGAGGAAATAAGTATTAAGGGATTTTACAATAGGTAGGTTGGTCGAGAGTGATGTTGGGTGAAGTTAAGGTTTAACAATGTTTTTGTTTGTTAGATGCGAGGCTAGGGACCAACCTGTGGATGAGAAATAGAGTACCACATTTATTACTAGCAACACGGTTGAGCGTGATCATCGAGGAGTGGAGGCATTTAGTGGATGTCAAGTTTATTGGGGTCTAGCACTACAGGGAACATTGTTCGGGAGCCAAGCTTGATGGTTGTACTCATTTTCAGATGGGATTCATTGACCAACACATTTCATTTTCTGATGTGTGAAATCACAATCACCACGGAGGACATATACGAGGATCCTACAACTACCTATAGTTTGAGAAAAGGTGTATTCTATTTCCTCATAGGAATCATGGGATCGATGGTGGTGGTGTTTGGAGAGGGGATGGAGGAGATGAGGTTTCATAGCATGAGCTTGAGTTATGAAGATATGTATGTGCCCCATCTTCAAGAGATGAGGTTGCTTGTCTTGATTATGGATGAAATGTGTTGTTTTGCGTTGCAAGATGTAGAGGGTGGGAAATAACGATGGACACTTATAAGGGTTATCCATGACATGATGCGGGAGAGGACCATTTTGTTTAGGCACCAACATTCTTGGTGGAATTATATAGGGATTTATGGGCCTATGGGAGGATACGAGGTGTAATTTGTGTTATACCTTTTTTCTTCATAACTAGGCATACAAACACATCATATGTGTGCGTCTAGTTGGGATGCCCCCCGAATGGATGCATTTGAGGCGAGCTTGGTTTGAGGTTGTTACAAAATTGGGTGCATATTGTTGGATAATGTAGGGTTACAACGGATACACATGATGTAGCATACTACAGTGCATACTAGAGGGTTATGCAGGAGTGGACATAATTTGGAGGCTATATATTGGATTCCCTTTATACGGGAAAATGGCGGTGCAGTTAGACGAGCTATAGTTTCTCAAATGGATACAGGTACACCATGATGGAGATCACAAGATGATACCCATGGAAAGCATTAGATGGCATGTTGTGATGCCTTACGATGTGCCTCCACCATTCCCTCGATCTGAGAGATGAAATGGAGAGGCCTATGCCTCTACCATAGTTGAAGGTGTCAATAGGGTAGGAGGAGAAGGTAGTGGACCGATAGATTGATGATGTTGAATTTACTGAGACAAATACAAGACGGTGGTGGCCAACGTTGCTACATGCAACACCACCGAGGCAAGGGAATCCTAATCTAGCCATGGTAACGGTTCATTGGTGAACATTACGAGGGGCAAGTGGATACCCTTCTAACACAACTAGGAGTAGTATAAGGGTAGATGACATGATATGAGGCACAAGTTTCCACATTACGGATACATGTATCGGACCTTCATGCCTAGGTTACATAGGTACAGGCACCCGCACAAGGTGGAGATGGATATGGGGGATAGGTGGCAGCCCGTATAGGCACAAGTAGTATATTTATAGGGCTAGTTAGTCATTACACGAGGTGAAAATTGTGACCTTAAGGATATAGGTCACAACATGGGACACCTCACATGCCTAGGGATAGGGTCCCATTTTAGAGGCACTAGCGGGATATGGTCCCGTGGTACGAGAGGATGATAGGGGTCTTAAATACGAGAGGTTAACGCCATAAGTAGTAGGACGAGCTTCTAGGTTTTTGTAAGACCTATGACACCCCCATAGATAGTACTAATGGCTGGATTGAGGATGCCCTAAATGAGGCTAGATACTACCAAGATCATTTGACTACTGCTAGGATAGACATCCCTTCCTATGTAGAGTATAGGGTATAACAGGCCTTGAGTGAGAGGATGAGATCTTGTACACATAGTGTAGAGAGTTCAAGGGGCCGAGAAAGCTTAGAGACAAGGTCAGGGTGAGGCCACTAGTTCACGAAGGCCTTACCCAGCTATAAGCTAGGCAGAGGTGAGGGTTAGACCCATAGAGGGTAGAGAGACGATGACGGGGCTTTGAGCTGGAAGAGAGGAGATAGATGAGACTTACATGGAAATCAAATGGGCCGATGATTGATGTCATCATTTTGAGTATTTATTTTTGATATATGCTGACCTATGTACCGATTATAGTGAGGCTGTACATGAGATTTTTTGAGATTTTGATCATATACCAACCTGCGTGCCAAAGATGGTTAAGTTGTATATGATATTTTTTGAGATAGTCATATTTATTTGTATCTATGTATATATGTATTGATACACAAACTCTCCCATTTATATATTTGATGATGTTTATTAGATGGCTAGTGTGCTTGTGTTGTAGAATTTTCATTGTTATATGTATATGGGTGGAAACCAGGTGCATTAGGCATGATGGAGTCAATTTGGTTTAGGCATGATGGAGTTGTGTTTTTAATTTTTGATTTAATTTCCAAGTTATTGGTAACATGGGAAATGAATGATGAGTTATATGTATGTTATGGTGTAAGTTTCCAAAATATTTGATATTATGGAAAGGTAAATTGATTTATTCAAGGTTTTTATAATGCGATAACATGGTAGTTATGTATGTGTGGTAATTTTCCAAGTGTTATAAAAATGAAAATTAAGATAGAATACGAATAGGAAAATGGGGAAAATAGGTTAGGGTAAAGAGTGGCTGAGCTAACCTCTAAGGGCCCCATGCCCTAGGAGTGCTGCCTACATAGCCCCAATGAAAAGGGGCCTCAGGCCAATGTAGTTCTCCCATAAGCTAGGGAATAATATGATGAGGTAGAGGAATGGGTTGGTAGGTTTTAGGCATGATTTAATCTAGGTCATAGACATGGTTGAGTTTGAGTGAAAGAGGAATTATTTTTAAATGTAGGCATTGATGATCTAGTCTGGTATAGGAGAATCAACAAGTAATGAAGAAGGTGTATGGTAAGAGGTGGTAAAAAGAGCCGCATAATTTATAAGAACCCTAATTAGTCTATCATACCAAACATTGGATTATGAATAAGAGACACTAAAGGTGCTACATAATGGACTATACTAAGGGTGAATAAAGTCACATGATCAAAAATGTCATAATTTTGGCAAGTCCCTTGAGTAGATATAACAATAGGGTGAAAAGGAAATGAGGTGAAAGTGGGTGGTGTAACTTTGGGTACGACAACATGTTTACCTGGCAAGAAACCCATGATAAAAAATAGGCAAGTCCATGATGAAAAATTTATCATTTTCTTCTTTTGTTTTTGTTTTTGATAGACTGATCAATGTGGGAAGTCTATATGGGATGATCATATTATCTCCTTGAGGTCTTCATGAACCTATTCATTGCGGGAAGCTTCTAGAATATTTTATTTTGTTTTTACAATGACTTTATATAGTTGTCCTTGAGGAGCGGTCTAGTTATAACGGCATTTGAGATAGAGAGAAGAGATGTCCCTTTTTAGGAATTCATATTTTTGATGGAATTTTGACTCAAGGTGTTGAATCCCATTTTTTTAGACGTTTAAGTCATGGAAAAGATTATAGGGAAGATTAGGTTCTTATTCGAGAAGACATAAACATAGCACATAGAGGTTAACTTATGAAAGAGATGGTCTCAAGTGATGAAAAACCACGAGATTCCATCTTTGAAAAAAAGATGAAAATTATTCATGAGAATCATGCCATGAGTACACCATGGTACTCTTAGTGAAGATAAGGATGAAAGATGAAGGGTAATCACATGATTCTTGTTTAGTCATTGATCCTCAAAATGGGTAACATGGAAGGTGAGCGATGTTCAAAAAATGAGCAATTAATAGACGAAGGTGATATAGGAATTGATTCCAATACTAAAATGGTCTAAGATGCAAGGCATTGAGGGCTCGAGTTCGAGTTTACCTTCAAGTGACGAAAAATGATAAGCACTTGATCCATAGTCATGAGTAACAATATAGGGTCCAAGCCAATTAGGAGAAAATTTTCCCCGCTTACTTTTCTCTTCTTTAGCTACATGTTGATTTTCCTTTAGAATGAGGTCACCGACCTAGAAGGTTTGTTCATGGAAATGTTTATCATTGGAACGCTTGATACATTTTTGGTATATTTGGAGATGATCGGGAGCATTTAGATGATGTTCATCTAATAACTCAAGTTGTGCCAAATGGTCCTCGACAAAATTCATCATCATTTAGCATGTCTTGGAGTGAGATGTGAAGAGATGGAGTTTGGACTTTGAGAGGAAAGACAACCTTGGTACCATAGACAAGAGAGAAAGGTTTGGCGGTATTCAAAGTACAAATACTAGTGCGATAAGCTCACAAGGCATAAGGAATGTGTATATACCAATTGTTCCCGATGCGTCAATTGTTCCCAAATTTGTGTCTTACGACCCCTTGTGATCCGCATCGCATTTTGCAACCTAACCTCACCACCTAAACCTTACACAAATATTTATTAATTACCTTATAATTAGTAAATCCACATCACCATACCTACCACCTCATGTCGCCACCTCATCATGACCTAGTCTTAACCCTTAACTAACCTAATTAAGACCTATAACTTGGTCCAATTCCACACCTATGACTAATTACTCCTCATCCGCACCTAAAACCAACTTCATAATGACTTGACCAAGCCCGCTACCAATCCCTTGGAAGAAAAGGAGGGAAAGCTGGCTATTTTACCAAAAATAGCCCGCTTTGACCCGACCGATACCGGTTCCTACTCGACCGCCGTCGGTTGCGTAACCGCCATCGGTTCCCTGTAAATGACCACTTCCAACCAAAAACAAAGGATCAGATTTTCATTTGATCGGGAGAAGGAGAAATCATCGAGAGAATCCAAATTTTGCTTGGCCGAGCAGAGACAAGTGAAGAAACAAGAAGAGATTGCAGAGAAGGACATCAAGCCCAAGACTGCAACTGAATAACCAGAGCCCAGTAACACTCATCCGAGCATCGAAAAAGAAAATTGCATCCAACTTGGGTCCTGTCTTCATCATCACAGTCCTGAAACTTGCATCTACATCAGGGGCAAGTAAGTAGTATGTTATATGTTTCTAAGCACCATTTTCTTGAGCCTGTTGATTAATAGTAATCATAAGTTTATTCCTAGATCTACTACCAGCTACAACTGCACTTAACCTTCACCCACACACCCGGATATTGCCCAGAAGGCCATTTTACCACACTCTGAGTCTTCCCTATCCTCCCATCATCCCCCTCAGCCATCCACCAATCCTAATAACCCCACAATCACCTTACAACCAACTTCTATCCGAGCACTTAGATTGCTGCCCCTACCGGGTATCGTTTATCCTCTCTGGCGGTGGTTCTCTAACCATGGTCGGTTACCTAGTATGGCGCCATCGGTCATTGTGACTTATACCCCAAAACCTTTTTCTTACCTATTTGCCACCTAACAACCCCAAATCCAGCTTGGTTTATCCCTATAACTCAACCTGAACGTATCAACGACCAGTAACCGAACAAACAACGTGACGCTTTATTATTGATAGTTTAGTTTCTATTGCTTTGTAACGAGATACCTAAATCGTGATTTTGCAATAGCTTTCTATATTATCATTTGTGTTGAATCATATTAAAAGGGGAACTGACCACCTTCGAAAGGAAGTTTTTATATTTCCTGGGCCTAAGGCAGATCCCTCATTTGTTGTCTAATTAAAATCTTGTGGTCTTGTATTCTTACTTGCAGGTAGTCCTTCCAAGACAAAAAGGAGTTCTTCGCAGTCGATCTGATCTTTCTCTATGGTACGCACACCATCTCAACATTCAACAAGTATTCCTCCTAGCCCTAACCCTTATATGTTTCTCAAAGGAATGATAGGATAGAAGCAAGTCTATTCTACAGAGCCGAAACATTCCGTGTGAAACATTTTGGCACGCCCAGTGGGACCCATTTCGGGTTTCTGTTTCTCTTGCTTGCTTTCATTTTAGGAAGCATACTTGCTATTGCTGTTTTTGTTATATTTAGTGAAGAATTTGTCTTGCTTTCCTAGTTTCGCATTAGTGAAAGTCATCTCATTTGCTTCATCGAATATCATTTTCAATTTGGGTTTAAAACACGTGCATTACATTCTTGCTTGTTGTTTTCAATTCTAGTGAACATAGAATAAGTAATAGGTCGTACACAGTGGGGGTGATTTCCATGGTATTGACAGAAATTAATCTTACTTTCACTGCACAACACATACCGAATCACTTCACAATTAACACAACACTCAAAACATCCCCCTTTTCCGCGGTATTCCTCACTTTGATTGAGGTAACCTTATAAGCCAAAACAACTTGACATTTCCCTCGGTCTTTTGTTTAGGATTGACATCATTCCGCGTCTAAAGGCATCAGCCCACAATAATTGAAATTAACCCTAGGGTTAGTCTCTGGATTTGCATGTGCATCTTGTTTGTTTTTAGTTATGTTTTCCTTGTTATACATCAAGCTTACGTGATTACCTTAGAACAATTTGATAAATATACTAAGAAAATCAGCAGCTTCTTATATTTTCTTATACCAGTCTTATTACACCGACATCGGTTAACTGACCGACGTCGGCTATAGTATAACCAACATCGGTTACTAGACCGATATCGGTTACTGTCTTTTCCAGTTCCTGACAAACCAGCAACCTACCAATTTCACCAGTCTGAGTCTGTTTCTATTCCTGCTAGATTGAAACCCTACTGTGAACTCCTGTCCATGGTTGTTATCACTCGAAAGCAAGCTGCCGCCATGGTTTCACATGCTTGCTCTGTTTCTTTGCCTGAATCACCCCCTTCACATTCTGTGGGGAATCCTACGGATACCAGCGAGGTTCCTAAAATTCCTGTGGGAGATAAAGAATTTGCCAAATTTCTGGATGCTAATCCTAGCGCTGTACAATACTATTTGTCTCATGCCCTTGACCGTACACCCGACGGTCAACTCCTTGTTGGCATGCCTATCAGTATAGCTGCTCATTTAGCCCCTTCTCCGCCTGATAACTCCACTTTGCCTTCCGCATCCTTAGTCCCGTCGTCTACCTCAGCAGCTTCAGGGGTCCATACGGCACAGATTGGCTTTCCTTTGGTTAATCTTGGGCCCAACATGTCATTACCGCCGACTGCTCCTACCTCATCTCTCTTGCAGACTGTTCCATTCATGACTTGCTCTCTGCCACCTATCCACACGAACTTTCCTTCCCAAGCTTCGCCCACCTTTTCATTTCCACACACATATCCGGTAACCTCAAGAACTTATATAGGACATCCCTATTTGGTTGCCTCAACACAGTCGTCCTCCATACCTTATCAACATTTAACCCCACCATTGTATAGCGGTGGCCCTTGGCCCAATTTGCCTCTGTTTACCACAACCACACCATCATCTCATCCAACTACTGATTTAATTAAACAAATGATGGACAAAATGCATAATTTGGAGGCTTCTGTTTCAGGAAGTTGTAGTGCCTTGACATACGAGCAAGTTTGTCGGGAGCCTATACACCCTTCAGTCCCCCTTCATTCATATCCTCCTCAATGGGAATTACCAAAATTTACCCGTTTTAATAGTAAAAAGGACCCTCAACAACACTTGCGATCATTTAGACATGCCTGCTATCTGATTGCTCACGACGACGCTTTACTACTCCGCACCTTTCCCATGTCCTTATCAGGACCCGCCTTGGAGTGGTACAGTGCTTTAACCCAGCACTCAATCTTCTCTTTTAACCAGCTAGCCCAATCTTTCTTGGATCATTTCTCCATTAACATTGCCAAGAAAGTATCTATCACCAACCTCTATGCCATCCGACAATTTGAGGACGAATCTATCACAGATTTCGTTGGACGATGGCGGGGCCTTATCAACCAACTTACGTATGCCTTGCCTCAAACCAAACTTATCGAACTGTTTACGTGGGCCTACGCTAAGCACATCTCCCCTACCCTCCAAATTCAAACTTTTCGTACATTTGACGAGGCCTTTACTATGGCTCGAAAACTAGAGATTCGAGCCTTAGAGGAAGAGAAATTGCGGTTGCGCAACAAAAACCCCACTTTCCGAACCCAAGATTCCACCAACAAACCTAACACCACCAATCCTCACCCATCGACCACTTCGAAATCAAAAGGGGCCGTGCACGCGGTGATGGTAAAATCCCAACCACCATCTAATACCCCACCAAAAACCACCTATAAGTATAAAGCAGAACCCATCAACTACACTCCCTTGGGAGAAACATATGGTGTGATATTGGAAAAATTGCTCAAAGCAGGAGCCATTACCTTACCTCCTGTTAAACCTCATTCCGGGTTTGATTCCACTCGCGCCATACCTTCTTGGTACAAAGAAAATGACTTCTGTAACTTCCACCGCGTGAAGGGACACAGTCATGAGAACTGCAAGATGTTGAAAAACATAGTGCAGGAAATGGTTGATGTAGGGGATATAGCCCTTGATAATCCTAACGCCCCTGCTAACCGAAATTTGAAAATATTCAACAAACCATTCCCGAATCATTCTTCTAACAGTAATCTAAACCAAGATATCTTAGCCGAGGAGAGTGTTCATGAGATCCATGCAGTCTTCGATTCCCAGCCAAAGACCTCTATCGAACAAATTCTCAATCAAGCCTCTTCACTAACACAGGAAACCGAACCCCCTTCCTCATCATCAAGACAAACTGAAATCCTTGCCGTTCCTTTACCCATCAAGGAATTAGCTGCCCAGAGTTCCCTTCTCACAAATGAGCCTTCTTACACCACGTCCTTGCAAGACTGTGAGCGGATGTTATCTAATTTATCTATTTCCCAAACGTCTCCTTCTACCATTCTTGCTGTACAAGAGGAAGGCTCGCCACTTCTTTTCTCATCCTTAGACGAGCAACCTCTTGAACCGACATCACCACATTCTTTAAACATGACAGATCCTCTCAAACACACTCTCCTACCTATTAGTCCATCACCTAAATCTTCTCAAAGAACCGGTTGATCTCTTAACACCCATTGATACAGTGCCTCATATACCTCTTGTATCACACCCATAGTGGACCGGAATCACAACCCACCTTTCTTCCATACAAAAGTTCCTATTCACACGTGAGGACTTTCATTCCACAGAAGATAGACAGGTCTATGGGAACATTTGAGTACGCCATATTCTACTCAAATGCAAATGACTGATCCTGATGCCTCCACCATATACCCGAAGTGTTTACAGAAGCTTAAAATGCCCATGTCCTCATCTTCACCCCCCTCATCTCTACCAAATACCTTGTCCACTTCTATTAACTTAGCCAAATCTTCCCCTACGCTTGGGACCTCACCCATACCTAGTCTAACACACCCACCTAAGCGGCTTGATTTATCTAAAAATAAATCCGTCCATCCCATTAGGAGACAGACTCAATCTCCTCAATCTATGCCGTTAACACAACTAAAACCCTCATCGTCACACCTACCTTCCATATTGGGACCCCATCCCTCTACCTTACATCAATATATCATACCTCCTGCGTTTTCTTTAAAGTGACCTACGCCTTCTGCACCCATACAGAAATCCAAGGGTATAGCAACACCGTCACCCTACGTATCTTGTCCACCTATCAACCCTAAACAAATTCCATCATCAAAAGATTTGTTTTTGGTCACTCCTATTTCTCCGTGGTTGTTTTCTGATACCACATCATTTGTGGCCTCATCATCCAACCGGCTAAACATAGCCTTTACGTCAAAGAAACCACGGTTAGTTAAAACCCATTACCAAAAATCCTTGGCTAAACCACCCCCCATACAAACCAACCACACCACGTCATCACCAGAATCGACCCAGTCAATAGCCTCATTTTCCTTTGACTTTGACCCACTCAAAGGGTCTTACGCCAAAATCCTTGCTATGTTGGTGAAGAATGTGACAATTTCCCTACCCCCACTTAGACCTTATGATCCATCTAAACCTCGACCTATAGGTTACGATGAGTCTAAAATCTGCGCTTACCACCGCACACCAGGACATGACGTAGAGGGATGCAAAGCATTAAAACCATACTTCGTCTGTCACCTCTCTCAGATAGAAAAGTTAAGAAAGACAACTTACGAAGAGAGAGACCTTTAGCTTCAATTCCCTCTCCTATACCACCTGTCCCCGCCTCACCAAGATCTATCATTATTACAGCCCCACCTCTCGAAAACCATGACCTATCCCTACCATCTTCCTCCTCTCGTATTCATGAGATCAATATGATTAGTGTTGCTACTCGAGGGTAGAAAAACAATGGGAAAGCGAAAGAAAACATGCCTGCGGCATCTCTTTCTCCGTCCACCATCCCGATTGCACCACCACCTAAAGTGGTTATTCGCGGACCCACCTATCCCATCTCTAATGGCATTGCCCATCGAACTATGATCAAACAGCTTCACCAATCACCTGTAAAAATGACATTGTATGATCTCATTCAGACTTCTGAATCTCATCGACAAGCTCTCGTTGAGATCCTTCAAGGGATAGAGGTTTTACCTAATGAAACCTTGCCTATTACCTCTATTCTAACACCCAATCATGTTGCTTCACTCACCAAACAATCTATCTCCCCAACCACTTCTGTCTCTGTACAGCAAGCCGCTGCTGTCAGTTTCTCAAAGATGAAATTATCGACTTTGGTGCCGAAGATCCTGACCCTGCTCTTTTCATCTCAGCGTATGTTCGGGATATTCGGGTACGTCATGTTATGATTGATGGGGGCACTAGCCTAAACATCATCTCTTCAAAAGCCTTCCAACAAATGAATATCCCTTCTAGTTGCATGTGTGCCAACCCCATCATGTTGCGATCATTCAATGATGCTATTACTTCTACTTTAGGCACCGTGATCCTTAACATTCGTGTAGGACCATGTACTTTACCTGAACTCTTCTATGTCCTTGAGGGAGAGTTCCAATACAACATGTTGTTAGGCCGCCCTTGGATCCGGGCTATGGGATGCATTCCCTCCACCTTACATAGATGCATAAAATTTGAGTACGAGGGGAAGTCCTACACCATAAAAGCTGATCCTCCCCCCTTCAAAACTTGCAATATGTTATATCGCCCTAATGATGTGCTTATACCAGTCAAGACACCCATTCATCTAACCCAGCCATCCACTTCCGATGCACCTACACCTTCAACTAATGAAACCGCCGTTACAAATATTACTTCCTTTCCCGCAGATAACATCCCAACCTCCAACCCCTTAGTAGATGTTTTTCAACGTCTTATACTTTGAGGGAGTACCGCCTATATAACGTTAGTTCTTTCCATACCCCACAGGAGTATGGACAATTACATGCACATCCCACCTACGATCGTCACGTGGGGGAGGTAATCTCTTACGGACCACCCCATTACCGCACACCAACCTAACATATGGGGGTGTTGACACATCCTCCATTACCCCTGAACCTCCTCTTGGTGTGGTTCCCTTCCAATCTGATTTTCAATACTTGACAAATCGTCGTTTCGCCCTCACCTTCTTGACTCGCTGTGCTTGGAAAGGCTTTGGTTTTGGTCTTTACGAACAAGGCCGACATACACTCATTCCCGTGACTACACGCAAACACAATGATCGCAGTGGTCTCGGTTTTCCTGAAACACCTACACAGGAGACACCTCATGTCAGCTGTATCCTGGAAGAAGACGATGTCACCCCTACCAAACCATCATCACCCACTTTGCCATCATCACCCACAGAGTCGATAGACCCTGAATCTATCCCTCCTAACTTTTTTTTTTTTTTTTTCATAAATGCTATCTTCATAGGTCCTCTCACTTATCAACGCGATAATGAGGATCCATCTTCTCTTCCCCTTCTGTATCCAGACATGATCGAAGAGGATTCGCCTTCGATTAATGTTGTTGAGTGCCAAGATGACGACTCCATCCTCACTTACCTTGGGGCGGACGACTCCTATATTCAACGCGCCTTACCATCTGAAACTCAAACCATGTTGAATGAGTCAACTATAGAAATCAACATCCACATAGCGGAGGATCCTCACATTGTGAAGATCAGACAATCCCTTAACACATCAGAACAAGCCGCCTTTACTACCTTTCTCCGTACCCGCAACCAAGCTTTTGCTTGGTCCTACGCTGACATGCCAGGAATTGATCCTACCATTGCCGTCCATAACATCACCCTAAACCCCGATTCCAAACCAGTCAAACAAAAACTGAGAAAGATGCATCCACGCATTGCCCTCTTGGTCAAAGAAGAGCTTCAATGACTTCTTTTTGTTTCCTTCATCTTGCCTATTGACTATCCTCAATGGATTTCTAACATCGTACCTGTCACTAAAGCGACGGGGGGACTTCGGATATGCACGGATTTTCGAGACCTTAACCTCGCTTGCCCCAAGGATGACTTCCCCCTCCCAAGTATTGATCAACTTGTTGATCTCACTGCGGGCCATGAAATTCTTTCTCTCATGGATGGCTTTTCGGGATACAATCAAATTTTGGTAGCCCCGGCCGATCAACATAAAACTGCTTTCATAACTCCTTGGGGAACCTTCTATTATCGTGTCATGCCATTTGGCCTTAAGAATGCTGGTGCTACCTATCAGCGGGCTATGACTTACATTTTTCATGACATTATGCACACTATCCTTGAGGATTATGTCGATGATCTTCTTGGCAAATCTAAACATCATAGTGAACATCTCGATGTTTTAACCATTATTTTCGATCACTGTTGCTGCAATATTCAGTCCGGCTTCAACCAAAGAAATGTGTCTTTGGTGTTCTTTCGGGAAAACTTCTTGGCTTTATCGTCTCTTTGCGTGGCATTGAGGTCGATCCATCTAAAGTCAAAGCTATCCTAGAAATGCCCCCACCCAAAAACCTCAAACAATTGCGTAGTTTGCAGGGTAAACTTCAATCCATCCGGCGTTTCATCTCCCAACTCTCGGATCGATGTCACCCTTTTCATCACCTTCTTAAAAAGGACATTGCCTTTCAATGGAGTGAAGAGTGTCACCAAGCCTTTGAAGCTCTTAAATCCTATCTCTTGCAACCACCCGTGCTTATTCCACCTCAGGATGATCGTCCTTTCTACCTTTACCTTTCTGCCACTGACCATGCTATAGGAGCTATGCTCGCACATCGGGACTCGGCATGTCGAGAACAAGCCGTTTATTATATAAGTCGTACTCTCGTGGATTACAAGACTAGGTATAAACATGTAGAAAAATTGTTCCTAGCCCTATCATTCGTAGCCACCAAACTCCGACATTACCTCCCGAATCACAAAACCTTTGTCATCACCAACACGGACACCATTCAATATATGTATGCCAAACCACATCTAAACCAACGCATCGCCCGATGGCTTATGCTCCTCGCCGACCTCGACCTTGAGTTTGTACAATAGAAGTCAATCAAAGGACAAACTATTGTAGACCAACTTGCGGAGGCCCCTTTACCTCGGGAACAATTCACTCGTTATTCTATCCAGACCATTCCCGCTCCACTAACAAATTTGCGGATACTATGGCTTGCTTAGCCTCACAAATTCTTGCCTCACCAACTGACTCTGACATATTCGTCTTGGTCCAACAACTTTTTTCCCCATTCTACTCAGCCATGGTAGTTTGGATGATAAATACTATGTCTACTAATTCGCAAGATACCTGGTACCACCAATTTCATGACTACCTCACAACCTCTGTTCTCCCACTTGACCTTACTAGTAACGGAAAACGTGCTTTTCTTAAAGGTGTTTCTCGTTATGTTGTCATGGGGGGACTCCTCTATAAACGTGGCTTTGATGGCATCCTCCTTCACTGTCTAACCGGCGTGGAGGTCACCTATACCATCCAACAAGTCTATGATGGGATTTGTGGTGAACATTTTAGTGGCCTTGCCATGGCTAAACGAATCCTTCGCCTAGGTTATTATTGGCCTACTCTTAACAATGACTGTTGTGAATATGTTAAGCGTTGTGTTATGTGTCAACAACATGCCAACCTTCAACAGACTCCTAGCCATCCGCTACAGGTCGCACGAGATCTTTGGCCTTTCTCACAATGGGGTTTAGAACTTATTGGTGAGATTCACCTGACCGCTTCACAACGTCACCATTGGATAATCACAGTAACCAAATATTACACAAAATGGGTGGAGGCCATTCCACTCATTTCAATCAAAAAAGAAAAAAAATTCGAATTCGTTAACCATCACATTATCTGTCGTTTTGGTATTCCTCATCGCCTAATAACAGATAATGGTAAATCTTTTAAAAATAAGTTGTTACAAGACCTTTGTGACAACTTTGGTATCAAACTTAGTTTCTCATCGCCTTACTATCCACAGGCCAATGGTCAAGCTGAATCTTCTAATAAAACCCTAACCAAAATCCTCATGAAAGTTGTCAATGAGTCCGGAAGAAACTGGCATGATCACATTCCCTTTGCCCTTTGGGCTTATCGTACTAGCATTCGTACCTCCACTAATGCCACACCATTTTCTTTGGTATATGGTACCGAGGCTGTCTTGCCTCTCGAAATACAAATACCCTCCCTCAGAATATCTCTTCAGGATATTCTCACCAACGATGATTTCCGCCAAGAGCGGTTAGCCCAATTAGAGCTTCTTGACGAGCGTCGTCTTACGGCTCTTGATCACCTTCAAATCTACCAAAAATGCATCAAGCGTGCTTATGATAAATGGCTTCATGAGCATACTTTTAAGGTTGGTGATCTTGTCCTCAAAGAGAATCAACATGTAACCAAACTAGAAAAGAGTAAACATAGAAAGTTTGCTCCTAATTGGATTTGGCCTTACATTATCACTCACACTTACGGATCGGGCACTTATCGTTTAGCTTAAGCTTAATGGTAAACTGAGCCGAGCCTCTTAATGCCTTGCATCTTCGACCATTCTACTATTGAAATTAGTGTTATATCACTGCTTATCTACCTTACGCTCATCCCTTGAGCTCATTTACCACCGCATACAATTTGTTTCTTACATCTCAAAATCTAGTCAAGCTCACATGGTTTGATTATCACCTCCCCTTAAAAGATGCCTTCCCCTTTTTAGTCTAGTCCATGACTTCAAAGTATCAAAATGACACATTCTTAAGTACACACTTATGGGATTTTCTTGAGTCAAACTTCTTACAAAGAACTAGATGCTTCATGCCCAACGGACATCTAGACCTCTAACTTATACAATAGACTGCTCCCTTGAAGGACAGCTATATGCCAAACTATTGCTCTTATTATAAATAGACTGCTCCCTCGAAGGACAGCTATACATAAACACTGCATCTGCTACTATAAATAGACTGCTCCCTTGAAGGACAACTATACACAGTCAGCCTTTATCAGAAGCTTCTCGCATTGATCAGCTTCGTGAAGACCTCAAGAACAACAAAATACATATCCCATGTAGACTTCCCGCATCGATCAATCTATATCCAGAAAAATAAAAATACAAGCAAAACTTCAAAGCACTTTTGAGTCATGGACTTGTCTATTTAGTTTTGGTTTTCTTTTGTCAGAATCGTCATCTTATAATAGGTTCTCTACACCCTCGCCCACATCAACCACCTCACCCCACCATTTGTCAAAGCACCAAAACTCAAGGGACGTGACGTATTTCTAATATATTGTGATTATACCAATCTTTTCACCTGTCGACTTCTCGCCTATGCAAGGTACCTAGGGATTCAAGCTCATCCTACATTAATATGTGGTTTGTTTAGCTCTTCTCAATTACGGGACACTCTTGCCTCTTTTGCTCGGCTCTAGGATTGTGTGTTGCCCTTAATCAGGACACGATTCCCTACCACTTGGGTATGCTAACTTTCGCTTCACCCATACCTACACCAACAACATTACCCTACCAACATCAAATTTTTACTAACCAAAAAAATTGCCTAACCACAACCAAATTGCCTGAATTCACCTCTCCCTGCTCCTAAGGGAGAACTACATCGGTCTGAGGCCCTTCCTTGCTTTGTGCAATGGGCTATGTAGGTAGCACTTAGGAGACATGGGGTCTCCCAAGGATAGCTCGACCATCCCCTACCATACCCTATCATGTATTGCAAATATAAATATTTTTTTTGTATTTCTATTTGCCAACGTTCCTCTTTATCTTCTTTTAAACAAAAAAAAAAACAAAAACAACATCCAAAACACAACCATTCTTATTATTATCATCACTCAAAAGAACATACATCTTTAGTTTTATTTTTGATGTTAACCAAATACATATTCTCTATCATCGACTCATGCAGGTCGGCATCCTTATTTATTCTAATATTCCTATAAAATCCACTTAGACTCTTGCACCTCCACCCGAATCAGGTGGTGATCGTGATCATCGATGCCTCTCAGCTGGCCTTTCCATTCTCAAAGGTGCCACTGCCATTGGTTCCTCCCATTGATCCGCCAACATCTCCTGTAACGTACGAATACATCCTCTCGCGTGGAGGAATCTTGCCTCCAGTCTCTCCACTCGTAGCTGCGAAGCCTCTAACATTCCCTTGTCTCATTCACCTATGTTTGAAGTGGCGAGCCAAATCCTCAGACGATATCTCTCACTGTAATCACAGGCTATGTCGGGCACTCACGTGCACCTTGCGGCTCTGCTACCCACCATAGTCTATAGGCCTCAAGTCATTCCCGCATCCATAACCCTACATCGGCTGCTATCTTTTGGCCCTTACGGAGGTGTCGGCCGGGAGGGTGAGAATGCTACCTCGGCATTGATCCTCATGTATGGTCTATATGTCATAGGAATATCCTGAACGAACCCAAATTATCGCCGCACGCGATCTAGAGGAATCCTCTTGTACTCACCCGGCCTATGCCCTGCGATCCACCTCAATCACTCTACACCCCTCAACTCCTTAGCTATGTGCTCTGTCACCATATAGTTCCCGTAAGGCCTCCAACAAATATCCGCAATCGTCACCATCTCCCATACATGCATAATACTCGATGTCATCTATCACGGCACGGGATCTCGCTTCTTTGCATCTGGACCCATCGTCTGAATCCCAACCTTTGCACTCTTGTCTCTCCCGACTCAATGGGTTGGCCTATTGACGATACACAACCAATATGCTCATAGGCCCAACAATGTAATAAGTACGAACAATCCGTGTCATCTGTGTTTTCACTTGCATGCCCATAAACCCCTATATAACTCTTCGCGGATATGCGATTTGCCCATGCAAATGTCACACTCATTTCTATCATTCCCCAAATAACACTCATCAATGCTTTGGAAATCTTCCACCTTCCACCTCGGCAATGCATAATACCCCACCGCTATCATTAATAGCACGACTGACCTTGTTTAATCGGGATGTGTTGCATACATTGTACCATACGTAAATGATAAACCTTAGTGTGTCAAATCTCGTGCAATGACCCAAATATTGCTATTATCGCTGCCCGCCTTTGGCAACACCGATACACTGTTTTCCTATCATTGGGAGTCTCAAAATACGGAACACATCTTCCAAAGTCACTCATCTCCCCTATTGGTAGATAGAAGGTATTCTTTTACTCGGATTCCATCTCTCAATCAACACTTTCAACATATAGCATGGTTACGCGTGATTCTTGAATAATAGCGAATTCCACTTAACCCCAACCGATTTATCAAAGCCCATTCACTAGGTGTTACATCCGCTCGGATTCATGACAACAACGCTGGCACAATATCATTCATCCTTAACCTTGCTTCTGCCTGCATACATCAAAACGACACATAATTACTTCAAAAGAACAAATCTCTACGGGTTTTTTCTCAAAATATGGAAACCCTTACAGTAACCGATAGCGGTTATGCATAACCGATACCGGTTGGCTAACCGATACCGGTTACTTATAAACGATACCGGTCACTGTCAAAATATACCTACCCTGCTTCAACCATACACCTTCGATATTTATGAAGCCCGTTTACTCCTATTTCTACCTAAAAACATACAGGCCCACCCTGTTTACCTGCCCCGTAGCACTCATACCATCCCCAACCCTTGCTATCATGTTTTCTTTCTCATATCTAACCACTTACACTTCTCTCATCCTATTCAGAAAACATGCAAAAATCAAATTACAACCAAACCGTTTACCTCTTGGGTTGCAGCAGCTTGAGGTGGCACTCGTCTTCCCTCTCGTCCCTGCCTGCTGGATGCTTCTCCTTGTTCTGCCATGATCACCACCCTTTTCAAATTTGCCTTTCTGCCTTCTGAATCTCAGATCACATTCACTTTCCCTGTCTCTTTTCTCCTTCTCACTCAAATCTCTCATGCAATTCCCTGTCTTAGTCGTCAAAAAGCGTCGCGTTCGCGTATTTAACTTCTTGCATGGCTCTAAAAATAAGAACTTAAGTTGCCAACCCAGCAGTTCTATTTTTAGGAAAATAATTCTTGCATAACCGATATCGGTCACATAACCAATACTGTCATATATCTACCGACATCGGTTACATAACCGATATCGGTCAAGTTACCCCTTGTTGCTTAAACCTAAGTCGTCTCTTCATTTTTACAAATTTTTGTGGCACCCGTCCCTTTTTCCTGCATAAACAACACCATTATCCATATTTTTCATTAAATCCACATCTCATTACAATTTCATTAACATCATTTCTCTATATTACAAAACAAACAAGCCATCAATAACCAATATCAAAAACCATTACTCTATACACCATTTGGATCCAAATCAACAGCTACAACCATTTAATATTCACACACCAGCGACCAAACATACAACATTTCATAATATAACATGTCAATTAAACTCATCATTTATATCTATATACATCCCATCAACAAAAGACATCAACATCATTCATATATAACACCATGTCAATCAAACTCATCATATATCACATATCACAAACCATCGACAAAACATTTAACGCTTTTTACGCACAGCATGTGGGTCAAAACATCATATCTATATATATACAAAGTTTCAAAAATACAATGTGCCCTGCATCGGGGCCTCCGTAATCTCATAATATAACAAAGCCGGCACGCAGGCCGCAATAACCGTCAATAAACTCAACTCGGCTCGCAGGCCGGTCTCTCATATCAAAAACATACTCGGCTCGCAGGCCGGTATCAACTGTACAACCCGTACTCGGCTCGCAGGCCGGTATAATAAATAAATGAATGAATAAATGAATAAATAGGCACGCAGGCCTCTATCAACACAACCGGTTCGCAGACCGGTGCCCATGTCCAATATACAAAATGTGCAGGGACCCCTCAGCTCTCTCCACCTCCTCTCTCGCTAATCGCTGCTGCTGGTCCCTATCCTACCTCTCTCCTCCTCCTCCCGCGACGGACCCACCAGCCGGTGGCTGCACCTCCACGAGACCTCTGGCTCCGAGAGGTCTCTACTCTATGTGCCGCATAGGGCTGATAATCAGCCCCGGTACCATCAAGAATATCCTGATAGTATCGGGCCTCCGCTCTAGCCTCCATGTAACGCTCTCGGAGCCATCATATGTCTTGGGGCTCGTCCCCGACACCTACTACCAAGGCCCCCTCGTGCTCGTGCCGGTGCCCTTGGTGGTGCTGTGGCGTGGTGGAACTGCACTGTGCTCGGGCTATGGCCGTGCCGCTGGTGGTGGTACTGCACTGCACATGCTACTGGGGCTGTGGCTGTGCCACTGCTGGTGGTGGTGCCTGTGCCTGTACCTGAGCCTGGGCTAGCTGCCCCTGTAAAACACCTATCTGTGCCTGTGCAGCGACAGAGTTGCCTGTAATAACTCATGCACTGGTCCTCGAGCTGATCTCGCTCTGCTTGTCACACCACTGCCAAGTCTAGGTGTAGGTCAGTGGTGTCTTATCCTTCTTTGCTCTCGACGACTGCCCACCAAACCATATATGCTCCCGTATAACTAGCATCATCTACAGTGTCATCTGCTGGCCTCTCAGCAACCCAATCTGAGTCTAAGGGCTGTGGTGCAGGTAGTGGGGCCTCTACATCATCCCTCCAGTACTGAGGGAAGGGAGGTGGCTTGTCCTGTCGCAGCCCCATCTGCCTGCGTACCCTCTCTAGGGGTATCCTCTCATACTCTCCCGGCCTCCGTCCTGCTATCCAGAAAGTGTACTGGATCAAGCGCAACTATAATCGGGCTCCTCTGCGTGGGTGATGACCTCTGTAAGGTCTCCATACGATATCTGCCGCTGTCAGGCCCTCTAATACATGCCTGTAATAAGTGACGTCCCGCCCTGCAAGCACTGCTCGTGGCTGGCCCACGACCCCCAACCACCTCTGAAAGCCGTATCTATATCTGACCTGTGGCCCTAGCTACTGGGCAGCCCTACTGGTCTAAGGCATATGATGTGCTCATATGCCCAACAATGCAGCAAAAACGTCGAACAAATCCCGAATCACCTCATCCGGCGATAGCCCCACAGCTCTCGATACAACTGTACCAGGTATACTGGTGCCCAAGCATAACAGGTGTGCTCCTCCACCATCTCGTGTAGAACCCCCATCAGCGCCCATGGAAAGCGGCCTCCCTCTGAGTCCGGAGGGCAAAGCAGGTGATCCCGATCATCATCAACACGGCAAGCCGTGTCTCATGGCGATGCGCATGGTACATATCCCCATACCGATGCTCACATGTGTGATATGTCAGATAGTGCGGTTGTATCCCAAAACTTGTAGGATGTTGTCCATCGCAGCTCTCTCGCGTCCACACAAGACTTGCCTCTCCTCAATCGGCAGTCGAAGGATACGATACACATCCTCCAATGTGATAGTCATCTCCCCAGTCGGGAGATGGAACACATTGGTCGCCGGATCCCATCTCTCGATGAGGGCGACCATCAAACTATGATCCCTATCGATCACTCTGTACCGCTGGACTCCGCCGAGTCCCACCTCGCGCATGATACCCCAGTGTGCTGCGGATACGTGTGGCTGCATCCGTACCAATAGTGGGGGCATCCTATCCCACATCGTCAGCTGCTGACGTGCCTACAAAACCAACCCACAGTATTAGCCCTACTCTTTATCACAACATCTACTTATACCCTCTATACCCTTTTTTTATCCCCCAACCACAACCCGACTCCATACCACACGTCTACGCCCATCTATCTTCCCCTAAAAACAATACCACAACACCCCCACCCCAACCGAAACTATACCCAAATCACTACCAAACACTCAAAAACAACAACATAACCTAAACAAACAAGCCACACCATACTCAAATACCCTACACCATGCCCAAACCATACCCAAACCACATCCAACAACTCAAAAACAACAACATACCCTAAACCAACAAAAATAGCTAAAAATCACTAAGGACCGAGCGGTCACTCATCACCGACCGCGGTCCCCTTCCCCACCGACGCCGGGTCCCGCACGACCGACGCCGCTTCAACACAAAACACCCCCCTTTGAAATTTTGACCGATGCCGGTTCTACTAGCATGCCGACATCGTGGTCAGTAACTTCCTGGGAGCCGAACCCCGCGCGGCCCCCCCACCTACATTTTTTCATTTTTCTACCAATTTACCCACCCAAATACCCTAAAAACCTACCCACCCAGCCGCCTTGGCTTATTTCACCTATCTACCCTCTCTCTTTTTCAAATCATTTCCATTTTCTAATTATTTCCTAAAAAATGTACATTCCTACCCAAACCCCAAATATAGCATAATGCAATAAAATACACACAATGAGGGGTTTCGAACCTACCCGTACGACGACACGTCGTCGTGGAGGGATGGGTGGTGGTGGTCCAGCTGGTCCAGCCCCTCCTGCTCCTCCTGGTTGTGCCATGGCTCCAAATGTCCTCTTCTGGGTCCTCCACCAATCAACTGCTGCCTCCTCCTCACTCGGGCCCACTAACAACTAACTCCTCCAGTCAAATAGCGCCACCTCACGCAACTAATGCTCCAATCTTAACTCTCCACGTCAGACAACTCAAATTGATTTCCAAATTGCAAAAGTGACAATGACAGGCCGTATTTTTCTTTTTATAGGTTTTTCGCCCATAACCGATATCGGTTTTATTGTGCCCTAAGGAACCGGTATCGGTACCATAACCGATATCGGTCATATAGAATCGACATCGGTTTTATTCCAAATTTCCCCCAATTTCTGCCCTTATTTACTATTTGCCCTTTTTCACCCACATCGCCTATATCAACCTTTTGTAATGACAAAGAAACATTCTATCCATTTGGCCCGACCCACGGCCGCAACCCAACAACTTGGCCCGACCCAAGGCCTCACCCTAACCATTTGGCCCGACCCAAGGCCGCCACCAACCTATTTGGCCCGACCCAAGGCCGTGACCTACCCATCCGGCCCGACCCAAGGCCGTAACCTACCCAACCGGCCCGACCCAAGGCCGTAACCTACCCATCCGGCCCGACCCAAGGCCTCACCCCAACCATTTGGCCCGACCCAAGGCCGCAACCAACCTATTTGGCCCGACCCAAGGCCGCAACCCAACCATTTGGCCCGACCCAAGGCCGCAACCAAACCATCCGGCCCGACCCAAGGCCTCACCCCAACCATTTGGCCCGACCCAAGGCCGCAACCCAACAACTTGGCCCGACCCAAGGCCTCACCCCAACCATTTGGCCCGACCCACGGCCGCAACCCAACAACTTGGCCCGACCCACGGCCCTCACTCATCAATTAGCCCGACCCAAGGCCGTACCACTTAACTACTTCACCCAACATCAACAACATACACTTTTATCCACCCAGTAGCCTTTTGTTCAATCCAGCGCCCCTGTTCGTGTTTTAGCATGATTAGGGTCCTTGACTTGATCTGTCGACCAACTTTGCCTAAGACCTAGACCGTGACGTTTATCTCAACCAAACCAACCATTTGGTACTGCCGAACATGCCTAAATGTTCATGTACCTTACCTGTTATATACCCTGGAGCTACTTCCTATGCCTTGGATACCAGGATTATATCACCCTTGTTTGGATAAACTATAGACCTTTCCCTATGCGTTGCTGGTTTCCTCGTCAAATCATGTACCCTAGTCGCACTATTGCATTTTAACGTGCATCTGCTTCCTTGGACCTACCCCACCATCTCACCCTCATCTCAACACCATTTACCCTTTATCAACCCTATCCCTGATTTCACACTACCTCAATCTGTAATAGATTTGAGGGGGATTACCTATACCCTTAACAGGAGTAACCACTTCTTATTATTGTCTGTGCAGCTTTACAAAACAAGCTACACGATAATAAGGGGCTAATGTAGACACCAAATTTGTGTCTTACGACCCCTTGTGACCCGCATCGCATTTCGCAACCTAACCTCACCACCTAAACCTTACACAAATATTTATTAATTACCTTATAATTAATAAATCCACATCACCATACCTGCCACCTCATGTCGCCACCTCATCATGACCTAGTCTTAACCCTTAACTAACCTAATTAAGACCTATAACTTGGTCCAATTCCACACCTATGACTAATTACTCCTCATCCGCACCTAAAACCAACTTCATAATGACTTGACCAAGCCCACTACCAATCCCTCGGAAGAAAAGGAGGGAAAGCTGGCTATTTTACCAAAAATAGCCCGCTTTGACCTGACCGATACCGGTTCCTACTCGACCGCCGTCGGTTGCGTAACCACCATCGGTTCCCCGTAAATGACCACTTCCAACCAAAAACAAAGGATCAGATTTTCATTTGATCGGGAGAAGGAGAAATCATCGAGAGAATCCAGATTTTACTAGGCCTAAGCAGAGACAAGTGAAGAAACAAGAAGAGATTGCAGATAAGGACATCAGGCCCAAGATCGCAAATCAATAACCAGAGCCCAAGAACACTCATCCAAGCATCGAGAGAGAAATCGCATCCAACTTGGGTCTTGTCTTCATCATCACAGATCTGAAACTTGCATCTACATCAGGGGCAAGTAAGTAGTATGTTATATGTTTCTAAGCACCATTTTCTTGAGCCTGTTGATTAATAGTAATCATAAGTTTATTCCTAGATCTACTACCAGCTACAACTGCACTTAACCTTCACCCACACACCCTGATATTGCCCAGAAGGCCATTTTACCACACTCTGAGTCTTCCCTATCCTCCCATCATCCCCCTCAGCCATCCACCAATCCTAATAACCCCACAATCACCTTACAACCAACTTCTATCCAGAAGCACTTAGATTGCTGCCCCTACCGGTATCGTTTATCCTCTACCGGCAGCGGTTCTCTAACCGTGGTCGGTTACCTAGTGACTGCCATCGGTCACTGTGACTTATACCCAAAACCTTTTGCTTACCTATTTGCCACCTAACAACCCCAAATCCAGCCTGGTTTATCCCTATAACTCAACCTGAACGTATCAACGACCAGTAACCGAACAAACAACGTGACGCTTTATTATTGATAGTTTAGTTTGCTTTTGTAACGAAATACCTAAATCGTGATTTTGCAATAGCTTTCTATATTATCATTTGTGTTGAATCATATTAAAAGGGGAACTGACCACCTTCGAAAGGAAGTTTTTATATTTCCTGGGCCTAAGGCAGATCCCTCATTTGTTGTCTAATTAAAATCTTGTGGTCTTGTATTCTTACTTGCAGTAGTCCTTCCAAGACAAAAAGAAGTTCTTCGCAGATCGATCTGATCTTTCTCTACGGTACGCGCACACCATCTCAACATTCAACAGGTATTCCTCCTAGCCCTAACCCTTATCTGTTTCTCAAAGGAATGATAGGATAGAAGCAAGTCTATTCTACAGAGCCAAACATTCCGCGTGAAACAATAGGGTCCAAGCCAATTAGGAGAAAATTTTCCCTGCTTACTTTTCTCTTCTTTAGCTACATGTTGATTTTCCTTTAGAATGAGGTCACCGACCTAGAAGGTTTGTTCATGGAAATGTTTATCATTGGAACGCTTGATACATTTTTGGTATATTTGGAGATGATCGGGAGCATTTAGATGATGTTCATCTAATAATCAAGTTGTGCCAAATGGTCCCGACAAAATTCATCATCATTTGGCATGTCTTGGAGTGAGATGTGAAGAGATGGAGTTTGGACTTTGAGAGGAAAGACAACCTTGGTACCATAGACAAGAGAGAAAGGTTTGGCAAGTATTCAAAGTACAAATACTAGTGCGGTAAGCTCACAAGGCATAATGAATGTGTATATACCAATTGTTCCTAGTAACGTCAACTACTTTCATAAGAACTTTGTTCAAGGTTTTATTGGTTGATTTTTTTGGCCATTTATTTGTGGGTAACAAGGTGACAAAAATTTGAGTTGAATTCTAAAAGCATCGCAAATCTTTCGTATGGTTTTTTTTTCAATTGCTTTCCATTTTCAAAGATGAGGCGGTGAGGGACACCAAAGTGAAAAATGATGCAATGGTTGATAAATTCACATATTTTATCGATTTTGTAGAAATGAGGGGAATGACTTCTACCCATTTAGTGTAGTATTCAATAGTGATTATAATCCATTGATGGCATTGTGAATAATGAGGATTGGTCTCTTTGACAAGATCCAAATCCCATTGAGAGAAAGGCCAAACATCTCATGCAACCTATAAGGCATGACTAGGTGTGTGATGAAGATTAGCATGTTGTTGGAATTTCATGAAACATTTGACATAGTCACAAAAATCACGGTTTAGGGTTGGACAATAATATCCAAGGTGAAGAATGCATTTAGTGACAACTAAACCAATAAAGTAACCTCCACCAATTCCATCCTGAACTTCCTTCATGGTGTAAGGAACTTTAAAACTTGTAAGGTATTATAAGAGAATATTGTCGAAGCTGCATTTATAAAGGAGACCACCCATGATGACATACTAAGAGACACCTTTAAGAAATGCACATCGTCTATTATGAGTGAGATTGGGAGGAAAAATGGAAAGGGAAAGGTAGTTTGCAAATTGCTTATACCAAAGGTCACATGGGTCAGGTGCAACGGTTCTGATGGAGTTGACCTCACGAGATAAATAAGAGGGTGATTGCAACATTTTTATTGTGACAAAGATTTTAGATTCAGGAGGTGAAGCAAGTATTCGAGAATCCGAAAGGCAGCCATGGTATCTCAGTAAATTTATTAGTAGAACATGGGGTGGTTTAAAGTTTGTAATGGTCAAAGGTAGTAAAAAGTATGTCAACGGGACATTTTTACTTTCGGAGTATTTCCTTACAACACTAGTATATACCATTGACTTGGTTTACAACTAGTTGGGAATCACCAAAGACATTAATTGATTTAACATCTAGGGATATGGTGGTTTGAAGGACTAATACGAGTGATTCATATTTGGTGATGTTGTTAGTGCAATAAAAATCTAGTTTTAAAGATAAAGTCATAGGTTCACCATCAAGAGGAATGAGGATAAAACTGCAGTGCCTCCACATTGAAATTTGGAACCATCAAAAATAATCTCATCTAGTAAGTAGTATCATCCAAAAAGAGGGTAATAATGGATTCGTCTAGAAATTGAAGTTAGAGGGTTGATCTCTAGAAAAGGTGTGTCTCATGCTAGTTGGTTAGTAGCAGCTTAGCCCTTGATATATTTGTGATATATGAATTTAAGGTCAAGGTCTACAAGAAGCATGAGCCAACATCTAACACGTTGATTCTAGTAGGGTTTGGCATACATATAATGTAGGGGATCGGTGTTAGTGACAAAAAAATTTGGTTGAGTAGGTAATGATGTAGTTTAGTGGAGACAAAACTAAATCTAACAAAAGTTTTTAATCATGGGTGTACCTAGTTTCGTATTCCAAAAGAGTACGAATTATGTAATAAAACGCTTGTTCTCTGTGTTGCTCATCACGATGAACAAGAATGACACCTAAGGAATGGTCAATAGGAGAAATGTATGGGTAAAAGGGTTGGTAATATTTAGGGGGAATGAGCACTCTTTGGTTGAAGAAGGTATTGTTTTAAGGCATCAAAGGATTTGTGTAATTCATCATCCCATTTTAAGGAGACACCCTTGTTGAGGAGATGATGAAATGGTTCACAGCAGTTGGAAAGTTGTGAAATAAATCAACGAATATATTGCACTTACCTTACAAACATCGAAGTTGAAATATATTAGTAGGTGGAGGCATTTCTATAATATCATTTACTATAGCAGGATCAAATTATATGCCACGCAAAGAAATGATGAAACCAAGGAGTTTTCCTAAAAATATCATGAAGACACATTTATTAGGTTGAAGGAGAACACAATAATTGATGAGGCAGTCAAAGATAACGTTAAGGACTTTCAGGTGTTCGACGTGATGCTTGGATTTGGAAATAAGGTCATCTACATAATATTCTAATATGCGATGCATGATTTCAAGGAAGATATAAGTCGTGGCTTGTTGATATGTGACACCAACATTTTTCAGGCCTAAAGGCATGACTCGATAGCAAAAGGTCCCTCAAGTAGTGACGAAGGAAGTTTTGTGTTGATCTTTTGGAGCTAGTAATATTTCATTATAACCTGAGAAACCATCCATGAGTGATAACATCTCATGTATGGTAGTGAGATCAACTAGTTGGTCAATTCCATGTAGAGGAAAATTGTCTTTGGGGCAAGTGAGGTTGAGGTCACGAAATCTATGCAAATGTGGAGACCTCTTGTCACTTTTGTGATAGGAACGATGTTAGAAATATATTGGGGATATTTAATGGGTAGGATGAGGGAAACGAGAGAAGGAACTAAAGTTCTTCTTAGACCGAAGAAGAGCAAGGCGAGGATGTATTTTCCATAGCTTTTTCTTTATGGGTTTGGCATCATGATTGATTTCAATATTGTGGACCACAATGTTTGGTTCAATATCAAGCATATCAGCATAGGACCAAGAAAAATCATTGCTATGATCTCGAGTAAATAGGTAAAAGTTTCCTATTTAGAATTATCTAAAGATTGGCCTATCTTTAGAATGTGCAAGTCATCCCGAGTGTTGATCTGTTGATTTCAATAGTTGATTTGTACAACATGGTTTGTGGCTCAAAAGGTAACAACTGGTGAATATAATAAACTTCCACACCAAGGTAGGTGAGTATAGAATCATCATCCCAACATTGAATGACGTTAATAGAAGGTGTATCATAATCAATCTTGTTAGGATATAAGAAGGAAAGAGAAGAGGGATCCTCACCATCACGCTGATAAGTCAAAGTTCTTAGTGAAATTGTGTTTACAAAAAAAAGTTAGGAGGAATAGATTTGGGATCTATGAACTTCGTGGGTGAGGGTGGTGACGTTGGTGAATGGGGTGGAGAAGGTTTATCTTCCTCACAAAGGTTAATGCGGGCCTTCTTGGAAGATGGTGTGGCAAAGCAATTGCCACTGCGCAATCATTGTGTTTATGGGTGGTAAATTAAATGATGGTATGGCGGCCTTGGTCATAAAAACTAAACCAAATCCTTTCCATGTGCATTGATGAAGGAAATTTTTGGCAAAGTTACTATTAGTAAGAGATTGGAGGTCGATGAAAATGATCATGTTTGGGATGTAGGTTCAGGTGAATAAGTGGCAGTATCAATTCCCCAATATGTTAGGTTAGTGTGAAAGTGGGGAGGAACATAAGAGAAAACATCACCTATTCAGTAATCATAATGGGGGTGTTGTCATAGGTTTCCATACTCTTGCAGAGTGAGGAATGTGTTGATATTATATAGGTAGTACTCCCCTAGAGTGAGGCATTGAAAAAGACCTTCTAAGGGATCGTAGTCAATATATGGGTAATGTGATAGATAATTCACTAGATGATTGGATAGAAGGGGTATCGCTTTGTTGGGAAGTAGATGGATTAGCTTCCAATTGTACAACCACAATAGAAATAAAAGAGTTAGGTGTGGGAGAGATTGCGATAGCATTGGTAGATGGGGCCATAGGTGAAGGAGAAGTGGGGGTAGTGGTAGATGCCTTGACTTGTACAAGTACATCGTTAGGTTGGTACAACATGTTATAAGTTTTGAATGGTGACGGGTCAGTAGGGATGGTATAGTTATGACCTTTATAACAACCTTGATAGTTGTTATTTTCCTCCTTTGCATTTCAAGTGTTGACATGTGATTTTCCTTATAAGGATATGTTCTTTTGATTATTCGAAATCATGCTTGATATGGATAAGTATTTTCTACTCTTAAGATCCTTTGACTAAATTGGAATGGATTTCTTGAATCCATTTTTTTCACTTCTTGTAGGTGATTTGCAATCTGGTTTACAATTTGTAAACTTACCTATTTATCTGACTCATCCTTGGATCAAATTCAGTGATCTAAAGAATGTTTTAAAACTGATCTATTGAACAAATGGTAAAATTGACATTCCATGAATTAAGATACATGTTGGACTGAAATTTGTAGTTACAAGTTTTTTTTTTTTTGAACATGTTTCCATTCAGTGGTTCGTTTTGCTTAGGTCTTTAGAGATCAACCATGGTAGGTCATTGCTAACAAAAATGGAAATACAACCTATTCACGGCATAGGAGAGATCCAGGATCCTATATAGGACTAACCTACGGGATCCTAAGCTAGGTTATATATATATATATACCTAAGCTATGTCACTTGATAGAATTCTGATTCTAACCTTAAGCTTCTTATTCTGTTAGGATTGGTTGATTTGCAACCTAACCTAAGCTTGGTGCAAATGGAATTGGAAAGGTTACTAGGTATTAAAATTAACCTAGATCCTAATACTACAAGGTAATATTGTAATCTAACCTAATGCCTAAAACTATTGTGTTTTGAATTAATTTTCCTATGTGGAAATTATCTAAACCTATTTGCTAAGGCCTATGGTGGGGGTTAGTTGTTAGTGTTATATCCTAAGGTATAAATTTTAATCTACCTAAGATCTAACCTAAGCAATGTAATCTATCCTAAACTAATGGATATGAATGGGGACTTAAGTGGTCGCATGCATTTGGGTGACGGTTCCTAAGGCATTTATGTTATTGATAAGGTTGGTAAATGCATACGGACTGCCAGTTTTGGTAGGGACTAGATGACTTGGCGGAGGCTTAGGTGGAAGTGTTACTAAAATGGAAATGCATGTTATTTTTGACTTGGCATTCGCTAGACTTGGAAGGCGGTGACAAGGAAGATTAGGCAGGAGATTTGGAATTAATGGAATTTATTGCTTTCGGTTTTGTACTCAAACCTGTCTTGGTATGCATGCAAGAAGATTTTTCTTGGGTTGTTTCACTTTCCATGTTTCACGATTTTTACTCTGCATGCTCTCTAGTTTTTCGAACCAACAGATTGAACTGCACTTCATGGCTATTTTTGAAGTTTCGAATCTATTTTCATTTCATGGAATGTATAAGAGGAATTCTGGAAAAGGAATTTGGTTGTTTGATCTTTCATGGAAAAGAGGAGAGGTAGTGAGCTTGGTTGGAGGTCTTCTTCAATTTGACAGAGACACTATCAGGCATGATAGGCTCTAACTGTTAAAATCTCTTGCTTTCTTCTAAGTGTTTTCATTAAAACAACTCTGCTCTGTTGAGTTTTGTGCATTGCATGCTCTATCTGGTTAATTGGTTGATGGGTTTAGTAAATCTTGCATTCTTGGTTTTGAATCCATGGTATATGTGATTCTGTAGGAAACTTATGTTGTATTGTTTTAGCACAAGAACTATGCATGCAAGAACGAAGTTGGTAACTCTGCTTGGCATTTTTGGTTTTTGGTAATTGTTTGTTTTGGTTCTGATGACTTTCATTGCCAATAAATTACTAGCTGAGTTTTTATGGAAACTCTGAGTTCCGCCTATGTTTGTTGAGATTAGTGTTTTGTGAACTTGATATGTTTTGTGATCTCAAGCTGGTAAAGAGCTCATGTTTTTATGGAAGCTTGTATGCAAGTTCGAGTTCTGTCATCGAAACTTGAGGAGTATTTGGGAACTATTGTTAGGTTTCTTGGTGATATGATGCTTGTGTTTCATTTCATAAATATAAGGAACCATGATAGAGCAGTAGATGGCTTGGTTCTTGTTTTCTAACTTGTGAAAATTTGATTGTTGCTGAAACCCTCACACTGCTTGATACCTGTGTTGTATTATTATGGATAATATGGACTATTGATAGTCTGCATAGGGTTTGGTGCCTATGTTTTATTGTGACCATATGAAATGTTACATGGAAAGTTCATTAAGAACACAAATTTCATATTTTTTGTTGTCTGGTCTGAGCTCTGTTAAGGATCTTACATTCCATTTGAGTTGGGAAACAGGGTTTGATAAGATGTTAATTGAAAATGGAAGCTCTATTCTTATTTTGAACTGTTTATAAGTAATTTCATTATATTCGGTCTAGCATTACGATGCTGGTGTATATATGAACTCATGATTGAGATATTGTGATGCAACACTATACAATCAATTTGTTACTTAGTGTTTTTAAAATTGTAACCTGAATGATGTATTGGTTCAGATCTAATAGTCTTTTTGGTTTCTTTGATTAAAATATAAACTAAAAAGGGAACATGTTGTTGTCCGAACTTGTTTATAATCACTTGAATGATCTTGATCCTTTGAGGGAGCTTATGTTTTACATTGTGCTCAGATTTGTAATTTGAGTCTTGGGCAGAATGTATTTTTAATATGTTTGTTTAGATCTTGTCATTTAAATTGAGTTTATTACTGGATTGAATGGTTCTAAATTTAGAATTCTTTTTGAAACAAACCACATGCGTAAGGAGAAAACTGGAAGCATGGTTTAGTGGGTTGTTTGGTAAACTCTTCGAGATCTTGATCGGAATTAGCTTGTTGGTTTATCATTTTATTGGAATCCCAATCTGTTAGTTCTTATAGTGATGTGTTGAAATATTGACAAGATAGTTCTGTCTTGACTGAACTATTGGGAAATTTTGAGTGTTAGCATCTACTCGGATTTCACACTTCTTGTTGGGTCCAATGAAAGAATGTTGAGTCTTTAAAAGATAAACTATGATTCTTTAGTGTCTGTGGGCTGTGTATGAACTTCATTGTTATAATGTTCCGAATGGAAAGTGGAACTCATGCATTATAATGGGAAGATTTTGAAAGGAAGGTAGCATTAAGTTTTCTTCTTTCCTTGAAGTTGTTCTTGTTCTCTTTCTTGGGAACTCTTGTATGAACTTAAACTGTATGTATAGAAAAGGTAAATTGTTAATTAAGTTGAAAGAAATGATTACAGGTTAGGATCATATTCTGTTAGGACTCCTTTTCTAATGCAGTTGGGTTAAGTTCATTTGTTTGGAACCTTCTGTTAATTATTCTTTTAGGAAAAAGAGAATCATTACTTGATTAATCTTCTCATACTTGTCATTTGACTGAAATGAAGTAGAAAGAGATTGATGACTGGTTTGTTGAAAAGAAAATGCAAACTTGTTGGTTGGCTATTGCTCCATCTTTCCTTCCTGGATTTTTATATTATTTTGTTCTGATGAATATCATAAATGTTTGATTTTAAGGTAGTTAATCTTAAGTTGAAATAGATTAGGTCATGATGTGAACTGTTTCTACTTTGCGGATATTATATGTTTTAGTATGGTGAAATGGCTTTTCTTCTTCTTTACTTGAAATTTAGATGAAAACATCTTAACGAGATTATGCTGTAAACACTTATTTTATCTTATAGTAAAAATAAGTGTTGTATTCTATAGTGGTAGAATTGGAAACAATGAGATGTTATGTTCTGTTGTTGGTAAATATAATTGATAGGATCAAGTATACTTTAATTTGTAAGACAAATATTATAGATTATATTATGTTCTTATTTTAGAAGTGAATTCAGATTCATTAATGCTCTGATTTTCTGATTGTTTTCACTTATGCTTGATGTACAAAATACTAATTATTCATTAAATCAGGGTTGTTTTAATTGGAACATTAGTGGAATGCACTTCATTTTATGGCTTAGTGTTTATCATGCTTGGTCCATTGAACTGACCCATGCTAGCAATTTTTGTAGATAGACTTCGTAAGTGATAAAAGAAGGCAAAAACTTATATGATGTATTGGCTAATTTGAGTCATATTATTGTAAAGAATTCTGATTCGTTCTTAAGTTGTATAAACAAAGAAAAGTTATATTATTTTGAATGAAGGCTATTGTTATGCAGTATGCCTAAATGCATAAATTTGTAAATGTATAAGTTTTGAAAATGAATTGAAGGATGATAATTTACTTGCATTGGTTGTGTAAATTATCTTGTACTTATGTAAAAGAAATGGAATCTTATCCTGATGATATTTTTCATATTATTTATATGTTTAAATGAGTATTCTTGGATAAGTAGGATAAAGGGAATTAGAGTAATTTCCCTAAATGTGATGTAGCTAGATAAGTTGTAGAATTTAATGTTCTTATCTAAACAATTCATTATAGTAAGGTGATGTGTAATGAACATATAATGAAAACTTTAGAATTTGTAAAGGACATAAAGGGTGTGTTAAACCCTAGAACTTGACCATGAAGAGGAAGACTCTTCCTCTCTCATGAAAATGTAAACAAAAAGGGAGATATGATTTATAATCATTAGACTTCATTTAATAAAGTCTATTAAGTTATAACCTAGGTGGTTGTTACACTTCCTTGAATGGTTAAGTCACATTAAATGGAACTTATGAGGTTGTTGTCCAATTTTTTTGGGTAACTACTTGTTAAGTCAAAATTATTGAACATTGAAAGCAATCTTAAGTTAAGGAAGTTATTCAAGGATTAATGGAACCTGATTTGGAAAAGAACTTAGGGAGAGTTGGATTAGGGTTTGGGCAAGGTTGTTGAAATCTACTTTTAATTATCCAAATTAATTATATATTAATAATCTCCTAGGGGTATGTACATCTCGACGAGGTTGTTCTGTAGGATGCTTTAGAACATGCCAACTATAGGGTTGTACCTTTGAGAAGATTAGGATCTTCTCGAGGATACAACGATGCAGTTAACATGTGGCAACACCCTTCTGCATTGATTGTCAAGATCTACACACTTTTGGAATTGAACTTAGTTTTCCTCTAGGAATGGATAGTAGCATAGTTAGGATATGAAGTAGCCCTCTAGGACTCAGAGTACCTTGGCACATGGGGTTGACCTAGGTTGACCCAGGTATGCTAATATAACCTACATCTTTGTGAGCCTCTTCCTATCATAACCTATCTTGTTAACTTTGAACTAGGGTTAAATGTTGGGCAAGTGGACTGAAAAAGTTAGTAAAAGACATTCTAGATAACAACGAGTTGGGGTGAAGGATGTATTCTAGATTGATGATTATACCATCAAGGAATAAGTAATACGAACAATATATTAGAAATCTTTGGCAAAAGTATTGCATGCTATTGATTGTGTTGTCCTATGTCACCTAGTCTAAGGATCGTGATGCAAATGGATATTGGTAGTAAATATTTAGTTAGGTTCCTTATACAGATCACTCAATACCCATAACAGGGTAAGAGAATGAAATATACATAGTATACAGAAAATTATTCAATACTTAATGATAAAACATGAATGGATCAGTAGTTTACTGAGTCATGAAATGAATAGATTGGTAGCTCACCGAGTCATTACAATTGCATATGGTTATCTATTATAAGAATGGTTTTTATGGAATGTGTGTTCTAAATTACGTATTTAGAACAAAGAACATTACTCATAAAAAAATGTCCCTTGTTTCTAAAGTCTTAAAATGGGAATGTTACATATTGGTATCAGAGCTGAAGGTTGCAGCTCTTGGACCTATTGTGTCTATAATCTAATAAAAACATGAATTTTCTTGTAATAGAAAATTTTTAGGACAAGAGGAAACATTGCAAATAATGCTCCACCTGATGAAGGAGTAGCGAAAGCCCAAAAACTTGATGAGATCCTTGCTGCCTTGTTAGACATAAGAGATTGTTTGGCTATACTTGAACAACAAGTGATGGGTAATGAGGAGGAAGAAGAAGCTGGTAATAACAATCAGCCACCTCCTGAGGATAACCCCAATTTGGGTGTTGATAATAACAATTTTAATGTGTCTGTCCAAATTTCCGTAGAAAACAAAAAGGCAAGGTTGGCAGCTGAACTCACCAATGATATAAAAAGGATAAGTCCACCAAATTTTGATGGCACCACGTTAGGAGATGGAGATGAGAATTGGCTTAGTGAAATGGAGAAGTAATTTACAATAAGGAACTTCTCAGAGGAAACCAAAGCTATTTGGGGAGCATATCAGATTTCTCATGAAGCATCTTCATGGTGGGAAAGCCGTAAGAATGAGATAAATATTGATGAAACTAACATCACTTGGGATAAATTTAAAAGTTATTTTAGGCGATGTTGGATGCCAAAACTTTATTATGATAAGAAAATGACATAATTTCATAACTTAGATCAAGGAAAGTTAACTATAACTGAGTATTGGGAAAGGTTTACGAAAATCCTCAAGTATGTACCTCAGTAGCAAACTAATGAGAAGTTCAGGATATAGAAATTCATCATGGGATTGAATTCCATTATTGGTAGAGGTTTATGTTAACAGCCCAACCACTATGAAAGGGTTTGTTGAAAAATCCATAAGGCAAGAACAAAAATTAAAGGTTATTTCTACTCATAAGGAAGAAGTACGGAAGAAAGTTCCAAACTCTTCTTCAACTTCTCTTGCACCTAAGAAAGGACCATGGAAAAATTTTGGTAATAAAAGTAAGTTTTTAGCTGATAATAATAAGAAAACAGCAATGAATAAGTCTGCTGGAAATACATGGAACAATTTTTCCAAGAATAATAATAACGGACGGAAGTCCTATGGAGGTCAAAATGATAACTTTAAGGCTGGAAATAATTCTGAGTCTAAAAAGGGACCGGTAGGAGGCTGTTATAATTGTGGAAAATATCATTACGCGAATCAATTTCCTTTGAATAAGGATGATCGTAATCAGCAGCACAAGATACATGTTGCAGTAGCTGACAAGCAAGTTGAAAAGCAAGTTACACCTATAGAAGTTCCTGGTAAGTTATTCGACATACCTGTTACTATTATTTTTGATACGGAGCTACTAAATGTTTTATTTCTAGTAAAATTGCTTCGAAACTTAAAAGAAAAGCTAGAAAAATGGATAAATCATGGACTATACAATATGGTAATAATTATATTCATATAGTTATTATGTGTCTTTTTGGGGCAGTCCTTGACTTACCTAGTTTTTCCACTGAAGTTGATCTCTATGTAGCACCTTTGGGATCTTATGATATAGTCATAGGCGTAAATTGGTTAGCAGAGCATAAAGCAAAGGTAGACTATTTTGAAAAATATATTAGTAGTCTAGATGATCTATAGAAAATAACATAGATTCAAGGTGTAAGATAAGAAATTTCAGTTAGGAAATTGTCAGCTATGTAACTTAAAAGGCCAAAAATAAGGGTTGTACCTTATATGTAGTAAAAATTTCAGAATATGTGGAAGAAAACAATGATTTCATGAAATGTTATCCATTGTTACTGAACTACGGTGATGTGTTTCCAGAGGAATCATGGGATTACCACCCAAAAGGGAGTTTGAATTCACGATTGAAATAAAATGAGTCTTGAACCTATTTCTAAAGCACCTTATCAAATGAATACCATGGTGTTAGTAGAGCTTAAGGCTCAGTTGCAAGAAATTTTGTCTAAGGGTTTGATTAGACCAAGTGTTTCACCTTGGGGAGAACCAATGATCTTTGTTAAAAGAAAGATGGAACACTTAGATTGTGCATTGATTACAGGATGTTAAACAAAGAAACAATAAAAAATAGATACCCACTTCCTAGAATTGATGATCTATTTGATCAGATGCGTGTAGCATCGGTATATTATAAGATAGATATTTGATCTGGATATCATCAATTACAAATTAAGGATGAGGACATTCATAATTTGACTTTCAGGACAAGGTATGGGAATTATGAATTCATGGTTTTACCCTTTGGATTAACTAATGCACCTATAAATTTTATGAAGTTAATGAATAATATCTTTCAAGAATACTTGGACAAGTTTGTGCTTGTATTCTTGGACGACATTCTCATATATTCTCAAAGTGTTGAGGAGCATCATGAACACTTGAAAATAGTTTTGAAAATTCTGAGAAAGAGACGGTTATAAGTAAAGATGGGATTACGTAGATCATTCTATAATTGTAGCTATAACCGAGTAGCCTACACCAAAGAATGTACATGAAGTTAGAATCTTCATAGGCCTTGTCCGTTATTATAGAAAATTTGTTAAGGATTTTTCTAAGGTGGTTGCACCAATAACTTCAAAGCGAGAAAAATGATAAGAAATTTTTTTGGAATGATAAATGTGAATCTTCTTTTAAAATTTTTAAAATTCATTGACTTTAGCACCTATTTTAGTCAGTACATGCGATCGTAATGGAGACTTTACTATTGTAATGATGCATCCGGGAAGGTCTTGGAGGTATTTTGTTAGAAAATAATCATGTCATAGCTTATGAAATTAGAAAACTTAAGTTACATGAGTTGAATTATGCTCCACATGATTTAGAGCTTGCTGTCATAGTTCATGCACTTCAAGTTTGGAGGCATTATCTGCTTGGTAAGCCATTTGAGTTGGCCCGATTATCTTGGGCTGAAGTATATTTTCACTCACCAAATCTGAATGCAAGACAATGAAGGTGGCTAGATTTTTTTGTCTCAATATGATTTTGACATAAGTGCCAAAACTTTATTGTGATGAAAAAATGACGGAATTTTAGAACTTAGATCAAGGAAAGTTAACTATAACTGAGTATTGGGAAAGGTTTACAAAACTCCTCAAGTATGTACCTCAGTACCAAACTGATGAGAAGTTTAGGATATAGAAATTCATCATGGGATTGAATCCCATTATTGGGGGAGAGGTTGATGTTCACAGCCCAACCACTATGGAAGGGGTTGTTGAAAAATCCATAAGGCAAGAACAGAAATTAAAGGCTATTTCTGCTCATAAGGAAGAAGTACGAAGAAAGTTCCAAAATCTTCTTCAAATCTTGCACCTAAGAAAGGACCATGGAAAAAGTTTGGTAATAAAATTAAGTTTTCAGCTGATAATAATAAGAAAACAACAATGAATAAGTCTGCTGGAAATACACGGAACAATTTTGCCAAGAATAATAATAATAACGAAAGTCTTATGGAGGTCAAAATGATAACTTTAAGGCTGGAAATAATTCTAAGTCTAAAAAGGGACCATAAGAGGTTTCATTATAATTGTGGCAAAGATCATTACGTGATTAAATGTCCTTTGAAGAAGGATGATCGTAATTAAGCACAAGATACATGTTGCGATAAGTGACAAGCAAGGTGAAAAGCAAATTACACCTATAGAATTTCTGGTAAGTTATTTGACATACACATTACTATTTTTTTATACGGGAGCTATTGAATGTTTCATTTCTAGTAAACTTGCTTCAAAATTAAAATAAAAGTCAGTAAAAATGGATAAATCATGGACTATACATTATGGTAATAATTCTATTCATATAGTTAGTATGTGTCTTTTTGGGGCAGTCCTTGACTTACCTAGCTTTTCCACTGAAGTTGATCTCTATGTAGCACCTTTGGGATGTTATGATATAGTCATAGGCGTAAATTGGTTAGCAGAGAATAAATCAAAGGTAGACTATTTTGAAAAATATATTAGTAGTCTAGATGATCTGTAGAAAATAATAGAGATTCAAGGTGTAAAATGAAAATTTTCTTAGGAAATTGTTAGCTATGTAACTTAAAAAGGCCAAAAATAAGGGTTGTACCTTATATGCAGTAAAAATTTTAGAATATGTGGAAGAAAATAGTGATTTCATGAAATTTTATCCGCTGTTACGAAAGTACAGTGATGTGTTTCTAGAAGAATTACTCGGATTACCACCCAAAAGGGAGTTTGAATTCATGATTGAAATCAAACCAGTCTCGAACCTATTTCTAAAGAACCTTATCGAATGACTACCACGAGTTAGTAGAGCTCAAGGCTCGATTGCAAGAACTTATTTCTAAGGGTTTGATGAGACCAAGTGTTTCACTTTGGGGAGCACAGGTGATCTTTGTGAAAAATAAAAATGGAACACTTAGATTGTGCATTGATTACAGGATGTTAAACAAATCAACAATAAAAATAGATACCCACTTCCTAGAATTGATGATCTATTTGATCAGATGCGTGTAGCATCGGTATATTCTAAGATAGATCTTTGATCTGGATATCATCAATTATGAATTAAGGATGAGGAAATTCATAAAATAACTTTTAGGACAAGGTATGGGCATTATGAATTCATGGTTTTACCCTTTGGATTAACTAATGCACCTACAAATTTTATGAAGTTAATGAATAATATCTTTCAAGAATACTTGGACAAGTTTGTGCTTGTATTCTTGGATAACATTCTCATATATTCTAAAAGTGTTGAGGAGCATCATGAAGAATTGAAAATAGTTTTGGAAATTCGAGAAAGAGATGGTTGTATGGTAAGTTGACAAAATGTTCTTTCTACAACATCGAATTTCACTATTTGGGTCATGTTATAAGTAAAGATGGGATTACTATGGATCATTCTAAAATTGTAGCTATAACCGAGTGGCTCGCACTCAAAGAATGTACATGAAGTTAGAATATTTATGGGCCTTGTAGGTTATTATAGAAAATTTGTTAAGGATTTTTCTAAGGTGGTTGCACCAATAACTTCATTACAGAAAAATGATAAGAAATTTGTTTGGAATGATAAATGTGAATCTGCTTTTAAAATTTTGAAAAGTGAGTTGACTTCATCACCGCTTTTAGCTGTATGCTGATCCTAATGGAGACTTTATTGTTGTAAGAGATGCATCCGGGGAAGGTCTTGGAGGTATTTTGTTACAAAATGATCATGTCATAGCTTATGAAAGTAGAAAACTTAAGTTACATGAGTTGAATTATGCTCCACATGATTTAGAGATTGCTACCATAGTTCATGCACTTCAATTTTAGAGGCATTATCTATTTGGTAAACCATTTGAGTTGAAAACTGATCATCTTGGGCTGAAGTACATTTTCACTCAGCCAAATCTGAATGTAAGACAACGAAGGTGGCTAGAGTTTTTGTCTCAATATGATTTTGACATAAGTTACATTAAAGGAAAAGAGAATAGAGTGGCTGATGCTCTAAGTCGTAGGAAGCACATTTATGCTCTTATAACACTAAGAACTCAGTTTAAGGATGAAGTAAAAAGTGTTATGGAATCTGATTCTTACTTTCAGCAAGTAAAAATAGCACTTGCTGCAGATCCAAAAGATGAAAGGTATAAAGGTTTTCACTTTGATAATGAAGGAATATTACGATATGAAAACAGAGTATACATACCTTTTCCTAATGATTTGAGAAAAAAATTGTTAGTAGAGTTTCACAATTCACCTTTTTCTGGACACCCTGGCATTACAAAAATGCTTGTTGATATAAAACAACAATATTTATGGAAATTATTGAAAAAGGATGTTATTAATTTTGTGACTCATTGTCTTGAATGTCAACGTGTAAAAGTGGAACATATGCACCTAGCTAGATTATTTTATCCTCATAGCATACTGTAGTACAAATGGTAGGTAATAAGCATGGATTTTGTACAAGGATTGCCTTTGTCAAGAAATAAACATGATGTTATTTTGGTAGTAGTTGATAAACTAACGAAAGTATCTCATTTTATTGCTATAAATCTAAAGGATGATTCTCTTCTTTTGGCTAAAATATTTTTACACGAAATTTTCATATTACACGAGTACTGAATTAATCATATCTGATAGAGACCCTAGAATGAAGTCAAGGTTTTGGCAAACACTCAATGAAGCTCTTGGAACTAAGCTAAATTTTAGTTCTAGGTATCATTCGAAATGGATGGATAGACTAAAAGAGTAAATTAGGTTTTGGAAGATATGTTACAGATGTATTGTATGGATCAGCAATATAAGTGGGAGGAGTACCTTCCATTAGTTGAATTTGCATACAATAATACATATCATGCTTCTCTTTAGATGACACCTTTCGAGGAACTTTATGAAAGGAAATGTAGAACCCCTATTAGTTGGGATAGCATTGAGGATAGAGAGGTAATTAGACTTGAAATCCTTACGAAATGGAACAACAAGTTAAAATGATTCGTGAATGCTTGAAAGAAGCGGTAGATAGAAAAAGAGTTATCTTTGACTTAAAGCGAGGTTGAGAGGAAATTTGAACTTGGTGAGAAGGTTTTCCTTTGGGTTAAAATAAAAAAGAGTTCTATAACTTTTGGCAAGGATGCCAAGTTATCACCTCGTTATGTTGGACCTTTTGAAATAGTCGAAGTAATCAACCTTGTAGCTTATCGTTTAACACTACCACCTTCTCTGTCACGAATACATAATGTTTTCAATATTTCTTTGCTTAATAAATACGTTTTAGATTTATCACATGTGTTAAATTGGAATTCCTTGTAGTTCCAAGACCCAAGAATAATTGTGGTTAAGCCCATTCAAGTGCTGGAAACTCACCAGTTGCATTTAAGAAATTGAGAAATAAGTCAATATAAGGTCCAGTGGGACTAGCTTAGTGAAGAGAGTGTAACTTGGGAAAATATAGAGGATATGAAAACTGCTTTTCCATATCTATTTGAGCACTCATACCATCCCCAACCCTTGCTATCACGTTTTCTTTCTCATATCTAACCACTTACACTTCTCTCATCCTATTCAGAAAACATGCAAAAATCAAATTACAACCAAACCGTTTACCTCTTGGGTTGCAGCAGCTTGAGGTGGCACTCGTCTTCCCTCTCGTCCCTGCCTGCTGGATGCTTCTCCTTGTTCTGCCATGATCACCACCCTTTTCAAATTTGCCTTTCTGCCTTCTGAATCTCAGATCACATTCACTTTCCCTGTCTCTTTTCTCCTTCTCACTCAAATCTCTCATGCAATTCCCTGTCTCAGTCGTCAAAAAGCGTCGCGTTCGCGTATTTAACTTCTTGCATGGCTCTAAAAATAAGAACTTAAGTTGCCAACCCAGCAGTTCTATTTTTAGGAAAACAATTCTTGCATAACCGATATCGGTTACATAACCGATACCGGTCATATATCTACCGACATCGGTTACATAACCGATATCGGTCAAGTTACCCCTTGTTGCTTAAACCTAAGTCGTCTCTTCATTTTTACAAATTTTTGTGGCGCCCGCCCCTTTTTCCTGCATGAACAACACCATTATCCATATTTTTCATTAAATCCACATCTCATTACAATTTCATTAACATCATTTCTCTATATTACAAAACAAACAAGCCATCAATAACCAATATCAAAAACCATTACTCTATACACCATTTGGATCCAAATCAACACTCAAACATTTAATATTCACACACCAAATGACCAAACATACAACATTTCATAATATAACATGTCAATTAAACTCATCATTTATATCTATATATACATCCCATCAACAAAAGACATCAACATCATTCATATATAACACCATGTCAATCAAACTCATCATATATCACATATCACAAACCATCGACAAAACATTTAACACTTTTTACGCATACAAGATATGGGTCAAAACATCATATCTATATATATACAAAGTTTCAAAAATACAATGTGCCCTGCATCGGGGCCTCCGTAATCTCATAATATAGCAAAGCCGGCATGCAGGCCGCAATAACCGTCAATAAACTCAACTCGGCTCGTAGGCTGGTCTCTCATATCAAAAACATACTCGGCTCGCAGGCCGGTATCAACTGTACAACCCGTACTCGGCTTGTAGGCCGGTATAATAAATAAATGAATGAATAAATGAATAAATAGGCACGTAGGCCTCTATCAACACAACCGGTTCGCAGACCGGTGCCCATGTCCAATATACAAAATGTGCAGGGACCCCTCAGCTCTCTCCACCTCCCTCTGCCTGTCTGCCTGCTGGTCCCTATCCTACCTCTCGCCTCCTACCTATGACGGACCCACCAGCTGTGGCTGCACCTCCCTGAGACCTCTGGCTCCGAGAGGTCTCTACTCTATGTGCCGCATAGGGCTGATAATCAGCCCCGGTACCATCAAGAATATCCTGATAGTATCGGGCCTCCGCTCTAGCCTCCATGTAACGCTCTGGAGCCATCATATGTGCTGGGGCTAGTCCCCTGACACCTACTACCAGTGCCCCATTGTGCTGTCTTTGGTGCCATTTGGTGGTGCTGTGGCTATGGTGGTACACACTGCACTGCACAGGGCTATGGCTGTGCGGTGTCTGCCGGTGGTGGTGGTACCTTTACGTGCACGGGGTTGTGGGCAATCTTGCTGCTCACGGTGGTGGTTCTGTGCACTGTACTTGAGCCTAGGCTAGCTGCCTGTAATAAGCGTACTAGCCCCAGAGCCGATCTTGCTCTGCTTGTCTCTGCTTTGCCGCCAAGTCTGGTTTGTGCGCTGTGTCTTATCCTCGCTGCTCTCTGACCAGCCCACCAAACCATATATGCTCCCGTATAACCAACATCATCTACAGTGTCATCTGCTGGCCTCTCAGCAACCCAATCTGGGTCCAAGGGCTGTGGTGCAGGCAGTGGGGCCTCTACATCATCCCTCCGGTACTGAGGGAAGGGAGGTGGCTCGTCCTGTCGCAGCCCCATCTGCCTGCGTACCCTCTCTAGGGGTATCCTCTCATACTCTCCCGGCCTCCGTCCTGCTATCCAGAAAGTGTACTGGATCAAGCGTAAATGTAATCGAGATCCTCTACGCGGGTGATGACCTCTGTAAGGTCTCCATATGATATTTTCATTTGTCAGGACCCTCTAATACATGCCTGTAATAGCGACGTCCCACCTGCAAGCACTTGCTCATGGCTTGCCCACAACCCCAACCACCTCACGAAAGTAGTATCTATATATGACTGTGGCCCAGGCTGTCTTGCTTTGGGGCAGCCCTACTGGTCTAAGGCATATGATGTGCTCATATGCCCAACAATGCAGCAAAAACGTCGGACAAATCCCGAATCGCCTCATCCGGCGATAGCCCCACAACTCTCGATACAACTGTACCAAGTATACTGGTGCCCAAGCATAACAGGTGTGCTCCTCCACCATCTCGTGTAGAACCCCCATCAGCGCCTGTGGAAAGTGGCCTCCCTCTGAGTCCGAGAGGGCAAAGCAGGTGATCCCGATCATCATCAACACGGCAAGCCGTGTCTCATGGCGATGCGCACGGTACATATCCCCATACCCGATGCTCGCGCTGTGATACGTCAATAGCGCGATTGCATCCTGAAAACTCGTAGGATCTTTGTCCATGGCAGTTTCTATGTCCACCTGAAAGACTACCTCTCCCTCAATCGGCAGTCGAAGGATACGATACACATCCTCCAATGTGATAGTCATCTCCCGGTCGGAGATGGAACACATTAGTCGCCGGATCCCATCTCTCGATGAGGGACCATCAAACTATGACCCCTATCGATCGCTCTGTACACTGGACTCCGCCAAATCCCACCTCGCACATGATACCCCGGTGTCTTTGCGGATATGTGTGGCCACATCCGTACTGTACAACAGTGGGGGCATCCTATCCCGCATCGTCACCGTGCGACGTGCCTACAAAACCAACCCAGTATTATCCTACTCTTTATCACAACATCTACTTATACCCTCTATACCCCTTTTTTTTAATCCCCCGACCACAACCTCGACTCCATACCACACGTCTACGCCCATCTATCTTCCCCTAAAAACAATACCACAACACCCCCACCCCAACCAAAACCATACCCAAATCACTACCAAACACTCAAAAACAACAACATAACCTAAACAAACAACCCACACCATACTCAAATACCCTACACCATGCCCAAACCATACCCAAACCACATCCAAAAACTCAAAAACAACAACATAACCTAAACCAACAAAAATAGCTAAAAATCACTAAGGACCGGTGCGGTCACCCATAACGACAGCGGTCCCCTTCCCTCTACCGACGCCCACTGAAATTTTGCGATCGATGCCGATCGCTTAGCGGCCAGACATCGACATCGGTGGTAACTTCCCGGAGCCGAACCCCGCGCGGCCCCCACCTACATTTTTTTCATTTTTTTACCAATTTACCCACCCAAATACCCTAAAAACCTACCCACCCAGCCGCCTTGGCTTATTTCACCTATCTACCCTCTCTCTTTTTTAAATCATTTCCATTTTCTAATTATTTCCTAAAAAATGTACATTCCTACCCAAACCCCAAATATAGCATAATGCAATAAAATACACACAATGAGGGGTTTCGAACCTACTTGTACGACGACACGTCATCGTGGAGGGATGGGTGGTGGTGGTCCAGTTTGGTCCAGCCCCTTCTGCTCCTCTGGTTGTGCCATGGTTCCAAATGTCCTCTTCTCGGGACCTCCACCAATCACTGCTTTGCCTCCTCACTCGGGCCCACTAACAACTAACTCCTCCAAATCAAATAGCGCCACCTCACGGAACTAATGCTCCAATCTTAACTCTCCACGTCAAACAACTCAAATTGATTTCCAAATTGCAAAAGTAACAATGACAGGCCGTAATTTTCTTTTTATAGGATTTTCACCCATAAGCGATATCGGTTTTATTGTGCCCTAAGGAACTAAGGAGACGATGCTCGGTACCATAACCGATATCGGTCATACAGAATCGACATCGGTTTTATTCCAAATTTCCCCCAATTTCTGCCCTTATTTACTATTTGCCCTTTTTCACCCACATCGCCTATATCAACCTTTGCTTTGCGAAACATTCTATCCATTTGGCCCGACCCACGGCCGCATGACCCAACAACTTGGCTCGACCCAAGGCCTCACTCCTAACCATTTGGCCCGACCAAGGTCGCCACCAACCTATTTGGCCCGACCTAAGGCCATGACCTACCCATCCGGCCCGACCAAAGGCGTAACCTACCCAACCGGCCCGACCCAAGGCCGTAACCTACCCATCCTAAGGCGCGACCCAAGGCCTCACCCCAACCATTTGGCCTGACCCACGGCGCAACAAACCTATTTGGCCCGACCCAAGGCCACAACCCAACCATTTGGCCCGACCCAAGGCCGCAACCAAACCATCCAGGCTGACCCAAGGCCTCACCCTAACCATTTGGCCCGACCCAAGGCCGCAACCCAACAACTTGGCCCGACCAAGGCCTCACCCCAACCATTTGGCCCGATCCACGGCCGCAACCCAACAACTTGGCCCGACCCACGGCCCTCACTCATCAATTAGCCCGACCCAGGCCGTACCACTTAACTACTTCGCCCAACATCAACAACATACTCTTTTATCCACCCGGTAGCCTTTTTTCAATCCAAATTACTGTTCTTGTTTTAGCATGATTAAGGTCCTTGACTTGATCTATTGACCAACTTTACCTAAGACCTAGACCGTGACGTTTATCTCAACCAAACCAACCATTTCGTACTGCTTTGAACATGCCTAAACATTCCTGTACCTTACCTATTATATACCCTGGAGCTACTTCCTATGCCTTGGATACCAGGATTATATCACCCTTGTTTGGATAAACTATCGACCTTTGCCTATGCATTGCTGGTTTGCTCGTCAAATCATGTACCCTAGTCGCACTATTGCATTTTAACGTGCGTCTGCTTCCTTGGACCTACCCCACCATCTCACCCTCATCTCAACACCATTTACCCTTTATCAACCCTATCCCTGATTTCACGCTACCTCAATCTGTGATAGATTTGAGGGGGATTACCTATACCCTTAACAGGAGTAACCACTTCTTATTATTGTCCGTGTAGCTTTACAAAACAAACTACATGACAATAAGGGGCTAATGTAGACACCAAATTTGTGTCTTACGACCCCTTGTGACCCGCATCGCATTTCGCAACCTAACCTCACCACCTAAACCTTACACAAATATTTATTAATTACCTTATAATTAATAAATCCACATCACCATACCTGCCACCTCATGTCACCACCTCATCATGACCTAGTCTTAACCCTTAACTAACCTAATTAAGACCTATAACTTGGTCCAATTCCACACCTATGACTAATTACTCCTCATACGCACCTAAAACCAACTTCATAATGACTTGACCAAGCCCGCTACCAATCCCTCGGAAGAAAAGGAGGGAAAGGCGGCTATTTTACCAAAAATAGCCTTTGCTTTGACCCAATCGATACCGATTCTACTCGGCCGCCGTCGCTTCCATAACCATCGGTTCCTGTAAATGACCACTTCGACCAAAAACAAAGGATCAGATTTTCATTTGATCGGGAGAAGGAGAAATCATCGAGAGAATCCAGATTTTGCTAGGCCGAAGTAGAGACAAGTGAAGAAACAAGAAGAGATTGCAGAGAAGGACATCAAGCCCAAGACTGCAATTGAATAACCAGAGCCCAGTAACACTCATCCGAGCATCAGAGGAGGAAACTACATCCAACTTGGGTCCTGTCTTCATCATCACAATCCTGAAACTTGCATCTACATCAGGGGCAAGTAAGTAGTATGTTATATGTTTCTAAGCACCATTTTCTTGAGCCTGTTGATTAATAGTAATCATAAGTTTATTCCTAGATCTACTACCAGCTACAACTGCACTTAACCTTCACCCACACACCGGATATTGCCCAGAAGGCCATTTTACCACACTCTGAGTCTTCCCTATCCTCCCATCATCCCCCTCAGCCATCCACCAATCCTAATAACCCCACAATCACCTTACAACCAACTTCTATCTAGAAGCACTTAGATTGCTGCCCCTACCGGTATCGTTTATCCTCTACCGGCAGCGGTTCTCTAACCGTGGTCGGTTACCTAGTGACCACCGTCGGTCACTGTGACTTATACCCCAAAACCTTTTGCTTGCCTATTTGCCACCTAACAACCCCAAATCCAGCCTGGTTTATCCCTATAACTCAACCTGAACGTATCAACGACCGATGCAAGAACAACAAACAACGTGATGCTTTATTATTGATAGTTTAGTTTCTATTGCTTTGTAACGAGATACCTAAATTGTGATTTTGTAATAGCTTTCTATATTATCATTTGTGTTGAATCATATTAAAAGGGGAATGACCACCTTTGAAAGGAAGTTTTTATACTTCACGGGCCTAAGGAAGATCCCTCATTTGTTGTCTAATTAAAATCTTTTGGTCTTGTATTCTTACTTGCGGGTAGTCCTTCCAAGACAAAAGGAGTTCTTTGCACGATCGATCGATCTTTCTCTACGGTATCGCACACCATCTCAACATTCAACAGGTATTCCTCCTAGCCCTAACCCTTATCTGTTTCTCAAAGGAATGATAGGATAGAAGTAAGTCTATTCTGCAGAGCTGAAACATTCCGCGTGAAACATTTTGGCACGCCCGGTGGGACCCATTTCGGGTTTCTGTTTCTCTTGCTTGCTTTCATTTTAGGAAGCATACTTACTGTTGCTGTTTTTGTTATATTTAGTGAAGAATTTTTCTTGCTTTCCCAGTTTTGCATTAGTGAAAGTCATCTCATTTGCTTGATCGAATATCATTTTCAATTTGGGTTTAAAACACGTGCATTACATTCTTGCTTGTTGTTTTCAATTCTAGTGAACATAGACTAAGTAACAGGTCGTACACGTGGGGGTGATTTCCATGGTATTGACAGGAAATTAATCTTACTTTCACCGCACAACACATCTTGAATCACTTCACAATTAACACAACACTCAAAACATCGCCCCTTTTCCGCGGTATTCCTCCTTGCCCGATTGAGGTAACCTTATAAGCCAAAACAACTTGACATTTCCCCTCAGTCTTTTGTTTAGGATTGACATCATTCCACATCTAAAGGCATAAGCCCACAATAATTAAAATTAACCCTAGGGTTAGTCTCTGGATTTGCGTGTGCATCTTGTTTGTTTTCAGTTATGTTTTCTCTGTTATACACTGTCTTCTGTGATTACCTTAGAACAATTTGATAAATATCTTGAACAATCAAATCAGCAGCTTCTTATATTTTCTTATACCAGTCTTATTACACCGACATCGGTTAACTGACCAACGTCGGCTATAGTATAACCGACATCGGTTACCAGACCGATATCGGTTACTGTCTTTTCCAGTTCCTGACAAACCAACAACCTACCAATTTCACCGATCCGAGTTAGTTTAGTTTCTGCATTCTGCTAGATTGAAACCCTCTTTGTGAACTCCTGTCCATGGTTGTTATCACTCAAAGCAAGCCGCCCATGGTTTCACATGCTTGCTCTGTTTCTTTGCCTGAATCACCCCCTTCACATTCTGTGGGGAATCCTATGGATACCAGCGAGGTTCCTAAAATTCCTGTGGGAGATAAAGAATTTGCCAAATTTCTGGATGCTAATCCTAGCGCTGTACAGTACTATTTGTCTCATGCCCTTGACCGTACACCCGACGGTCAACTCCTTGTTGGCATGCCTATCAGTATAGCTGCTCATTTAGCCCCTTCTCCACCTGATAACTCCGCTTTACCTTCCACATCCTTAGTCCCGTCGTCTACCTCAGCAGCTTCAGGGGTCCATACGGCACAGATTGGCTTTCCTTTGGTTAATCTTGGGCCCAACATGTCATTACCGCCGACTGCTCCTACCTCGTCTCTCTTGTAGACTGTTCCGTTCATGACTTGCTCTCTGCCACCTATCCACATGAGCTTTCCTTACCAAGCTCTGCTCACCTTTTCATTTCCACACACATATCCGGTAACCTCAACAACTTATATAGGACATCCCTATTCGGTTGCCTCAACACAGTCATCCTCCATACCTTATCAACATTTAACCCCACCATTGTCTAGCGGTGGCCCTTGGCCCAATTTGCCTCCGTTTACCACAACCACACCATCATCTCATCCAACTACTGATTTAATTAAACAAATGATGGAAAAATGCATAATCCGGAGGCTTCTGCTTCCCGAGAAGTCGCGCGCGCCTTGACATACGAGCAAGTTTGTCGGGAGCCTATACACCCTTCAGTCCCACTTCATTCATATCCTCCTCAATGGGAATTACCAAAATTTACCCGTTTTAACAGTAAGGAGGACCCTCAACAACACTTGTGATTCTACTCGCGCCATACCTTCTTGGTACAAAGAAAATGACTTATGTAACTTCCACCGCGTGAAGGGACAAAGTCATGAGAACTACAAGATGTTGAAAAACATAGTGCAGGAAATGGTTGATGTAGGGGATATAGCCCTTGATAATCCTAACGCCCCTGCTAACCGAAATTTGAAAATATTCAACAAACCATTCCCGAATCATTCTTCTAACAGTAATCTAAACCAAGATATCTTAGCCGAGGAGAGTGTTCATGAGATCCATGCAGTCTTCGATTCCCAGCCAAAGACCTCTATCGAACAAATTCTGAATCAAGCCTCTTCACTAACACAGGAAACCAAACCCCCTTCCTCGTCATCAAGACAAACTGAAATCCTTGCCGTTCCTTTACCCATCAAGGAATTAGCTGCCCAGAGTTCCCTTCTCACAAATGAGCCTTCTTACACCACATCCTTGCAAGACTGTGAGCGGATGTTATCTAATTTATCTATTTCCCAAACGTCTCCTTCTACCATTCTTGCTGTACAAGAGGAAGGCTCGCCACTTCTTTTCTCATCCTTAGATGAGCAACCTCTTGAACCGACATCACCACATTCTTTAAACATGACAGATCCTCTCAAACACACTCTCCTACCTATTAGTCCTTCATCACCTAAATCTTTTCAGCAACCGGTTGATCTCTTAACGCCCATTGATACAGTGCCTCATATACCTCTTGTATCACACCCACAGTGGACCGGAATCACAACCCACCTTTCTTCCATACAAAAGTTCCTATTCACACGTGAGGACTGTCATTCCACAGAAGATAGACAGGTCCTATGGGAACGTTTGAGTACGCCATATTCTACTCAAATGCAAATGACCGATCCTGATGCCTCCACCATATACCCGAAGTGTTTACAGAAGCTTAAAATGCCCATGTCCTCATCTTCACCCCCCTCATCTCTACCAAATACCTTGTCCACTTCTATTAACTTAGCCAAATCTTCCCCTACGCTTGGGACCTCACCCATACCTAGTCTAACACACCCACCTAAGCGGCTTGATTTATCTAAAAATAAAGCCGTCCATCCCATTAGGAGATAGACTCAATCTCCTCAATCTATGTCGTTAACACAACTAAAACCCTCGTCGTCACACCTACCTTCCATATTGGGACCCCATCCCTCTACCTTACATCAATATATCATACCTCCTGCGTTTTCTTTAAAGCGACCTACGCCTTCTGCACCCATACAGAAATCCAAGGGTATAGCAACACCGTCACCCCGCGTATCCTGTCCACCTATCAACCCTAAACAAATTCCATCATCAAAAGATTTGTTTTCGGTCACTCCTATTTCTCCGTGGTTGTTTTCTGATACCACATCATCTGTGGCCTCATCATCCAACCAGCTAAACATAGCCTCTACGTCAAAGAAACCACGGTTAGTTAAAACCCATTACCAAAACTCCTTGGCTAAACCACCCCCCATACAAACCAACCACACCACGTCATCACCAGAATCAACCCAGTCAATAGCCTCATTTTCCTCTGACTTTGACCCACTCAAAGGGTCTTACGCCAAAATCCTTGCTATGTTGGTGGAGAATGCGACCATTTCCCTACCCCCACTTAGACCTTATGATCCATCTAAACCTCGACCTATAGGTTACGATGAGTCTAAAATCTGCACTTACCACCGCACACCAGGACATGACGTAGAGGGATGCAAAGTGTTAAAAACCATACTTCGTCCGTCACCTCTCTTAGATAGAAAAGTTAAGAAAGACAACTTACGAAGAGAGAGACCTTTAGCTTCAATTCCCTCTCCTATACCACCTGTCCCCGCCTCACCAAGATCTATCATTATTACAGCCCCACCTCTCGAAAACCATGACCTATCCCTACCATCTTCCTCCTCTCGTATTCACGAGATCAATATGATTAGTGTTGCTACTCGAGGGTAGAAAAACAATGGGAAAGTGAAAGAAAACACACCTGCGGCATCTCTTTCTCCATCCACCATCCCGATTGCACCACCACCTAAAGTGGTTATTCGTGGACCCGCCTATCCCGTCTCTAATGGCATTGCCCATCGAACTATGATCAAACAACTTCACCAATCGCCTGTAAAAATGACATTGTATGATCTCATTCAGACTTCTGAATCTCATCGACAAGCTCTCGTTGAGATCCTTCAAGGGATAGAGGTTTTACCTAATGAAACCTTGCCTGTTACCTCTATTCTAACACCCAATCATGTTGCTTCGCTCACCAAACAATCTATCTCCCCAACCACTTCTGTCTCTGTACAGCAAGCCGCTATCAATTTCTCCGAAGATGAAATTATCGACTTTGGTGCCGAAGATCCTGACCCTGCTCTTTTCATCTCAGCGTACGTTCGGGATATTCGGGTACATCATGTTATGATTGACGGGGGCACTAGCCTAAACATCATCTCTTCAAAAGCCTTCCAACAAATGAATATCCCTTCTAGTTGCATGTGTGCCAACCCCATCATGTTGTGATCATTCAATGATGCTATTACTTCTACTTTAGGCACCATGATCCTTAACATTCGTGTAGGACCACGTACTTTACCCGAACTCTTCTATGTCCTTGAGGGAGAGTTCCAATACAACATGTTGTTAGGCCGCCCTTGGATCCGGGCTATGGGATGCGTTCCCTCCACCTTACATAGATGCATAAAATTTGAGTACGAGGGGAAGTCCTACACCGTAAAAGCTGATCCTCCCCCCTTCAAAACTTGCAATATGTTATATCGCCCTAATGATGTGCTTGTACCAGTCAAGACACCCATTCATCCAACCCACCCATCCACTTCCGATGCACCTACACCTTCAACTAATGAAACCATCGTTACAAATATTACTTCCTTTCCTGCAAATAACATCCCAACCTCCGACCCCTTAGTAGATGTTTTTCAACGCCTTACACTGGGGGAGTACCACCTATATAACATTAGTTCTTTCCATACCCCACAGGAGTATGGACAGTTACATGCACATCCCACCTACGACCGTCGTGTGGGGGAGGTAATCTCTTACGGACCACCCCATTGCCGCACCAAACTAACGTATGGGGTGTTGAGGCATCCTCCATTACCCCCGAACCTCCTCTTGGTGTGGTTCCTTTCCAATCTGATTTTCAATACTTGAAAAATCGTCGTTTTTCGCCCTCACCTTCTTGACTCATTTGTGCTTGGAAAGGCTTTGGTTTTGGTCTTTACGAACAAGGCCGACATACACTCATTCTCGTGATTACACGCAAACACAATGATCACGGTGGTCTCGGTTTTCTGAAACACCTACACACGGGAGACACCTCGTGTCACCGTATCTGGAAGAAGACGCGTCACCCCTACCAAACCATCATCACCCACAGTCGATAGACCACTGAATCTATCCCTCCTAACTTTTTTTTTCATAAATACTATCTTCATAGGTCCTCTCACTTATCAACCGATAATGAGGATCCATCTTCTCTTCCCCTTCGTTTCCAAACATGATCGAAGAGGATTCACCTTCGATTAATGTTTTTGAGTGCGAGATGACGACTCCATCCTCACTTACCTTGGGGTGGATGACTCTTATATTCAACGTGCCTTACCGTCTGAAACTCAAACCATGTTGAATGAGTCGACTATAGAAATCAACATCCACACAACGGAGGATCCTCACATTGTGAAGATCGGTTTATCCCTTAACACATCGAGAACAAGCCACCTTTACTACCTTTCTTCGTACACTGTAACCAAGCTTTCGCTTGGTCCTACGCTGACATGCCAGGAATTGATCCTACCATTGCCATCCATAACATCACCCTAAACCCCGATTCCAAACCAGTCAAACAAAAACTAAGAAAGATGCATCCACGCATCGCCCTCTTGGTCAAAGAAGAGCTTCAACGACTTCTTTTTGTTTCCTTCATCTTGCCTATTGACTATCCTCAATGGATTTATAACATCGTACCTGTCACTAAAGTGATGGGGACTTCGGATATATGCATTTCCGAGACCTTAACCTCGCTTGCCCCAAGGATGACTTCCCCCTCCCAAGTATTGATCAACTTGTTGATCTCACTGCGGGCCATGAAATGCTTTCTCTCATGGATGGCTTTTCGGGATACAATCAAATTTTGGTAGCCCCGGCCGATCAACATAAAACTGCTTTCATAACTCCTTGGGGAACCTTCTGTTATCATGTCATGCCATTTGGCCTTAAGAATGCTGGTGCTACCTATCAGCGGGCTATGACTTACATTTTTCATGACATTATGCACACTATCCTTGAGGATTATGTCGATGATCTTCTTGGCAAATCTAAACATCGCAGTGAACATCTCGATGTTTTAACCATTATTTTCGATCACCTGTTGCAATATTCAGTCCGGCTTCAACCAAAGAAATGTGTCTTTGGTGTTCTTTTGGGAAAAATTCTTGGCTTTATCGTCTCTTTGCGTGGCATTGAGGTCGATCCATCTAAAGTCAAAGCTATCCTAGAAATGCCCCCACCCAAAAACCTCAAACAATTACGTAGTTTGCAGGGTAAACTTCAATCCATCCGGCGTTTCATCTCCCAACTCTCGGATCGATGTCACCCTTTTCATCACCTTCTTAAAAAGGACATTGCCTTTCAATGGAGTGAAGAGTGTCACCAAGCCTTTGAAGCTCTTAAATCCTATCTCTTGCAACCACCCGTGCTTATTCCACCTCAGGATGATTGTCCTTTCTACCTTTACCTTTCTGCCACTGACCATGCTATAGGAGCTATGCTCACACATCGGGACTCGGCACGTCGAGAACAAGCCGTTTATTATATAAGTTGTACTCTCGTGGATTACGAGACTAGGTATACACATGTAGAAAAATTGTGCCTAGCCCTATCATTCGTAGCCACCAAACTCCGACATTACCTCCTAAATCACAAAACCTTTTTCATCACCAACACGGACCCCATTCAAAAGATATGTATGCCAAACCACATCTAAACCAATGCATCGCCCGATGGCTTATGCTCCTCGCCGACCTTGACCTTGAGTTTGTACAACGAAGTCAATCAAAGGACAAACTATTGCACCAACTTGCGGAGGCCCCTTTACCTGGGGAACAATTCACCAATTTTAATTTCCCTGATGAACTCATCGCCACTCTTTCACTCAGGGAAGAGTCGTATCAAATGACCCTCTTCTTCGATGGATCTAAATTCCAGCGTGGCGGAGGAGCCGGCGTTGTTCTCATCCCTCTTGATGCTGAACCTATGCCTCTTTCATTCCAGCTTGATTTCCCTGCACTAATAATACAGTGGAATACGAGGCCCTTGTTTTGGGTCTCCAGGTTGTGTTACACTTAGGTGTCAAATCTATTAATATTTTTGGTGACTCTCAATTGGTAGTCAATCAAGTTATGGGCATCTACCAATGTAAGAATGAGGAACTTCAAAAGTACAAACATTACGTGGATTCACTTTTGACCTCATTTACTCGTTATTCTATCCAGACCATTCCCCGCTCCACTAACAAATTTGCGGATACTATGGCTTGCTTAGCCTCGCAAATTCCTGCCTCACCAACTGACTCTGACATATTCGTCTTGGTCCAACAACTTTTTGCCCCATCCTACTCAGCCCCGGTAGTTTGTATGATAAATACTGTGTCTACTAATTCGCAGGATACCTGGTACCACCAATTTCACGACTACCTCACAACCTCTGTTCTCCCACTTGACCTTACTAGTAACGGAAAACGTGCTTTTCTTAAAGGTGTTTCTCGTTATGTTGTCATGGGGGGACTCCTCTATAAACGTGGCTTTGATGGCATCCTCCTTCGCTATCTAACCGGCGCGGAGGTCACCTATACCATCCAACAAGTCCATGATGGGATTTGTGGTGGACATTTTAGTGGCCTTGCCGTGGCTAAACGAATCCTTCACCTAGGTTATTATTGGCCTACTCTTAACAACGACTGCTACGAATATGTTAAGCGTTGTGTTATGTGTCAACAACATGCCAACCTTCAACATACTCCTAGCCATCCGCTACAGGTGCGAGATCTTTGGCCTTTCTCACAATGGGGTTTAGACCTTATTGGTGAGATTCACCCGACCTCTTCACAACGTCACCGTTGGATAATCACAGCAACCGAATATTACACAAAATGGGTGGAGGCCATTCCACTCATTTCAATCAAAAAAGAAAAAATTGTCGAATTCGTTAACCATCACATTATCTGTCGTTTTGGTATTCCTCATCGCCTAATAACAGATAATGGTAAATATTTTAAAAATAAGTTGTTACAAGACATTTGTGACAACTTTGGTATCAAAATTAGTTTCTCATCGCCTTACTATCCATGAGGCCAATGGTTAGGTGAATCTTCTAATAAAACCCTAACCAAAATCCTCATGAAAGTTGTCAATGAGTCCGGAAGAAACTGGCATGATCACATTCCCTTTGCCCTTTGGGCTTATCGTACTAGCATTCGTACCTCCACTAATGCCACACCATTTTCTTTGGTATATGGTACCGAGGCTATCTTGCCTCTCGAAATACAAATACCCTCCCTCAGAATATCTCTTCAGGATATTCTCACCAACGATGATTTCCGCCAAGAGCGGTTAGCCCAATTAGAGCTTCTTGACGAGTGTCGTCTTACGGCTCTTGATCACCTTCAAATCTACCAAAAACGCATCAAGCGTGCTTATGATAAACGGCTTCATGAGCATACTTTTAAGGTTGGTGATCTTGTCCTCAAAGAGAATCAACATGTAACCAAACTAGAAAAGAGTAAACGTGGAAAATTTGCTCCTAATTGGATTGGGCCTTACATTATCACTCACACTTACGGATCAGGCACTTATCGTTTAGCTTCCCTTAATGGTAAACCCGAGCTGAGAGCCTCTTAATGCCTTGCATCTTCGACCATTCTACTATTGAAATTAGTGTTATATCACTGCTTATCTACCTTACGCTCGTCCATTGAGCTCATTTACCACCGCATACACTTTGTTTCTTACATCTCAAAATCCAATCAAGCTCACATGGTTTGATTATCACCTCCCCTTAAAGATGCCTTCCCCTTTTTAGTCTAGTCCATGACTTCAAAGTATCAAAATGACACATTCTTAATTACACACTTATGGGATTTTCTTGAGTCAAACTTCTTACAAAAACTAGATGCTTCATGCCCAATGGACATCTAGACCTCTAACTTATAAAATAGACTTGCTCCTTGAAGGACAACTATATTCCAAACTATTGCTCTTATTATAAATAGTTGCTCCCCAGAAGGACAGGCTATACATAAACACTTTGCATCTGCTACTATAAAATAGATCGCTCCTTGAAGGACAGCTATACACAGTCAGCCTTATCAGAAGCTTCTCGCATTGATCAGCTTCGTGAAGACCTCAAGAACAACAAAATACATATCCCATGTAGACTTCCCGCATCGATCAGTCTATATCCAGAAAAATAAAAATACAAGCAATACTTCAAAGCACTTTTGAGTCATGGACTTGTCTATTTAGATTTGGTTTTCTTTTGTCAGAATTGTCATCTTATAATAAGTTCTCTGCACCCTCGCCCACATCAACCACCTCACCCCACCATTTGTCAAAGCACCAAAACTCAAGGGACGTGACGTATATCCGATATATTGTGATTATACCACTCTTTTCACCTGTCGACTTCTCGCCTATGCAAGGTACCTAGGGATTCAAGCTCATCCTACATTAATATGTGGTTTGTTTAGCTCTTCTCAATTATGGGACACTCTTGCCTCTTTTGGTCGGCTCTAGGATTGTGTGTTTCCCTTAATCCAGACACGATTCCCTACCACTTGGGTATGCTAACTTTCGCTTCACCCATACCTACACCAACAACATTACCCTACCTACACCAACAACATTACCCTACCAACATCAAATTTTTACTAACCAACAAAATTGCCTAACCACAACCAAATTGCCTGAATTCACCTCTCCCTGCTCCTAAGGGAGAACTACATCGGTCTGAGGCCCTTCCTTGCTTTGTGTAATGGGCTATGTAGGCAGCACTTAGGAGACATGGGGTCTCCCAAGGATAGCTCGACCATCCCCTACCATACCCTATCATGTATTGTAAATATAAATATTTTTTTGTGTATTTCTATTTTCCAACGTTCCTCTTTATCTTTTAAAAAAAAGAAAAAAGAAAAAAACAAACAAAAACAACATCCAAAACACAACCATTCTTATTATTATCATCACTCAAAAGAACATACATCTTTAGTTTTATTTTAGATGTTAACCAAATACATCTTCTCTATCATCGACTCGCAGGTCGGCATCCTTATTTATTCTAATATTCCTATAAAATCCACTTAGACTCTTGCACCTCCTCCCGAATCAGGTGGTGATCGTGATCATCGATGCCTCTCAGCTGGCCTCTCCATCCTCAAAGGTGCCACTGCCATTGGTTCCTCCCATTGATCTGCCAACATCTCCTGTAACATATGAATACGTCCTCTCGCGTGGAGGAATCTTGCCTCCAGTCTCTCCACTCGTAGCTGTGAAGCCTCTAACATTCCCATTGTCTCATTCACCTGTGTTTGAAGCTGGCGAGCCAAATCCTGCAGACGATCTCTCTCCGCTGTAATCACAGCTATGTCAGGGCACTCACGTGCACCTCGCAGCTCTGCTACCCACCATACTCTATAGGCCTCCGTCGTTCCCGCATCCATAACCCTACGATCGGCTGCTATCTCTTCTGGCCCTTCTGGAGGTGTCGGCCGGGAGGTGAGAATGTTGCCTCGGCGTCGATCCTCATGTATGGTCTATATGTCATAGGAATATCCTGAATGAACCCAAATTGTCGCCACACGCGATCTAGAGGAATCCTCTCGTACTCACCCGGCCTATGCCCTGCGATCCACCTCAATCGCTCTACACCCCTCAACTCCTCAGCTATGTGCTCTGTCACCATATAGTTCCCGTACGGCCTCCAACAAATATCCGCAACTGTCACCATCTCCCATACCTGTCTATAATACTCGATGTCATCTATCACGGCCTGGGATCTCGCTTCTTGTTCTGTCTGGACCCATCGTCTGAATCCCAACCTTTGCACTCCTGTCTCTCCCGACTCAATGGGTCGGCCTATTGATGCACACAACCAATATATGCTCATAGGCCCAACAATGTAATAAGTACGAACAATCCAGTGTCGTCCTGTGTTTTCACTTGCATGCCCATAAACCCCTATATAACTCTGCCAGATATGCGGGTGCCCATGCGAATGTCACGCTCATTTCTATCATTTCCCAAATAACACTCATCAATGCTTTAGGAAATCTTCCACCTTCCGCCCTCGGCAATGCATAATACCCCACCGCTATCATTAATAGCACGGCCAACCTTGTTTCCTCAGGATGTGTTGCATACATTGTACCATACATAAATGATAAACCTCGCTGTGTCAAATCTCATGCAGCTGACCCAAATACTGCTGTTATCGCTGCCCACCCCACGCTGGGCAACGCCTGATACACTGTTTTTCCTATCATTGGGAGTCTCAAAATATGGAACACATCTTCCAAAGTCACTGTCATCTCCCCTGTTGGTAGATAGAAGGTATTCTTTTCTGGATTCCATCTCTCAATCAACGCCTGCAACATAGCATGGTTACACGCGATTCTTGAATAATAGCGGATTCCACTTAACCCCAACCGATTTATCAAAGCCCATTCAGCTGGTGTTACATCCGCTCGGATTCGTGACAACAACGCTGGCACAGTATCATTCATCCTTAACCTTGCTTCTGCCTGCATACATCAAAACGACACATAATTACTCAAAAGAACAAATCTCTATGGGTTTTTTCTCAAAATCTGGAAACCCTTACAGTAACCGATAGCGGTTATGCATAACCGATACCGGTTGGCTAACCGATACCGGTTACTTATAAACGATACCGGTCACTGTCAAAATATACCTACCCCCTTGCTTCAACCATACACCTTCGATATTTATGAAGCCCGTTTACTCCTATTTCTACCTAAAAACATACAGGCCCACCCTGTTTACCTACCCCGTAGCACTCATACCATCCCCAACCCTTGCTATCACGTTTTCTTTCTCATATCTAACCACTTACACTTCTCTCATCCTATTCAGAAAACATGCAAAAATCAAATTACAACCAAACCGTTTACCTCTTGGGTTGCAGCAGCTTGAGGTGGCACTCGTCTTCCCTCTCGTCCCTACTGTTGTATGCTTCTCCTTGTTACGCCATGATCACCGCCCTTTTCAAATTTGCCTTTACGCATCGAATCTCGGATCACATTCACTTTCCTGTCTCTTTTCTCCTTCTCACTCAAATCTCTCATGCAATTCCCTATCTCAGTCGTCAAAAATCTTCACGTTCGCGTATTTAACTTCTTGCATGGCTCTAAAAATAAGAACTTAAGTTGCTAACCCAGTAGTTCTATTTTTAGGAAAACAATTCTTGCATAACCGATATCGGTTACATAACCGATACCGGTCATATATCTACCGACATCGGTTACATAACCGATATCGGTCAAGTTACCCCTTGTTGCTTAAACCTAAGTCGTCTCTTCATTTTTGGAAATTTTTGTGGCGCCCGTCCCTTTTTCCTGCATGAACAACACCATTATCCATATTTTTCATTAAATCCACATCTCATTACAATTTCATTAACATCATTTCTCTATATTACAAAACAAACAAGCCATCAATAACCAATATCAAAAACCATTACTCTATACACCATTTGGATCCAAATCAACAGACTCTGAACATTTAATATTCACACACAAATGACCAAACATACAACATTTCATAATATAACATGTCAATTAAACTCATCATTTATATCTATATATACATCCCATCAACAAAAGACATCAACATCATTCATATATAGATCCATGTCAATCAAACTCATCATATATCACATATCACAAACCATCGACAAAACATTTAACACTTTTTTACGCACAAAGATATGGGTCAAAACATCATATCTATATATATACAAAGTTTCAAAAATACAATGTGCCCTGCATCGGGGCCTCCGTAATCTCATAATATAACAAAGCCGGCACGCAGGCCGCAATAACCGTCAATAAACTCAACTCGGCTCGCAGGCCGGTCTCTCATATCAAAAACATACTCGGCTCGCAGGCCGGTATCAACTGTACAACCCGTACTCGGCTCGCAGGCCGGTATAATAAATAAATGAATGAATAAATGAATAAATAGGCACGCAGGCCTCTATCAACACAACCGGTTCGTAGACCGGTGCCCATGTCCAATATACAAAATGTGCAGGGACCCCTCAGCTCTCTCCACCTCCCTCTGCCTGTCTGCCTGCTGGTCCCTGTCCTACCTCTCGCCTCCTGCCTGTGACGGACCCACCAGCTATGGCTGCACCTCCCTGAGACCTCTGGCTCCGAGAGGTCTCTGCTCTATGTGCCACATAGGGCTGATAATCAGCCCCGGTACCATCAAGAATATCCTGATAGTATCGGGCCTCCGCTCTCACCTCCATGTAACGCTCTCGAGCCACCGTAGGTGCTGGGGCTGGTCCCCTGACACCTACTACCAAAGGTGCCCCATTACGTGTTGGTGCCGGCTTTGGTGGTACTGTGGGTGTGTGGTGGTACTGTACACAATACTGGGCCGGCTATGGCATGCATTGCGATGGTGGTACTGTGCCTATGCTGGGGCCGTGTGTTGTGTGCGCTTGGTGGTGGTGCACGTACTATACTCGAGCTTGGGCTAGCTGCCCCTGTAAAACACCTATCTGTGCCTGTGCAGCAGCAAGCTGCCCCTGTAATAACCGTACACATTTTGAGAGCTGATCTTGCTCTGTTGTCACATTTTGCCCGCCATTTCCGTGTGCGGTGTCTTATCCTCCGCTTGCTCTCGACCAGCCCACCAAACCATATATGCTCCCGTATAACCAAAGATCATCTACGGTGTCATCTCCCATCCTCTCTCAAAGAACCCAATCTGGGTCCAAGGGCTATGGTGCAGGCAGTGGGGCCTCTACATCATCCCTCCGGTACTGAGGGAAGGGAGGTGGCTCATCCTATCGCAGCCCCATCTGCCTGCGTACCCTCTCTAGGGGTATCCTCTCATACTCTCCCGGCCTCCATCCTACTATCTAGAAAGTGTACTGGATCAAGTGCAACTGTAATCGGGCTCCTCTGCACGGGTGATGACCTCTGTAAGGTCTCCATATGATATCTCCGCTGTCAGACCCTCTAATACATTCCTGTAATAAGCGACGTCCCGCCCTGCAAGCACTGCTCGTGGCTGGCCCACAACCCCCAACCACCTCTGAAAGCCGTATCTATATATGACCTGTGGCCCTAGCTGCTGGGGCAGCCCTACTGGTCTAAGGCATATGATGTGCTCATATGCCCAACAATGCAGCAAAAACGTCAAACAAATCCCGAATCGCCTCATCCGGCGATAGCCCCACAGCTCTCGATACAACTGTACCAGGTATACTGGTGCCCAAGCATAACAGGTGTGCTCCTCCACCATCTCGTGTAGAACCCCCATCAGCGCCCGTGGAAAGCGGCCTCCCTCTGAGTCCGGGAGGGCAAAGCAGGTGATCCCGATCATCATCAACACGGCAAGCCGTGTCTCATGGCGATGCGCACGGTACATATCCCCATACCCGATGCTCGCGCTGTGATACGTCAATAGCGCGGCTGCATCCCCGAAAACCTGTAGGATGCTATCCATGGCAGTCTCTGCGTCCACCTGAAAGACTGCCTCTCCCTCAATCGGCAGTCGAAGGATACGATACACATCCTCCAATGTGATAGTCATCTCCCCAGTCGGGAGATGGAACACATTGGTCACCGGATCCCATCTCTCGATGAGGGCGACCATCAAACTATGATCCCTATCGATCGCTCTGTACCGCTGGACTCCGCCGAGTCCCACCTCGCGCATGATACCCCAGTGTGTTGCGGATACATGTGGCCGCATCCGTACCAACAGCGGGGGCATCCTATCCCGCATCGTCAGCTGCTGACGTGCCTACAAAACCAACCCACAGTATTAGCCCTACTCTTTATCACAACATCTACTTATACCCTCTATACCCCTTTTTTTTTTATCCCCCGACCACAACCCGACTCCATACCACACGTCTACGCCCATCTATCTTCCCCTAAAAACAATACCACAACACCCCCACCCCAACCAAAACCATACCCAAATCACTACCAAACACTCAAAAACAACAACATAACCTAAACAAACAACCCACACCATACTCAAATACCCTACACCATGCCCAAACCATACCCAAACCACATCCAAAAACTCAAAAACAACAACATAACCTAAACCAACAAAAATAGCTAAAAATCACTAAGGACCGGTAGCGGTCACCCATAACCGACCGCGGTCCCCTTCCCACCGATGCCGGTCCAGACCGACCGATGCCGGTCCAACACAAAACACCCTGCCCCTGAAATTTTGCGACCGATGCCGGTCACTTAGCGACCGACATCGGTCGCTGAAACTTCCCGGAGCCGAACCCCGCGTGGCCCCCCCCACCTACATTTTTTCATTTTTTTACCAATTTACCCACCCAAATACCCTAAAAACCTACCCACCCAGCCGCCTTGGCTTATTTCACCTATCTACCCTCTCTCTTTTTCAAATCATTTCCATTTTCTAATTATTTCCTAAAAAATGTACATTCCTACCCAAACCCCAAATATAGCATAATGCAATAAAATACACACAATGAGGGGTTTCGAACCTACCCGTACGACGACACGTCGTCGTGGAGGGATGGGTGGTGGCGGTCCACTGGTCCAGCCCCTCCTGTTCCTCTGGTTGTACCATGGCTAAATCGAAAATGATATTCGATGAAGCAAAAGAGATGACTTTCACTAATGCAAGATGCAAAAAACAAAGCAAGTTCTTTTACCAAAATAATAAAATACCTTGTGAATATCTTTAGAAGAAGAAAACAGCAAGTATGCTCCCTATATGAAAGCAAGCAAGAAATAAAGAAACCCAAAATGGGTCCCACCGGGCGTGCCAAAATGTTTCGCTCGGAATGTTTCGACTTCTGGGAATAGAGTTGCTTCTATCCTTTCATTCCTTTTAGAAACAGATAAGGGTTAGGGCTAGGAGGAATACCTGTGGAATGTCGAGATGGTGTGCGCGTACCGTAGAGGAAGATCAGGCTGACTGCGAAGAACTCCTTTTTGTCTTGGAAGGACTACCTGCAAATAAGAACACAAGACCACAAGATTTTGATTAGACAATAAATGAGGAAACTGCCTTGGGCCCAGGAAATATAAAACTTCCTTTCAAAGGTGGTCAGTTTCCCTGCTAATATGAATTAACACAAAAGACTGTAAAATATCAATCAAATTACTTCATTTGGAACAGATAGGGGAAAGGCTGATTTCTGGTTTGTAGTCTGGGTAACCGATACCGGTTACTGGTAACCGATGTCGGTAGGGTTTAGGATCTGTAGGTTGGTTGTTTTTGTGGGGTGTTTGTGTTGTTTGGTAGCTGTGTTATTTGTAAGGCTGTATATGGGTGATATTACGTAATAAGGTGATGAGAGGTAGATGAATGATAGTTAGATGTAATATATTGCTGGGTAGTGGGTCCAGAAATGGATTTATGAGGACTGTGATTCAAGAAGCATAAGAAATGTTATAACAGAGGACATGCAAGATGTGACTTACTAGTTTTGACGAAGATGCAAGCTGATCTCCTTTGCTGTAAACACTTCTGGTATCTCCACTCGTCTCTGCTCGGTCAAGTGAAGATCTGGACTCTGTTTCTCGCTCCCAATGATCTCCGTTGATTCAAAAATCCTTCCACCTTTGATCCAAAATGAAATTTCGATCCCTTGTTTTTGGTTTGGGGAGGCCATTTACAGGGAACCGATGGCGGTTACGTAACCGACGGTGGTCGAGTAGGAACCGGCATCGGTAAGGAAAAAGTAGGCTATTTTTAGTAAAATAGCCCACCTTCCTAACGCTTTCTCCCGAGAGATCAGTTGCGGGCTTGGTCAAATGACTAGAAGGTCGGTTTTGGGTGCGAGAAAGGGGTCATTAGTTATGGGTGTAGGTGTGGACCAAGTTATGGGTCTTAATTAGGTTAGTTTAGGGTTAGGGCTAGGTCATGATGAGGTGGCAAAATGAGGTGGTAGGTGAGGTGATGGGGATTTATCAATTACAAGGTAATTAATAAATAATTGTGTAAGGTTTAGGTAATGAGGTTAGGTTGCAAAATGGGATGCGGGTCACAAGGGGTCGTAAGACACGAATTTGGTGTCTACAGAAAGATAAGAAGGAGACGCACAATGTTACGGTTTACATAATTTTAAGATTCGGATTCTAAATATGATGAAAAGTTCAGATAAGTCGATCATTTTTTTCTGGAAAAAATCGATCTAGCTGTAATTTGGTAAGATCTCAAAAAATAAGATTCTAATTATTCTAAAATTTTGTGGGTTTCAAGAAAAATATTGTATCATGCTGTTGTCAAAATTTTAGAAAAACCTAGATCACGGTTTGTGAGAAAAGGTGAAAACAATATTCGATTGTTTTTTTGGATCTTGGGAACAACCAGTGTCGGCGGTTCAATTCCCACTCTCTCCATATTTTTATTAAATTATTATTTTTATAGAAAATTTGGAGAAATTACTAAATTTTGGGAGATTTCCAAATTTAGAAGCTCACCAAACACATTTAGAGCCACTGCTAAATTTAGCAAAAAAACACCTATTGGAGGGTAAAAAAATATTTTTGGCCTAAATTGTGTATTTTGTGATTCTAGACCATTTTTTGTAAAGAGGGGGACATAAAAACTTCATTTTGATGTACTTTGAGAGGATGTTGTACTAATCTTGGTGCATAAAGTGAAAAAAAAAAGAAAAAAATAGTGTACCATTTTTATTTTATGTTTGGTTCTTTCACACGAGATCTTTGATCTCATAGCAGCGTTCGGTATATACGGTGCCTCTGGGAAGCGCTTACGAGTGATGCCATCGTGACTACTACTGCACTTAACGCCTAACACAGCTACCTAAATGTCGTCTGGGCATCGACCCTATAAAATCGACGGGGAGTAATAAGGACACAATACACACACATTTGAGCCCTCCCATCTATTTGTGCTTGCAAAAACCCCTCTTCGTACTGTCTAAGTACCACATACTAAATTCTTTCATGTGCGTTAACACCTCTTTCCGTCTTGTGGTATATTGAAAGGGTGATCTTCTTCCACGTACCGATGGGTATATCAGAAGGGAGTGTATATAGAAAGGTTTGGTATATCGGCCTGACGGTATATTGAGAGGGAGACCATAAAATTGGAGTGATAAGAGCCTTACCCTTTGTCAAAAATTTAGAGTTTCAGAAATTCAAATTACAGAAATGGGTGCACAAGCACCAAAGTTCTTCTTTCCAAATTCACAACTACTTAGAGGAGACAACTATGCTGCATGGAAACCAAAGATCAAGGTGTTACTTGAGTTTGAAGACCTATGGACAGTTGCAGATGGACAAACAACAAGATCACTTGATGATGGAAGACAACAAGTTCAATTTGACAGGGTTAATCAAAAGGCCAGGTTGATCATCTTGTTTAGCATAACAGACGATGTGCGCAACCCCACATTAAAGATGCCACATCGGCAAAGGATGCAAGGGATAAGTTGAGCACGGATATGAGGTGAAGAACAAGAATGCCATCCTCAACCTACTATCACAACCGCATACTCTCAAGTTCAAGCATAATGAGAAGGTTGAAGTTTTTTTGAGATGAGTTGCTATTTTGAGGGCATCTCTATTGGCATTGGGAAAAGAGATAAGTGATGAAAACCTCGTACTAATTATGTTGCGAGCACTTCCTCCTTCCTATAGAATCTTTGTGACAACTATCAATATGAGTGAACACATAGTCACCTTTGAGAAGTTGGTCAATCTACTCCAACAAGAAGAGGCAATGAACAACAAAGATCATGAAGATGAGCAAGCACTATCTTCCAATCATAAAGGAAAGGGGAAATTTCAGTCCAATCACAAGAAGTCCCAACAAAACCAAAGTCAACGAGACAACACCAAGAAGTGTCCCATTTATAATAGAGGGGGACATGACATCAAAGATTGTTGGTACAATTCCTACAAAAAGGGTTCATCAAGCAATTCAAAACCCAACAACCAACAGGGTAACAACAATTCAAATAAAGGGAAGTCTAACAACAACAACAATCAAGGGTAGAAAAATGGTAATTGGCAAAGAAAACCCAAACAACAAGGGTACATTGCCAAACATGAGGATGATTCAGATGAAGGACACCACATGTATTCTGCTCAATTTGATGAAGAAACCAAGTCCACACAAGATATCTGGTATGTTGACTCGGGTGCAACTTGACACATGACTGGATGCAAGGATTAGTTCTACAAACTACGTGATTCACCTAACAAGAACCATGTGTCATTAGGTGACGACTCATCATACAAAGGTCAAGGGGATTGGCAACATTTCACTACCTCTTGGAAAGCATGATCGCAAAATCACAAATGTATTGTATGTACCTGGGTTTACCAAGAATTTGCTATCAGTTAGTCAACTCCTTGATCACAACTTGAAGTTGGATTTTGATAGTAATAATGGAGAAAAAGTGTGCTTGATAAGAGATAATTCAAGAGGTTCCAATATTGTAGCAAGAGCCTTCAATGTGGGACGCATGTTCCAACTTGATTTTTTCCACAAGGATGATCAAGCTCTAGTGGCTAAAGACACACAATCTACGAGAACTATGGCATCGTAGATATGGTCGCATCGTTTTGTCTATCTCCAAACACTTCAAAAGGGCAACATGGTGAAAGGATTGCCTACACTCAAGAACAACACTAACAAGTGTCACAATTACCTAGCCGGAAAGCAACACAGTACCCTTCCGTAAGAACACATATAGAGCTAAGGGAAAGCTTGATTTGGTGCACACCGATCTTTACGGGCCCATGCAACCAAGTCATTATGGATGTCAATACTTCATGCTTTGTGTTGATGACTACTCAAGAAATATGTGGATATATTGTCTCGAGAAACAAGATTCAAGCCTTTGAGACATTTCGAAGTTCAAAGCACTTGTTGAGAATGAAGTTGGTCGTAAGATCAAAACTCTCCGCTCAGATCGAGGGGGAATTCACAAGCAATGAGTTCAAGACTTACCTGGAAGCTCATGGGATTCGTCGACAAATGCCTCCTACTCACACACCACAACAGAATGGTATAGTTGAGAGAAGGAATCGTACTATCATGGAAATGGTGTGATGTATGATTGATGACTCAGGTTTAACAAAGACATTTTGGGTAGAAGCTACAAGAACTGTAGTCTATTTGTTGAACAGAGTGCCCATAGTAGCTCTTGAAGGAGTGACACCTCAAGAAGCATGGTCAAATTGGAAACCATCAATTGCACACCTAAGAGTATTTGGGTGTAAAGCTAGCATGCACATACCCAAGAAGAACAGGAACAAGTTGGATATGAAAGCTGAGAAACTGATATTCATTGGATACAATGAAGAAGCACTTGGGTACAAATTATGGGATCCAAAAGCAAAGAAAGTATACACAAGTAGGGATGTTGAGTTCTTTGAGAAGAAACAAGCAGATGCTCCACTCAACGACTCAACAAACATGCAGAATACACCTCTTGTGAAGACAAAATTTGATGTTCCCACTAAAGATGACAGTGATGAATTGGATGATGGTGAAAACTTGGATCCACCACAAGCCAATGGAACAGATAAGAAGTTACCTAAATGGTATACTCAATTAATAAGAGATGTAAATTTGGATGAAGCACCTAGCACATCGTCCAATCCTAGACCTAGAACTCATAGTCAAGCTCGTGAAGAGGTCAATTATGCCCTATGAGCAGAGTTATTAAAACAATTGAGCCATCTATAGTTCAGGAAGCCCTATAATCAAAAGCTTGGAAAGATGCCATGGATTCAGAGTATCGACTCGGTGATGAAGAACAACACATGGCAACTTGTCGATCTTCCACTAGGAAGAAACCCATTGATACGAGATGGATATTCAAGACTAAGTACAAATCAGATGGGACTATTGAAAAGTATAAAGCAAGGCTTGTAGAAAAGGGGTATGCACAACAAGAAGGCATTGATTATGAGGAGACATTTACTCCCACCCAAGATCAAGACAATCGATGATCTTTTCTCTAGCTGCACAATTTGGTTGGAAAGTCCACCAAATGGATGTGAAAAGTGCCTTTCTTAATGGAGATTTGTAAGAAGAAGTCTATATGACTCAACCAGAGGGCTATGTAATACCGTGAAAAGAGATGATGGTATGAAAACTCATAAAATCTCTATATGGCCTAAAACAAGCACCCGAGCATGGTACATCAAAATTGATGAGCATCTCATAAGTCATGGATTCGAAAGGAATCCTTATGACCCAAATCTCTACCTCAAAAAGCAAGGGGGAGATTGTCATTGTGGTTGTTTATGTCAACGATCTAGTCATTACAGTAGTTACGTGAAGATGATCGATGCAACAAAGAAGGATTTTAATCGATCGTTCGACATGAAAAATCTCAAGCTCATGCACTATTGTCTTGGGTTGGAAGTATGGCGAAAAAGAGAATCATATCTTTGTGTCACAGTTGAAATACACCAAGACAATGCTCAAGAAATTCAGGATGATGGACTACACTCCTATTACTACACCTATGGAAGCGAGACTTCAGTTATCTCATTCTGATCCATCACCACCGGTGAATGCAACTCTATATCGGTAGTTGATCGGGAGTCTCATTTACCTGACATATACTAGACCAGATATCAGATTTGTAGTCAGCTATTTATCACGCTTCATGCAAGAACCAAAAATATGTCATTGGAAAGCAGCAAAGAGAATACTGAGATATCTAAAGGGTACAGTTGACCTTGGTCTAGAGTACAAGAAGAACGACAACTTCTTCTTGACAGGATATTCAGATTTAGATCATGCAGGAAACATGGATGATAGGAAGTCAACATTAGGATTCGTCTTCTTTATGGGATCTAGACCAATATCATGGGGAAGCAAGAAACAGAACTTTGTTTCTCACTCTTCTATAGAAGTAGAGTATCGAGCTACAGGTGAAGTTATTTGTGAAGCAATATGGCTACGCGAATACTGGAAGGAATTGGTCTACCACAACAGAAATCTACTCCAGTATATGTTGATAATGAAGGAGTTCTAAAGCTTTTTTTAATCCACTATTTCATGAGAGAACCAAGCATATTGAAGTACATGTTTATTTCATATGCGAGCATGTCTTGAAGCACAACATACTACTCTCCAGATTCTCGTCCTACAGTGACAACAAGGTAGATGTTTTCACTAAGTCACTTGCACGTGAAAAATTCACCTTAATCGTTCGAGAGTTCCTCTCCACTTCATTGGAAACTATGAAAAATTAAGGGGGAATGTTAGCATAATTTAGCATAGGCATATTTATTGCATTGTCTTTTATTTAATAATGTGCAACATGTGCATTCTAGTCTAGTGACTTGCATTCAATGTTGTTATGTTGGATAACATTCAATATTGGTATTAGTAGTAATTACATGTGCATGTGAGATGGGTCTTATCATCTCGTAGTTGGTATCTACTAGGGTGTCATGTCTATCCACATGAGGCTGTCTAATATCTATAAATATTACATCTCTTGCATTGCTATGTAATCTGATTTCATGATCAATAATATTTGTGAGGCTTCCGTCCCTCTTTGGTTATTGCAATATTATTCTATTCTATCATTTTGTATCAAAGCTATACCATTATTATCAGATGCATATACTTCAAAACTTCCATCACATGAACATTGACACCCTTTGGATTGAGCCTCTCTTCATCACATGATTCAAGTGATTTGTATCCTTCCATGTAGTATAATTATTGATGTAAATGAATATATCAACTTTAACTAATCACCCACTATTAATTATGATTTCTTCAAAAATTGAAACAAATAAGTTTGTTAATATTAATATGTTTAAATAAATTATAATTTAAATACAAAAACTCACATATATGAGAACAAGTTTAATATATGTACCAATCCATATTTCATGAAAATTTTCAACTTATTAGTGTTTCAATAGACATTGGCATCGATATTAATCTAAAAATTTTATAGGAATCACATCCATTTTACTAGTTCAATAATAATAAAATGATAATGTTCACATTTTGATTAGGCCAAATTTTTATGATATTCAAGTGCTTGAATAAAATTTTAATTCTATATCATTTCATTACATCCAAAACAAATAAAATGTTGAAGTGAATGGCCTTTCAAAGATGGGTATGTGACTAAAAACTCATTCCAATAGCATACTTGGGAGCTTCCTATAACATACTTAGAACATTATTCTAGTAACTCAAGAGGTCCATATAGCATACTTGTGAGATGCATGTTGAATACACAAGTGCTACTATAACAAACTTAAGCATTTGGTGCTAAATCTAGGATAACATATTTGTAAAAATGTTTATTTTTGAGTATACTACCATGTGTGTTTATTTTCATTTCTTCTAGTACTCTTTTAGGAATATATACTACTAGTTTTAGTTCACTCGGATAATTTTATATCATTTCAAGTAAATTTGGGAGCTACTCAGTAGTGTACCCAGGAGTTACATGTCAATAAAATTTAGTCTTGTAGCATACTTAGGAATTACCTATAACATACTCAAGAGCTTATTATTGCAACTTATAAACTTCATGTAGTATACTCTGGAGTCTCTTGTAGCATACCTAAAAGCTATTATACAAAATTTGAAGAGGTATTGTAGAAAATCAAGTAAATAGTGCTATATCTAAGATAAAATATTGTTTACACATGTTTTTTTAAGTTTTAATGCCCACATTTTAAGCACACAAATACAACAATAAAAATACCAATTTTATTTTTTTGAATTTCATTACTTGTCACACATCTTGAACAAAACCACATAGACTCACGATAATCACTCAACATATAATGAGAATTTTACACCAACATGGACCCACATATATAACATGATGAGGAAAGGATAAGAACCACAAGGGGAGATGACTGACATACACTTTTACAAGCCTTACAATGGGGAGGGGTAACCATTGCAGCTACCCCTTATCACTCCAAGAAGGAATATTGGATAGCCTTTGGTTCCTCCAAATCATACACACCAAATCAACTTTGACACGCCCCTTATCCCTCCATTATAACATGTTCTTATCCCTTCATTAATACTTGCAAAAAAATTGTTTTTTTCCACCAACACAAAAGACACACTTCCCCTTATTCCTCCCTTTAATAGAAACACCTTATTCCTATAATAATCAATGATGAATTCTCACCCAAAAAATAATAAAACATATCCACATGAAAACAAAAGATGCACATCAAAACCAAATCTTCCCAAATGACAAAGTATAAAACAAAAATCCAACTGCGATATAAAATTATAAAAATAAACTTTCCATGACAAGATATGTTCATGGATACATGTTTATTATATTCCTATTTCATTATTTTAAATTAATTATTTAAAGAAAAATTAAAATGCAAACCTTCATTACTCTTAAAAATAGATTGGATTTTCTTTATTTTATTTAACATTTTACTTATGATGGTTCCTTTTCACTTTATTTATCTTGTCGCAATTAATTTATATAACCTAATTGTTTATAGGAAAATTTATACATACTTGAGGCTTCTACTACTTTTCGTAAGGATTTTTTTCTAAGGAACATGTGTGCTTAGTTTCTTACTTTACCTTTTTGGAATAATGGAGATTCACATGAAGTAAAGGAAGTAAATTAGATCTAGGGTAGACAAATTTCATATTCTTTTCATAATAGAATTTAAAAACTAAGTATACACTCTTTTAATTTTAAATTTATTACAACTAACTATGTATTATAACTACTTAACTTTCTTTGTTTTTGATACATATAATAAGGTTGTATTAAGTTTAAGTAAGAAATATCACATTTCACTTTACTTCCAATTCATCATCTTAAGAATTCATTTTCGATAGTCAAGAGTTAATTATAAGTTTCACCCATAAATTTTACTTCCTAAGAGGTACTAAGTTTAATATAATTCCATTTACACCCATGGTTTCAACTTCCTATTACAAGTCAAAAATAAAGTGTGTAATATCCTTAACTTATAAGACTCTTGCAGAATCCTAAGGTATTACATTACAAACTTCTAAGGGGAAATTTGTTTTAACCTTAAGACTTAGGAATGTCGCAAAGAGGTTCATTTATGATGTGATTTTCGCTCCATCAACAAATATCAATTTCAATACTTGTGAAAGTGATAATTTGGCCCACAAGGGTAGAGGAGAAGAATTCTCATAGAGCATGCATTGAGTGTGTATGAGGTAAAAATTTACCTACCTTGCGAAGATCATGAGGACACATGTGATACACCTTTTTTGGCATATGGTAGGACCTAATAATGATATAGAAATGGTACAACATGGTTAAAAGCTGACCAATTTTTTTTCCACTATGGACATGAACCCTTTGGTTCCCCTATCACTTGAGCCTACGGTGCTAGCCACTTGGTTTTAATACCTCATCTCGGGGTAACATCAATATATGTCATGTCAAACTCAATAAAAATGATGATTCTTGCATTGTGCTGCAATCACCCCTAGTTTGAGGGGGATCATCCATCCAAAGCAAGCTTTATCTCACACAATCTATTTCTAGTAGTTTTCTTGTTATAAACTACTCAACAAAAAGGGGAAAATGTGGACACCAAGTTTTTGTCAACCTTACTAATTCATATTTCATTCCTCATTATTTAATCCAAAACATATCTAAAATTCATTATCCTAAGTCACTCCATCCACATTTCCGGTAAAATAATTTTACACCCCCATGAAATTACTATTTACTCATCCTAAACCACCTAACCACTCTAAATCTACCTTAACCATTTTAAAACAACTTAAATATATTTTATTATAACATCCCAACCATAAACAATCATTAATAACCTCCCCACAACAATATCCCCTCATCAAACACCCGAAACACTTGTTTAGAATCTATTCTAACCACTTTCTAATTTTTTTCTCATAAACATCCATATTAATTGTGATCCTAACTATTCACTAGCGATTATAAATAGGATTCTTTACTCCTCTCCTTAGGATCTTAAAAACATTTAAATCATGCTTATCTTTCATTTTAGACTCCATAGTGAATCTAATCCATTTCAATTATCATCAAGATCTTGTAACAACCTTCACTTCTCTCTACACATCCTTTTGATAGTTTTTATCATCGCTTAATCATCGAGAAAATGCAATATTATAAATCTCATGTCAATCAACTTTGTTTCACAATTTGAGTCATATTTTGTCTATTTCTCACATTAGAAGGTATCCATATATTCTATGTTGTCATTTTTATTTTGATCAAATATAAAAAGTCAAATATATCAATTCCAAACTTTGTTTATCATTTTTAGTAAAAGATCCTATTTTAGTAGTAATAGCGATTACCAATTGTCGGTGATCTTCCTCAATCATCAATGATCATCTTGGATCACCGGAGATCCCTGTCAAAATACATTTATTTATCAATTTGTTAGTTTATCATCATTTTAATCAATATCTTTGAATTTAACTTGTCCTTTCCAAGAATGGCTTTCTCTTAGATGGAAATTATTGGTCATTCTAATCTAATTACCGAATATACAACCTTCCTATAGTCCAACACTTTGCTTCTTTTGGGAAAAATACAACATCCTTATGATTTTAAATTATGCACGCATACAATTTTCCAAAAACATAGACGACATTGAAGATCAAATCAATTTCCTACACTACATTTGGAATTTTGGTACGACTAATTCGAGTCCATTTAGATTGCATCCACCCTCGGGATGGACTAAAGCATTTAGTTATGTCTTTTAAATATGTCTTGAGGCTTGAGCATGTTTCTAAAGGAAATTTATAAGGTATTTAATGATCTTCACAACCATGAGAAGTCTCTACTACTCATTATCTTGGATATGAAATCAAGAGGTGAAAAGTGCTTCAAGACATATTCTTGAGCCATGTGAAAGATAAGGAAATTTTGTTCCATCTTGAAACAAGGTGATGGTCTATAAATGTGGAGATGTTCTTTTCGAGGACATAATAGTGTGGGAATGGTAGTTTAGAAAAGGCATGTTTATTTTCACTCCATCTTGATAAGGTATCGGGAACTTGTAGAAGGCATATAAAGACCTAATGAAGTAGGAAAAGATGGTTATGATACTCACTCAGGTGTTGTAAAGAGATAAAATGAATAAGGTCTCCATCAATATAGGAATATATGATTGAGTAGATTACGAAAGTGAGTTCTATGATACAAAGTGGTAAATTGACAGCTTCACTTATACATAGATGGTGTTTCTCGGTGGCAAATGCCTTAGTAGGAGTGTGAAGTAGGGTGTGGTGCTAAGATGAATGTATAGAATGAAATAATTTAGAATGTCTATAAAATATAAAAATGTAGTGCTTCAAGAGAAAATTGAAAATAAGTTACAAATGCTCTTAGGTAGGTTGGCTATCATTCAGTATGAGGCATGATAAGGTTTGTAAAATCTTATCATAGCATCAACAATTCTCTAAAAGGTATGATGTGTTGTTCGTATGTTCATGATCACTTTTTAATAGTTCACACATCATAATATTTGTATGAAGGGTTTGTAAAGAGTCTTAAGGGTTTGTTATCTTTTTTGAGTGGTTGAAATTTCTCAAAAAATGCCAAGGTTCAATAAAGAGATATGAGAAGGGAAGTTGATCGAGATATTTTTCATAATTTTCTTATTTTGCAATATTGTAACAAGAATATTTGATAGGATATCCATATCTCAGATGGAGAGTTACTTCTTGAAAATGAATCATAATCATGTATATATTCGAGACCTTAAAGTGTGCTTAGTAACATACTATTATAATGCACTATACCCTTTAATCACTGGAATGATTTTGATCATGGGGACTAGACAAATAAGACAATATAAAAATTTCATTAGTCATGGGTATAGTAATATATTGAATATCTCAAAGTATGTCTATAGGGTTGTCTGAATGAATCAATGAGATAGGGGAAGTATAAATTATTAATTAGTATTAAGAAATCTATGTTTGTAGAGATGAAACTCTAAATGTACAGTTTGAAAATTTTAACTTATTGATGTCTATCCAAATAGAAGAGCATGATGATTTAATATATGTATGATCAATGTTATATTCCTCAAACTTACCAATGCACTATTTGAGGTAGAGTAATCATTAGTGGTATGTTTAAGTTAGCACAAAGGAAATGTATGTTGTGCTAAAAAGGCAGAGTATTTATGTATTATTATTTCAATTGGTTATGAACACTTATTGAATAATTTATGATAGAATTTGATGAACAATTATTTTCATGAAAAATGCACTTAGTATTATACATAACTCAAGTGTTGACAGAGGTCAACAAAGTAGTATTTATCCTTTAAGGTGTATATGAATCATTAGGTTAAGTTGAATGTATCTCGAAAGGATTAATAAGATTAACATTATGATGCCTAGATAGAGATTTGAAGGGTGTTGGTTGAGGAGTGAGAGTCCTGATACAAGTATTGTGTTGTATTGGTCATTGAGTCTCGCGTTAAAGTGTCAAAAGATGAATACAAGTATGTGCATTGTTATTTGTAGTTTGAGTTGTTGTTATGAGAAATATTGACTATGTGAAGACTCGATGTGGTTAATTTGACACCCAAAATTAGGATATAAGTATGAAAGAGTAGATTGATTAGAGAAATTGTTCGCTTGGGGGGAGAAATATAAAATAATATTATTTTATTAGTTTGAGGTCATTCATCAAGTGTCAAACATATAATAAGAATATCAAGGCTATCAAGGATAGAGAAGCTTACATATATCTTGAATCAAGTACAAATGGTTTCTAATTGATGTTTAAAAGGATAAATTACTCATGATAATTGAAGTTTTTACAAGGACATGCGAAGAGGCTAAAAAGGATGTGAAATCATAAATTGAGGTTGAAAACACTAAGTGTACACTTCGGATAGGGGCATAGGTTTCATTCATTTCCATGACTTTATAGCAAAGGTAAGAATCTAATATTTTGTGTTCTCATATAGGAAATATGATTCTAGGTGGAGCATTTTAGATGACCCTTGATATGATTGGGTTACTCTTATGGGTATGAAATTTTTTTCATTTTTTCCCTGAAGTTGTTGAGGGACATGTATTCCTAAAGTCATAATGATGGATTTGGTGGAAAATTGTTGACTTTGAGTATGAGATTAATGTAAAATGAGGTCATGAGTATGAAAGAAGGAAAATTTATTTAAGTGTATCAGTTCGGGGAGTTGGATTTAATGATTTATCGTGTCTATGGATCTTCACATATTGTTGTAGAATACAAGGAAGAAAAATTTCAATCTCGGGGGAGCTACTTGTATGTAAGTCAATTCTTTCATTGTTTTTTTACTTATTCCATGTAGTTGTATCATTGTATCCTTTTTCATAGATGTGAAAAGGGGAGAGAAGTATCATAAACATGGAAAAGAGGTCATGTAGGTGGTGTTTTGTTAATTTCCATTAGTTTTTATTAAGGTGGTTGTCATCAATGAAAAAGGGGAGATTATTGGACATTGTGTGTTAGTAATGTCATTGATCGAAAAGGGTGTCATGGTGGTGTAAGAGTCTCCATGAGGTTTTAAGCATGAAGATTGATTGGTAGTGTCAAGCTTTGATGAATTTTCATCATGTCCTCACATAGTTATAACTTGCATAGTCATGGTATGAGCTCTCTTGAGTGGGTTGGATGTTGTCATGAGGTCATACATGGTAATAAATATGTATTATAGATATCTATGGGTCTGGATAAGGTAAAAAAGGTCAGGTAATGGGTTGTCACTATTGAGTTAGGTCATTTTAGGATTATTCTTTTTCCTGAGGCATGCACAATGAGTTGGATTCATGATATTTAGAGCTGATCAGTCTTCTTGGATCATAGTAGCAACATCGTGACATTTTATGTGAGGTGTATGTTGAGTTTCAGGTCAGTAATAAGATGTTTGGTGGTGTTTCAGGGTCCTTGGGAAGTAAGCAGGTGAGAAACATGCATGTTGGCATAGATAAGATGTTATGAATAGAAAGTTCCATGAATATACAAGTTGGATGGTGAATATATATAACTATAGGATGTTTTCATAATTCTTTATGAAAAGTTTTAGGTCATTATAACATGGGAATTGTAAGATATGTAAGATTCTATAAAACCGGTAAGTTACAATGTCTTTTTAAATCATAAGTGGACCTTTTGATGCTTGTTTTTAATTGTACTATTTTCATGGGGACCTGATCTCTTAGGAATAGCTTCTAAGGTTACTTATAAAACGTTTACAAAAATATTGAGGTGGTTTGATCATCATAATTTTATTGAATTGCGAGAAGACTTAGTATATCTGCATATTTTTATTACTTATGAAAAACTGATGATTGGATGTTATAGAAGACTCTTCCATATTTCCAAAAAGGTAAGCTAGAGCATGTGGATGTATGTGGGCCCCACCAAATTCATTGTTTTTGAAGAAGTTCAATTTGTGAAGGTAAGAAATAATACGGCATTTTTTTATCACTGGAGGTTTTCTACATGTCCATAATAGTTTCACATAATGGTTGAAGTGAAAAATGGAAAATTATTCCCTATTTATGATTAATGGTTTTGGGACAATTTAGAGCAACTTGTGGTAAAATTAAGATTGCAAGAACTACATGATGAGTTAGGAATCCATTCAATTTTTATTGTGATCTTGGTTCAAATATTTTCAATTCATGCATCAAACAAGTTATTTTAACATGGTATAAAAAAATTACAAGAATTTATTTGATGGTTAAGTTTGAAGGATACTTTTTCTACCAGGGTGCTAAGTTGCTACAAGAGGTAAGTTCATGATTATGAGTTTTTCAAGCTTTCTGAAAGTTGTTAAGTTCTTATACATCGTTTATAATGTTTTTCAATGTTTTGGTTGAGTGTGGAAGTTGTTTTTGAGGTGTTGGAGCATGTTGGCCCAATTATCAATTCGTTACTCCAAGATGAAATAAAATGATTTGCAGAGAAGAGCTTTCTTGAAGGCCTTCCACTTGAATTCGGAAGGAGTTATAACATGTTTTGGAAAGGTGATTTATATATATTTATATTGGTATAGGTTTATTTTCTTGGTTAGTTGATTTTATGGCTCTTTCATGTTAATTTGTGAAGAAGAAGATATGTTAGATTTCGGGACAAGTTTGCTTAGGCTAGAAGATTGAGTTGGTTGAGGCATGAAATGGATTATTTGATGATTTATATCACATGGAACGTGAAGAGGGATGAATTTTATATTTAATACATTTGGATGTCTCTAAAGTGGTAGAAATAGTGAACAATAGTTGACTTTTCAAAACTAATTTCTGGGAAGCATGATTTGGAGAAGAGTAACATTGTTTTGTTTTTAGCATATAGATTTTTCATGATGTATAAATTTCATGAATGTGTTCTAAAGATTTTGAGGTTTCCATAGAGTTCTTAAATGCCATTTTTGACTTCATATTGAGTGGTTTTGAGGCCCTAAGGTTAAATACAATGCTGGAAATAATTATTTTATGAAGGAAATGAAATTTTTGGCTTTTGTTATGAAATATTTGATTAGTCCAAGAAAATGTGTTACCATGGATGATGTTTATATAATATATTACACATGTGTGGTGGATTTTAGACCTTTAATAATCATGGTTTTTGTGTGAGTGGATTTTTCTCATCCTAGTGATGGGGTTTTGAGGTTGTAGACACAAAATCATGCACTTAATAGTATTATTATACTGCTAAGTATGATTTTTTATATATGGATCTTGCATAAGAAATTTATTCACCGATGACCAATTCCATATTCCATCATTTTATATTTTTATCTTTATTGATGTTTGTCTTTCAAAATTTTCACTCATACACACACAGGTTGTGGTCGTCTCGATGATCCTTATCTATCATTTCTCACTCATCTGCCATCGTTGGTCTCTAGAAACTAGCACCTAGAGTTGGATGGTGGTGTTAGGTACACATGTCCATCTTGTGCACCCTTTTCCTCTTTATATTTTGTTTTATTTTTGAAATTTGAGGTTGGTCTTTTCAGTTTTACCTCTCATCTCCCGAGGTACTAGTTGAATGTTAAGTCATTAGTGTTGAAATTTGAACATATATACCATTGTATGGGCATACTATTCTTATCAAGGGCTAGATTTACATAGAGAAAGGGACTGCATTTGGGCCATTACTCTACATACACACTACATATGAAGGGGAGTTCATTCTATTCCATTGACACATTTGCTTTTTATCTAGCTATTTTTTATTATCTTGGCATCATTCGTGTGAGGCTAACCTAGGAGCACTATTGTACACACAAGAACATAGAACTATATTGGGTATGATATGTAGTGCATGGTTCAGTTGTAAGTCAACAATTATTGTGGATGAGGACATTCTGACCCCTCATTTTACATTTGTCTTTTATAGGATTTGATATCTATTTGAATTTTTTTGCAGTTCTTTATTCATTGTATATTTATAGTTACCCCAATGATCTAAGTGCGACATACACATGATCCAAGGTAAACAAGTTCGTAACCCTAACGGTCATATCAGAACTAGGTTTTGACCTTTTCTTCGACTAGGGCATCAAGAAACAATACCAAGGTTCCCACAAGCACTCCCATCACTTTCCACATGCCTCACCCATCTAGTTCCACCTTTGCTACATTTTTTAGTTGTTCATCATGCAACAAACTATTATTATATTTGATCACACGTCTTAGTAGTAAAACACTACTAGGTAAGCAAATATCAAGATAAGTACATCATCCCTCTTATTCCCTTTCATTAGAAAATTAATTAAATTGTTTATAATTCATATTTTATTTTATGTCTATTATATCATAGATTTTCATTTCGATTCATATAAAATAATTCATATTTTATTGAATCATTTTGATGAACCCATAGCATATATATTTTTCCCTAGGATCCACTAAAACCCTAATGGATAAGGATAGTTATTCTCCTCCTAGGATAGGAATGCATCAGATCAACATTAATCCCATTTATGATGTGGCTACCATATCTGAAATTAGGGCTCTATATCACAATGTCACTCTTCCAAATGATAATTAAAGGAAAATCTTAGGTGGTGAATGTAATCGCCTATTAGCTTTGATAATTCCAGCATTAGCATAGTTTATGATCTAGAAATCTTTACTTGTTGTACATGTTATCCATTTATCCATATAACATCTTTTGTTATTTCTAATAAAAACCTAGATGATGATATTATCAATATTATGCTTAATCTTTATGATAATAAGCATATGCATTTTTTTTTCCTCATACTAGTTCAAATGATTCTATAGTTGCATCTCATACTCCTATTTCTAAAAATGCTTCACATGACACATCACATACTAGTTCTCCTCCTCCTTCATTCTATGTTGATGATATGCTTAATGAAATATTTTCATCTGAATCTTTGTTCAATCTTGATGAGACACCTGATAGTCATGATTCTACTTCTTTACATATTGTTGAATGTGAATCCCTCACTTTGCTTTCATTTTCTTCTGAGATTGTCTCTAATAACATGTCAAATTCATCTCCTTCTATCACTTCATCTCCTCATTATGTTGTCTATGCTATTCATGCAACTTATATTGACACCCTATGTTCTTCACCACCCATAACTTCTTCAACATCCACATCTAGTGTGCCATTAGAATTGAAATCTTCTATGTCTCCTCTTAACATTCCTATGATCACTCAGAATGGAAAACTACAATCATTTAACACATTATTTCCATCCTCTATTATTCCCGCACATGAGATCTTGTTTCTCATACATGATGGTGGTCACTAACAATATCAAGTCCAATATCTCACATTAGAAAGCAAGACCTATTACACTTCCATTTATAATAATTCATTGCATGGAAATAATATTCCCAAAACTATTCACAACTCAACATTTCCTAAGGATTATATTATGACTAAATTTTCATGTTTTGATGGTATTGAAAATCTATACTTGCATCTCCAACATTATCGTATGACTATGGATTCATATCCCAATGGTTGATTATTACTTAAATCCTTTATCCATAGTCTCATAGATGAGTCAATGGTACACACACCTACCCTTGGGATCTATTAGTACCTATTGTGAGATGGAAGAAGATTTTCTTCATCGATTCATAGTCAAAAACATCCCTAGAGTCACATATGATCATCTACCTAACTTGCATCATGATAAAAATGAACCTATCGGTGATTGCATTTTATGATTAAATGCTTGTATGTACCAACTTGTATTCCATCCTATTGAATTAGAGAAGCGGTATCTTCTATCACTATTTGATTCCTCCCTTAAAACAATGGTTATAATATGACACATGTGAATCATTCACGCTTTTATGTTATAGGGTCATTGATTTAGAAAGATATCTCATTGCTACACATGTTATAGATACTCCTATTACTACAATTGATACATCATCTAGTTCTTCTTCACTCCCATTTTCTCGAGCATCCTAGATGGTATCCATATCCCCCACCTCACAAAAAAGTTCACACTACTCCATTACATAAAAATTTTCCATCTCATATTCCACATTAGGCTACACATTAGAATCCTACATCTGTTTCACGAGGAACATTAAATTTTTTGCATCACACTAGACCTCATGATTTGTTGTTTTCCTTTCTTGACAAGTGCTTAATTCACTTACCTTCTAATCAGCGCCATACACCACATCACTTGACATGATAGTGTGATCAAATTTACTACAATTATCACCTTATCAATGGACATAGGGATAGTGATGGTTATGCCCTTCATGATCACTTATAACAATTAGAAGCTAAGGGAGTCATTTCCATTGGCTCTCACTCATGTGAGCGGTCTATATCTCCACTCCCTCGTAGGAATGTTGTAACTATGGATAAGCTATTTCCTTCATCTAGTTCTAAGGTCATTGTTCATCCCCTGCCATAGGTTCTTACTCATGCACGCTCTCCATCTCATCCATTCATCGATGTACCATATTATCCACCACTTAATGTTACTACTACACATTGGATTCCACAACCCTCGACATTTACACTTCCCACTTCAGATTCACCCATCATTCATGTTACTCCACATGATATTTAGTTTGGCTCATACACTCATATTTGTTTCATTCCACATGCTTCCACCACTTCACACTGGCTTGGTATTTGGTAGGATATTTCTATCACCCTACCCCCTGATGATGCACTCATGTTATTACAGTTCTTACATGACTATTGAGGGATATATTACAACAAAAATTCTCTTCACTCTTGCACTACACATCTTATTGATCAATCTATCCCATACACACTATTTATCACTTCCCGATGACGCACTCTTTCTTTACAATTCATTCTTAACTACCGATAGGTCTTACATAAATTAACCTTATCATCTATCCATTGGGGTCATCACTCTTATTTTTTCCCATATTCATCATACTAACATATTCTCCACTACACTTTCATGAACATCTCATAATTTTACACATCATTTATTGTTACTTTATCATTAATCACAACTTTTATTCATACATGCAATACACTTTTTCACAATCATATTACATACATAATCTATCATCATATATGTTATATCATCATTTATATATAATCACATTACTCAATCTTGAAAACTACCCATTACAAATCAATTCAACAAATACAAATATTATTCAAGACATCACGCATCACATATAAGAACCATAATCAATTAATCATCATCACAACATAACATCAATAAACATTATATACAATTATCAAATGCCAAATAATTCATCTATTTATATATATCATTCACCAACATCAAGTATAAAATATTTCATCATAGGAGGTAACTCCCTATATCAATATATCTATACATATCATATCTTGTCATTTTTATCACTATCTGGGTACCACGAGATCTCTAGAACTAGAAGCTTCACCGCTCACCCTACACTACTAATCATGGCCACTATATTTCTATACCTTCCTATGTAATATTTTGTTCTCGTACAATGATCTCGTAAAGTGACCATTTAACTCCATGTACCGCAAAAATACATCCTATGCTAGGGGACCACCACCTGCGGCCTCTATAGCTCACTATGTCTCCTCGCGTGCCTCGTATCTCCCATCAAGTATAATGGTACATGTAATTATTGTTATCACCACTGGCTTGAACAAATAGGCATGTTTGACCATGATAGTTTCCACATGATCTAGCATACATCCACCCATGAGTACATCGATAGGCACATTCCACATCAATGTGTAGATAGAGTTAATACACATCACCCGAATCCATGGAAACAACAAATTAAACATCAACAACAATTACGCAGCCAATAAACCAATCATAAATATACAAATAATCATGATCTTTTATTGCTTCGCTACACTATCAGGGGCATGTGATTTACCCTCTACTCCTCTTCATAGAGGTTCTCCCGATGCATATACAAACACTAGAAACAAAAACACCCACCATGCACACTAGGACTTTGTACACCCTACATAGTCAACATCTATCAACTCAATCACCAAATCGACTCATTTGGCCCCGGAGGTACTATCTACACTCCTATGGTCCCTAGCCTAGCTCTAGCCCTCCTCAATGCCCTAATGGATCTCAAGCATATATATTCCTCAGTGGGAACATCATGGGCCATACCAATTTGTCATGATACGTTCTCCACCTGAAATAACTCATCCACCCTTGGAAACTGATCCTCTAACCAAATAGTACGACATACACATCATAGCTCTACTTCATCCTCTATAGTCACGGTATGTCCTCCATATAATGGTCTCTTACCCCATGTGATCTAGAATATCTCAATATGTATATGTATCCATCTTCATGCCTTGTACACCAACCCACTTTCCTGTAAATATATTTTCTCTATCCCACTCTCCTCACATCCCACCAAATGGCCTCAATACTATAGTATACTCATAGGCCCATACATGAAATAATATTATATCTCCAATGCCACCCCTAGGCTCCTTCTCTGTAAATTTGTATATAACCCTATACAAGTGGGCTAATACATATCGTGCCCAAGTAAACCTAGTGCTCTCCTCCTCTATCCAACAACGGATATCATGCATCTTATATAATATTCCTACATTACAACCCTCCACTACAATCAAGGATGCTATCATTAAAACAATAAACTTAAGTAATCACAGAACCCATGATCTAATAAGAGCATCTAGGCTAATATTTTCCTCTGTAGGAACTCGAGTCCTAAAAAATACTGCCTATTAGCCCTCATCTATCTTTGCATAACATCCACTACCATAACATTTACCCTCTCACAAACAATAGCTAATATTAATATGTGATATACATCCTCTATTGTGACTTTCATCTCCCATATAGGTCACTAAAAGGTGCAAGTATTTGTAAACCACCTCTCACACAACGTTGTAGGAATAGGCATATTATGGGGTACATCCCCATCCATGATATGTGTCATAGGCTGGTATGGTCAAGAACATCCTATTCATTTTCTAAAAACCTAATCTAAGCAATGTACTTAAATGGTGGCCACCATGAAAATATATCGAATGGATGTCCCTCTCACACCTCAAAAAAATATAATGTTAGAACACCATACACACACAAACATAGTTATCTACAACATCAACACATAAAATTTCACATTTACATAACTCTAGCCTCAACTTACGCTCTCTAGACAGTGTTCCCAGGAGCTAATAGTACCCATATATGGGCACTCTTTTCTTGAAGGTCATTATAGCCTTCTATGCTCCTCTCCATGTCTAATATGCAAAGAAAATCTAAAACTAAAATTTCATTAAAAAATTCATCAAAAATGACCAATATCAACACATTTTCCAAAAAAATCACAGCTACCAACTTTTCCATTGTACATGATTCCACGGCTGTCACTACCATCTCGAATCAACTTGGTTGTAGTGATGTAACTTGAAAAACACTCACACACCGATATCTCACTATCACACCTGCACGAAAGACAAATGAGTTGCTTAATCACTTTATCACATTACTATTTATAGTAACTTTCCATTATTCACTTTACTATCATTATTCTTCACACTCATTTTCTCTATTAATACACATTGCATGATTTCCCTCATATTTTGAGCATCCTTACTCTAATTTCTCTTTATGGAATTATTTTAATAATTCCACCTATTATCATGTCATACACATTACACACATAATATTTCTCCCTGACATCATCTTTTAATCATTATACACAGAGACTTTTCTATATCTCTCATACATTTTCCATTACATCATTACATGATTACTTTCAAATTAGATTTCATTCTCATTATCACTCTCTCTTTTTCTCGGGGGGAAATATAATTGGGGTCATCCTATAATTCTCCTCTCACCACTAAATTATCGATCTGCATTCATAATCCATCATTATCAAACATTTACTCAAACAACATACGACATATCAAATCATTTTATAGTGATCCCCCTAATGACCTAACCTAGGGAAACAAACCATAAAATCTCTCCATGAGTACTAGTAACCAATCAATAAATCACATACACTCCAATATTTACAAAAATCAAAATCACAAAATCAATCAACATGAACACAACATATTTATGCTCCCATATGAATTAACTTGGGATTTATATCACCACTTTCCTAAATTACCTAACACTGGATGTTATTCTACATTTTATGATTTCTTCCATATGACATAACAAATAAGTCATCACACACACACATTTTGGAAATGCCCATGGAGTTGGGGAAAAGAGATGCCATTTTCTTTCCTATATTGGTCCTATACAAAGCTATCATGTTTGATCAAATATTTTTGATCCAAAAATAAACAAAATTTGATCTTTGTCTATTTGCAAAGGTGGCTAGATATTTTTAGGAAGTAGTTAAAAATGGAGACTGAAAATAGACCTATCTCAATACACTTTTCCTCTAGTGGTTGGATGCCCAAATCCTCGCTTTTTTATGCACACATAATCGAGTTAGGAACTAATCACTCCCTACCGATCACATATTCATTGATAAAAATGGAAATCACTGATCATTCAACATCACAATCATAAATATCTTGTAGTTATCCTCATACCAATCTCATGTCTCTTATTATTCCATATGGATCAACGCAATGACTTGTGGTTCATCATGCTATATGTTCTCACTCAAAGACGTAATTCTACTACACTCTTCACATACTTTACTCGACTTGGACTTCTCTAGAATTCTCTCGTAATGCATCTATATCTACTTTATGTTACCAAGCTTTCACTCACCAACATAAAGTGGGGGAAAATGTAGACCCAAAATCTTGCATTTACTACTATTATTATACTACCAAGTATGTTGTTTAATATATGGATTTTGCATAAGAAAAATATTCACTAATGATCCATTCCATATTCCATTTTTTTATTGTAGGTCTTTATTTTTGTTTGTCTTGGACACTTGTCACTCATACACAAAATTATGTTCAGGTCTTTGGGATCCCCTGTCTATCACCTATCACTCATCTATTCTCACTAGTCTCTGAGACGCTAGCACCCAAGGCTAGATGGTAGCGTCGGTTCCCTTGTCTATCTTGACTGCCCTTGTCCTATTTGTATTTGTTTTTTTACATTTTAGGTCAGTCATTTTTTAGTTTTCCCTCTCATCTCCCAAGGTACTAGTCAAGCATGTTGGGTCCTTAATGTTGAAATTCAAACAAGAGAACCCTATATAAACACAACATACATACAATTATATGGGCATACTATTATTATCAAGTTTTAGCTATCTACATAGAGAAGGGGACTACATAGGAATGTGATTTCATTCTATTCCATCCAAACATTTTAAATTTATCTAGCTATTTCCCACTTTATAAGCGTCATTGGTGCAAGGGAAACCTAGGAGAACTATTGCACACACAAGGAAAAAAATACATTGGTCTCGAGATGTATTACAACACTTAGTTGTAACTCCACCATTGTGGCAGCTAAGGAAAATCTGAACCCTCATTTTTCATCTTTCATTTTTAGGATTTGATGGTTTTCTAGGTGTTTTCTTCATTACCGGTTTATAGGTACCTTTTTCGATACAAGTGTGATATGCACAAGATCAAATGCGAACAAGTGTGAAACCATCGTGACCATATTAGAACCAGGTTCCAACATTTTTCTATAGATCAAGGCACCCAAAAACAAGAACATGGCACCAAGAAATAAGACTTTTTATGCATTTTTATGTGCTTCGTTGTGACGATATTGTTATTCTTTTCAATCACACAACTTAGTCCCGATCACTACAAGGTAAGAAAATATTAAGGTAAGTACCTTATCCCTCTTATTTAATTTCATTATAAAATTAAATAGTTTTTATCATTCATATTTTATCATATGTCATTTATACAATACTGCGCATTTCAATTCATATAAAATAATCTAGATTTTATTGAATTAAAGGCATTTTTGTGCTTATATGGAGATTTTTACATTGATGACCTATATGGGTCATATGTAACCATTATAATGAGTTTATCGAAATGTTATTAATTTTTATTGGTTGTAAGGTTTAGAACCGACTTCCCATGAGTTTGAAGGAAGGAAATTATATAAAAGTGATGTTTTCGGTGCTTTTCTAAAGTAGTTGAGCCAACTAAGAAAATATAACCGGAGAGAAGGTTTGAAGGTGGATCAAAGGAACGATTTAAAGGCTGATCAAATGTGTTATAAGTTGAATATTTATTGAGAGCATAAGTGAAAGTTTTTAGAGCTAATACAAGTCCAAGAAGAAGAATATAGAGTGAGCTAGAGGAATGAGGGTTTGATTATGATTGTGTGAGATAAATTAGAGATCTCCATCAGTTGGAGAAGAAACAAAATCATATATCATCATCATCAGTGTGGCTGATTTGGTGCTTATTTATCTTAGGGGTTATAGCCTCCTTATGGAGTTTGCGTTGCACTAAATTAGGGTTGTTTTCCTTATATATTTGGCGCTCTTTGGCGTTCGTTGTGAATTTGGATCTTCACTAAATATATTTTCTTTGAGTAATATAAGAAGAGTTTCAATGGGTTTTCTTCCCCTTGAGGTTTTCCCACTCATATATGATGTTCGTGTGTATTCTTATTTCTTGCATGTTCTTTTAAATACATAATACTCACGTTGTTATGATTTATAAATGGATGAATGAAATGATGAATGTATAGATTTTTAAATGAAGTAAAAGTTATGTAGGAATGATTCACCCCACCTCAATCCATTTTTCTTCCAAAAAATATTTCCAATGGTGACATATCTAAAATAAGAGGGAAATTATAGACTTAAGAATGGATCTCTTAGTCCATATTTATAAAAATAAGGATAGGGAAAAACTAGCAATACAAAGCCATAATTCATATACTATCCAGTATGTAGGAATAAACATGGGCTTGAGTATTATCCCTTAGAAAAAATATACATCTTCCTTTTCTGGGATTTGAAGCATACCATTGATCAATGTGGACTATTTCCCTTGCTAAAGAATAACTTAAAATAGAACACACAAAGTGAAAATGAGATTAATTATGTTTCTCAAAGGCAAGGAGGAGTTTTCCTTCAAATCAACACCAACCTTATGAACTAAAAAAATGGGTTACAAACTAATGGAATACAATATAGTCATACCCCAACCTTAGGCTCAACAATTTCCATAATAATGGGGTCCTTATTGGAATGCAAAATTGAATTCTTATCCATAACCATGGACTTCAAACTTGAACATTCCAAGAATTCAACCCACAATTTCAACATCAATCGAATGTACCTCAAGGAACTGGTTAACATTATTATAATCCAAGAAGATCCCAAAGTGAATAGAAGATTTTTAACTATACCTATAACTATTGCTCCATCTAAAAACCTTCCTAACTACAAATTCCAGCTCAAATAGTGTCAAATATAGAGAATGTAAGGTAGGGAAACCCAACACACACCATTAAATCGAATAATATTCCCATGGTGAGCTATGTGGATTGTAGAAACATATTATTATAGTCAGGTAAGATTACTTCAAAACCATCATCTCCAATTATAGATGAAGTCCTGAAGAAAAAGAAAAAATAGAAGAGACACAACCCAAACCTTTTCCTAAAGAAACATTTGAACCAAATGTAGACATGTCATTTCCATCCAAAATTTTGGAAAAAGACAATACTGTAACCTAAGAGAGATAAGACTTAGAGTTGATTTAAGGACTATATGAGTATTGGAATCCCTCTGTTATAATATCTTAAGGATATCCCATATTTAAACAAAACTATCAAGAAATTTTTGTTAAAAATCCAGGCGTAAGGCAAAATCATCCCAAAATAAAACATGTTGATGGAAAACTGGATAGCATATTAGAAGGGAAGATGACCCCTCCAAAATATGGTGACCTTGGGAGTCCAATTGTTACAGTTTATATTAGGGATGTGGAGATTCCAAATGTTCTAATTGACTTAGGGGTTGCAATCAATGTGATGACTACTGATACCTTGTTCACATGTGTATTCTAGACCTAAAATTAACCCCAATAATGTTACAAATGGCTAAATAATCTATTGTTAAATCCAAAGGGATCATAGAGGATATGACTATCACAATTGAAGCATGAGATTATTTAATATATTTTATGGTTATTAAAAAAAGAATAAGAAAATTAGATATCCCTTGATCCTAAAGTACCCATGGTTATCCACTATTATAGCTCTTATTGATTGTAGAATAGGAAACATGATAATTACAAATGAACACGATTCAAAGAAACTATCTATATATCTAGTTGTAAAACCTTTCACCATTGAGGACAAAAAATGGTGGAAGGATGATTCAGAGGAAGAAGAGGATGTTATTTCCTCACTAGTTGTGGTTATAATACAAGAATGCTAAAAACAATCTAGAATTGGGATCCTTCTGAACTTCCGTCACAACCATTGGAGATAAAGGAAGATATGATAGATGAAAACATGCAACCAATAATCTATCCTTTCTCAACGAACATAGATTTGTCTGATTGTATCTTTTAAAAATCACTAAAATACCCATATTTTTTCCTAATAAGTGCCCCTTGGATTCATCACTACGAGAACATCTAGTGGTAAATTCTCTCTACCTAGACACAAAGCAACTACTTATTTTCCCAAGAAAAACATTGGTAGTTAATAGTTGGTTGAATAGTTAAGAGGAGAATACCTTATTCAATCTTTCATGTTCTCATCCTTAAGCTTTCACTTGGGAATATAGTGACATGAAGGGTATTCAGACCTATATTTTAACACATCACATTTATACAACATAGTCTAGACCGGTCAGGTAGCCACAAAGCAGGATAAACCCTACCTTAAGAGATATTGTAAAGACTGAGATTGAGAAACTTATTTAGGTAAGATCTATCTATCCTATTTTAGATAGCTAGTGGGTCTCCCCATTCATTATAGTGCCCTGAGAATAATGTAAAATGGAGAGTTTTTGTGGATTTTAGGGAGTTAAAAAGGAAAAACATCTATACTATTTCCCTTTACCTTTTATTAACCAAGTTTTGGGGTATTTATCATTTTCAGGTGGTTTTAGTGGGTATAATCAGATCATGGTAGCATTGGAAGATGAAGATAAGACTACCTCCACCTTCCCATGGGGGACATTTTCTCGACAAATTCTTACCTTTAGGCTTATGTAATGCTCCTACCACTTTTCAAAGATCCATACTTGTAATTTTTTCTAATCTCAATCATGATTTGATGGATATTTATATGGATGATTTTATGATTTATCAAGTAATATTCCAAGAGGCAATAGATAATTTGGAAAAATTACTCTCTAGCTGTGAGAAAAATTAGTTATCTTCAAACCATGGGAAATGTATTTTCATGATGGAGAAAGGGATACTATTAGGGTACCATGATTCAACAGAGGAATTAAGGTAAATACGGATAAGGTTAGTATCATTATGCAACTTTGATCCCCCAAAATCCAACTAAAATAAGAATCTTTCTAGGATATGTGTATTATTATAGAAGATTAATTTCATATTTTAGTAAGATAACTTCTCCATTATTTTCCCTTTTAACAAAGGATTCTGGATTAGAAAGGACATAAGCGTGTCAAATATATTTTTACTTCGCGAAGGACAAAATAAAAAATATTCCAGTTTTAAGAGGTCCAAATTGGAAGTTACCCTTTTCACATTCAAATTGATTCTTCCAATGAGGTAGTAGGAGTTGTGTTAGGATAACAAGAAGAAGGAGAGGCAATGTATGTCATCTATTACATTAGTAAAAACCTCTCCTAGCTGAAAGAAAGTGCACTACTACTGAGAGAAATATTTTCTTGTGGTTTCTTATGTAATTAACAAGTTCCACCATTATATTACAAGTTATGAATTAATTGTTCAAAAATATCATTATTCCATTAAATATTTAATGAATAAACCTTTAGTACATGGAAGAATTGTCAAATTTATTTTGTTATTGCAAGAATTGAAAATAAATATTAATGATAAACTGAGAAATAAAATGTAGTAGCTGATTTTCTCTCAGACTACATGTTTTAGGTATAGAGGAACAAGTGAATAATGATTTCTCGGATGAGAATTTATTTAAATTTTCACTATCTCTCCTTTATTTTCAAATATTTCTAATTACTTAGCTATAGGGTAGTTCCAATATTTCCTCACACATAAAAAAGGAGATAATTAGTTTTAAAAAGTGTGATGTATACATGGTTGAATGGAATGATTTTTAGATGTGGAATTGATCATGTATTACATAGGTGTGTAGACACATATGAGATCTTTGATATACTCACAATATGTCTGATGAACCATCGGGGAACATTATTCGATTAAAAAATTGATCCACAAAATTTTTGGGGGTTGGGTATTATTGGTCTTCTATGCATAAGGATGTCAAAAAGTATGTGGGAAATGTGATAAATGCTAAGGGATGGGGAAAATAACACTTAAAATGGCAATTCCACTCCAACCTTAAGTAGTTCTAGAGCCATTTGATAAGTGGAGATTTGATTTCATTGGACCAATAAACCCACCTTATCAAGGGAATGAGTAAACCTTGGCATGTACAGATTTTGTGATAAAATAGGCTGAGGTACATACTCTCCAATATGAAAGGGATGAAAAGGTAGAAAACTTCTTTTATAAACACATTTTACAAATATTTTGAGCACCTAGATAAATTGTTTTATATCAAGGACCTCAGTTCATGTCAAATGTAGTCAATTATTTTGTGGAAACATATTAGTTAAGGAAATAGAAAGGATATTCATACCACCCTCAATCTAATGGTCATGTTGAAGCCACAAACAGGGGTTGGAGAAGATTTTGATCAAAATAGTAGATCTCTCACGGAAGAATTGGGTTCAAAATTACCCAAGACAACATATCCCTACAACATTACTTAGAAGAAAACCACATAGTTCACTCTATATGAGTTAGTCTATGGGAAGAAACTTATCTTTCCCTTATAATTTTAAATTCAAATGTTATGGAAAATTGTTGCATTAGGAATTTGAATTGTTAGAATCACATCAAGAAATAATTATTCAGTTGAATGAATTGGATGAGATGTGGTTACAAGCATTACAATAAACAGAGATAATTAAACATCAAAGATATTTTTTCTCATGACAGCCATATAAAGTAAAAAAATGGAAAGAGAACTGTGATATACTATTTGATTCAAAATACAAAGACTTTAAAGGGAAGTTACAAAAAAGATGGATGAGCCCATACCAAATTGATGAGGTCTTCAATAATGGAATTGTAGAGCTCATCCCGAGTGATGGAGAAAGAGGAGTGATGGTTTTTATGGTCATCAATATCATTTATACCAAAACCAACCATCCAAATAATAATTCAAGAATATTTTATAAGATACATCAGCTCTGAATTGTTTGGAAAGGGTTTCATTTTCCAATCTAACTCAAGGCTGAATTGATCTTTGAATAAAAATAATAAATAAGGGATACCTAAAAACCAAAAATGGTGGCCATCTTCCTTTGAAGGATTGATTGAAAAATAGAAATGGAAACCATTCCTTCTAAAAAAATAAAATTGAAAATAAAAAACATGTGGTTGAAAACTAGAAATGGTGTTCACCTAGGAATCATGTCACGAGAAAATGTATCAAGAAATCATGAAAAAAATATATTGTTGATAGAAGATGTGATAAGTGATTATTAATGAGGTTTGTGCCACTAATCCCTTCTAAATGTTAAAATTTTTATTGATAAGATGTTAATTATTGATCTTATTTGAAATTATGACATACCACTCCGATGTCTCCTCACACACTTCATTTCCTCCTAATAAATTTCTCACACACTTATAATCAATCACTCACATGTTCCCATTTATTATCCAAACCAACCTGTCATTTTTTCAAAATTGGTTAATTCTAGACATTCATATTTGTTTTTTTATAAAATCATTTTCAGTCCTATGTTTTCTCCATTGTCACACTTGTACCATTATCGTGTTACTCATGTGTTATCAGCATTTTCATTCCCCGCTCTCGTAGTTTCCATTCCTACTCCACTACCAATTAGCTTTTCATAACAAAAAGGAGATTAGGATCCACTATGAATGATCAAGCTCGGTAAAATTACTATCGGACACAATATCGGTGACAATTTTTGAGAAAGTGGGATGACTAGATTTTATGCTTAATTTAAAGAGTTTAACCCCGGGATGATAAAGGAATTTATATTAAAGGTGTTGGAAGGACATTCAAGAGTAAAAGGTACAAACATATTATTTTGTTCCTAATCCTTATTAGTCAAATGTATGGTACTTGTGGAGGAAGGAAAATTGGTAAATTTTAGGACACCTTACTTTGAAATCATTAAAAAAAAATTATGTGGGGAAGAAGGAAAATCTATAGTTAGTTTCGATAACAAACATTAGGCCAAGGGCATCAAGAGACATTTTTCCTAAGCCATGGGAAGATGTGGAAAAATGGGTAGTTAATTATTTTTTTGTAAATGCCAATATGAGGTTATCCTTGGCCTAGTCCTTTAATTCTCATCCACTTATACCATGGAAAATACAAATACAAAAACTAGACAAATTTCCCACATTTCATGTTTGACTATGTTTCCTCTAAAACTGAAATTTTGTGTTAGGGTTCACCATATCTAAATTTCCTTGGGCTAATTCACCATATTTTTATACATCCCTTCACTAAGAAGATTATTGGCCTAAAGAAGTGGATTAAAGTTATAAATAAATATGCCCTTGAACCTGTTATAGTTCTAGGAAAAGGGCCTTCCATCCAAATTAGATCATAGAAAAGGCTTAGGTCATGTTAACAAGAAAATTTGTCATGTGGAAAATCTTGTGGATTTCTTCCCAACACTCTAGGAATATAAGTCCCTCTACTTATCCAAAGAAGCTTACATATATTCATGCACATGGAAAGGGTGATTTCTATGGTGGCCTTTTGAACAGGGATCTAACAAGGGACACTCCACTAACCCTATAGAAAATCTTGCAGATACCTACAAGAGAGTACTTTATCTATAGAGAGGTAAATGGGAGTGAGAAAAGAGGTAGGAGAACTAATGTTGTAAGTAGGAAATTAGATTCTTGCACACACTAGTCGACGTATCATCACATGTATTTATCATAAGAAACAACCTTGCAAATGGAAACAAGATGAGATAATATTGTGAATTAAAATTTTCTAAAATATCCACATCAAAGAGGATACAAAATCCTTCTTGTATTGATGCTTAAACAAAAGTTCTACATGATGTTGAAATGGAAGAAATTTGAGATTGGAAGAAAGTAGAATAAAATCGGTATCTCCTTTGCTTTCTTTAAGTACAATGCACTCGTGAGTTTACAAGATCAATTACTAACCCTTTGAAATGGGAATGGAGTTACAATTTATAGATTAGAATATGACTCTTCATCTACCCCCCAATGCCTTTTCATATGTCCTCGCACAACTTAAAACTTTTTAACTTCATAGGAAACTTTTAAGTCCCTTTTTATAATATAAAGGCTACTTATTACATTAGGAACATTAGGACATATGAAAAATTGAAATCCCAACGTGAAATTAGATTATTGGAGAGTGAGATAAATTTGGGGGAAGAGGAGAGAGAAAGAGAGAGAGAGAGAGAGAAAGAATAGGAGTTGTCATTTTCAATGAATTATGTTGATCCTTGTTGATGGAAAGCTCCAAATGCAATGAAAATTTGAATCTTCGAGCTCCTTGCACACTATGAATCTCCTTCAAATCAGCTCACGAATGCTTGCCAAGTTGAGTGAATTGTTTCGATGATGACCGTAAATCCCATCCTGTGTATGATATACTATTTTTAGTGAGAGTTTATTTTTGAATCTTCTCGACCAGCGTGATGTGATGAACTCCCTCATTTGATATTGCACACACTACCCTTGCCTCAACCATTTCTATGGGGTGACTTACTATTTTTAGTAAAAACCCATATAAGGGACTTGCGATTTTTAGTAAGTGGTCATTTTCACTATTTTTTCTCTCGAACACTCACTTTAGCTTCCCGTTGATCTCAATGCCCATTTCCTTTGTCTCAATCGCTTTTGATGATTATTTTCCAAACATAACAAGTCTATATAGGAAAACTTACATTTTTTAGAAAGTGTGTTTCAATGCCCTATTTGCAATGGAACATAATTGTTTAGACTTGTCTTGTCATTATGATCACACCCTACAAATTTCACATTATTTTTCTCACTAGAATGATTAGAAATAAATTTTGAAATTTTGACTGGTAGTGGCTTTGGGCACGGAGCTACCATGGCAGCCATTAATGGAGCTTGAAAGTTACAGTCTTATTTTTGTCTCCATTTGTGATGAAAAAAAAATCATTGCGATATATTTGTTATTTGAAGCCCATGTGCAAGTTTTTAGTTTGTTTCTATCCCTAGAGTAATGGGAAATCCGACAAATGTGAGCCGGTGCAAAAAGTGAGGATTTTGTTAGAGAAAATGATTATAGGAATAATTTGACCTCTTTTTTTTTTGCATCTTGATTTTATTGCAAAATTTTAAAGTCTATAAAAGATGGCATCTCGATCTGAGTTGTACTTTGTAACATATGAGGAGTTTTTGGCTAGGTGTTTTTGTACTTATCTTGTGAAAAATCTCCATTTTCTCTTCATTCTTCGTCATTTCACTAAATTTTTATCTAAATCCTATATACTGCTATGAATTCATAGTTTGGAGAGTTTTGTGATCATGATGGAGGTGGTTCAGATCAACAATGGCAAACTAAGTGTCTCGAACAATCTTGAGCAAAGGCATGGCAAGGTGAGGAACACCGAAGGAGAAATTAGGGGGAAGAAACAGCTAAGTGCCGATTTGATTATTAAAAAAATGCACATGGAGGGGTTGGGCACATTTTTGTTTCCTTAACATCCATTACCTTAGAGATGTGAGGGACATCAATTTCCATGGTGATCCTGGAGGTGACACGTGGGACTTAATCCGAAGGTAGCAGATTTGAGAAAAAGGGCCTGACAAGCACCTGGGGCTAGAAACTAGTCATATGGGTGACCAAAACACTCTCCTAGATGGATGGACACATTTTTCCATGTTTCGTGTCCCTCACATAAAAGGGACATGAGGGACATCAAATTTCATAGTTGTCTTGGAGCTGACATGTGTCCTCAATCTGACGACTAGGAGTTTGAGCTCCAAAATACACTTGGGGGCTGAAATTCGAGTCACGTGGTGACCAAATGACTCCCACGTGGACTGGGAGAATTTTTCAAGGGATGATGTACCTAACCTCGGGGATATCAAGGGTATAAAATCCTTTGAGGATCCTAGTTCTAACACATGTCCTCCCAAAATTGACTAACTACTAGATTGTCTCCAAGAGGGTGACTTGCAATGATGATAACTTGATCTCCTAGTGGAATTTATTGGTTAAATGTAATATAATCCTAACTAGAAATGACATTTTGAATCCAATGGTGGGGGTCTCATGTCTTGATTCAACCATTTGATCCCTAAAAAAGTGTATTTTTGATTTGAGACTCTACTTATGCCCGATAAACACTATCTTTCAATCCTATAAGCCAAGGTGTTGTGGAAAAAAATATTTCACCATCCTGTAGGAATTTGAATCCTCTTTCTGGAGATGTTTTTGTTTACTTCTAACTCCATATAGACCTCTCATAATCTTCTTCTGAAGCCGAACAACTATTTTATTCTTGTGTACTGCCTAGGCTTGTGAACCCTATTTTTACTCAAACTGTTGCAAAGTCCTTCAAAACTTCCCCAAACCTTAAAAAATCATTTATGTGATGTTTTAAGGTCTTCAATTCAACTCCATGTTTAATTTTTCCATTTTAGTCCACTCCAAGGGGTTTCATCCACTCCCGGGAAGGCCAACGATAACCCTTCCCAATACTGTTTTAAGATAACATCTTTTCGTAATTCCCTAAAATCACCTAGGGGGAATGGATATACATTGCTAAATCACCTATAGGACAAATTTTACATCAAATAGAGGGTGACCAGACCGACGGATTTGACTCTTTGGGGTGCCGAGGAATGATAAAACATGAAAAATTTGGCACAGGGGTATATTTTTCATGTTTAGAAACTTCCAATTTCCCTGCTTGCACATTTTCACAACAATAACTTGCTTTCACTTGGGGATATGGAATGGAATAAATGTAGTGAAGACATGAAATGGGAATCTAGAATCTCAATCTTAGACCATATAATTGATTGACCAGTGCATTATCCATTGGGCCTTGCATAGTCATGTATAACTTACAACAAGAGAGAAAGAGAGAAGAAGGAAACACACACACCAAAAAAGGAAAGGACACACACAATAGGAAGGGAATCACATGAAACGGAAATGGAAACACAAGTAGAAATAAACTATGGTACAAGGTGGGGAACACCTACTTTCAATGAATCTTTTTCATTTCTCAAAATTTACCCCTGAGAGGACAACATTGAATGATGATGTTCTCAGCCATTGACGGGTTCCGTAAAGTAGCCACCCATCCTCAATTGTTTATGGAAGCCAGGTGATTCCATGATTATCTTTGTACTTGGTAGGAGTGATTCCATGTGAGCTTCTTGATGCTCAGGTCCCTTGCTTGGAAATTCCATTGACTTCATCCTCTTTGAAATTGGTTTCATAGTGATAGTTACATTCCGTGTTTATCCACATAGATGATTCTTTGTTGAGCACACTATCATCACCGCCCTAGGGCTACTTTTCATTCTAATTTCTTGAACATTTTATATTTTTTCCTTTCCCAAGTCAATGCTCATTGACCTCTTTTCCATGAGAAACCTCATAATTGTCCTTTTCCTTTACTCCAATCTGAATTGCTTGAGTACCACAACCTCATACTTGTCTTATATGTCCATGGCACAAGTGAAGAGATCAAGAATAAGCTTGAGGTCTTCCACAACATCTGTTGCATCCAATATTTCTTGCATGGATTTATGCTTCGTCATTTCCTACAATTCCTCTTTGTATGCCTTTGGATAATATTTACTTTACATCTCAAGGAAACTATCTATAGGGATTACCTCATCATCTTGAGAATAACTACATTTATAACTCCTTTTCCTAGGGATTTATCTTCAAAGGGATCAAAAATTCTTGATTCTATTTCTTCATTGTGGAGATAATCTTCTTCGCAAATGGAAAAGAAAATATCTCTATTTTTTCATCATATCCACCAATGATTGGCTCAAGAGGGACATCATATTTCTCATATATATTTATTTCAACATATCCTATCTTCACACTCGGTTTAGGTTTACATGCCACTTAACGTTTGTCTTCAAGATTCATGGCTTCCATTAAAATTTCAAGATTGATTTTAGGGTCTTCTTTTCTTCAAAGACCTCTTAGCAATACTTATATAGATAGTTCTTTCCCATTGCTCTAGGATTCATTTTGGACTGGATTTGTCTCTTTTTGGTTAACATGATCAAGGGATTCCTCATCTTCGAATGGGAATTAGAAAATTTCTTCATCATGGATAAACACATAAGCTGATTTTTCTGTTTGAAAATTGTCAAGAACCATTTCCTCTTCTTCATGGTTTGTGTCATCTGGAAATTTGGAGCTGCCCTCTTGTAACTCAAATCTCCTCAATGCTTCTTCAAATTCCAAATCTCTCCAGGAAGGCATGTCTGGACCTATCAATATGGGGATATCCTCTTCCTCGCCACAAAGTGATTCATCTACCTGCTACCCAAGTACAAAATGTTAGCTTCTAGGCTTCCGGAATTTTGTACCGTGTACCTCATCTTATTCTCGGGAAGAAATTTCTCCATGTCTCCCTTCACTAGTATGGTTGTAGAAGACCAAACCATCTAAATTTTCCTCCCAAGTCTCGGCATAAATTTCTAATCAGCAACATTCCAAACGAGGTGGTACATCTACTAGGAAAATCATCACTGAAAATTTCTTTTCTAGAAATATGGCGATAACCACTTGTGCATCTTTGAACTTCCCTACAAGTGAGACCTATTTTGAATCCATAGAGTAATAAGATCCTCTAGGTGGAGTTATGGTAAGTTTGAGATACTTGGTGACCTTTAAAGGTATCATGTTGATCGAGGCACCATAATCTATTATGCACTTGTTTAGTACATATTTGTTAAAAGAAGGGAGACGCAGAAAGGTTCAACTTTATTGGTCTTTGATGCACTCAAAGAAAGCGTGTTTTTTGAGGGAGGTGTAGGTGAGTTTGGTAGTATACCTTTAGAACTATAATTTACAGCATTGTGTGTTAGAATACCACTCCTGATATATCGGATGAACCTCTCAAATTGTTTAGGATGAGTCCACAAATATTCAGCTTTTAGTAATATATACTTTGGATTTTTTTGCGTATTCTATTAATTTAAAAGGATTAGATGTGGACAAGGGGGGTGAAGGGACTGATTTTGGATTTAGGAAAGGTTTGGAAGTAGGAGTAGATTTTTGGGGAATAGAGGATATTTTGAAAGGTACACTAGGAGCTTTCAAAGTACTAGATTTTATAGGAACATATTTAGATTTAGACTTGGAAGAGACATTGAAAGACTTACTTGGGATTGTGGGCATATTCTTACTTGCTACATGGTCAGGATCCAACAATGCAGACTTCATGGAAGATGAAAGTGGGGATCCTCGAACGATTATTTTATTTTGTGGAGTCTCCACAAGAGGATCATCAACCTTATTTTATTTTGCAGCAGTGGAGGGAGATACTCTTTTCTCGTAATGAGAATGAGTGAATACCACATATGAGAAACCGGTTACATCTTCTTCGTCTTCTTCATAACCTCCGGAATACTCACAAAATCTGATTTTTTAATATTTCTCAAACTCATCACTTTCTAGGTAACCACCTTCACTTTCTTGTTCAAGCTCCTCTTCATATTCCTTACTCCTAAAATTTACATTGATAGGTGGGGCCTCTAAGGAAAGCCTTTGGGGTGCTCCTGCAATCTAATTTTTGTTTCTTCATTGGGAAGATACTCGTTCAAATATTTCCCTCTTTAACAACGCCATTTAATTTGCCAATTTTTTTCAAAGTGATGGATTGGATCTCTCATCTCCAAGATGTTGGGTCTTTCCCTTTGATGGATTCTTGATCTTTTAGGAGAGGATGAGATCATCATCAATTTCAATGGCCATCCTTTGTGCTTCTACGATGTTCCTTGGTTGGGCTCTTTGCAAAAAAAATCCTACATTTGATGGTTAAGCATTGATGAAGAATCTATCGACATTATTTTGAGATGGTGAATCCTTTTCAGGTATGCTATGAAGCAACCATTCAAAACAAGCCATGAAGTCTCTCATGGTTTCATTTTCTCCTTTCTCTATTTGAGCCAATTGCACCAAGAGGTCCTGATGCAGTCTTCGCTTGATTTACATATCTCTTTGAAAGTATCCTTGATGTCACCAAACATGTGATGGATTGGGCGGTAGGAGGTAGAACCATTTTGTTGCTTTCTCTTGGAGGGAATATACGAACCATCTTATAGAAATATCTTCATGTTAGACACCAAGAATTCCACATGTTTTCATGAAGGCAGCAATGTTTTCTTCAGGGCATTTTGTTTTGTCACCTCTTAACTTTGGCAAGTTATTGCAAGAACTTGTTAGTAGATCATGAAGATGAGGTTCAAGAAAAACTCGGCCTCTATTTATTCCCCATGGAACAATGGGTTGAGGACTTTCTACTTCATCTTCCATTTTTGTTTTTGCTTCTTCTTTAGCTCTTGCTTCTACAAATTCTTCTTCTTCTCGGGATCCCAATGACCAATGGCGGTTGAAAAATGAGATAATTTGAAGGGAAGGTATCAACATGAGTCTTGATAGGATTTCCAGGTGAACTCCTTGAAGAGTCGGAGGGACAGGAGGCTTGGGAGAAGAAGTATGAATTATCTCTAATTCATTCTTGCTGATTTTGCAAAGCCTCAAAATTGGAACCAACAACACCTCTCGACCTAGTCAACATTGTGAAACTTCCTTTAGCCATTTTTGGAAAATTTTATAGTGGGAACACCAAACGAAACTGTGGAATGCAAAGAATCATGTGTAGAAATCAACATTGTATCTTTCTGCGCAATAGACTTTCATCAAGTGTATCTTTCAGAATGTGACTTTCATGAACTCTTTTTTTCTAGTTTTTTTGATATTTCATTTTTGTATTTTAATATCTTGTGCTCATATTTTGGGTGTAGATGCTGCTAAATTTGCAGCACGGTGGGTGCCAAAAATTGTTTACAAGAAAATTTTTCATGTATAAAAATTGTGGATTTTTTCCCAACGCTCTGGGAATATAAGTCCCTCTACTTAACCAAAGGTGAAGTTTTTGTATATGCATGTGAAGGGAAAGGAAAATTTTAGTGGTGGCCTTTCTACCAGGGGATCCAATAGGGGCACTCCACCGACCATGTGGCAAAGATTTTAGATACCTACAAGAGATTACTTTTTTTGTAGAGAGGGAAAGGGGAGTGAGAAAAGATGTAGGACAACTAATGGTGCTTTGGTAAGAAATTAGATTCTTCCACACACTAGTTAGACATATCATCACATGTATTTATCGGAAGAAACAACCCTGCAAATGGCAACAAGATGAGATAATATAGTGAATTCAAAGTTTTTAAAATATCCTCATCAAAGAGGCTACAAACTCCTTCTTGTATTGATGCTTAAACAAAAGTTATACATACTTTGTGAATGGAAGAAATTTGAGAGTGGAGGAAAGTAGAAAAAATGGCTATCTCCTTTGCTTTCTCTAAGTACAATGCACTAGATAGTTTACAAGATCAATCTCTAACCCTTTGAAATAGGAATGGAGTTAAAATTTATAGAGTAGAATATGACTCTTCATCTACCCCCAATTCCTTTTCATATGTCCTCACACAACTTATAACTTTTCAACTTCATAGGAAACTTTGAAGTCCCTTTTTATAACATAAAGGTTACTTATTACATTAGGAAAATTAGGACATATGAAAAATTTCTATCCCAACATGAAATTAGATTATTAGAAATTGAGAGAAATTTGGGTGGAAGAGGAGAGAGAAAGAGAGAGAGAGAGAAGAAGAAGAAGAAGAATAGATGTGGTTTCGTTGATCCTTGTTGATGGAAAGCTCCAAATGCAGTGAAATTTTGAATCTTTGAGCTCCCTGCACACTATGAATCTCCTTCAAAATCATCTCGTGAATGCTTACCAACATGAGTGAATTTTTCCGCTAATGACCGTAACTCCCATCCCGCATATGATATACTATTTTTAATGAGAGGTGATTCTTGCCTCTTCTCGACCATTGTGATGTGATGAACTCTCTCATCTAATCCTGCGTATAGTCCCCTTGTCTCGCCGCTTCTTTGACATACTATTTTTTGTAAGCACCCATATAAGGGAACTATTTTTAGTAAGTGGAAAATTTAATATTTTTTCTATTCTAAACACTCATTCTAGCTTCCTCTTGATATTCAATGCCTATTTCCTTTGTCTCACTACTTTTGAAGATGAATTTCAAACAATGCAAGTCTATAAAGAAATACTTACTATTTTTAGAAAGTGTGTTTATAGTGCTTGATTTGCAATACTACATACTTTTTGGAGTCATGTTTTCATTTTTATCACACCCTCTAAATTTCACATAGTTTTTCCCACTAGAATGATTGGAAATAAATTTTGAAATTTTGACCTGGCAGTGGCTTTGGGCATGGAGCTACCATGGCGGCCATTAATGGAGCTTGAAATTTATAGGTCTAGTTTTTTTCTCCATTTGCAATGAAAATAACTCCATTGTGATAGGTTTTTATTTGGATCCCATGTGTAAGTTTTTAGTTTGTTTCCATTTCCGGAGTGATGGGAAATCCGACGAATGTGAGTCGGTGCATGAAGTGAGGATTTTGTTGGAGAAAATGATTCTGAGAATCACTTGACCTCTTGTTTGTGGAATCTTGATTTTCTTACAAAATTTTAATGTCTGTAAAAGATAACATCTCGATCTGACTTGTACTTTGAAATATATAAGGAGTTTTTAATTAGTGGCTTCATAGTTATCTGCCAAAAAATCTCCATTTTCTCTTTGTTCTTTATCATTTCACTCCATTTTCCTCTCGAGTCATGCATATTACTGTGCATTCATTGTGTTGATATTTTGGTGATCATGATGGAGTTGGTTCAGATTAGAAAAGGCAGACTGGGTGTCTACACAAGCTTAAGCAAAGCCATGGCATGGCATGATGAGGAGCAATGAAGGAGAAATGAGGGGAACGAATGGGCTAAGTCCCAGATTTAAATATTAAAAAAATGCACATGGAGGGGATGGGTGATTTTTTTTTCCTTTATGTCCCTCACCTCAAGGATGTTAGGCACATAAATTTCCATGGTTATCCTGAGGTGACATGTGGCACTTAATCCAATGGTAGGGGATTTGAGAAAAAGGGCCTTACAAGCACCTAAAGGTTGGAAATTGGTCATATGGGTGACCAAAACAATCTCCTAGAGGTTTGGACACATTTTTCCATGTTTTGTGTCCCTCACCTAAAAGGGAATTGAGCGACATCAAATTCCATGGTTGTCCTCGATCCGACGACATGGAGTTTGAGCTCAAAAATTGCACTTTGGGGCTGAAAGTTGGTCACGTGGGTGACCAAAAGACTTCTTATAGGGGTTGGGTGAATTTTTGAATGGATGATGTACCTAAACTCATGGAATTTGGGGACATAAAATCCCACCAAGCTCTTGGTGCTTTGACACATGTCCTCCCAAAATTGACTCACTCTTAGACTGTCTCCAAGAGGGTAACTTGTATTGATTATTGGTGATATTTTATATGATCCTGAATTCAAATGGAATTTGGAATTTAATGGTAAGGGTATCATTTGTTGAGTGAACCATATGATCCTTGAAAAGAGGATTTTTGATTTGAGGTTTAACTTGTTCTGAGAAAAATTGCTGTCAAACCTATTCGCTAAGGTGTTGTGAAAAATATGATTTCTCCATCATATAGGTATTAGAATAGTATTTCTGGAGATATTTATTTTTACTTCTAACTCCATCTGTAGTTCCCAAAATATTCTTCTTAATCCTAGCAACTATTTTAGGCATGTGTACTGCCCAGGCTTGTGAACGTTATTTTTTACTCAGATTGTTCCAAGTCCTTCAAAACTTCCCCAAACCTTCCAAAATCATTTCCATGATGTTATAAGGTCTTAAATTCACCTCCATGTTTAATTTGTCCCTTTCATTTTGCTCTAGGGGGTTTGATCTAGTCTTGGGAAGGCCAATGATAACCCTTCCTAATATAGCCGAAGATAACGTCTTTTCGTAATTCCCTAAAATCACCTAGGGACCAATTTGACATCAAATAGTGGGTGACCTGATGATGTATTTTACCTACGGTTCCTAGGAATGATAAAACATGTAAAATTTGGCACAAGGGTATAGTTTTTTTATTGAAACTTCCAATTTCCTTGTTTCACATTAGCGGAAAACAGTCATCCATACCCACTCCATCTATAAAAGGACACCAAACTAAAAATTTCCCCTGGGAGAAACAAGAGGTAGTATCCACAATGAGAACCTTAAATCAAACACCTCATGTTTTTCCATATTCATTGAAATCCTCTAAAGACCGTGATTCTGAAGAATACATTGTGAACATAGAAACCACTTTCTAAAGAGTCTATTTTCCTAACAAAGGAAAGACACCTATGTTTGAAGGTGATCCTAGCTCACCTATTATCACTAAAACCTTTAATCTCAAATTTTTATCCATTTACAAAGTAGAGTATGAGCTACATCAATATAAATAAAGGCTTAACTAATTACAACTCTCCCAATGAGAAAAATTTGCAAGCATTTCTCAATTGGAGGTATAAAAAGATAAGTGAATTCAAAGTAGCTCTAACAAATAGTGGAGCATAAATATGGAATAATCCAACTACAATAGAATTTAGAGGAAAAATATTACATAATTCAATCAATATATTATTGAACTAAATAACTTTACGTTGAACTTTCCTTTTACAAAGTGGAAATGAGAAAACACGATCTGTAATAACCACTTTGAACAAATAATTCAAACAGTTATGTATTTGTAAAAATTATTATATTAAGAGCGATGATCGAATGGATACATAAATGATATGATATTAGGAAATTATCAAATGAGAATAAAATTAAATACTCTAAAATAATATGATTGTTCTATGCCACTTGTACGAACAAGCCCTTTCTTATAGAGCACCCTCCAATTTTTATGACATTTTCTAAAAGGAAAATATTTAAAATGGAAAGCATCTAGGATCTACTCCAAAAATCCCTGAAATTTGAGAATGAAAGATAATTCATTGGATAATATGTAACATATGATAAAATTGGGAAAAAAATTTATGTGGATTTTATGTTCACAAATTTATGCTCCCTCAACATTTAGAAATACCAATTAACTTGTATGTAGGGGAGGTGCAATCAAGATATTTTATCTCCACACAAAGGTATAAATACATATGGTGGGATCAAAGGGAAGATAACATGAAACAATAACCTAATTTAGGCCTCCCAATGAGGCATGATCTTCCAAAGCACGAGATATTTTCTTAAGGAAATACACTACCTGGATTTTTACCTACAACTTGTGGACAAATATAAAGAAAGCGTCTCCATTTCTATGTTTGATTTTAGGGGTATGTACTTCAAAATTTTAAATTATCCTTATTTTATTTCTGAATACGATATGGATTACTTCTAGAAGTTTGGAAAATGAAATAGGTGATATGTCCAACTAACCTTAGATTTTAACTAAAGAGAGAAAAAATGTAGAATTATGTAGAAATTCAAAAAAAATGGGTAGGTATGAGATTTCAACTACCATTAATATGAGAACCAAAGGTGTCAGATGGAATAACAAAAAGGAGGATCCTACCGAGAGCCACAAAATATGAAGGGAAATAGTAATAAAAATTTTTGGGTTCAATAATCGAGAAAAGGAAATCAAGACACCGAGAGGGAGGGTGAATTTGTGTTGATTCAACCTTTGAAGAAAAATTCAAATCAAATTAATTTCTTTCAACTTATTATGAGGAAGCAACCACACAATTCCTATGCAATTAACAAGAAAATAACATAAGAAGACAATATTTCAAGTGGGAAACTATAGATGGGAGAAAAATCCACTGAACTAATGCACTATGTTGGACTGATTGTCTAATGAAATATTACAAGTTTTTTTTGAGCACCAACTCAACATGAAGCACCAACTTCAATATGTGATCAAGAACCTACTTGACTCCTCTACAAGCTACAACTTTCATGAAAGCACCCACTTTTAGATAAATTTCTAAGCTTCAACTTAGAATTCGGACTAATTTTGATCACTACCTCTACACTAGTTATTTGAAAATAAAAATGTGATCCCAAATATTCTCATACATATTTTCATACACCTTTACTAATTGCACTAGGTTCAATGCATCATAATATCTCTCACTCTTTCACCCTTACACTCAAATATCACATTCTTCAACAATTTTTTTCATACACCAAAATGAGATTTTAACAACAAGAGAGACTCACACACATGACATTTTCACTTCAATTCTAATGACCCTTCACCAAACTCACTTGAAAATCCATAGGAGGGAGATAGATTGTCTTAATAGAAAACTACCTCAAAGTTTCATTATTACATCCGAAAAGCTTCAGTTATAGCCTCGAACCTCTAATCTCCATTTGATATTATCTGAAGAAATTAATGATAAAAAGAGAGTTCTAAGCCTTCTAAAAAAATTTCTTCACATGTACCCTATCCATTTAACCTCTGCAACTTCCCTTTTGTAAGTGTCATTTTTGGTCTGACTTATTCTTTGGTGAGTGAACTCATTTAAGGAACATGTAGTTCTTAATTCTACATATAATCATCATGTAAAAATGTTACTACAACCTCCATTATTATTTACAACGTGTTTACAACCTCCTTCTCCATTTTATCTTTCACGTTTCATTAGAGCTCATAAAAGAGCATTAGGTGCAAGGATTGGTTTTCACAATCTTGATCTTGAATAAAGAGAAGAATTTTGAAATCATATCAAACTTGTATTTAGGTGTATCATTTTTTTAATAGGACTTCATAAACAACTAAATCTTACAGATCATCAAGATAAAGTATAGACCAATTTACACATATCTCCTTCACAAATCATGAACTCATAGACCTAGTGAATTCAAAACACAATACTAAACAGATTCACACATTACCACCAATAGGTTTGAAACTATTTTCAATATTTTTAAATGAGTTTTGTGTATTTTATATCATCAACAACAAGAAATAATGAGAAAGGCACCATTATCATCTACATGAAGCATCCTTGGGGCATAGTGTTCACATATTTGAAGGTACAAAGAGATATTTTCAAAGATTGAACAAGATTATATAGTGACCACACCATTTATAACTTAAATGACACATTTTAGGGAGGATATTGAAGATATGCAACTCATAATGGTTATATATTTCTTCAGTTCATAGAAAATGGCTCAAACTTGTATAATTTTCAAAGCATACTCGAGGTTGGGTTTTAAGGACTAAGACCCTGTCTAGTTATTGATTGTGTTTCTCATCAAAAATTCCCTTCCAAAACAGACCACTTTGAAATTACAATTCAAAGGAAATATATAAATCATGATTAGGTTTCTTTTGAATGGATTGAAGGATAAAAGTCTTGTTTACATGCTCAAAGCACAGTCTACTTTCACTGTCCTGAGTTGACTATTTTAGTCTTTTAGAATTTGTTCACAAGGACACTTTATTTTATCAAGAACTTATATTTCATACAGTTTTAGGACTCATACACACTATTTAGAGTCATATAGTTTCTTGGACATAAGATCTTATATTAACAAGTTCACATGTACCAAAGACTAGTTCTTGTCATGATTTTCTCTTCACAGAGATGACTCATATTGGAATACATTACTCATTTTTTCCACATAAATCCCTTATATTTCTTAATATACAACACAAATATGACCCATGGAACCCTCCATGTCACATATTTTAACTTAGAGCCATCCAAATGAGACTGTATGCATCATATTTTCTCAAAATAGTGTTATATATATATATAGTACAACCATGCTTGAAGAAAAAAAAAGTCACCACTTTGACCTAGAAGGATTATTCTAAAACATTGAGTGGTTGTATCACATTGTAAAATTTATTTGAAGACAAAAACCTCATTTCATGTCCATCACTTCAGACCTAGGGTTTGTAAGGGTTTTGGATAGTGTTATAAAAATTAAGAGAACTTTCTTGTTCTTTCTCCTTTTCACCTCGGAATTTTTGCAAAAGTCATGTGTTTCAATTATCTTTAAAAATACTCTTATGATTTATCAGAAGAAGCCTTGTAAATTTTATTTGAGTGATAAAAAGTCATGTCATTGTTTTATCCCATCTTTCTTAACCCGCTTTTGGTAAAACTTCAATATTTTTAACAATTCTCTTCATTTTTCATGAATCTTGACATATATCACTAAAAACCTTACTCTACATTCTCTATAGATTTATTACTCATAAATAAGCATGTAAAGTCAGGACCAAAATCATTGTTCCATCCTTATAATGCTAGTTCTCAAAGTAAGTCCCAGAAAAGACCTCAAATATGCCTTCACAGAGATGAAATATGACCCATAGTTCATAAATTTTCTAGATAGTGTTCCTAGACTCCTCTCATGCTTACATAGGGTTTTAATGGCCTTATTTCACTTCATACACCTCATTATGCTCTAGAACTAGGCCTAAATGGGCTAGTTTCAACTATGACTTACAACACATGACTGATGATCATCCTATAAGCCTTTTCACATCCTTGAAAAACCATTTCAGACCCATGGGACACCTCAACAAAGTACACAAAGTATCTCCATACCTCTAGTTGGCACCAACCACACTGACCAAGCATGTAACACCCTGAAACCATCATGATTGTTTAAGAAAACACCATGAGGCCAATTTCTGAACATTAAACCTCATTGATAAGGCACCAACCTTCATGATATTTCAATCCTCATTTTCCATCAATTCCATATGACATCAATGACAATTTCAATGCAACAGGGTTCAATAATCACCCCTTTGTCATTGATGGAAAACAAACACACCAACATCTTCAAAGCATTCAATATTTTTTCTCACAACACTCTTTCCCTTTGACATCTATGATGAAGGTTCACAGATCCAACAACATGAATAACATACAAAAATTAGTGACAAAACATAATCTTACCTCAAAAATCTCCATCTTGGATTTAACTTGCAACCTTATAAAAATGGCTTGACAAATGCATGGATAACTTCACCAGTCATTTTAAATGCTCCCCATGAACCTATTCTCTTGAAAATCTTTCTTTTAATCATTTTGAACTACTTTTCCTTGGTCTTCTTGAATTTTTCCTTAACTAGTGAACTAGCTCCCCCTATATAGACACATCTTGAGCCTTTTTTGAGTAACTATAGAACTTGAGTTTCTCCCCATGATAATTTGATACCTTTAGTCATTTCTTTTGGAAGGGATTACCCCCAATTTTTATATTAGCTTATTAAAAACAACTTTTGGTATAGGTTTGGTCATTATATTAGCTACTTCCTCCTTTTGACACTATGTTCAAGCTTTACTCTTTTCTTATTCACTTTCTCCCTCAAGAAATGGTACTTGTTTGGTATGTGTTTTGTCTTAGAGTGTAGCACTAGATTCTTAGACACACTTATCACACTTGTGCTATCATAGTACAAAGTCATAGGACCTTCATTTTTAATTTTATAGTCTTTAAGTGTTTGCATCATCCACATCACTTGAGTACAACATATGACTATTGTTATAAACTCAACTTCACATATGGAAATTTATAGAAGAAAATTATTATTACTCAACCAAGATTAAAGGAATTTACCTACAAAGAAATCTCCACAATTTTTTATCTTCCTATCATCAATGTCACCTACCCAATTTGCATATGTGAAGGATTTGATTTGGAACTCATTTCATTTTTATAACAAATTTTATATTCCATGAGATACCAAGATTGTTTTGACAAATTGGAGATGGATTTCCCTAGGATCTTCTTGAAATATTCCAACCAAACTAACTTCTTGCATGATATCAGGCCTAGATGTAGTTGAATACAATAGGATTCCTATCATAGATCTATATAAGGTCTGATTTACCTTTGGTGAGCTATCTTCCTTGCTGATTTTGCATCCTATAACAATTAGAATGGTTCTTGGATTGAATATTTCCATTTGAAATCTCTTGAGCATATCCTTGATATAGTTTTTCTCTTATATGTAGATACCTTCTTTAGATTGACTAATTTGTAGGACTAGAAAGAATGACCATTCTCTAAGCATTGACATTTCAAAATCCTTCTTTATGGTCTCTGAAAAATCCATGTGACATAGTCTCACTATCACTTCCAAAGATTATGTCATCAACATAGACAACAAAAAGAAACAAATGGCCCTTTTCCTCTTTTATATATAGATTGTTACCAACTACTCCTTTTCTGAATCCCTAATCAACCAAGTACCTATCCAACCTCCTATACCAATCCCTATAGGAATTATTGAGACCATGTAATGCCTCTTCAGCCTACAAACATAATCCTTCTCCTCAGTGAGAGGAAATCCATTAGGTTGTTCAATGTAGAATTCCTCATTCAAGTGCTAATTTAAAAATGTTGAGTTTACATCCATTCGATATACTTAGAATCCTTTATATTCTACATATTCAAAGAAGATCCTAATGTCCTCCATTCTATTTATAGGAGAAAATTTCTCATCAAAATCCACTCCTTCGACGTGAGAATATCCTTTGCTAAGTAACCTTTCCTTATTTCTTGTAACTTCACCTTTTTCATTTAGTTTGTTTCTAAACATCCACTTGGTTCCAATGAATTTCTTGTACTTAGGCCTAGGGACAAGTTCCCAAGTTTCAATTTTTTCTACTTAGCCTAAATCTTCATTCGTTAGGTTAATCCAATTTTGGTCATTACTAGCTTCCATTACATTCATTGGTTTTATTTGTGATAGAAGAGCTATGTTCTCTTGATCTTGAATGTTCTTTAACATTATTCTTGCTTATATGTCTTCTTCCTTGTTCCCTATGATCTTATTTAGATGATGATCTCTCTTATATTTTCTTAAGGAGATCTAGTATTTGGTATTTATTCATCTTCACTCTCTTCTTCTTGATCAACTTTTACAATTTCATCATCATCCTAATTTTTAGTGCTTTGGGAGTCTCCTTGGGCTGAGTTTTAGTTTTCCTTGGATAAGATTAATCAATTGTGACATTGGAGCTCTCTAATATCTATTGTTGGCTCTTGTTGTAGCACATATATCTTGAAATGATTACTTGAGTAGCCTAAGAAAATTCCTTCATCACACCTTGAATCAAACTTACCAAGATTTTCATGATTTCTTTGATAAAACACTTGCTTATAAACACTATTAGGTGCTTTACACTTACAGGTCTTCCTCTCTAAATCTCATAAGGTGCCTTATTGTTATTTATTATGATTTTAGATTTGTTCAAGATGTATATTTTTGTTTGTCTCCCTCCAATATCCATTTGACAATATTGATTCATTCAACATGGTTCTTGCTATTTCTTGCATTTTCTTGTTCTTTCTCTCATATACCCCCTTTTCTTGATGTGTTCTTGTAATCGATAATTTTATTCTTATCCCAAAATTATCACAAAACTCATTAAACTCATTTGAACAAAATTATCCTCCTTTATTAGATTTCAAGCTCTTATTTTTGCATTGTTCTCATTCTCCACTAGTGTTTTGAATGCATTCAACCTTTCTAGTGCTTCTTATTTCGCTTTGAGGAAGGAAACAAAAGCCATCCTTATAAAGTCATCAATCAATAGCTTGAAGTATATCTCTCCTTGAATGCTTTCATTTCTGGTTGGTCATACCAAATAAGTATGAATCGACTATAGAGGTCTTTTAGTAAAGTACTCTATGGATTTGAAGCTTCTCATATTTTGTTTTCCATGAATACATACATGGAAAATGGTTTTAAATGGTTTAAATATCTTGGGAATGTTTCTTATACATCCGTTAGAGATTATTTGTTGGGCCTCGAAAATATTTTCTAAGTGCCTAAGGGTATGTGCATGCACGATACCAATATGAAGAAGGTCACGTAGGGAAAAGTGCAATAGGACAAGGGTTTTAGAAGGGTTTTGTAGAAACCAAAACACATGTACAAGAAAAAAAAAGGGTATAAGGACTTAGCCATATTCAACATTTAAAGAAGCACACGAGGAAAGCGTGACTCACCAAGCATGTGGAGTGGTTAAGGTGCTAGCTTAGTGATTTGGTGACCAAGAAAATAATATTCCACATGATTGAAGGATCCAGAAAGACATCATTTCAGATAGTGGAGAGCCCAGATAAGAATAAGCATGCTTCATTAGAGGACCACCTTGAAACTTGGAGAATGGTCTCACACTTGAGGAAGCCATGGCGATGGCCGATAAACCTATATAGAGAGATGCTTAGGTATTGGAAAGGAGAGACTGGGTAGAGAAACTAGAGAGACTACTCTTGAAAAGGGGAATCATCATAGAAAGTATGAAAGGAAAATATCTCCGAAATAATAGGATATGCTTTGAGGGCTAGGGTTACCATTAGAGTATCATAGTAATATGGCATATCTCAAGGATAGCTCTATGACAATTCTTGTAATATGGAAAGAATAGTGAGGAATTCTAATGCATAAGTCTTATCTACATTAATGTATTATTATATTATGACCCTGGTGAATGTAATGTGGTTACTAAACTATGATCAATATGAATATATGGTTTTTTTCTAAATACATATTATCTCTTGACCCTAGTGCATTTTCTTTATATTATGAATCAGATATACTGTCGTATGATGTTTCTCTTGTTATCTGAATGGGTGTATTGATATAATAACTCATCTTAGGCTCTCAAAATGAATTCATGGCCCTTTACCTTTATGCATCAAAGTTTATGTCCATAAGCAATGTATTCTAACATAACTCACATAAAGTATGGGATTAATGCTCATGCGTGCCTCGGTGAGAACCCACCACCCACCGGGTGATAGGCCGGCGTATGGGATTAGAAGGTTTTTCTAAGGGCATAAACATAACTACATCTTGGTTTTGTTATTGGGAACTCTTTTCAAAGTTGTGAGAAATGACTACATATTGGTCCCTTTGACATGAGATGAAAGAGAACTTGACCCTAGAAAGTGTCAAAGCATGGTTTAAGACCATGGATGATGAGTTTCCTCAAATATTTAGTAGTGGATCTGAGCTTGATGCATACAGATGGGTAGAAGAGCACCTATATTGAGTTGTCTAAGACCTTCTTTTGTTGTTTTCCAGTAGAATTGTATGAATGGATTTCAACATATGCATCCATATTGAGTTGGTACTATAGATCACACATGTGGACCCTAGATGATTACCGAGGCCTGCAGAATGTGGATCTGGTTTGGATGTGTGTTGTTGATCACTTGTGGAGAGGAGTGTTGACCAGCTATACCCTCAAATATGTGATTTCTACATATCCTTGTTTGGAGATCACTAAGTTTGAGTTCCTAAGAGAACCTAGAGGATCATTTTTATGAGCTATCCCATTGGCTATGAAGATCTTGATTATTACATTAAGTTTGGAGGCATTTCCTGTGGTCAACTAAACTTCTCGAGCACTAGATGAGGAAGCTAGGGTAAAGAAAGATGGTGGACATTGTGACTAAAAAGGGAAGGGAAGAGAGACGACTCAAGTATGGTAAAGCTCATGAAATTTAAATGGCTAGACAACATGATGTTGTAAGATTGATGGATTTATGGAGATAGACATTACTTGGAAAGAGTTGAGGCTCACACAGAGGATGTGGAACCCGAGCGGTTTGTGTTACCCCATCTTGGAAAGATCAAGAGATAGACCCCTTTAACTTCATATAAGATTTCATTGCATGAAGAAAGTAGAGCCATTGGTGGGAATCTGAACCCACACCGTTTACCAACCCATGATGCTTAGTTTTCTAGATCAAGAGATAAGCATTGCTAACCCAGTTAGTATCGGAGGAAGTAACCGATTTGTGCCTAGGAGATATAACTTCTCATTTGGGACATCTACGGATGCACAAATCCTTCTTGTGTTTGGAGGAATTATTGGGAAAGGTGCAAGTACATGAATTTTTGGTATCACAAGTGGTACAAGATACAAATTATGAAGTGGGGAAATATCACAAACCATTAGCACATAGTTTAGTGGGATGTTAGGAATACTCGATGCGACCACTTCAGGCCCTTTTCCAGCTACAGGAAGTGGATCTAGTGGTGTAGGATCCATAGGACCTAGTGATCATAGCAGATCCGGAGGATCTCGGTGGGTCGATAGGGATAGGACCTGGTGGGTCTAGTGGGTCAGTGGTGGAGGAAACACTAGAGGAAACCAAGGTTTTGGGTTAGCAGGCAAGGGCCTCAACCACCTCCGTAAGTAATTTTTGAGATTTCGTTACACCTACTAGACTATAGAGGTATTGAGGATGATGCAGATTATGTGCACAAGTGTCAAATGTTATGACATGTAAATAGGATCACTACTATAGAGTGGGAGGCAAGTCAATTTACAAAAATGTTACAGGGGCACGTGTGTATTTGATACCACAAGTATGACCCCCATTAGATGGTGGTGGATTACACTGCACTAAAAAATGCCTTCCTAGTAGAGTTCCATATCCCTAAGTTCAAGAAAAAGAGCATCATCACTCTGAAGGAAATCCAACAAGGAATGGCAGAGAGTGTGTAGGAGTATGACACATAGTTGAAGACTCTCTTGTCAAAACTATCCTATGACATTCACCCCTCTCAACATGCTCAATGGTTTGTTGGAGGATTAATAACACTGTCTAGAAGGGAACTGTCACAAAATACTTTCACTGACCTATGCGAGGCCTTAAAGGAGGCCCTACCCATTGAGGCTATTAGAAGCATTGATACTAGTGTTAGCCCTTTCCTTGAGGCTCAAATTTATGTAATGATGAAGCAACTGGAGAAACTATCTACTAACTCGGTTTATGAGACTCGCATTGGTATATGTTGTATGGAGTGTGAGGTAGAACAACATGTAAATGAACATTATCCTAAAAGGTTAGTACATGTCATGACGATGGACTATGAAATTTTCCATAGGGATCATGATGAAATTATATGACCACTACTTGCAATGAGTGATCCATAAGAATGTGTCTTGCTTGTCATTGTAAGATCTATACCTCTACGATCCATGACAATAAGGATTATAGGCTGATTGACTAGATTCATGATTTCATTGATCTCGGTGTGTGATTGACTAGCCCTGCACAAAATTCCAAGGATAATGATCGCCACTATGAATGGTGCATGGATGGAGGATCATGTTGAAGAGGGTTCCGTAGAGGATTTCTGGTCATAGTAATCGCAATCAAGGGATAAGTAACTTCCTGCGTGGAACCTATTATAATTGTGGGTTAGTATAACATTATAAGTATGAGTTTATTAATCATTTACAACACTCATGGTAGAGAAATAAACATAAGTACAAGGATTTCCCTGAGCTATTTGAGAACATGAGCCAATAACATCGAAAAGACAAGGGTTCTAGGATGGTAAGAATAAAGAAGCCCAACCCACAAAGTGGCTGTTAAGAGTGGTGCATGAGTCGGTATTAGAACTTGTCTTGGTGATGACACTAGTAATGAGAGAAGAAATAGTACATGGAAAGCATTTGGACACTACTCAAAAAAATAGGTATATCAAGAGACTATGGATGTGATTCAGAGTTTACAAGGAGAGATCCAGATTTGAAGGAGAAGTCAAGGAAGTTGGAACAAAGGAAGAATGTTGAGGCTCCGCAGAAGGATCTGGATGAGGTCATGGAAGTATGCAAGATGTTAAGGCAAGATAATATCATTCCCTTACTAGGAGAATGGTTATAGGAGAAGGTACTTGTGTGCGTTGGAGGAGAGTGCGAGAGGAAAGTGTTGCATGCTAATCTTCCTCCCCATAGCCTTGACTATGACAAAGAGATAACCTTGAATGTTGTTGTAGATGGATGGATTCTAAGCAATATTTTGATCAACATGGGCACAGAGGTCAATTTTCTCTCCTTGGATGCATGTCATCAAATGGGAAGTCCAACACTACAACCATCCTTGAATGTGTTATATATGGAAAACAAGATAAAGGAAATGCCTATTGGTGTCTTGAAGGATGCAGTTATCACCATTAAAGGTGCCAAGTTCACTAGGGACTTCAAATTCCTGGCACTAGCCAAGGTGGAAACTTCCAAGCATTGCTTGGGAACCCCCAGTGTTAAAAAAACAATGTTGACCTATGGTTTAACAAGGGGTATATTAGTTTCAAGTAAAAGGAAAAATGGTTCATCATCCCTTTAATAGATGGAAAGTCAACACCCTATATTGATCCCTTAGGAGAGGAAGTCCTAGATAGAATCTATGTGTGCTCTATCAGGGACCCTAATGTAATTCATCCCGATGAAGGAGCTATTTAGTTTGAATACAATAGATTAATGAGTGATACAACCAGCATAACATTTTACAATTGGGAATGCGATACCTATGAGTTAATTGGGGGATAGTTAAGAGGATCTATAACAAGGGTGAAAAAGTGTACTCAATCAAGCACCTGGGAAGGAAGAAGCTACCAAGTTACTCTAGAGGAGCAATCCCTAATGATTTCTTGTGAGAGATGGAGGCTCAAAGCAAAAATGAGGATAAAAGGAGAAGTATGCTCAGTTATAAATTACTTGGCGATCAACGCGTTTGTGAGAAAAATATCATGAGAGTCTTCTAGAATGATGCAAGGTAAGAGTCCCATTCTCTATTAGGTTCTCCAGAAGAAACATGCCCACTATTATCCAAGACTACCATGGAAAATAACTGACCTCTTCCCACATCCAAGCATGTGAGAAGGACTAGATGGAAGACAAAAAATATTTACCACCTTTGTTATGGGTGCATAATTTATATTCCACCCTACAAGGTTGTGCGCACACATAGTACATTCACTCATAGATGCGCCATCATATAGGGAGTTGGCAAGAGTTGGTGGTTGATCTCATTCAAGCGTTTGAGTGTCGAATTACAAAGCCACTAGTGGATAAGACGTTGCAGGTGGCCATGTGCCTTACAATGGGAGATAGTGCTATGATAAAATATAGGGTACTGGATTTATTTGGTGAACCTATTTTGGAGACACATTTTGAGGAAAACGAATCTAAAGAGATACATCTTGAGTGTGCGTGCATTGAAAAAGAAAAAGGAAAAATGGTATATGTGATAGATGGTGAAGAAATGGAGAGTCTAGATGTTAACCATTTTGTAGGTACACGTGAAGTCATGGATAACACTGATGAGTGAGCGCATGCCTACCATGAGCCCTTGAAAACAAAGAAGGTTAACATTGGTTCTGAGGTAGAACCTAAGGAAGCTATCATTGGGGATTATTGGTCGAGAAATAGGTTTCTAAGATCATTGACCTTTTTGTGAGTTTTAGAATTTGTTTCCATCTGGGTACAGGTGATCTCAAAGGAGTTAAAAACTCCTTGGGGGAAATGTGGATCAAGTTAAAGGAAGGTGTGTACCTGATTCAAAAGAGACCATATCGGATGAATCCAAACTTTCACGTACGGGTCAAGGAGGAGATAGACAAGATGATATCATCAGGCATCATTGAGGCTATGAAGGAATCAAAATGGGTGAGTCTAATGGTCATAAGAATTAAGGACGAAAGGATAAGGATCTGTGTTGATTATAAGGACTTGAATGTAGTGTGTGTCATTTATCATTTCCAAAGCCCCTTCACTAAAGAAATTTTTGAAGGAGTAGCCGAGTCTGAGGTCTATTCTTTTATGGATATGTTCCCAGGGTACCACCAAGTTATAATTGCAAAGGAAGACTAGGAGAAGATAATTTTTTCCATAGAATGGGGAATTATTACCTGCACCTTCATGCCTTTTGGGTTGAATAATGTGCTGTTGTGTTCTCATGCATCATGATACAAGCCTTCCATGAATTCATCCATAAATTTCTTTAGGTCTACCTCGATGATTATAATGTGTATGGGATATTGAAAGACCATTGTGACAATTTGAGGCTGATGTTTGAGAGATGTCAATAATTAAGGATATCCCTCAACATTAAGAAATATGTCTTTCTTTACCCCATTTAGAACCTTGTTGGGGCATATTATATGTAAGGAAGTCTTCTTTGGTGGATCTCGCCAAGGTTGCGCTTATTGTGAGATTGGGGGAGCCTACCAAGCAAATTGATTTGTGTAGATTCCATGGGCATATGGGGTACTATAGGAAGTTTATTAAGGGGTATACCAAGATAATTCTGCCCTTGGAAAAATTACTTAAACACAATAGTGTCATTCACTAGGGAGACGTGTAGCGAGAAGGAGTTCGACACATTGAAGGATAAGCATTTACTACACCCATATTATGCTTTCCCTCTTGGGATAAGCCCTTCCATGTGCATATTGATGCCTTAGGGATAGCCATATGAGAAATACTAGCACAACATGGTGAGGGGATTATTGATCACCCTTTGTGTTTTTCCAATAGGAATTTGACACCGAAGAAAAAAATTACACTAGTGAGCGTGAGGAATTTTCAATGATATATGTGTTTCATAAGTTGAGGCAGTATCTGCTAGCAACATTGTTTATATTCTACAAAGATCACATGACGTTAAAATATTTGATAAATAAGCCTGTTTTGCAAGGGTGCATATGTCGTTGGGTCTTGTTGTTTCAAGAATTTGATTTTTCAATTGTAGTAAAACAAGGAAAAACTAACTCAAGACATAATCACTTATACATAATTGACTCGGGAAGGACACGCAGAGTGTAAATAGCTATAATTTAGCTTTGAGCAATTTAAATACTTAAATTGCATTAATTATATCCTTTCCTTCAAATTGATGAAATATCTTCAAGAAATGCTCACTTTCTCTTCTATCATTAATTAACTATCTTAAATATCTTTAATTACATTACATTAGTTAATTAGCTCTTCTATCCAACAACGATGCCAATTAATGACCTTTCGTTAATCAGCTCCCTTTCTATCAAGATTAATTAATTATCTATAATTAATTAAGATCCCCATTCTATCTAAATTAATTAATTATCTATAATTAATTAAGCTCCCCTTTCTATATAGACTAATTAATTATTATTAATTAATTAGATTTCTCTTCCATTAAATCAATAAATCATCATTTATTTGATTAAATTCCTCCCATAGTCTAAATCATGCTAATTATTCCTCTAAAAAGTTTCTATAAGATTTCTCACCTAGTAATTAATCACTTCGATTAATTAATAAATCCCCTCAAACCCCATGAGTCACTAAAGGAAAAATTAAACTCTCCTAAGCTTGACTCAACCCCCTTTTAACCGTGTTTATCCACAACTAACCCAACCTCTCTATTATTCCACATGTAAAGGGATGTAGAGATTCTTTAATCCATTGGGCTATATAAAGATCCCTCCTCCTACCTTTCCTCTTACACCTTGAATTCTTATAGATAATCTATAGAAATTTTATCTTAGAGCATATTTCATTTGAGCTAATAGCCTCATTCTTGCATTTCATATATCCAAAATTTTGGGTCATATGGAGAAAATCAAAATGGTCTTGTAGCCATACTTTGATGAGCTTCCATTCCCAAAACCTTGAAGATAAAATGATAAAAATTTATTTTCATGGATCTATCTAGGTTAATTTCGTGTTTTTGGTGATTTAAAGAGTAGAGATTCAAATGATTATCATATTAGTTTGATTTCTATTTCAATCTCTAGTGCATAATGTTGGTATTTAGTGTTGTTTAGCTCTTAACATGATGATATTTTTGTAGTTAATTCATGTTTTGAAACTATTAAGGTGTTATTTTCAATTCCCTTTACATATCTAACTAATACATTGATACATTTGGCAAGCCCGGTGGGACTTACTCCCTTGTCCTTTGCACTTAATTTCAAGTTTTTGTAGTTAAATTTCAATTTTGGTCATTAACCCTATTTTTGCATATATTAACATAACTTCTTTTTCTTAACTTGTTTTGTTGATTCTGCATGTGTTGAGTCTTCCTTATAGGTTTAAAGGATGTGAAGTGCTATCAAAATTGGAATTGATGGGAAATGTTCAATATTTCTCCATGTTTTCACTTTTAGAGCTTGCTTTTCAACATTCTACATGCTAATTTTGTCAATTTCTTAAAAATATTTCATTCTTGAGAATGTAGGTTAGTGTTTGATAGTACTGATTATTATATTTACATATTAATGTGGTGGGTTTCTATCAAAATTGAATCTTGGTGAGAAAATTTCAATATTTCATCATGTTTTCATTTTTAGAGCTTACTTTTTCAACATTCTACATGTTAGTTTTGTCAATTTCTTGAAAATGTTAAGTTTTTTATCATGAATGTTAATGTTTGATAGCATTGAGTCTTATATTCATATATTAATGTGATGGGTTGTTGTCAAAATTGAATCTTGGTTGGAAAAATGTGACCATTTTTAGATTAAGGGATGTTTTTTTGACATTTTTTGGGTACATGTTAAGTGCATACCCGTGAGCATAAGAGCATATGTGTAACCCATCTTCCAGAGGCCATAAAGTTTTCTCCTGAACTTGAAATGACTCTATTTTTTTCATTGGAAAGGTATTGAAGTGAACTATGCAATGAAAACATAAATTTAGGATTTATACTTACAAAATATATAGGTTTTCCCTTTATTGTAAAACTGGTCATTTTCTAACATGTCTAATGTTTTGATGAATGTTGTATTTCCATACATTACTTGATTTAGACCAAATCTTGTGTGTGCTCTTCTCTTATACCTTTTGGTGATCTTGAGAATCGAAAACAACTTTGATCTCTATATTTTTAACATTTGGAATAACTTGGAAATTTGATTATTCTTTTTGTTTAAGGGAATGAACCTTTTATAAAGAATTTTTTATGGTCCTCTGATTTGAAGTTTTCCATTTCTATCTAGTTGGGATAAATTTTGTGTATGTTTTTCTCTTTCACCTTAGGGTGATCTTGAGAATCAAAAGAAACTTTAGTCTTCATTTTCTAACATTTGGTAAACTGGAAACTTTGTCTTTCCTTTTTGGTTGAAGGAATAAACATTTATCAAGATTTTTGTATGGTTCATTAATTACAAAGCTTTCCTTTACTTTTTAGTTGGATTATTTTTTATGTATGATCTTATCTTGCATATTTGGATGATATTGAGAATCAAAAGAAACTCTTAATCCTATTTTAAATAATGTTATTTTCTTGGAGAACTACTAACGCTTGAGTATAGGACCTAAAAATGCTTGTCAAACAAAGGAGTTCAAAAAAATAAATTATAACTATACGTGTGTTTCAGATTTTTCCAAACAACTAATGAATAAACCACATTAATTCTAAAATATTAAAAAAACATGACATTCAAAACACTTGATTTGTAGGTTTGGATAAGGGTACGTCTCATCCGCTTAATACTAGAACATAACCCCTTTGGAATAAGCCTTAAGCTACAACAATGGGGGTGGTCCTAAGAACCCTAAAGTATTCCACACAAGATGGAACATTGTCGATGAAATGGGAAGTTCTCCACAAACTATACTTCAAGGGGGTAAATTAAAGCTGAGATACTCTAAGAATTAGTCAGGTGCGGCTTTTCTTGGAAAATCGAGCTTGCTCTTAGATAACTTTTCACACCTAGTTGAGTGAACCAAGTAGGAAGCTATCTTTGACCAGGAGGAAACTTTTACCATTTCAAAAATCAATTTGAGTTGAGAGCCATTAGTCATCACGAAACATGTGAAGTGTTACTTTTTCTTAGTTTTTCACTCGCCCTAAGGTGAGGCGAAATTATGCTGAAGTGAGGCCAACATTTTTCACCCCTAATTGATCTATTTCCTTCACTTTATTTTTACACTTTGGTTATTACAAGAGGAGTGAATACCCTTGTGTTGTTAATTGATTGTATTCACCACTTTTGTGTCATTTACGCTCATCCATGTTTTTGGTTGAGTTTTTAAAAATCTAAAGTGTGTGGAGAGGTTTTCATATCATTCCTATCCTTTTTGATCTTGATACCTAAGTCAAGATCATCATCGTATTTAGCGTTGATTCATCACCTTAACTCTCCTTTGAACAATTATCTTGTTTATATCGTGTCACTACAAGTTTGGTATTTACATCTTGTTTCTTGAAAACTTGACCTAAATATCTATATTGTGATGTTACGCTATATACACTTTAACAATTCCTAGGTATACTCTAGCTTTGGTTTGATTTCAATTACTACCTCGATTTTGAAAAGTGTGAATGTTACCACTTGTGCATGTTATATCAATATCATCTTGATACTAATACCTTACTTTCTCACAAATTTTGGTTAACATATCTTGGTGGAATTATTGTGTCACTCACAATCGTAACTACCACTTTTTGGAATATAGGTCTTGATTGTATTTGGGGTTTCTTTTAGTATAACTTGTTTGGAGATCGCATTAAATTATTATTATTACTTGCACCTTGTTCATTTGTTTTAACTTGACATAAGTGGTGACATTATGTTAATCATATTCAAATACCAATTATCATTTGGAAACAAAATTAGGAAGTAATTTGATGATTGCTTGGTTATAAAAAAACCTTGCGTGATTGTGTCTCATTTTTCACATCGACTTATCTATTTCAGATAATCACTTTGATTCATTGATACTTTATCATTCATTATTCTTTTGTAATTAATTTGGATTTATGTTTTGAACTTGCATGATTGTTCTTTGTGTTTATCCATCTTAGAAAATCATTTATAGGACAATCCTTTGGGTCTTTGATCTTCTTTATATTCTTGTGTTTTCCTAGATTCATGGTCATTTTTAAACACAACTTTCAAACCTTCGTAAAACATTTCCTATCAAGTGACTTTTGCATCAATCAAACATTGAAAATATTTCCTTTTATCATTTATGTTGCTAAAATTTTGATCAATCCTTTGATACTTAAACCTCCAAACCTTGTTGGATTATCAATCTTGAGTCATCACGATGCATGTTTTCCTTAACTTCCCATTTAAAAATCACACTAGAATCCCCATCTTTACGAAATGTCTAGTTAATTTTCATTATGCTGACCAAATAAAAACGAAACATTCTTCACTTTTAAGAAGTTTGATAATACAATCTAGGTATAGAACTTTGAACCCAACACATGCTAAAAATGAATGATTATCACAAGGTCCCTTATACATATGACAATAAGAAATTACTGTTTCAGCATTCACATAAAAATATGTCCATCATGACTAACCCACATTTGCTTCTTCACGCTAGAGAACCCATATTGGTAACTCTGATCCCTAACTTCATCTCATAGTCGGTGATATAGTTTGGACACTTTTGATCCAAATTATTAATTAGGTTCCCCCACTCTTCTTCTGATTCTAATCCAAATTTTTCCTCTTCTTCAGAGGATTCCAATCCAAATATTTCCTGCCACTCTTCTTCATATTGTAATTGAAACATTTCCTCTTCTTATAAGGATTTAAATCCAAATATTTCCTCCGACTCTTTTGATGATTTGGATCCAAACTACCATTCGATTCATCTCATTTGACTCCTAAGTTGTGATCATCCCCTTCTTTGTAGGACCTCCTTCATCATACTTCTCTACCGTGATTTTCATTCCCACCTTTCTTTGCGATACCTCCTTTATCATTCATCTAGTTAGACTCCTAATTCATGGTCCTACCCTCCTTCGCAGGACCTTCTTTATCATTCATCTAATACAATTATTGAGTCGCGGTCCTCCCCTTCTTTGCAGGACCTTCTTTATAAAAAATCTAATGTGATTCTTCAATCATGATCATCCCCTTATTCACAGGGACCTCTTTTATCAGTCACCTCAATGAACTCTTCCTCCTTTGAAGATTCATGTGACTCAAATTCCTTCTAGTCAATCATCTAATTCGAATCCTACATCACAATCTATGGAATTTTGGATACGAAATCCTCCTATTCTTCCTCCATGATGTCATCTTATAGGGAAACATATACCAACCAATTCTAAATCCACATCTTCTTCTACTCACGAGACATATAGCCTTAAGTCTACTTCATCTCTTGAGTCATCTTGTTCTATCAATCATCATCAAACATCTTCTAAGTATTCCAAACCATTTGGACCTTTTTCTTCTGATCAAACCCCTATGGTTGATCAAAACCCATACCGATTAATTTATTTCAAAATGAAGGAGCGATCACAACCTTTATAGGGGCACATGAATATATCCCTCTTTCAAATTAGGAGCAAGGATTCTCTTTAGATTTAAATGCATCTATATATTATGAGGAAAAGGTTGATTCCTTTTATCAAGAAATGGAGGAAGAGCCTCATATCACGCAACTTGATCCTCCTCTTATTCTTCCATCATCACATTCTTCATTACGTGTGGAAACTATTGGGTCTTGCATTGATCCATGACCTATCTTCTCATCATCCAATCACTCTTTTTCTATTACAATCTCTTATGGGGTTAATGCCAAGTATCCCTTCATCTTCATCTAGGTGTGGGTTACCTTCTACTAGCCCTCCCTTTGGTATTTGTGGGAAATTTTAGAGTAGTCCACTATCTTCTATTCTTGAGGTGCATCCAACTAGCCCCTTGTATTTTATGTATGGGTCACCCCAAGTAGTCCACTATCTTCTATTCTTGTGGCACATCCAACTAGACCTTTGTCTTTTACATATGGGTCACCCCTAGGTAGTCCATCATATTCTATTCTTGGGCCACATTCTAGTAGCCCATCATCTTCCATCTATGGGTTGTTCCCGAAACCCTTCTCCTTCTATTCTCGGAGCCATATCCCGGTAGTACTTCATCTTCTGTATGTGTTTCACCTCTTGATAGCCCATCTTCTTCAATTATTGGACCGTATCATTTTCATCAATCATATTATTATTCTACCAAATATTTTGGCAAGCCCACCATCCTTTCTCGATTAGTTCTAAATATCCACATTCTTCTCCCACTTCTTCATATCAGATAAGTAGAGCATTAGCTTATAAGAAACCTAAACAAGTTTTTTACCAAGCTAAGAGAAAATACCAAAGAGCTCCAAAGTTCCCAATAACTCAAAAAAATTATAAAATTTACAAGAAAACATGATTCCATAATCCACACCAACGTACCTATCAAGTATGGTGCAAAGTAAAGAAACCTATGGATAGGGAACTTAAGCTCCCACATACACAACCTATGTTTCAAAACAAATGACAATCATTTGTTGAGTGTGAGATCAAAACAATCATTGAGATCGGGATAATATTACACTTGATAAGTAAACACGCTTAGTATATCTTATCAAAGAAATCAAAAACACCGTTGTTGGATCCTATCACATAGAGTGACATGTTTCATTTTAAGAACCATCAAAAATAACTAAAAAAACATAAAATAGTTAAAAAAAAAAATGGGAAAACATTAAAACATTACAAAAACAAAATCAAAGTTACAAAAATCAAACATTGCAATCAGGTATTATGTACAACAAGATGTTCTTTCTTCCCTTTCTTTCACATTCCTCTTGAATTCATCCACCATTTTCATCCCTTTGGTGTTATTATGGTTAGCCTATTCACACGTATTTTGAGACATTTATCTCTATGGTATTCTTTTGACCCTAGTCTTTTATCACCTTGGTAAATTAAAGAATGAGTGACCTCTTAGAGATCCTATCACTATCTACATCTAATAAAAATTTTACGAAGACTTTTGGATGTATTTATTGACACAAGCCAATGTCGTCATCATAATCACTTCCACATCCTTCCATAAAGCCATCACTAGTTATTAACCTCTTTTCGAACAAGAGAGTTGAAATAAGTTTTTCAGAAATAAAAAGAATCAAAATAAATCAATCAAAGAGAAAATCTAAAAGAAAAAGAAAATTGATATATAACTCTCTCTTGGGGTATTTCCAATAATCTCTATCGGGCTATGCATGCCTGATTAGTAGTAGATCAATTTTTTTATTAGAATCAAATTCATCTCCATCTGGACTATGGATGCCTGGCCGATAGCGGAGAAATTCACGAGTCTCCTTCCACAATCCATTCATTAATCACCTTTCAAACTAAATCATTTCTACACATTGGCTAGTTTATTCCCTTGATGTCTATCAACTCTTTCCTCCAAGAGGTAATTCATTTCCACTTTCACACATAGGATCTCGACAAGTAAACATGATTAGTATGTTACCAATTGTTACTTTTTGCACCTTCTTCAAACTCTTTCTTTAGCAAATGTATTGTCTCATGATTTTTTCCTTGGGCTAGTCAATTTTTCATTGACCACCTTATAAATATTTTCATAGCATCCTCTATTCTTAGAAAATAATTTAGAACGTCCATGTGTATCATATTTCCACTTTGACATGTTTGCAGGCACCTTTGTCCCCCTTTAATAAATCAATTTCCCACTTCCTTTCTATCATGTGTTTCTTAGCTAGATTATCTTTGGGGGAATCCTTTCCCCTCATGATTGAACCTATTTTATATGGGCCTTGATCCTCCTTCGGTGTGTGAAGATTTTATCTTTGAGTACTCCCACCTAATCATTTGGGCATGTTTCATCTTCACTTTCTCATTGGCGTGGCATTTTTCCTTGTACATCCCATTTATCATTAGGGGCATTCATGTTTCTTGGTTTCTTGTACATAACTTTGGAAAACTGTCAAAAAATTAAAAAACATAAAATTATTTTGAAAATAAATTAAAAATACAAATCATCCAACAAAACGTCACTCTTTTCTTCTCGTTTGTTCTTATACGTGACTCGCGGATCATCTTGATCTACCTCTATAAAAAAGTTGGTTTGCTTACTATGTCTATACTATGGGGAAAATTGAGTTGTTTGGTAATCGTTTCATAGTACATGATTTATTTTCATAGGACCCAAGAGTCCTTCGTTATTCATCTTACATGTATCCTTACTTGGGGCACCATATTTTAACCCTTGTCATTAATTATTACATGTCGAGAATCGAATCATGATAACAAAAAAATGCATTATGTTTCTCTCATTAGGTTATCCTATTTACTTTCTCATATTGCATTGCATTATGTATTTTGTATGCAATTAGGCATATTTTAATTTATCGTATTGCATTGCATTTTTTATGTTGGATGGATTTGGTATTTTTCAGTATTGGACAATTGTTCATATTATGGATTTTCATGTCATTCTACTTTTCTCGTATGCTTATATTTTTAATAAGGAATGATGACGTAGATATTTTGCAATATGATGAAACTAAAGTTGTTTCAATACAATGGATGAAATCTTTATCTTTTCTTTCCATCTTCATTCCTTTTCTACATCATTTTTATCAACATTATTCTTTACCTTCACCTAGGGCATCCTACCCCTACCCATTCTTGTATCCATTTCTCTCCCCTTTTTCTATCATCAATATCCTTCTTTCATCACCCCATTGAAATTCGAGAGGGCATCTCTTACTACTACTAATTTTCCATCTACCACTTCAAAATTTTACCAGTCTATTATCTTTGAAGTGGCGTCACTTACTGCAACCCCAAAGAGGGAAAATGTAAACACCTATAATTTAGCCCAAGTAATTTAAATACTTAAATTGTGTTAATTATATCCTTTCCTAAAATTGATGACATATTGTCAATAAATTCTCATTTTCTCTACTATCATCATTAATTAATTACATTATATTAGTTGGTTAACTCTTCTATCCAACAACGACACCAATTAACAACCTTCCATTAATCAACTCCCTTTTCTATCTAGATTAATTAATTATCTATATTTAATTAAGCCCCCTTTCTATATAGACTAATTAATTAGCTTTCTATTCCATTAAATCAATAAATCATCATTTATTTGATTAAATTCCTCTTATAATCTAAATCATGCTAGTTATTTCTTGAAACACCTTGTATAAGCTTGCTCACCTATTAATTAATCACTTGGGTTAATTATTAAATCCCCTCAAACCCCCTAAGTCACTAAAGGAAAAAATAAACTATCCTAAGGTTGGTTAAACCCCCTTTCAATCATGTTTATCCACAACTAAGCCAACCTCTCTATTATCCCCCATATAAATGGATCTAGAGATTATTTTATCCATTGGACTATATAAAGAGCCCCCTCCTACCTTTCTTCTTACACATTGAATGATTATAGATAATCTATAGGAATTTTATCTTATAACATCTTTCATTTGAGGTAATAGCCTCAATCTTGCATTTCATTCATCCAAGATTTTGGGACATATGGAGAAAAAAATGGTCTTGTAGCCATACTTTAATGAGCTTCCATTCCCAAACCCTTGAAGATGGAACAATCAACTTTGATTTCCATGGATCTATCTCGATTCATTTAGTGTTTTTGGTGATCTAAAGAGTAGAAATTAAAATTCTTAACATATTAGTTTGATTTATATTTCAGGTTCTAATGCATAATGTTGGTATTTAGTCTTGTTTAACTCTTAACATGATGATATTTGTGTAGTCGAGTTCATGTTTTGAAAATATTAAGGTATTAGTTTTAATTCCCTTTGCGTATAGATAACTAATACATTGATACACGAGCATAGAGGATACCATGCCGAAACACAATTGTTTAGGTTGGGGTATGCACCCTTAGAATTGGAAGATATTGCATTGTTTCTTAAAATGGGTATGACACCGAGAAGGAATGAAGGCTTTGGAGAGGAAGCGAGTTGGCTATACATGATGTGCCCTATATGTTTATTAGTGGATATTTTTACAAGCTAGGATATGATGAGGTTCTACGCCGATGCATGTTACAACATGAGCACGTTGCAATTATGGAGGAAGCTCATGGTGGGATGACATGAGGACACTATGCAGGGAATACCATCTCACGAAGATTATAATGGTAAGGCTTTGGTGGGAAAGTATCTACCCAGTTGTATCGATTTTGCAAGGCTTGTGACCATTGCAGGTGACTTGGAAAACCTAGAAGGCGGGATGAAATGCCCTTATGCAACCGATAACTAGTGCTGAACCATTTGAAAAATTCATAATTGACATTGTAGAACTAATTTCACCTGCCATGTGAAGAAATGGCTCAAGTTACATAATCACTTGAACTGATTACTTTACAATATGGGTAGAGGAAACACATACAAACTATTACAAAATAACGTCATCATTAAGGATCTTATGGGAAATCTTAATCAACAGATATGGATGTTCGTTGAGTTTAAATAGTGATAGGGGAACACATTTTCTGAATGAAATGGTTAGGATCTTATTGGTAGAGTTTATGGTGGCCCATTACAAGACTACCCCTTATCAACCTCAAGTCAATGGAATAACTAAGGCATTTGACAAGATATTAAGTCACACATTGACAATAGTTTGTGATGTTGGAAGACAAGACTAGGACAACAAGGTATCAATCATTCTATGGGCATACATGATAACCTACAAGAGACTAAACAAGGCCACACCATTTCGAGTTAGTGTCCGGTGTAGAGGTTTTTTACTACTTGAATTCATATTACCATCATTGCATATATCACATGCGGGAGGATTGACTAATGAGTAAGCACTCAAGGAAAGGATTGACAATTTAATGCGATTATACAAAAGGTGATCACTTTCTAGATGGATTCATAAGACTAAAAAGGCCAAACAAGGCATGATATGAACGTCATATAAATAATAAGTAGTTAGATGTTGGGCAAATGGTTTTTTTGTATTATTCCAAGTTTATGCGCAATCTAGGGAAGTTAAAATTCCATTGGTTGGGCGTATATATCATCTCATACATCCTTACATTAGGCACATGCTAGTTACAAGCACTAGATGGGATGAAATTACCTAGCCATTTTAATGGGAGTAGGATAAAGCCCTACTATAAATAAACCTTCCTTGTGTTTGTAAATAAGGCAGTATTGCCAGTTAGCTTAGGATTTATCTTTATGCTTTCCCTTTCCTTGTTTTTCCCTTTCTCATTATTTTTTCCCTTCTGTTTGTGTTGTTTTGTGCCTTGTGCACTGGTAACCACTTATTAATTTCAAAAGGTTGTGTATGCACAGAGGACCACACATCTGTTTTAGTGTGGGGTAGAGTAGTGTGAAGTGAAATACAAGCTGGTAGTAAAAGTTGTATGGCCTAGATTGAAGGATTAAAGGCACAAAAGATAGAAGAATGCATGTGGAAATGGTGGAAAAGAATTTTTGGTGTCAAGATAGCTTAACAAAGACCATGTAAAAGGATAAGAAGTGTAGGAACAACATGAGGTAGTGAGGGAAAAAATCAGGTCAAGGATAGAAGAAGTGCCTTCGGCACTTTGCAGATGCGTGCATAAGAGTCTTCACTAGTAAGGATTTTTCCCTTATAGAAGGTTGTAGAAGGTTTCATGCAAGATTGGGCACATGGCTAAAGGATCTTAAACTCAAATTTAGTGGAAAAAGTTACATTTAATGCTGAGTGGAGGGGTGGGTGGCATAGTATTTATTTCTAGAGAAGAACCAAAAGCTATAAGTATGAATTTGGGAACATTATTATTTTACCTTTCTATTACGAAATCAAAGAAGCTCTTGAAAAATAGGGTATCCACAAAGAGATATTTGTGTGAAAGGAAAAGCATAGATATATGATTTCATGAAAAGGCTTATTTGTTAACCAGAGTTGAAGGGGTACATGAGCATAGGGAATAAAGTTTCAAAGAATTTTTCTAGGTTAGAAATTTACACTAGGTACAAACGTAAAAGGATTGCTTCAAAATTTGAGCCACATGGTTGAACAGAGTAAGGAAGAGGAGCAGGAAGAGTTTTTATTTTAACCCTAAAAGTAAAATGGCACCATAGAAGGAAACCATTTAACTAAATAAGGGCAAGGGAAAAGGAAAAAAAACTACTACCACAAGTTTTAACGAAGAATGGTATGTATAAATGCGTACCCCAGGATGAAGTGTTTTTGGGGAAAGAATGGGTAACCTATGTGAGGAAGATGGCCATGAGTGAATCTAATTATCACACATACACCATAGAAAAGATATGGTTTTGGAACTAGTTCATCCTCAGGACAAGAAGACACTAAAGGGAATGTCGATCTATAATGATGAGGTGAAGATGCAGTTGGGAAAGGCCAGGTTGGTACAAATTTATGAGTTTCTTTATTTTTGCAACCCCGAGTGGTTATACCAATGGCTGATGTCACATGTGCACGAGGACCACTTCTATTTTACAGGCCGTAAAATACACATAACTCTGTTGGTGCCATTTTTGAGCTTGCACCATGTTGCCCTAAAATTTTCAAATCTATATTTGCTCAAAAATGTTTTACCCTTTGAATTGATGGTCTAAAATTCTTCCCCTCTAGCTGAATGCTTTAAAAATTCTCACAAACTTGTTGTTTTTCCCTAATTTGAAAGAATAATCCAAGTTTTCCCTTTTCTATGCCCTAGTTTTTCCAATTTTGCGGGCTATGTCATTTTTCCCTTTTCCAGATCATGGAAAAATAAAAATTGATCAAATCATACTTGTTTGTAATTTAAAATCCTATCCCAAGGTCGAAAATGTTTGGAAATCATGCTTCAGTTGATTTAGAATAAAAAAATCTGCCATCCTTGGTGAAAAAATTGAATTCTAGGGCATCCCTGGAATTTTTTACGTTTTGACGGTCAAATGGGTGTCATTTTCCCGTCAAATTCATCCTCAAAAGGTATTGGCAATGTGGTAGGTTTTCATTGGCTAAGAAAAAGTGGGGAATTGTTGTAACTTTTCATTTTTTGCCTTTTTTGACAATGGGGCATTTTTCGGCCCAGGGACCCATTTTTTCCAAATTTGCCTACGTGGCATGTTCTCGATTCCCTTAATGCTTTTAAGTCTTATTTTGCAAAAATGTCAAAGTCAAAAATGGTCTAAATCCCTGCAGCCAATCGGGAGTGGACACGTGTCCTAAAAGACAAAAAGGGAGGAGCAGGCCGATGGGGGACTTAGAGTTTTTTAGCTCTATTTTTCTAAAGTTTCAAAATCAGTTTTTCCCCCACTCCAATCAAAGGAGGACACGTGGCATCAATTTTGAGTGGGTCGGTGGGCTAGCGGAGGAAAAAGGGAATTGTTTCCCTTTACGAAAAGAAGGCTTAAAATTAAAATTTTGGAGCATGGCCCTTGGCCAATCACAGGTGGACACATGTCTAATAGGGTTAGAGGGAAGTGCGGGCCATGGAGGGAAATGAGGATTTTTTCCTTTTTGGCAAAAGGAGTTAAGATAAAAATTTAATACATGGGCCTGGCAAATCAACAAGTGAAATGTGGCAAGAAGAATGGACAAGGCGGGTTGTTGAGTCGGCAGAGGCAGGAGAGAATTTTTCCCTTTTGCAAAAAAGACTCAAAATCAAAATTTGGAGCGCTAGCCCATGATGAATCACAAGGAGACACATGGCGAGGGAGAAATCGGAGGTGCGGGCCCATGGGGAAAAAAGTGAAAATTTTCCAAGTTTCCAAAAAAGGTCAAAATGCGCAGAATTGAAGCGCGATCCCAATCAAACCCACCATGTGTCACGTGTCAGCTCCAAAATTCAAAGGTGGAGGGGTAGGGGAAAAGGTCAAATTTTTCCATTTTTTCAAATTTTCAAAAGGTCATAAAGTAAATTTTTTAAAGTTGGGCCTGATCCAATCATTTTTTGCCATGTTTCTGGCCTTATCCAAAAAATTAAAAAGGTAACTCAAGCTTATTTCTAAGTTTACATCTTCCACGTGGAGGGCAAGGATTAAAAGATGGATAAGATCAATGATTGTTATGCATTCATTTGTTTTTACTGACATGAGAGCTCTAGGAATCATTGAATCATGATTTTTGCATCACAAAATTCATCAAATTTATAGTGATTTGGTGTCATCTTGGCCTTCCAGGATCATTGGCATCACTTTCATGGCTTAATTCTTTGATTTGAGGTAGTTTTGAAATGAATTTTTCCCTAATCTGTCCAAAACGTGAAATGACAAAATCAAAAGTTGTAGAGGTAATTTGAAAAGGTAAAAAGGTGAAAATGATGAGTAAAAGGTGTTTACATTCCTCAATGATGAAAAACGTGCCTCTAGGATGGATAATGATCCAGATATTTGTAATGATTTAATCTTTTTGGGCACACCTAGCAACCTACAAGTGTTTTTCTGTTTGATGTCATTTTCATTGAATCATGAAGAATTGTTGTAATAAAATTGATCCCTTGGCATATTATTTTCTTAGGAAAGAAGGATCAAATGTGGCAAGAGATATATAATGCATGTTTTGAGACATGCAAAGGGGTCGAGAAAAAGTTGAAAAATCATGAGAAAATTCTGAGAGAAAGCTCATTTTTCTTAAAAAAACACCAAAGAACTAGAATAATTTCTTCTGTGTTAGATCTTCATGTATGTGAGTTTGTTACAAGTGTATATCCATCACACAGCTTTAATATTGTTCATGAAACTCTCCCTTGCTAATGAATCTAACAAGATTTTGAGTTAATTTGTGTTTTCGTAGGCAATATGATGTATGTTATCATTTTTAAATGTTTGTAAATAGTTTTCATTGTTATTATTGCAATCTTGCATTGAAAGTCTTTAGAAATCACACAGAATATCCATACCTTGTTGATAGTTTAGTGGCATTTGCAATCTCATGTTCAGAAGAGCCTTCATTTGATAAAGAGATAAACAAATTTAAAATCACTTTACCTTCCTTGACTGCAAAGATTTCTTGTAAGCCTTTGGGGGTACCTTAGGCATGGTTTGATCAAGGATTTTGTGTTTAATTAAGTTCATTCCTTCAAGATTTTGTGGTGAATTCTCAAATATTGTGTGAAGAGTGCAACTTGGGCTTCCATTTATGCCTCTTTTGGTTGAAAGAATATCCTGATTATTTGAAGCATTTTATCTGATAGTTGTTCAAGTATTGTAGAGGTTGTCAAAGATCTGATATATCCCAGTTTGTCTTGTCAACACCCCACCAAAAATCATTCTAAACAACCCATCCTACCCATACTACCCTGCATCTGCATTGTGTGTCAACAAAAGAATATAATCCATTTACAAAAATGCACAAAGCAAATTAGGATTATACAATGTCTTCAGTAACCCTTTCCTTGCATTGAAAATATCTCCATGATCTGGGAGTGACAACTTGTGAAAGTCAGATTTGGAGTGTTGATCATATTTTCCCAAGGACTTTTCATACTATTTTCATAAATTGAGGGATATCTTCATCTCCTTCACCATTTGGGGATTACAATATAGGTTCTCTTACCTTGGTTGAAAGGCACAACCTAAAATAGTGATGGTCAGATCAAATACTTTCAAAGTTCTATCCATCTCTCCACAAATATGAGTGTTTGTTAGATCACATCCCTGGGTAAAAAATGACACACATCATGATCTATCTAACTTCAAGCTTCATTTTATATCTCTAACGCTACTCAGATTGAAAAGGAGAACAAATTTGGGTACCAACACTTTCTGGCACTGTTGTCGAGGTCTTCTTGGAATTTCCTGGTGTTTGTGGGGTGTTTGAAGAGTTTGAGCATTTGTGTATTCAAGTATTTAAGCTACTACATTTTCAAAATATCATTATATGCTTCAGATCTTCAAGTTTTAAACAAGGGTTTCAAATTTTGTCTACCCTTTTACCATTTCCTAACAATTTATACACTTTGGGTGCATTGTGATTGATTGATTTAAGAAGAAGAAGGTATGATTTATAAATCCTTGCAAAGGTTTCAGTACTAGCAAACATTTGACAAATTATTTTAGTGCATTCTTGCACAACTAAGGTGAAATTCCTTAGTGGTGACTCCATGCTGATTTGATCTTGAAAATACCAGTTGTCTTACCTTTCTGTCATTTATAATTTGTTGCTCAAATCTGTAAAACTGGAAGGAAGAAGATCTCTCTTCATCAAGGACTCTACTAAGAAGTTGTTTACAGATTCAAGAAACTCAAAGCTAGAGGGGAGAAAGGTGTGGAAGGTTGTTGGAGACTTGACTGCAAGAAAGGAGATCCCTATTGTTGAGTTTGAAAGTGAGTAGCCTGTTATTGAGGATTGCAATTCTTCTTCAAGTGGATCTGATTCAGACAATCCTATTACTGATTTGAATTCCCCATCAGGTGAGGGACCTTCTTGTGCATTTTTAAGGATTACTCCTAAATATTCTCCTCTATTTTCTAAATTTGCTAGAGATCATCAAGAAGGAGATCCCTTAAGAGATATCTATTTTGAATATTTCATTCCCATTCCCCAAAGACCTCTCACTCCTCATCATTCTGTTTCTCCTCCAAGATCACCACCAAAAAATAAAATGGATCATCCTCCACCTAGACACCCATTTTTTTTAACACCTTTGGTCCTATCAATTTTAGAGGAATGGTTGGATAGCCAAATGTTGTCCCCCAAGATGTGAGAAATAGGTTGGCAAAGTTTCAAGGTAACAATGCTATGATTGGAGATCAGCATCTCAAACTTTTTGTTAACATGATGGAAGACTTTGAGATAGAGTTTGAAGATGTGTATGTAAAATTGTTCATCCACACCTTAGAGGAGGATGCAAGGGATTGGTACAAGGCTCTACCTAATAATTCCATTGACTCATGGGTAGAGATGAATAATGCATTTAGACTGCAATATGGAGACAAGACTGATCCTAGATTCCTCTTGTCTGAGTTTGAGAATATCAAGAAGAACCCAAATGAAATGGTTCATGATTTCAATACAAGGTTTAATAAAACATTGAGAAGGCTGCCTGTTAATTTGAGGCCTTGTGATGAATCTTGTCTAATCAAATATGCAGATGCATTTGATAAGAAGGTAGCCTATTACCTAAGAGACAAGAACCCAACCAATATAAGACAAGCTTTCACCATGGCACTTCAAATTGAGAACAATATCAGATAAATTGGGAAACCTCTCAAGAGAGATGGTGTAAAATTGATAAACCCTGAAAAACCTAAAGTTAGTAAGGGTGCTGATTTGGAGGATGTTGTCAAAACTTTGGCAGGGGCTGTCAAAGAAATTTCATACAAATTAGCCTAGGATGAGAAAGGAATTGGCCAAAGTTCACAAGGTCAGCAAAGAGCACAAAACCATGATATATTTGGCAATCATCCTAGGGGTGATCAAATACAAGATGATAGAGGTAAAGGACCTATGGGAGGGGGAAATAGACAACCCCAAGCACGTGAAAGTAGATTGGTTCTTGACCCTCTAACTGCCAGGGTTGCTGTTGTTGATGAAGTTGTTGATATGGATTGGTGTGATAGATGTTTTCTTCCTCATCCTCCATGTGAAGTGGACCAACAAGTTGGTGAGGATGATAATGAGGATGGAATTGATGATGACATTTGCATGCTGGGAAGCTCTTCAAATTCACAACAAGCAGCAACATCAATAGAGGTAATAAGTGCAAGGACTACTGCAACCTTTTGGGATTGCATAAAGTAGGTACCACTTCTTTCTCTTTCTCATACTCATGATGTAGATGTAGTTCAAGGCATTTGAAATTCCTAACAATGACTTTGAATACCTAAGAGCATTGATGATTAAGAAATATGATGGTGGTATCCCTTTGGAGGAAGATAGACAATTGTTAATGAATGTTGTTGTTGGTCAAGAGAAAGAGTATAATACTAGAAGCAAAGTTGTTAACGGAGTTGGGCCTCAAGCCAAACCTAAAACACCCTTTCTAACAAGAATTCCAAAAGAAGCTCCTAGGAGAGAAGCACCTGTTAGAATTTCGTTGTCCTAAACAAAAATTACAGTCCTCCTCATGCCCAAGTGCCAAGAATCCACTTTGCCATCTAATGAATAATCTTGTCTCCCTTCCAATGTTGTTTTTCCAAAGTTTTCCCCTATGTCATAGCCCAAGTATTAAGCCAAATTAAAGTGAGTGTGCCAATCATTTAGTTGCTTAGAATTCCTAAGCATAAGAAGAGATCATTTGAGTACTTGGGATTGAAAGAAGAGAAGGTTACTCTAGGCAGAAATGTAAATGTTGTTGAAACTCCACCTCAGATCATTGTTGACCTTAAAACACCACCAGCAGTAGAAGATCTTGGAGAGACACCTGAGGTATATTTGGGGACATCTTTGGTTGATTCCCAATTGAATTTTGATCCATTCTTCACAACTTTGATCATAAAGGATAAGCTACTTCACAATTATATGTTTGATTCCGGTGCATCATGTAATGTCATGCCTCTAGAAGTCATGAATGAGTTGGACATCAAAGTGACAACAGCCTATGGAAAGTGTACTACCATGGACTCAAGAGAAGTGCCGGTTGTTGGTTGTGTGAAAGGTTTGGTAGTGCAACTTGCATCTTATCTAGGGAGGAATTTAAAATTGGATGTTGTGATTGTTGATTGCCCTGCCAAATGGGGTATGATTTTTTCAAGAAAGTGGGCTGCAAGTGTTGGAGGGAGTGTCCAAATGGATATGTCTTTTTCCACCATTCCCATTGAGGAAGCCTAGTCAAGCTCTATGGAGAAAAGAAGATGTTGCACGTAATTGAAGATCTCAACAATGCTTTCTATAAAGTGTTGTTTTTGTTGATGTAGATGTTGAGAATTTCATTGGTTTTGCTGATGGAAAAGAAAAAAATATGTACAAATCAACATGCCTTGAGGTGGTAGGTTCTCATGGACATTTCTATTTGATGGGGCTTTCTCAAAATTTGGGAATGTTGTTGGTATAGTTCTACTTTCTTCTAGTTTGGAAGAGTTTTCTTTTTCCTTAAAACTTAATTTTTAATGCACTAACAACGTTGTTTCAAGTATGAGTAATTTTTGTTTGGGTTAATAATTGCATGGAAGTATGGAGTGAAAGATATTGTTGCAAAAATAGACTTAGAGCTGGTTGTTAAACAAATAAGAAAATGGTATGGTACAAAAAAATCAACATATGAAACAGTATAAGCATGCAGTTTGGGATCTAATTGAAATGTTTGATTCCTTAAACATTGTGTATCATGACAGAGGTCTCAATGTTGCTGCTAACAAGTTGGTAGTGTTGGGTTCTATATTTGGAAATTGCACCATTTCACCTTATTGTGAATACAACATTGAAGTGCTAACTAGGCCAGCTATCCCTGATAATGTGAAACATTGGAAAGTTTTTAATGATGATACTCAAGTGCTAAGGTTCTTACAAAACCAAGGTGAGTTTCAAATTAGAATATTGATTGGGAGCCAATGGTATGCATGACTGAAGGAAGAGAAACTTTGTTTGAGAAAGACATCATCCAATTGAAAACAAACACCATTCCTAGAGGTCTTGTTGCACTTGAGTAAAATTTTACAATGCTGATTGCATCATAAATAGAAACATGTCTGCCTCAAGGGATATGGAGGAGCATAACTTGGGCACTAATGGTTAACCAAGGAAGATTTTTTTGGCAGCAATTTGAATAAAGAGGAAAAACAATCATATGCCCAACTCTTGAAAAAGTACCAAGACTGCCTTGCTTGGTCCTATTCCGAGCTAAAAGCATATAGAGAAGACTTGTTTCAACATGAGATCCCTCTTGAGGCCAATACTAAGCCATTCAGACAAAGGTAAAGCCAAATTAATCCACTTCTCTCCATGAAAATGCAAGAGGAGTTAAAGAAGTTGAGAGATGGAGGTATTATTCAGCCCACTAGATATTCATCTTGGGTTGCAAACCTTGTGCTAGTCAGAAAGAAGAATGGAGAGACATCAGACTTTGTGTGGATTTTAGAAATCTAAACAAAGCATCCATGAAGGAAAACTATCCCTTGCCAAATATGGAAAATATGTTGCAGCTTGTGACAGGGTCTGAGTTGCTTTCTACATTGGATGGTTTCTCCGGATACAATCAAGTGGTAGTCAAATAATCAAAAAGACTTAAGACAACATTCACTACTCCTTGGGGAACATATGTTTTTGTTAGGATGCCCTTTGGTTTGATGAATGTTGGTGCCACTTTTCAAAGAGAAATGGATGTTGCTTTTGTTGGTTACATCAATGAGTTTATTGCAATTTACCAAGATGATGTGACTGTGTTTTCAAGGCAGAGAGGTGATCATTTGCTGCACTTGGAGAAGATGTTGATCGAGATGTAGGAGTATGGCATTTCTCTTAATCCAAAGAAGTGTCATTTTGGCGTGTAAAATGCCAAGCTGCTGGGAAATATTGTGTCTAAAGATGGTGTTATGATAGACCCTGAGAGAGTGGAAGCAATCAACAAAGTACCTATCCTAAGAACCAAGAAAGGCATCCAATATTTCTTTGGTCAAATAAATTTTATTAGAAGGTTTGTTTCCAACTTTTCTAAGTTGACTCTTCCAATCACAAGCATGCTAAAGAAGGACCAAGTTATCAGGTGGGAGGAGGCTACCATTCAAGATTTTGAAGGAATTAAGGATGCACTTAAACATGCACCTATTTTAGCAGCCCCAAACTATAAGAGGCCTTTCCAAATCTTTTCCTTTGCCTCTGAGTATACCATTTCTTCTATTTTTCTGCAAAAGGATGAGAATGGGGCTGAGATGCCTATTGCCTTATTTAGTAAGGCTTTACAAGCAACTGAGCTGAAGTATACAATCATGGAGAAACAAGCATTTACCTTGGTGAAAGCAACAAAAATTTTCAGGCCTTATATATTGAGTTCAAAATTTATTGCTTATGTTCCCCACACCATGGTGAAAGACATCTTATTAGAGATGGATATCTCAAGAAAAAGATGTAGGTGGGTGAACAAGCTGCAAGAGTATGATATGGAAATAAAAACCACAAAGTTGGTATGTGGTTTGGGCCTTGCTAAGTTCATGGCTGAGAGCAACTTGTAGAATGTGGAAGTGAATCAGCTAGAGGAAGAAAGGGTAGATGTGCTTGCAAATTTGGTAAGTTTTGAGTGGTACAAAGATGTGATCTTCTACCTCAGACACATGTGCTACCCTAGTCACTTAAATAAAAATTAGAAAAGATCCCTCAAGCTGGCTTCTCAAAAATATATCATCATAGACCTTGGGCTGGCTTGGAAGAACCCTGAAGGTGTCCTCTTGAAATGCATAACTGAAGATGAAGCTCCCATGATAGTTGCTAATTTCCATGGGGAGTTTGTGGAGGAAACTTTTGTGGAAGAGTAACAACACATAAGATTTTATGATATGATTATTGGTAACCTACTCTCTTCAAAGATGCAGCCCACTTCATTTAGAAAATGTGATAGTTGCCAATGTTTCTCTAGAAGAATGAAAGCTTCAGGGTCCATTTTCATCCCTGTATCAATTAAAGCTCCTTTCAAGCAATGGGGGATGGACTTAATTGGTGAGATTTCAAATCCTTCTAGCGCTAGCCATAAGTGGATCCATGTAGCCACTGATTATTTTACAAAGTGGTTAGAGGCAATCCCCACCAAGAATGCAACACACCAAATAGTTATGGACTTCGTATTGAATCAAATCATATGCATATTTTGAGTCCCAGTCAAGATTGTAGCTAATAGTGCCATGTGCTTTAGATCCAAACCTTTAATGGCAATGTGTAATGAATATGAAATAAATTTGACTTATTCTTCAAACTATAACCCCCAAGGGAATGGACAAGTTGAGTCTAGCAATAATAATTTGTTGAAGATCATTAGAAGAACCTTGGAGAAAAAAAAGAAATGGGGTGAACAATTGAAATTTGTAGTTTGGGATGATAGGATAACTCCTAAAAGCACTACTAGTAAAAACCCATTTTAATTGGTGTATGGAACTCAGGCTTTGTTGCCCTTGCACCTGCAATTATCTTCATTTCAGTTTTCCAAATAGTTGGAAGATCAAGAACTTGGCCCATGTGAATCAAGGATCAATCAAATTATTGAGCTTGATGAGGAGAGAAGAGCATCCCATCAAAGGCATGTCGATTCGGGGAAAATTGAAGAGATTTTTTTGACAAGAAGGTCACTCCAAGAGCCTTAAATGTTGGAGATTTAGTTTTGTTATGGGATAATAGGCATGAAGACAAGAGCAAGCATGGAAAATTTGATGCATTATGGATGGGCCCTTATGCCATTGATATCATAATTGGTGAACATACCTTCTTTCTCATGGACTCAGATATGGGAGTAGGCTAAAGCCCTACTATAAATAAACCTTCCTTGTGTTTGTTAATAAGGCAGTATTGTTAGTTAGCTTAGGATTTATCTTCAAGCTTTCCCTTTCCTAGTTTCTCCCTTTCTTGTTGTTTTAAGCCTTGTGCACTACTAACCATATTTATTTCAAAAGTTTGTGTATGTGCAGAGGACCACACATATGTTTTAGTTTAGGTTAGAGTAGTCCAAAGTGAAATACAAGCTAATAGTAAAATTTGTATGGCCTAGATTGAAGGATTAAAGGAACAAAAGAGAGAAGAACACAAATGGAAATGGTGGAAAAGAATTTTTGGTGTCAAGATAGCTTAACAAAGATGACATAAAATGTATAAGAAGTGCAGGAACAACATGAGGTAGTCAAGGAAAAAATCGGGTGAAGGACATAATAAGTGCGTTAGGTGTTGCAGACGCGTGCGCATAAGAGTCTTCATCCGGTAAGGATTTTTCCTTATATAGAAGGTTGTAGAAGGTTTCAGGCAAGATTGGGTGCATGGGTAAAGGTGCTTAAAGTTAGATTTAGTTCAAAAGTTACATTTAATGTTGAATGGAGGGTGTGTGGCATAGTATTTATTTCCGAGAAGAACTAAAAGCTATAAGTACAAATTTGGGAAAAATATTATTTTACCTTTCTATTATGAAATCGAAGAAGCTCTTACAAACTAGGGAATCCACAAAGAGAGATTTGTGTGAAGGAAAAATCATAGAGATCTAAGTTCATGACTAGGCTGATTTATGAACCAGAGTGGAAGGGGTACACAAGCATAGGGAATAAAGTTTTAGAGGAGTATGTCATCTTGTCAAAGAATTTTTCTAGGTTAGGGTTTTTGCTAGGGTATAGACGTAAAAGGATTACTTCAAAAATTTGAGCCACATGGTTGAGCAGAGTAAGGAAGAGGAGTAATAAGATTTTTTATTTTAACCCTAAAAGTAAAATGACACCATAGAAGGAAACCATTTCACTAAAAAAGGGCAAGGGAAAACAAAAACAAACTACTGCCACAAGTTTTAATGAAGAATGGAATGCATAAATGGAGTACCAAGATGGAGTGTTGCTTTAGGGAAAGAATTGGTATCCTATGTGAGGAAGATGGCCATGGGTGACTCTAATCAACACACATGCACCACAAAGAAAGATATGGTTTTCAAACTGGTCCATCTCAAGGACAAGAAGACACCAAATGGAATGTCTATCTATAACGATGAGGTGAAGGTGCAGTTGGGAAAGGCTAGGTTGGTGCAACTTTATGAGTTTCCTTATTTTTGCAAGCCCAAGTGGTTATACCAATGGCTGATGTCACATGTGCACAAGGACCACTTCTATTTTATGGGCCTTAAAATACACATAACTCTTATTGGTGTCATTTTTGAACTTGCACCATGTTGCCCTAAATTTTCAAATCTATATCTGCTCAAAAACGTTTTACCCTTTGAATTGATGGTCTGAAATTCTTCCCTCTAACTAAATGCTTTAAAAATGCTCAAAAACTAGTTGTTTTTCCCTAATTTGAAAGAATAATCCAAGTTTGCCCTTTTTTGTGCCCTATTTTTTCCAATTTTGTGGGCTATGTCATTTTTCCCTTTGCCAAATCATGGAAAAATTGAAATTGATCAAATCATACTTGTTTGTAATTGAAAATCCTATCCTAAGGTCGAAAATGTTTGGAAATCATGCTTCAGTTGATTCAGAATCGAAAAATCTTCCATCCTTGGTGAAAAAATTGAATTCTAGGGCATCCCTGGAATTTTTTACATTTTGACGATTAGACAGGCGTCATTTTCCCATCAAATTCATCCTCATAAGGTATTGGAAATGTGGTGGGTTTTCATTGGCTGAGGAAAAGTAGGGAAGTGTTGTAACTTTTCATTTTTCACCTTTTTGATAATGGGGCATTTTCGGGCCCAGGGACCCGTTTTTTCCAAATTTTCCTACGTGGCATGTTCTGATTGGTAGGGGATGGTGGGTGGTCAGATTCCCTTAAGGTTTTTAGACTTTATTTTACAAAAATTTTAAAGTCACAAAATGGTCCGAAGCCCCGCAGCCAATCGGAGTGGACACGTGTCCTAAAAGACCAAAAAGGGAGGAGCAGGCCAATGGGGGACTTAGAGTTTTTAGCTTTATTTTTCTAAAGTTTCAAAATCAGTTTTTCCCCCACTCCAATTAGAGAAGGACACATGGCATCAATTTTGAGTGGGTTAGCGGGCCGGTGGAGGAAAAAGGGAATTTTTTCCCTTTTGCGAAAAGAAGGCTTAAAATTAAAAGTTTGGAGCGCAGCCCCATGGCCAATCACAGATGGATACGTGTCCGACTAGGTCGAGGAAAGTGTGGGCTGTGGAGGAAATGGAATTTTTTATTTTTAGCAAAAGGAGTTAAGGCAAAAATTAAGTCGCGGGCCTGAAGCAAATCAATGAGTGACACGTGGCAGGTAGAGTGGACAAGGCGGGTCGGCGGTCAGTGGCGGAGGTAGGAGATAATTTTTTCCTTTTGTAAAACATACTCAAAATCAAAATTTGGAGTGCTTTGGCCTAAGATGAATCACAAGGAAACATGTGGCGAGGAGAAATCGGAGGTGCGGGCCAGCTGGGCAAAAAGTGAAAATTTTCCAATTTTCCAAAAAAGGTTCAAAATATGTAGAATTAAAGCATGATCCCAATCAGACCCACCATGTGCCATATGTCACTCCAAAATTCAAAGGCGAAGGGGTGGGGAAAAAGATCAAATTTTTCCATTTATTAAAATTTTCAAAAGGGCATGAAGTAAATGTTTTAAAGCTAGGACCGATCCAATAATTTTTTTCCATGTGTCCGGCCTTATCCAAAAAAATAAAAAGGTAACTCAAGCTTATTTCTAAGTCTGCATCTTCCACGTGGAGGGATAGGATTAAAAGTTGGATAAGATCGATGATTTTTGTGCATCCATTTGTTTTGACCACCATGGGAGCTCCAGGAAGCTTGGACTCATGATTTTTGCATCAAAATTCTTTAAATTTATAGTGGTTTTGTGTCGTCTTGGCCTTCCAGATCATTGGCATCGCTTTCATGGCTTAATTCTTTGATCTGAGGTGGTTTTCAAATGAATTTTGTGTTAATCATCCAAAAATGTGAAATGACAAAATCAAAAGTTGCAGAGGTAATTTGAAAAGGTAAAAAGGTGAAAATGATGAGTAAAAGGTGTTTACATTCTCAATGATGAAAAACGTGCCTTCATGATGGATAATGATCCAGATATTTTTAATGATTTAATCTTTTTGGGCACACCTGGCAACCTGTGAGTTTTTTTTTGTTTGATGCCATTTTCATTGAATAATCAAGAATTGTTGTAAGAGAATTGATCCCTTGGCATATTATTTTCTTGGGAAAGAAGGATCAAATGTGGTAAGAGATATATAATGCATGTTTTGAGACATGCAAAGGGGTCGGGAAAAGTTGAAAATCACGAGAAAATTCTAAGAGAAAGCTCATTTTTCTGAAAAACCACCAAAGAACCAAAATAATTTCTTTTGTGTTCGATCTTCATGTATGTGAGTTGGTTACAAGTGTATATCCATCACACAACTCTAAGATTGTTCATGAAACTCTCCCTTTCTGATGAATCTAACAAGCTTTTGAGTTAATATGTGTTTTCCTAGGCAATATGATGTCTGTTATCATTTTTAAATGCCTGCAAATAGTTTTCATTGTTCTTGTTGCAATCTTGCATTGAAAGTATTTAGAAATCACACAGAATATCCATTTCTTGTTGATAGTTTAGTGGCATTTGTAATCTCATGTTTAGAAGAGCCTTCATCTGATAAAGAGATAAACAAATTTAAAATCACTTTACCTTCCTTGATTGCAAAGATTGCTTGTAAGCCTTTGGGGGTACCTTAGGCGTGGTTTGATCAAGGATTTTTGTGTTTAATTGAGTTCTTTACTTCAAGATTTTGTGGTGAATTCTCAAAGATTGTGTGAAGAGTGCAACTTGGGCTTCCATTTATGCCTCTCCTAGTTGAAATAATATCCTGATTATTTGAAGCATTTTATCTGATAGTTTTTCAAGTATCGTAGAGGTTGTCAAATATATGATATATCCCAGTTTTTCTTGTCAACACCCCACCAAAATCATTCTAAATAACCCATCCTACCCATACTACCCCTGCATCTACATTTTGTGTCAACAAAATAATACAATCCATTTAAAAAATGCACAAAGCAAATCAGGATTATACAATGTCTTCAGTAACCCTTGCCTTGCATTGAAAATATCTCCATGATCTGGGAGTGACAACTTGTGAAAGTCATATTTGGAGTGTTGATCATATTTTCCCAAGGCCTTTTCATACTATTTACATAAATTAAGGGATATCTTCATCTCCTTCACCATTTGTGGGTTATAATATAGGTTCTCTTACCTTGGTTGAAAGGTACAACCTAAAATAGTGAGGGTCAAATCAAATCCTTTCAAATTGTTATCCATCTCTCTATAAATCCGAGTTGCGGTTAGATCACATCCTCGGCTACAAAATGACACACATCATGATCTATCTGATTTCAAACTTCATGCCATATCTCGTGATGTCACTGCTTAGACTAAAAGGGAGAATAAATTTGTGTACCAACAACTCCCCAACTCATATCTAATTATACGGGCTTGGTTTGTGAGGGTAATCCATAGACTATGACTTAGAAGATAAGGAGGCCATCAAGGAGAAAATGGAAGCCTATGATTACAAAAGGGTTTGCGCTACTTTTACATCGTAGATATCCCTTACCTCTGTTATGAAAATGGTTGCATGTTTAGTTACCAAGCTAAATGGTCAAGAGAGGTGGAAAAAGCTAAAAAAGGGCATGGTTGAATGTGTGCTAGAAAATTTTAGAAGGGGCCATTTACAACCTGTCCACATATATTGGAGAAGAGATCATAAGTAGCGTGCAAGAAGGGGTTAATATAATGTTCTGAAATTTCATTCTCACCATTGTTTTCTCAGAGATTAGAGTGCTCGATGGGCCAGAAAAGTTTGTATGGGAGTACCCAAATGAAGATACCTCTCCCAAAAAAATATTTGAAAAGTATACTTGTGATACCATGACAACTGTTCACAAGGCGCACGTGGTGAAATGTTACAAGTGAATGTACAACACATTCGGGGAAAATGGAGACTACCCAAATAGTTTCCTATGCTAGTAGGAGGAGAGGCTGAGTTTTCTATATACCAAAGCACTTCTACATTAGTAGATTCACTCTGATAGATGGGACCAAAAGTCCATGGTGTAAACTGCCTTTCTCTTTCACCGTGTAATATTTCCAAGAAGGGGTCAACCACTTCAAGGAAGCTAAAAGGCTAAGGTTCAACCTTAGCAAAGTGGACCATGACCACCATGAACTACGCAAGAAGCTTGTATACCCAAAGAAGTGCACGTATGTGGAGAAGTATGTCTCCCATAAAGTATAGATGATGAAACCCTTGATGTTGCCAATTGCCGGAAGGACCGCAACAAGGGTGTATTTGTGCATCAAGCCTAAGTTTGAGAAGGGAACCTACTTGGAGAATGATGTCTCCATCCCTAAGGATCCCACTGGTAGGAAGAAGGTTATGCCAAAGAAGAGAGAAAGGGAAGAGACCATGGGAAAAGAAAGCACCAAGTGTGTAGACAACACAATCTATGGGCACATCAAAGTCAAGTGCCAAGCCAAGAACATACGTTTGAAGGAAGAAGTACCCCATCAAGGAGAAGGAGAAGACACCCAAGGAAGAGGTTCCAAAACAAGAAGATTCTAATAGAAGGGAATCACCTGCTAAGGAAGAGTAAGAATCCCCAGCTAGTAAAAAACAAAAGGTAGCAAGGAAGGAAGACTCGAAGGAGATGGAGATCTTGGAATCCTACACGGGCGAGAACGAAAATGATGAGGATGAAGAAGTTCATAATAATCCCGTGTATGCTATACATGATTCATAATAAGGAAATGAAGAGAACAATGGAGATAAGGAGGACTCCAAAGGCAAAGGGGTTAACAAGGAGATGAACACTAAGGATCGAGAAGACCCCTAGTCTCACCAAGGAGCAGATAGAAGAGGCCGCAGAAAGATAAGTAGCGGGAATAATCAAGAATTTAGTTGAGCAAGAGGTGGAGTGGAGCGTGAACACGATACTTAAGGAGATAGAAGATGAGAGCATAGGGAAGGAGTATGGGAGCATGGGTGTAGATCCCAGCTTAACGGTGAGCTTTCCAAAGGATGCGCATACGGAGGGAAGAACATGGTAGTTGCGAAGGGCATGGAATGTTTTATATCAATGATACAAACAAAGTGCTATGCACATGCTTCCAAATCACCATGCCAACAGAATAACTCTTGGTGATGTCTTCATTTGATGAGAAAATTTCATACCCGTGAACTAGAAAGATTTTATCTTGGGCGTTTGAGTCCCACGTTGATGAACATGAGTTTGAAGTAATCCAAGGGGCGTTGATGAAGATGCTAGAGGTAAAGGGATAAACCCACTAGTAAATACTCAACAATTATCTAATGAACAAGTTTGTAATGCGCTCAACAAGGTTTTAGTGGAAGTTAAGGTAAGAATTTTTGGAAGGAATGACCAGGTGAGATTCCTAGAAGGGGAATTGGAGAAGAAAAAGGAGGAGCTTGTTGAAAAGGGAAAATATTTGAACCAAGAGGAACTATTTAGTGCACGATTAAGGCATGAAATAAAGGAGGAAAAGGACAAGGTGTGTGAGGTATTAAAAATTAGAAATGATTATAGATGTTATTATCTTAAGGCATCCATACCTAGCACCACCTGAGCAAAAGTATGAGTCAACCTTACAATGCTTGGAAGACATAACACACATACTCACCATGGAGAGGAACCCTCTCGATTTGGAGTCGAGAAAAAAATTTAGTGCATCGGGAGAAAGAGGAGAGCCTGAAGGTTGTGGAGATAGTCCTTTGGTACACTAAGCTCCTTGATGATGTGAAGGCCACCCCACGAGATAGCTGAAGATACTTATGACCATTGTGTGGAATAAGATAGAGTTGAAAGCATATTAGTTTCCACCCATGAAGCAGATCTCAAGGATTTCAGGAGAAGAATAATGGGAATAAATAAAAGAGGGATAAGATCCTATATGAGGTGGAGAAGAAGTCAGAAGCATAGTGATAACTTCTAATGCATAAGTCTTATCTCGCATTAATGCATTATTATATTATGACCTTGATGAATGTAATGTGGTTATTGAACTATGATCGATATGAATTTATGGTTCTTTCCTAAATTCATATTGTCTCTTATCAACCCTAGTGCATTTTCTTTATATTATGAATCAGATTTGCTATCTATATGATGTTTCTCTTGTTATCTGAATGGGTGTATTGATATAATAACTCATCCTAGGCTCTCAAAATTAATGCATTGACCTTTAAATTTATTCATCTAATTTTTTGTCCAAGAGCAATTTATTCTCACATAACTCACATAGAGGAGGGGCTTAGTGCTTGCGTGTGCCTTGAGTGAGCGCCCAATGTCCGCCGGGTGATAGGCCGACATGCATGGGATTAGAAGGTTATTCCAAGGGCATAAAAATAACTACATTATTTTAATAAGGTTTTCAAAATTAATGTCCTAGCCTCCTGTGCTAAACCCAACTATCATCCACTAGGATAGTAAAACAATTCTCTTTTTAAATCTCCTTCAGGACATACATAATGTTCTTGGTTCTCTTTTCCTTTCCAACCACATTATATGATGTTTTCTTCCTTATGTCAAATCTATTTTCATGAAAAAAACTATATACCCTTGCTTGTACATCTGACTTACACTCAACAGGTTATGCTAGAAACCTTCAACATACAAGACATTTTGAGTGATAGTATTTCCATTTTCAAGACTTAATTTTCCTTTTCCCATAATTCTAGATGATGTATTATCACCAAATCTCATTGATCCTGGTGCATTTTCTTCTAGAGAGATGAACTTCCTATTTTTCTTGTCATGTGCCTTGAGAATCCACTATTTATATACCATTCCATGTGTTCACTTTGAGAATAAAAGGTAGTTTGAGATATTAAACCTTATTCCTTCTTAGTTGTAGGATCTGATTTCTCAATGCACATATTTTTGTTTTTCTTTAGAGGTATTCGATAGAATAATTTTACTATATGTCCTTACTTTTGATAGTTGTAACAAATCATTTCATTATTGTTTATCTATTGGTATGGATTAATATGTATTCCATGACCTTTTACATGTTTCATGCACCTTAAAGATTTGTGACCAAACATATTGCATGAAAAGAAATAGCCATAGAAAGAATGAGCATACCTTACTTCATGGGTTTCCTTGCTTCAATTGTATCTCTTCTTGAAATTCTTGACATCAAAATTACTTTTTTAGATGGTTCTTGAGTGCTCTTAATCACATTCTTACTTTTGGTTCCCAATCCTTATGTTCTTCCTTAAATGTTAGGTCAGTTTTATCATTGAAAGATATTTACTTTCTTAGGATTTCATGAAGATCATTTGATATTGTCTTAAATTTTTGATAGGTGTAGTCATTTTTACTCCTATCACAAAGGAATAACCCCATACGCGTCGGCCTATAACCCAAATTGCCGAGTGCTCACCCGAGGCACGCATGGGTACCAAGTCTCTCTTTTATGTGAGTTTAGTGGGAAGCATTATCTATTATTAGTGTAAGAGTATTTAGGAAAGAAGTTGAGACATACAAGAACCATAGGGATTAGAACAACCTCCAGATCCTTGCAGTCACTTCAGACCGAGTGCTTTAATAGATTCTAGAACATATACTATAATAGAAAGAAAGATACAACCATTCATTCATATCATGAAAGGAAAGAGAACTCATATGAATGAAATATACATTAAACCCATTAATATTCATATCTATTTATAACAGGTAACCTCAATATATTCATTGATTCATTACAGAGTGTCACAGAGTGTAGACCGCAGTCATGCACATCACTGGACATATGTAGCTAAGCTAACAAAAAAGAAAAATAACAACTCCATGCTTAGTAAATCCTTTTCTAAACCAGAATACCCACTCACAATAATTCTACAGAGCTTCACTCACCCTCTAACTCACTATTCCCTATGTATATCTCGATGATATATCTCTCTTTGTGTGTGTGTATTTTTCCCAGCAGAACATGTATTTATCACTTTCTTTGGCTACTAACTCACCTTGCCACACCCTTAGATTTGTCACTAAGTTTCAAATGTGGTCCTTCATGTGAGCATGTTCCTTCGACTGAGCTCTCCATTCCATATCATGATGATCTTCTAGAAGATTCCATCCATGGCATGCTCTTTCCTGGGCCAAGTTTGCTGCGAGGTTGGCATCTTATCCATGCGCAATCAATCATGCTTTTCATGTGTACTTTGCCTTGGAGCTCAAATTGGGTAAGTCTTGAACCTCCTTTCACACATCACGCATGCTATTTCCTTCCTTAAGCCTTCTCTTACGCACTTTTTCCTTGCATGCCATCCAAAGATGAATCGGGATCCCACACGCCTAAGTTCCTTCATAGTTGGTCAATATTTCAGGGGCCCAACATCACCCCACACAGTGCCTGTTCTCCGTCCTCGAAAAATTTTACTTGACCAAGATGTAAGTTGTTTTATGGAACCAATATGTAGACTTATACTTTACAAAATGAATAAGGAATGAAAGAATAGGTAAAATAATGAAGAATGGGGGGGAGGACATCAATTCAATAGGCTGGGAAATTCCTTTTGCAGATCTACCTCCAACTTGTTCCACACTTTGACCTCACCCTTCGCCTTCTGGCATAGGTCACCCACCAAGGTGCTCACTTCATCAAAGCTTAGGTCAATTCCCTGGGTGCCCAAAGTGTCTACAATCTTCTCTAAGTCCTTACCCAAGTCTATGATTTTATCCATTCTTCTGGTAATTTGGGGGTATAGTTCCTTCAATTGGGCCTTAATTGAGCTATTAGCCTCAATTGCCTCTGGATTTCTTCTCTACTTCGGCTAGAACCTTGTCCCTCTCTACACTGTTCCCTTTGTTCTTTTCTTAGAACTCTTTCAGCTTTGCTTCAAGTGTGGTAACCAAGGATCTCACCACCGTATCTCTATCAGCGCATGTGTCATATGCGGCTTCTGTAGACTCGGCAGTGACCTTAATCTCCGTGAGTACTTGGCTATAATTAGCAATAATTTCTACCACCTTCAACTAGTCTTCCTCTTTCAAGTGTGCAGCCACTTCTTCTAAGACTCTAGCACCAAGGGTCACCTCTCCATAGTGAGAACATGCATTAGGTCTTCTAAGCATTAAAAAGTTGATGCGTACCTCGATGGATTGGCATTAGGTCTAGGTGATTTATTACGATGGCGTTCTTGATTGACTCCACCTTCTTGTAGACCTCCTACACCTTTAATTTTTCTTCCTTTAACTCGTGCCTTAACTGCGCACTAATTAATTCCTCCTATTTTAAACTCTTGGCCTTCTCCACCAGTTCTTCCTCCTTCTTCCCCAACTTTTCCTCTAATGCTTTGATTCTATCATTTCACGTGAACAACCTCACCTCCATCTCGACCATGACTTTTTTCAAAGAATTGCATACTTTCTTGTCTAAAATCTCTTGAGAATTTACTAAGGGGTTGTCTCCTTAGAATCGGCGGTGAGATGAGTGCTTTCTGCAGACTTCAAAGTCTGGCTCATCAATGTATGACTCAAATGCCCAAGAGAGAATCTTCTTGGTCCTAGGGTATGCACCATCCTTTTCAAAAGACCCCATGGCTAGGAGCCTTTTCGTCGGTACGGTGCTTTGGAACTATGCGCGTAACACCTTCTTCGTGTCATCCACATATCCCATTACCTATCTTTGTTTTGTATCTATATTTTTCCTTCTCAAGTGCATGCTTTTGGGGAAGCTAATTGTTAGAGCAGGGCCTCCTAGGCTATCATGTTCCTTTTCAATGCTCTCCTCCTTCCCTTCCTTAAGAACTATGTCTATGCTGCGCTCTAACTCTTGGTCTATAAGGACTTCAAGCATATTTTTCACTTCTCACTCTGCTACCTCAGTAATCTACTCTTTTGTAAGGCTTATGGCTCCCTACTCCTTGGCATCCTTCTCATCTGCCTTCATGTCTTTGGTGCCTTCCTCATCTTGTGTGCCCTTGCGCTACGCAAATACAAACTCTTTCTTCTCCTCTCCACTTTCTTCCTTTGAGTCATAGATACTAAACACATGTGGCTCTTTGTCCTTCTCAAGCTCTTCTTCCTCGTTGCCACCTCCTTCACTCTCATCTTCTCCTTCTCCCAAGTACTTCTCCAAGCTGTCAGTCACCTCCGAGTCAGCTTCTTCATCCACCCTCTACTTCTTCTTGAGAGGTGGCTTCTGATCAAGAGATTCGGCCTTCTCTTCTTCCTTTGGTGATTCTTCCATGGTGGTGGGTTGCTTAGGTGCCTCTACTTCTAGCATCTTCTCCTTCACTAGAGACTTCTTTCTCCATATGTAGGTGCTTGGCTTGGCACTTGTAGATGGCATGCTCACTGTCTGAGTAGTCAACACACTTGGTGCTCCTTCCTCTCCTCTGCCTCTCTTCTTAGACATTGGCTTCTTCTTCCCCAAGGGGTCTTCAGGTATGGAGATTTCATTCTCCAAATATGCACCCTTTTCAAACTTTAGCCTTATGCACATGTACATGTGCACCGTGGATCCTCTAGTGATGGGAAGCATCATTGGCCTAGTCATTTGGATCTCATGTGACACATACTTCTCTATGTACGTGTGCTTACTACCGGGGTAATTCAACTTCTTCCTCATCTCCCTATGTTCCCGGTCTAACCTTCCTAGTTCCAGCCTTAGCTTCTTTGATTCTTTAAATATGTTTACTCCCACTTGGAAGTATTGGGCAGTGAACATGAAAGGAAGCTTGCACCAAAATCTCCATGATTTTTCAATAAGCTTGAATCAGCCCAAGCAGTAGTGTTGGTACACCACAAACTCAGTTTCTCCCTCAGTGGCTATTGGAAGTTGTTTAGGGATCCCCCACTCTACCCTAGAGGCATTCCTCAAGTGCATATACCACTTTTCCAGGATGTGGTTTGTCGGGAGCCATCATTATATCACAAGCATACTTCTCAAACCTCTTCACAGGTGAAGGTTCTTCGGCTGAGTACTCCCACATGAACTTGTCTGAGGCATCCGACACTCCAATTTCTACAAACACTATGGTGAGAAAGACATTGCCAAAGAGGATCCTATCCCCTTCCTTCATGCACTTAACAATATCCTCTGCAATGTACATGGATAAGTTATATATCATCCCCTCTGCAATCTTCCTGTAGACATGTAGCCAAGGTTTGTTGACCTGCGTCCATCTTTCTTGGCCATTCAGCTTACTCACCAGATGTGCAGCCATCTTCATAACGGGGTCCTTGATGTCTGAAATATCATAGTACCACAACCCTTTCTTATAGGCATACTCAGTGACGGTCTCTTGAATAGCCTCCTTATTGCCAAGGTCATCTTCTAGGCTATCTCCCACACATATAAGGCCTGTAAATTATGAAATCAACTGGGGAGTCACACACATCTTGCACCCAACAAATTGGAAATAGTCTTCATCCACCCGAGACATTAACCACTGGTACAAGTGATTTGGCTTCCCAAAATAAGGCAACTCATAGAGTTACAACAACCCTACCTTTGCCAATTTAACCTTAACATCATCGTCATATATGGGAAAACCTTCAGGTGTTCACTTGTTGGTGGGGCATACCAATTCCAACACCATTTCTTTCTCTATGGTGTTTATGTGGTGATTATAGTCACTAAAATGTATGCTTCTCAAGTGGGATTCCCATTTGTTTCCCATCATCACCCCATCTGGGTATTGTATCCCTGCATACCATTCTTCATTTGTGTCTACTTCGGGTTCTGGTTGTTTAGCCTTAGCTTTGCCCTTTCCTTTCTTGGGTGCCATGGTCGAGGTATTTTTATCACTCCTACCCTCTCTTTGTTACTCTACCTTTCTTCTCCCAACCTTTGATCTCATATCCGTGATATAACTCTTCTAAACCCATGCCCTAGTTTGTCAAACCCTAACTTGGATAAACTCTTCACAAGACAACGTGCCTTTTCAACTCCTTCCACGCCCATGTAATTCCTTTTGGTCCATAATCTCAAACTAGCTCTTCACATTTTAATCACATAGATCTTCCACTTGATCGAATCTAAAAACCATAGTTTATAACACTTGCTTATATCTCCAACTCTTAGTTTTTGCAAAGTAAAAATGAGAGTTCCCCGACCCTTTATTTATAGTTTTTCCTTTTTCTGATCATTAAATGCTACTTTACCTACCCCCATACTTTGTTCATTTAATGCATCTTTTTCAAACAAAGTTTGTCTTCAGCACCTTCACTCACGCGCCCTTCCTACATGAAAAATTATACAACCTTCTGGTGCATAACCAAACCAACCTAACAGGAGACTCTTGCATGTGCTTAACCTACACCGAAGGCACTTCTTCTATCCATATTCTTTCTTTCACCTACCTCGTGTTGCTTTAACTACGCTTCCTTTTCCTTTGTACGTGGGATCTACCAGTAGCTTTATCTTGGCACCAACCATTCTATATTTTCTCTTCATCTACCTCTTTCAACCAAGCTACACAATAAGGCTCTTTAACACAACTTCCTTGGAAATTTAATCACGTGCTTCTTCAATTTTCTCCACCCCACACTTAAATGATGCATAGTCCTCTACACACTCAAAAATTCTCCAAAAATAGCAATAAGGTTACCAGTGCCCAAGGCACAAAACCAAAACAACAATGTGAAAGGGAAACACAAGAAAGGGAAAATGCATAAAGGAAACTTCTAAACTAACTGGAAAAACTACCTTATTTACAAACACCAAGAAGACTTATTTATAGTAGGGCTTTAGCCTACTACCATTGAAGTGTCTAGGAAACTTCGTCCCATCCAACACTTATAACTGGCATGCACCCAAATCAAGGATGTATGAAATTGTGGAGGGACCCAACCAATGGACTTTCAACTTTCCAGGATGGCACAAAAACTTGGAATCATACAGTAACACCATCTACCCAACCTCAAACTTCTTGTTTCTAATATGGTGATCATGCTAAGCCTTTTGCTTTTCCTTTTCCACTATTTGGATCTATCGGGCAAGTGATCGTCTCTCATCCAGTTTCATTAGCTCATCAATCCTTTCTTCCAATGCTTGTTCATCGACTAATCCTCTCTACGTGCACTATTCACAGAGAAGGTAACATAAATTCAACTAGTAAAAAGATTTTGCACCAAACACCAATTGAAAAGGTGTGGCTTTATTTAGTCTTTTATACGTAGTCATGTAAGCCCATAACACTACCGATACTTTGTCATCCCAATCTTGTCTTCCAACATCACATATTTTGGTCAAGGTATGACTCAATATTTTGTTGAATGCTTTCGCGGTTCCATTTTCTTATGGGTGATAGGGTGTAGTCTTTTGATGAGCCACCATGAACTCTAATAATAGGATCCTCACGGTCTCATTCAGAAAATATGTACCCCTATCACTGGTCAAACTCAACGGACATCTATAGCTTGTGATAATGTTTTCCCATAAGAACCTTTCCGTTGTTTTTGCAACGCCATCTTTAGTTGGGGCTACCTCTCTGCCCACCTTGTGATATAATCCATGTAAGTGATGACATAACGTGAACCCGGTCCTACGTGCTTTTAGTGCAATAGGTCCTACAAAATCTATTGCCCATTTTTTAGATCCTCACTAGGGATACGGAGAAAAGGAATTTCATCTCTCCTTCTTGATTTTCCAATGCGGCTGACAAGTGGTCAAATGATTTACAATAATATCTACAATCCCTTTACAAGGTTTTCCACCATAATCTTACCATTAATATCTTACGTGTGGTGGAATCACCTGTGTAATGACCACCCGCACTTCCTCCATTTGCTTCCTCCATGATGGCTAGGTGCTCATGATCCAATACAGACCTGTGCAAAACTTCATCTCATCCCAAATTTTATAAGTCTCCACTAGTCAACATGTAGGGAACAGACGCGTATGGACAACTAATTCTTTTCCAACTCCTTCATTCACTCTAGCACCACACCTTCTTTTAAAAATACTACAATATCCTCCAAATCTGAGGGCACGTGCTGTAATCTAAATAGTTCAGCATCTAGCATTGCTTCCTCAATACTTTGCGCATCCTCTCCTAAATCAATCCTTGACAGATGATCAAGCCCATAGTTACTTTATCTAGGCTTCACTACAATGGTCAATTCAAACTCTTGAAACAACAACACCCATTGACATATGCTCCCTTAAACAACAAGCTTGTTCACCAAATACTTTAATGCCATGTGGTCAATGTAGAATACAAAGGGTGTTTCAGTAGATACTATCTAAAATTTAAGAGCACATAAATTGTTAACAATTCCTCACGTTTGGTTGTGGTATAATTCTACTCTATTGGTGTCAACTTCATGCTCACAAAATAGAGAGGATGATAACCAATGCCCTCACCTAGTTATGCAAGCACTGCTCCAATGGTGGTTCTTGAGGCATCTACATGGACATGGAAGGGCTTGTCCCAAGAGGGAAAACATAAAATAGGTGCGGTACTAAGCCTATATTTTAATTTATCAAATGCCCTCTATTGTGCCTCTCCCCAATGGAAGGCACTTTTGTGTCTAAGTAGTTCCTCTAAAGGCATGGAGATTTTGGTATATCCCTTAATGAATTTCCTGTAATAGCCCATATGCTTAAGGAATCCGCTCACTATGCTCTAGCTAGTAGGTTCCCTTAACCCCACAATAAATGCAACCTTAGCAGGATCTACTAAGCAAGCCCTCCTTATATATGATATGCCCCAATAGAGTCCCAAAGGTAGTAGAAAAACCCATTTATTAATGTTGAGGGATATCATAAACTACTTACACCTTTCAAAAATTAATCTCAAGTTGTCACAATGGTCCTTAACTGCACCATATACTTCGTCCAATCATCCAAATAGACCTGAAGAAATTTATGGATGAAGTTATGGAATGCTTGCACCACTATGCGTGAAAAAACAATAGGTGCATTCTTCAACCCAAAGGGAACGAGCGTATATGCAAAAATTCCCCACTTGGTGGTGAAATTTGTCTTTTCTCGGTCCTCTTTTTATGTAACTGGACTTGGTGGCATCCTAAAAATCGATACATAAAGCAATAGATTTCGCAACCAATAGTGAATCCTTCCAAAATTTCTTCAGTGAAGGGGGTCGAAAATGGATCAATGACACAAACTATATTCAATTCCCTATAGTCCACACAAATCCTAATCCACCCATCCTTCTTGATGCTGATTTCCATCAGACTTATCCATTCTTATTCTTCCATTGCTTTAATGATCCCAGAAGCTATCATTTTGTCTATCTCCTCCTTAACCTTCACACACAAATTGGGATTCATCCGGTAGGGCCTTTTTCTAACCGGGAACACATCACCCTTCAATTTTATCTTCATCTCCCCCAAGGAATGGTGAACACCTTTGAGCTCATGGTACCCGCACAAGAATAAATCCTCACATTCGTACAACAGATCAATGATCTTTGATACTTCCTTCTCTATCTAGTAATCCCCGATAATAGCTTCCTTAGGTTCTTCTTCTGAACCGATGTTAACTTTCTTCATCTTTAACGGCTCATGGTAGGCACACTCGCAAGAATTTTCACTGTCCACTACCTCGCGCATTCCTACAAAATGGCTAAGATCTAAGCTTTCTGATTCCTCTCCATCAATCACATATACTAACTTTACCTTCTCTTTTACTAAACATGTGCACTCAAGCTAGAACTATTATGATTCCTCAATTTCTTCAAAGCATTCCTCTAATCCTAGTTCACCTAGTAATTCCAATAGCCTATCTTCCATTCTGGCACTATCCCCCATGGTAAGGCACTTGATACCCTATAAGGACTTATAAATAGATAGCTTGGTACTCTGATACTCAAAGGTTTGAATAAGATCAGCCGCATGCTCTTGCCAATTCCTTTTCTGGTGGCATGTCTCTGAATGAATTTACCATGCACACGCACAAACTTGTAGTGTACAATACAACTTGTGCACCCAGAGGGATGGTGGCAAAGCTTCTGTGCCTTCTCTCTAAACCCGTTCACATGCCTAGATATGGAAAGAGGTGGGCTCCTTCCCATGATAGTCCTTGATTATGGTGGGAACATTACTTCTAGAAAATATGACAAAGAGAGCAATCCTTACCTCATGCCACTTTAAAAGGATCTCCTGATGTGTGGCCCACCAACAAGCTATTGTGCCAAACAAGACATAACTTAACATATCCTTCTATTCCTTCTCATTCTTCCACTAAGCTTCTACCTCCTATAGAAAGATCTCAGAGAAGGCTCCTCCTAAATACTTGGGAAGTTCTTTTCCTCCAAGGTTCCTAACGGTGCGCACCTTTTTTACCTTGGTCACCAACCCTCTCAACTACCATCCCATAAATTTGTAAGTTCCATGTGCTCAATTGTCACACGCCAAAGCTAGTGGTATCACTTACTCGACTAAGCATCTTCAAACTGGATAACTTTTTTAGTAGGGTGTACTATCTCTAGTTCTCTCGATTGAGTGCACATAAATCTTGTCTAAAAATTCTTCTCCCAATGTTTCAATATAGGGTCGTCAACTTCCCATCAACCAAGGGTATAATGACTTGCTCCTCTTTGTTCTCAAAGATGATATACCCTTCATTGATTCGAATGCCCACATTATTCTTGTAACACCAAGGGTGCCCAAGTAGTGGTGGGAAATTTTCTACCTCTACAAGCGCCGAGACTTCAAGTCCCAGAGTAAAATTGGCTCCTGGATAGTAATAGTTGCATCCTTCAAGACACTTCGATGGGAATTACCTTAGTTTTGTTTTCCATATACAACACATTCCAAGATGGTTGTAATGCAGGTCACCCCATTTGATGCCATGCATCCAAAGTCTAAACATTAACCTTCACGCCACTTGGTTTCAATGAGTTTATTACTGAGGAACCATCCATGTACAACTGTATTTAACATAATCTCCTTGTCATAGTCAAGACTGTGAGGGGGAAGGTTCACATGCAAGACCTATCTCTCGCACTCTTCTCTGGTAGGTGGTACCTTCTCTCTCAACTAGGATCCTAGCAAAAGAATTATGTTCTCCTGCCTTAGCATTTTACACACCTCCTTGACCTCATCTAGGTCGTCCTTTTGTGCAAAGACTCTCCTTTCTCCATGCAACGAGCTCTCACTAGAAGCTAAAGAGGTCTCCCTTATGTGCTTGCCAAGATAGGGTAGCACTAACTACTCAGGTTCCACATCCTTGCGCCACTCTAAAAGGCTCTCATGATGTGTGGCCCACCAATGAGCTGATGTGCCAAGTAAGACATAACTTAACATCTCCTCCATTCCATCTCATTCTTCCACCGAGCTTCTACCTCTTGTAGAAAGATCTCAGGGAAGGCTCCTCCTGAATACATGGGCTGCTCTTTTCCTCCAAGGTGCCTAGAAGTGTGTGCCTTTGTTACCTCGGTCACTTTGAACCTCTCAACTACCATCCTATTAATTTTTAAGTTCCATGCACCCAATTTTCACACACCAGCCGGTGGTATCACTTACTTGACCGAGCATCTTCAAACTGGATAACTTCATTAGTAAGGTGTACTATCTTTGGGTATTTGATTGAGCACACATAAATCTTATCCATAACTTATTCTCCCAATAGTTCAATATAGGGCATCGACTTCCCATCAACTAGGGGTATAATTACCCGCTCCTCTTTGTTCTCGAAGCTGATATACCCTTTGTTGAACCGAAGGTCCACATTATTCTTGTAACACCAAGAGCACCCAAGTAGTGCTTTGGGAAATTTTCCACCTCGAAGAGTGCCAAGAATTCAAAGTCCCCAATAAACTTGGCTCCCTGGATAGTAATAGTTGTATCCTTCAAGACATCGATGGGAATTACCTTAGTTTTGTTTTCCATATACAACACATTCAAAGATGGTTGTAATGTAGGTTGCTCCATCGATACCATGCATCCAAAGTAAGAACATTAACCTCCGCACTAGTGTAAATTAGTATATTATTCAGAGCCATCCATCTACAAATACATTCAACATAATCTCCTTATCATATTCAAGGTTGTAAGGAGGAAGTTTCACATGCAGGACCTCTCTCTCGCACTCTTCTCCAACTCGTGGTACCTTCTCTCTTAACCAAGATCCTAGCAAAGGAATGATGTTCTCCTACCTTAACATTTTACACACCTCCTTAACCTCATCCAGGTCATCCTTTTTCACCTTGACTCTCCTTCCTTGTTCCTCCTTTCTATATTTCTCCTTTAGCCATTGGATCTCCCCTTGTAATATTTGTATAACATCCATGGTGTCATGATATATCTCCTTCGATGCGTGGGTCCGGATATTTTCCATGAAAAACCTCCTCCTCTTGTAACTGGGTCTTCTATATTGGTACCTCTTATGCCCTTATTGTTACCAAGATAGGCTCTAAACCTTCATCCTGTGTTACCTGAGGCATCCAATGTATTTCTACCTTCTTGATGCTGACCATCGCAGTGCCCTTTTCATTCCGGTGTTGCTGATTCATATTCTCAAATAACTCCGGGAACTCATCATACTTATGCTTATTTCTACACCATGAGCATTGTAATAGGTCCAGGGAACTCATGCTTATAATTTTATGTAGATCCACAGTTGAAACATGTTCTATGTGGGAACTCACTTCTTCCTCCACGGTTACCTAGTCCACGAAATCCTCCTCGAAAACCTCTTCCACGTGCGCCCCCATCTCAGTGCACTCCTCATAATAGCTCTCATCATTTTTTAGAACCATTAGAAATACTAGTTTTTCATACCCCATGGTCAAAGGCCTCATGGATCTAATCAATGAGCCTATAGTCCTTCATATCATGGGTTGTGGAGGTGTAAATTTTGTAATAGTAAGATACATTCTTCCTGATCACGCACTGCAGCAAGGGACATCTACTTGCATCATGGTCCCCATGAAAAATATCACAATCTACTATAACAATGTGTACCATCCTCCGGGGGAAATTATCCTTAACGTGCCCCTCTATTTCACAATATGTGCACCACACACCATTTCGAGTCTCATGGACTGATTTTGCAGATAATTTTTCCAATTTTTTTGCCATAGCAGCAATCTAAGCCTCCAAGAATGGCTAACGCCAGTATTAATACTACCAATAGCCTCGGTGTGCAAGGAAGCTTCTAATTCTTTGCGCATATTTGAAAAAAATTTATGAGACAATGCCCTTCTAAAAGGGGTGATCAATCCTCCAACAAACCATTGTGTATGCTGTGAAGGTTGAATATAATATGACAATTTAGACGAGAGAGTTTTAAAACGCGCATCATACTCCTGCACACTCTCTTCCATTCCTTATTAAATCTCCTTCAAAGCGTCAATGCTCTTCTTCTTGAACTTAGGAATGTGGAACTCTTCCAAGAATGCATTCTTTAAATCAGTGTAGACCACCACCATTTGATGAGGGTCATAGTTTCTATACTAGCTATGCACATGACCTTATAGTGTGGTCACAAATTGACTAGCCTTTCATTCTGGTGTTGTGATACCCTTCACATGCCATAGCAATTCACACATGTGAACATGTTCCGTAGCATCCTCAATGCCCCTGTAATCTAGAAAATGTAAAGACATTTCAAAGAATATTTGAGGTGATGGCTAGGGTCCTTATCTTGAACTAGAGCCTTGGTTCCCTCTGGTGTTTCTTCCATCACCTTATCCACCAGGTCTAGTGGGTCTGTACCTCTAGAGTTGGCAGATCCACTAGAACCACTGGGTCTAATAGGGCCTATAGAAGCTATGCCAAGTGCCCCCACGGTCCCACTGAACTATATGTCAATGGTCTGTGATAGCTCCCCACTACCACTACTTTGTCCCACGCCACTCCTTAATGCAAGCCCAAAAGCTTGTAAACTTGTCCCTTGTCCAAAAACTCCTCCGAATACTAGAATATGTGTAGCCATAGAAGAAGGGAATGAAAAATTATATCTCCTAGGTGCGGATCTGTCTCTTCCACTAGTTTGAACTGGATCAATACTTCTTCCTGGTTTGGTAAAACCAAGCGCCAAGGCTCGGTCATTGGGTGGGTTTAGATATGTGCTAATGAATCTCCTTTCCCCATGCGATGAGTTCTTACTAGAAGCTGAAGGGGTCTCCCTTATGCACTTTCCAAGATGGGGTAGCACCAGTTGCTCAAGTTCCACATCCTCCACATGAACTGAACTCCTTCCCACAATGTATTTCTCCATAAATCCATCACATAAGTAGCCTCATGTTGTCTAGAAATCTCCCTTTCATGTGCTTTGTTATAATTGAGCCGCCTTTCTTCCCTCTCCTTCTCTGTCGTATCATCTACCATCTTCCTCCACCTAAGCTTCCTTACCCAGTGCTCATAATGGTTTAGCCGGCCATTGGGAGTGCCTCTAAACTCATGGTAACCATCAATATCTTCATAGCTAGAGGAATAACATGTAGAAACATTCCTCTAGGTTCTTGTAGAAATTCAAACTCAGCAACCTCTGGGTAAGAATACATAGAAATGGTGTATTCCAAAGTGTAGCTAGCTATTACTCCTCTCCACCAATGATCTACAGCATGGGTCCATGTTAGATCTACATCCTACAACCTCTGGTAGTCTTCTTTGGTCCATATCCATGATCCATAACGCCAACTTGATCTAGATGCATAGGCTGAAATCCATCCATATAACTCTACTGGGAAGCAATAGAAGAATGTCTCATACAGATCATGGTAGAGGTTCTCTTCTACCCATCTATGTGTATTAAACTCAAGTCCAGTGTTGAATCTCTAAGTAAATTCATCCTCTGTGCTCTTAAACCATGATTCAACATTTTCCAATGTTAACCGATCCGTCATTACTCTTTACACAGATCATGATGCATGTTATATCCCACTACAACTTCAAAATGAGGTCTCGTAAATGGAACAAATATGTAGTCATTTTTACTCATATCATAAAATAAATAACCCCATGCGCGCTGACCTATAACCCAGTAGAAGCTGAGCACTCACCCGAGGAACGTGTGGGTATTGAGTCTCTTTTTTATGTGAGTTTAGTGGGAAGAATTAGCTATGATTAGTGTAAGAGTATTTAGGAAAGAAGTTGAGACATAAAATAAACATGTAGGGATCGAGACGGCCTCCAGATCCTAACACTCACTTCAAACCGAGTGCTTTAACATATTCCAGACATATACTATAACAAAAAGAAAGATAGAAACATTCATTCATATCATGAAAGGAAAGAGAAATCATATGAACAAAATATACATTAAACCCATTGATATGCATATCTATTTATATCGATAATCTCAATATATTCATTGATTCATTACGAGAATATCACAGAGTGTAGACCATAATCATGCGCATCATTGGATGTATGTAGCTAAGCTAACATAAAAAGAAAATAACAACTCCATGCTTAGTACATCCTTTTATGAACCGAATACCCACTCGTAGCAATTCTCAGAGAGCTTCACTCACCCTCTAACCCATTATTCCCTATTTATATCCCAATGATATATCTCTGTGTGTGTATCTTTTCCCGTGGTAGGAACTTGTATTTATCACTTTCCAGGGCTACCAAATCACCTTGTTGCGCCCTCGCATCCGTCACCAAGTGTAGAATGTGGTCCTCCATGCAAGCATGTTCCTTCACCCCGTGCTCTGCATTCCATCTCATGATGATCTTATAGAAGATTCCATCTAGGGCATGTTCTTTCTCACAGGCAACTCTTTGCTTGCCGGGATGGCATCTTATCCATGCACAACCGATCATTCTTTCACGTGTTCTCGCCTTGGGCTCTCAAATTGGCTAAGTCCCGAACCTCTTTTCATGCATCCCGCGTATTTTGCTTCCTTAAGCCTTCTCTTGCATGCTTTTTCCTTGCACACCATCCAGAATTGGGATCCTGCGTGCCTAAGCGCCTTCATACTCGATCAATATTTCGGGGCCCAACAATAGGGCTTCAATTTTTTTGAATTACGATCCAATTGGGTTTGCAACATCTCGACTCTTCCTTGAGTTTTATATGTTCTTCTTATTTGGTTTTGAATGATGCCTTAATTAACATTATATGTGCTTTGAGTTCTTTAACCATGTCTTCATGTTCCCGAGAATTTTTCTTGTCATTTCCTAAGAAAGATGATTTAATCCTTATAATATTTAACCATTAATCTCGATTTTGATTCTTCTTTCTTTAATGTTTCAAGGCTTGTAGTTTACTTATTAACTGAGCTTCAAGATTCACACTGGAATCCTCCTCGTCTGAGTTTTCATCTTAAAACTCATTTTTATCTTTGAGTTACATGAAGGGGCTAATTTTATTTCCATGAAGAGATTCTCAAATTGACTTCCGGGTAAGTGCACTAAGTTGGGGGACCAAAAGGGGGTCAATGCATTTTTTTGAAAAAAACTTCAAATTGTATGATTGTTTTGAAATAGTTACACTCAAAATTAGAAGATGTTGTATAAATATGAATCATAGAATTTTGAGTCTAGTTTCTAAGATACTAAAATTTATTGAAAATGGATAAGTTTAAGTGGGTCAAACAACTAAAATACCAACAAATTCTCTTGTTTTGTTAAAAAACATAATAAAATGACTTTCATGCCCCACACCATTTTTTGAGCACCATTTACTATTTTTGAAAACCCTTTAGTAGAAATATAGCTAGGAGCATCTATTTTGGGCTCCTTTTTAAATATTTTTAGTGAATATTGTTTTATTTATGATTTTTCTACTAAAAATTTTATATTTTGAAAAAAGCAGAGCTCGATCGTAGCCCCCTAACTACCTCAAAATATTGAAAATTAGATTTTTTTTTAAATATGTATGGAATTATGCCTAGTTTGGGCTAGTATAATTTTTTAAAATTCGATCACCCCAAAAAAGATACACCATGAAAGATATACATATTTACACTTCAAAAAATAGCTATAAAAAGGCATAGTTAGAAAATAAATAATATGGAAACCTTATATTAGTTAGAAAATTTGAAAAATTATACTTTTAGAAAGAAGAGACTTTACTCTACGTCGTGGTATAATTTTTTCTAAATGGATCGATTGTTTTATTTTTATTTATCATAGAGGAAGTGACATTTTTACATTTTCTTGTAAAAACACGATGTTTGATGTGTTTTGGCAGGTCCATGCCTTAGGCTTGGGGATCCAAACTAGATCCCAAGCCTTAAGGCATGGCTTGAAAAGAGAAAAAAATTGTATGCATTACATAACGTGTAATGCGTTACGTAGTATAAACATAACATGTACACGTTACATGTAGTATAAAAATTATGCATGCTTTTGACATGCTTCTATTTACATATTTATAATCGTTGAAGTATAAGAAATAATAAAATATAAATAATAATAAATGAAAAACTTTAGTTTTTCATTTATTATTATTTATATTTTATTATTTCTTATACTTTAAATTTATTTACGTAAATATAAGAAATTAGGGTCACTCTGCACCTTATGGAATTAGTCTCACAAACTCTGAGTCATTGTTTAGGAGATAGTTTTTTAAAGTATAATGCGGCAAGTGACATAGGTAATTTTTCAGATTTCAGCATTCAGCCTAAATCTTTTAGCATTTAACTTCTACAATCGAAACTCTAAACCATAGGCCATAAACCTAAACACTAAACTATAAACCTTAATCCCTAAACCCTAAACCACAGAACCCCGAACCATGATCCCTAGACCCTAAAACCTAAACCATAAACCCTAAACCTTAAACATACAACCCTTACCCATGAGCCCTAAACCCTAAGCCTTAAGCCCTAAACCCTAAACCATAAGCCCTAAACCATGAACCATGAGCCCTAAATGCTAAACCCTAAACTCTAAACCATAAAAACTAAATCCTAAACCCCGACCCCTAAACCCTAAAATTTAAAAACCGAATCCTAAACCCTAAACCCTAAGCCTTGAACCCTACACCCTTATCCCTGAGCCCTAAAATATAAACCCTAGACCATATACCCAAAGCCATAAGCCCTAAAGCCTAAATCCAAAACCCTAAATCCTAAAACCTAAACCCTAAACCCTAAACAATAAAACCTAAACCTTAATCCCTAAACATTAAATCCTAAACCATAAACCCTAAACCTTAATCCCTAAACATTAAATCCTAAACCCTGAACCCTGAACCATAAACCCTAAAACCTGAACCATAAACCATAAAACCTTATCCCTAAACACTAAATCCTTAACCCAAAACCCAAAACCTTAAACCATAAATCCTTAACCTCGATCCGTAAAACCTAACCATAAACACTAAAACCTAAATCCTAAACCGTAACCATGAACCTTGAACCTTGAACCCTAAACCCTAAACCCTAAACCCCAAACCATATTTCATAAATATTTCCTAGTCTCATGCCTAGAACCATCATTGAGTCTGCTTATAGAACTACCTTGTTTATGAAAGGTGGGATGAGTAACTAAATGGATATGATTTCTAGCTTGTGCCTTGTAATGCATATATTACACATCTCTTCCAAACTTGTTTCTCCCCACATATACTTGCGCTCTTGAATGTAAATTTATTCACACTCTGAAACAAATTTCACATTTCTCATATTTCCATGTATGGTATTATGCAAGTTAGGATGACCCATTGAAGCTGGAAAAAATAACCATCACAACAAAAAAATTAATCTTAAAGAAAACAAAAGAAACATAGAGAATATATCAATGCAGAGGTGTAGGATCATAATTGAATTTCTTGTAGTATCCTCTCCTTCAGAGAAAGATAAATTTTAATTTTTATATTGGAATGGATAGTAAATTTGAAAGAACGTCTTGAAGTGTTCAAAATAAGCATAGAAATAGGGGAATGGCTAAGAACACCAAGGGGTTATCAATCTCCTAGTAAATATTTCTTGTTTAGTTATAAATGGGAGTTACCTAGCCTATAAATTAGTGTCCTTCCATTCATTAATAATTCCTTATATTATAAACCCATGGATTTTTTCAAAATCCCCGAACAAAAAGATAAGGGTAGTCATCAATCCTAGTGAAGGGTGTGATGTGATTTCCAAGAAACTTGAAATTCATATAGATTTAGAGGTCATAACATGAATTTACAAATATCTCTATCATTATAAATGGAAGCCAAGTAATAGTGTCTCCCTATACATCCAAGGATTGAGGACTATTGGGGTCTTTTTCAGGATTGAACTATCAAAGCAATATGACATTTCCCTGCTTCAAAATATCAACAGATGAAAAACATCAAATTTTGATGACTCTCTTTGAATGTTCTGCCTACAAATTCAATGAACCCTGAACTCTATGACCTAAACCCTTAACCCTCAACCATGAGACCTAAACCCTAAACCCTAAAACCAAAATAATAAATCCTAAACCCTAAACAATAAATAATAAACCATAAAACCTAAACCCTAAACCCATAACCCTAAACCCTTGACCCTAGACCCTAAACCCTAAGCCCTAAGCTCTAAACCCTAAATACTAAATCTAGATCTCCGAGCTCTAACCCCCAAACCTTAAACTAGTAACTCTGAACCCTAAACCTTAATCCATAAACCATGAACCATGAACCCTAAACTCTAATCCCTAAACCCTAAACCCTAAACCTTAATCCTTAAACCCTACACCCTAATCCTTGAGTCCTAAACCCTAAACCTTAAACCATAAGTCCTAAACCGTAAATATAGATCCCTAATCCCTAACCCCTAAACCTTAAACCTATAACTAACCCATAAACCTTAAACCCATAACTCGAACCCTAAACCCCGAGTTGTAAACCTTAAATCATGTACCCTAACCCCTAAACCCTAAATCCTGAGCCCCAGCCCTAAACCGTAAACCCTAAACCTTAAGGCCAAAATGTTAAAGCCTAAAGGTCCCTAAAATCTAAACCCTAAACCCTAAAAACTAAATCATAAACCCTAAACCCGACCCCTAAACCCTAAACTCTAAACCCCAAGCACTAAACCCTAAACCCTAAGCCCTAAACCCTAAACCCTAAACACTAAACCCTAAACCATAAAATTTGTAACCTAAACCCTTAACCCTAAAACCTAAACCCTAAACCTCAAGCCTTAAACCCTAATCCCTAAACCCTGAATGCTAACCTTTAAACCTTAAACCCTAACTCCTAAATCCTAAACTGTAAACCCTAAATCCTCAACCCTAAACCTTAAACCATGATCCTTAAACCCTAAACCCTATACCATAAACCCTAAGCCCTAAACCCTAAAATCTAAGCCCTAAATCCTAAACCCTAAACCCTAAACCCTAAAACCTAAACCTTGACCCCTAAACCCTAAACCTTGAGCCCTAAACCCTAAACCCTAAACCCTGAACCCTAGGCCCTAAGCCATAAGCCCTAAGCCAAAACCCTAAACCTTGAACCCTTAAACATAAACCCTCAACCCTAAACCCTAAAAACTAAACCCTGAGCCCTAAACCCTAAACCCTCAACTCTCAACCCTAAACCCTAAACATTGATCCCTAAACCTTAAACCTTGAAACTTTTGCCCTAAACCCCGAACCCTAAACTTTAAACCTTAAACCATAAATCCTAAATCCTAAACCATAAACCCTAAATCCTCAACCCTAAACCTTAAACTCTAACTCTTAAACCCTAAACCCTAAACCCTAAATCCTCAACTCTAAACCTTAAACCATGAACCCTAAACCCTATACCATAAACGCTAAGCCCTAAACCCTAAAATCTAAGCCCTAAATCCTAAACTCTAAATATTAAACCCTAAAACCTAAACCTTGATCCCTCAAATATAAACCCTTAACCCTAAACCATGAACCCTAAACCCCGAACCCTCAACTCTCAACCCTAATCCCTAAGCCCTAAACCTTGAACCTTGAGCCATAAACCCTAAAACCTCAACCTTGACCCCTAAATCCTAAACCTTGAACATTGAACCATAAAATCTAAACCCTCAACCCTTAACCCTAAACCATAAACCAAAAACTCTAAACCCAAAACCATAAACCCAAAACCATGAACCGTAAGCCCTGAGCCCTAAACCCTAAACCCTAAAATATGAACTATGAGCCTTAAACACTAAACCTTAAACCCTAAATTCTGAAACTTTAGTCATAAACCCTTAGCCATAAACCCTAAACCTTGATTCATAAACCCTTATCCATAAACCCTAAACCCTAAATCATAAACCCTCACCCAAAGGAAATTCCTAAAAATATTATTCAAAGTGTTTCAGTGTGTAGGGAATAGTATTTAAGTTAATCGATCGACTCATTTAGTTTTTATGAGAGACTACTTCCTTTGAAGGCCTAAAAAGGCATTTTTGGCCATTTTGTAGTTAATTGAACACCCTTTAGAACAAGCTAAAATGAGCTAGTCATGTCACCAAGTTATCAAGGACCATTATTTGTGAAGTATTAAGGCATTGTTTGTCTCCATAAGAGACATATGAGAAAAAACATGTATGAGAATCATGAATTTGATTCCATGAAAGGATGATTTTAGAGCTAGGAAAGGTGAGGGGATGATCTTTATATGGAGCACCATGTTTCTAAGAATGAGAAATCATCTAAGTTCACTTGATGCAATTCACTTGGTACTATTCGTAACAACTCATTCAACACCTAGTAGTTTTATCACACCTTAAGGAGGAGGCACATTACAATCACCTCATTTTGGCCATAGGGCACGAATCCCATTCAGGGAACAATCCTCTATCCAAAAAGTGAGTATCTCTTTTTAATAAGAAGTAGACAAACACCATATAGTTAATTCATGGTCACCGAAGTGAATTATGGACCAAATTTAAAAATTAGTTCCTATTCAAGTAGTGGTAGGGCCAAAATCCATTTTATAAGTTCAAAAACCTTTAAAATGATTATATGCTTTCCCAAAAAAGAACGACTACAATATATATGCCCTAAAAGTTTTAGGTCATTTGCTAAAATCTTGAAAATGAGTAAGTCTTGACTGATTAGATTTTGAAAAACTATCTTCAAGATTATAATTGTTGTAGCTATGAGATGACTTCCATAAGGTGCAGAGTGACCCTAATTTCTTATATTTACTATAATAAATTTAAAGTATAAGAAATAATAAAAGAAATCTTTATTACCACCCAAAAACATGTGCATGGTCTATATTACACATAACACGTACACGTTTTGACTTGCTCGAAATTCCTACATGTTTTGACTTGTTTTATAACCCGTACGCATTATAGGTTCGGTGATTCCTGAGCCAAAAAAATTAAAATGTGAGTTCGTTTTACCAAAATGTGTACACATTTTGGTTTTTTTGGATTCTTGTTCACTTTTGGCCCCCAACTTCGTGCACTTACCCTTCCCTCATATTCACTTTCAAACTAGCTTGAATCACTAGATTCGAGATGAGCTTGATTCTTCTTTGTATAGAAATTCCTTTTATTATTAAATTTTTTTACTTGCCTCCATGTTACTTGAATTTCTTAATGTGCTTATGGGAGGTTTATTCATCATGCTCATCTCGATCTCCCTTGTTCTTATTAGGACACTTGGAAGAAAAAATGTCGACTTGTCCATAATTGAAACACTTGAATGGTATATTTCCCTGTACTTTCTTGATCCTCTCTTTAACCTATAGAAAAACATGGATTCAATTTTATCCTAATCATATCATATTTATCTCTATTCTTATTATCTTGGGATTCATTATCAAAATTAAATGATGATTCTTTCTTCATCGATTTGATTCACTTGTTCTCATATCATATGCAGTTAAAATACCATGAAGATCATCAACTTTGAGAGTGGTTAAGTCTTTATCTTCTTCCATAGATGACACCTTGGAGTTATACTTAGGAGATAACGACCTTAATAAATTTTGGAAAACTACACTCTCCTCCATCTTCTCTCCTATAACTTTGATAAGATGTATTAATCCATCCAATCTTTGCAAGTAGGATGTAATTTACCTTCCTTCATTTTTAAGCTTTACACTTGAGCATGTTAGGTTTGTAACTTGGAAAATGTAACCTTAATATTCCTTTATAAATTTTCTTTAATTTGTCCCAAATTTCTTGAGATGTGGTGCAATGCATGAATTTCATGAATTCAGCCTCTAACATTCCACATAGGACAAGATTCAAATCTTCTTAATTGTTTTAACTCGTTATTTTTCCTATGCATTAGTTAGATGTATATTTTGGATAGTGTATCCATCAACTATTGATTTCCATATGTTAACTTCCAAATACACAAGGTAAGTCTTCATCCTAACACTCCAAAATGCATAATTCGATACATTAAATAAATGTGCCTTAGAGGTAGAGAAATCACTTTTGATTTATTTATTGTCACGATTGTGATATCTAGATATCCTTTGAGTTGTTAAACTCACTCCAAAAGGACTAGGATCTGATAAAAGTTCTTGGAATTCAAGACACTTGAGTGGGGGTGAATTATTGTCAATTTAACCTTTGAAGTGTAATTCAAATATAATAAATTTATTTTAACTTTTTGTGAGGAAACAACCACACAATTCATATGTAATTAACAAGAAAAGGACATAAGAAAACGAGATTTGAAGCAGGAAACCCAAAAGGGAGAAAAATCGATTAAACCAATGCACTATGTTGGAATGATTATCGAATGCAAGATTACAAAGGTTACGAGTTTGGTGAGCACACACCGAACATGAAGAACCATATTTAATATGTGATCAAGAACCTACTTGACTCCTTTAAAAGCTGCAATTTGCATGAAGGAACCCACTTTCATATAGCTTGCTAAGCTTCAACTTATACTTTAGACTAATTTTGATCACTACCTCTACACAATTTATTTGACAACAAAAAAATGTGATTCTGAATATTCTCATACACATTTTCATACACCTCTACTAATTACACTATATTAAATTCATCATAACCTCTCTCACTCTTTCACCCTTACACTCAAATATTACATTCTTAAAAAAAAGTCTTACAAAAATGAGCTTTTAACAACAAGAGAGACTCACACACATGACTCTTCCACTTCAACTCCAACAACCCTCACCAAACTCACTTGACAATATGTAAAATGAGGGAGATAGATTGTATTTATACAAAATTGCCTCAAAGTGTCATTATTACATATAACAAGCTTCATTTATAGCCTTAGAACTGTAGGATCCTTTTGAAATTATCTACGAAAAATAATTATAAAAGAGAGTTCTACATGCACGAATATTGGCCTAGTATGGCACAAGGGTCCTTCATAATTGGCCATACTTGGCCAATATTGGAAAATAATGATACTTGGCCAATATTCCAGGGGACCTTATGAGTTCTACATGCATTGTAGGTAACATTATTACAATATGTTGGACCCCGGAATATTGGCCTAAGTATGAACGCGTGTGTTGGCGCGCAAGGTCCCGATTATGGAATGGCGTGTAAGGAAAAAGCACACAAGAGAAGGGTATAAGGAGGAATGTATTACACGCGATGCACGAAAGGATTGGGACTTCATCATTTTGGACATCGGGGTAGAATACATGAAAATCATGGCCCGGTTGCATGTGGGTAAGATGTCACTGACGATAGGTTGGCTCGGGATGGAGCATGCTTGCGATTTAATCTTCTAGAAGAACATGTAACACCCTTGACAGTTGTTATTTTCCTCCTTTACATTTCAAGTGTTGACATGTGATTTTCCTTATAAAGATGTGTTCTTTTGAATTTTGGAGATCATGCTTGATATGGATAAATCATCTTCTATTCTTAAGATCCTTTGACTGAATTGGAATGGCTTCCTTAAATCCATTTTTCATTTCTTGTAGGTGGGTTACAATTTGGTTTAAGAATTGTAAACTTTTCTACTAATCTGACTCATCCTTGGATCAATTTTAGTGATCCAAGGAATGTTTTAAAATCTTCTCTATAGGATGAATGGTAAATCAACATTCCAGGAATTGATAGACATATGACTGAACTTTGACGGATACTAGTTCTTTGATTGTTGTATGAACGTGTTCTATTCAATGGTATGTCATGCTTGGATCTTTTCAGTTCGATTGTACCAGGACAATGTTGATGCAAACTAACCGTAGTTGTTCACGGCATAGGAAAGATCCATAATCCTAAGAAGAACTATCCTACAGAATTCTAAGATAGGTAAAAATAATTACTACCTAAACTATGTTACATAACAAAATTCCTATTTTAACCTAAAGCTTTCTATTCTACTTTGATTTGGTTGATTGGCATCCTAACCTAAGCTCGGTGCTAAGGAATTTGGAAAGGTTTCTAGGTTATTAAAAATTTACCTAGAAACTAATACTACCAGGTTATATTATGATCTAACCTAATGCCTAAAACTATAGTAATGAAAAATTAATCTAACCTAAGTGGAAACTACCTTAGGCTATGTGCTAAGACCTATTGTGGTAATTTTGTTTGGGTTATAACCTAAGGTATATATATATACTAAAAATTACCTAAGGTCTAACCTAAACAATATAATCTACCCTAAACTAATGGGTTTGAATGGGGAATTAGGTGGTCACATACATGGTAGGTGACGGTTCCAAGGCATTAAAAATGTTGATAAGGTTTTAATTACTTGGAGGTACTACCAGCTTTGGCAGGGGTTAGTGAACTTGGCAGAGGCTCCACTAAAATGGAATTCTTTGTTAGATTTTATTTGGCAATAACTAAACATGAGAGGTGGTGGTAAAGGAGGATAGGCGAGAAAATAGGAGTTAAGGGAATTGATTTTTTTGGTCTTTGTGCTCAAAATACCTTGGAAGGCATGCAAACAGTTTGGTATGTGGTTATTTCACTTTGCATGTTTTGTGATTTTCACTCTGCATGCTCACTGGTTTTTAAACAAGCAGATAGAACTACACTTGATGGATATTTTTGAGGTTTTAAACCTAGTTTTGATTTGTGGAATATATAGGAGGCATGGTGGAAAAAGAACATGGTTATTTGATTTTTTGTGAACAAAAAGAGAAGTTTTGAGCTCGACTCGAGGTTCTCTTCGACTTGGCAGAAGCACTATCAGGCATGATAGGCTCTAAACTTTAAGATATTTTACTCTCTTATAAATGGTTCATTAAAATGATTATATTCTATGAGATTCTCGTATTCCTTATTTTATCTAGTTATTTCCTTGTGGCGTTTATTAAATGTGTTATTGGTTTTGAATTTCATGGTAAATAGAGTTCTATTTAGAAACTTACCATGTACAGTTCTTAAAAATAAGAATGCATGCATAAACGTATCTCTCAGTAACTCGTCTTTTCAAATAGAACAGAAATCAAAGTAATCTATTTATATAAATCTTCATTTCTATTTAAATGTGGTTCAGAGTTTGGAGATCTTTGGGTTCTATCTAAACTTGTTGGAATTTGTGTTTGTTGATCATGAGCTTGAGTTGAACTTGTGTATTAATGGAGCTTGTATCCAAGCTTATTTTAGATTTGAAAATTGAGATTCATTGAGAGAAAATATTGGGATCTACAACCATGTTTTATAGTCTTTTGAAATTTGAAATAGTTATTTTAGATTGGTAACTACAAAGCACTCGTATTTGTTACTTGTGTGGACTTTGTACTCTATGTGGGAATTCCTAGTCCTACTTGAGCTAGTATTTGGACTTTGTGTTTTCTTATAAAACTGTGCAGGAGATTTTTGTTGTTTTGAACTAGAGTTTGGAGACCTAGGTAGCTCCGAACTATTGTTAGAAGTTTTTATTTGATCTTGTACACGTAATTTATTACTCGTGTTTCTTGAACTATTGTTAGAGAAATTTTGTTCTTAAGGATTGTGATTTTTATACTTGTAATGACTGGACTTTGTTGTTGAAGTCCATAAATGGATTAGAGTCTATGTATTTCTCTAGTGATCATTTTTACTGTTAATGCAAGGTTGTAATGTACACGACACTCGTGTTTTATTATTTATGTGGACTCTGAACTTTGTGGGAAACCTTAGTTCCATTGAGTTAGTTTTTGGACTTTATATTTGATTTGAACTCATGTAGGAGTCAATTGTTGTGTTGAACTTGTGTTTTTATTTTGGAAAAAAATCAAGGCCTTGATGACGTTGTTTATGGCTCTGTACCTACGTTTTATGTAGAGGAATTTTAGACTGTTAATGGAAGTTGTATTTTCATTCACATTTGTTTTGTGTATTGTATAGATTTGAACTTTTTTAGGACTTGTTTCGACTCTGTTCTGGAACTTTGGAGTTGTGTTATACTTGTTATTAACGTTTAAAAATTTACAACTCTTTTGTCAAGTTTTTGCTCAAGGTAAAATTGGGAGAACAATTGGATGAGTCATTGGGAAAAATTCTCAGAAATATCGACAGAAAAACATTCTCGTTGATGAATAAATTTGTTAATTCATTTTTAGAACTATTTCTTCCTTCCCAAGATGTTTACGGTATTTAATTGGGAGTAACCTTTTTCTCTCAGTTTGAGGAGACTTGTATTTCAGACCTCTTAGAATAGACTCTGAGTTTCTTTTATGAGAAGAACTTAGTAATTTAGTACTTATACTTTATTAAGGAGGGATTACTTGAATTTTTGTAATAGTTTTTGTATTATAATTTGTTGAATCAAGAACTAAGTATTCTTTTGTAATACTAAAAAAAAAAAATGAAACTCCGGCCTTGGGATACCAGTATGAGTTGCTTGGTCTTCCTTTGCACAATCATTTGTAGGAATGATATTGGAAGAGGTTATTTTATTTGGTTTTTATTGAACTGTAAATGTCAGTTTGTTGGAAAACTATTGTTTAATAGGACTTTACTTGTTGGTTTGAGATGAGTGAGTTATCTCTTGCACTCTATTCTTTCTTGGATTAAATGAAATTTTGCCGGATGAATATCTTAAATAAGGTAATTCTCTTTTGAAAGAAATAGTTAACTCACGTTTTGAATTTGTTCTATTCGTGGATGTGTAGTGTTTGAGCATAGTTGTAATGGTTCTTCTTCTTCCTTGTCTAGAAGATGGATGAGTTAACCTAATCTGAACCATGCTTTAAACTTTCCTTTTATCTTACGAGAAAGTTAAATGTTGTTTTCTTTTAAGAAAGTATGGGAACAATGTGAAGTTACTGACGTATTGTTTTGCTAAGGATAATTGATTGAATCAATTAGACTCTATTTTATAAAGCTGATATGGTGGAATATACTCTATCCTTTCTTGGAAGTGAAATCAATTAGCTAAAGTGTACTTCTTTTCTATTGCTTTTTGAGATTTTAATTTGATGAAATAATTGTCTCATTAAAGCATAATTGTTTTAATGGAACAATTATTGGAATGCACTTCTTTTTAAGGCTTAGTGCTTATCATGCTCAGTTCATTGAACTGACCCGTGTTAGCAATTTTTGCAGATGGACTTCGTAAGTGATAAAGAAGGCAAAACTTACATGATACATTGGCTGATTTAAGTCTATTTCTTGTGATGAACTCTGATTTGTTCTTGAGACTGTATTGGAAAAGAAAAGTAGTATTCTTTTATAATTAATACAGTTGTTATGTAGTTTACCTGAATGCATAAGTTTTGTAAATGTAATGGTTATAAAGATAAATTGAAAGGTGGGAGATTACCAGTATTGGTTGTGTAAATTACTTTGCATTTGTATGAAAAAGATGGGTTCCATCTTGTTGTCAATATTCATATTATTTATATGTTAAATGGTTAAATTTTAACAAGATTGGATCAAGGGATTAAGTTCAATCTCCCTACTTATGATACAACTTGTAAAGTTGTAGAATGTGATTTTCATTATATAAACTATAAATCATAGTAATGAAAAGTAGGATGAACATACATTATATAAAAAAAGTGATCAAGGGGTAGAATAAACCCTAACACTATACATATAATGAAAGACTCTTCATCTTTCATAACTATTCATAAATCATATAGATTTGATAACATGACTTCAATTTATCAGACTTCATTTGTTATGAAGTCTAATTTATTTTGGATATCTTCTGGCGCTGAACTTTCTAAAAAGTTAATGTACTTTTTACATATGAAATATTATAACACTGTGCAGTTATGCTTAACTGATAGTTTAACTATGTATTCGAAAATTAAAAGTAGAAATGAATATAAAAAAGTTCTTAAAGGGCTAAATGAATCAATTTAGAAAATAACTTATGGAATGTTGGATTAGGGATTAGGCAGGTGGCTGAAATCTATTTAAATAATCCAAATTAATTAAACAATTAATAAATTCCTTGGGTATGTACATCTCGATGAGGCTATTCTATAGGATGCTTTGACACATGCCAACTGTAGGGTTGTACCTTCGATAAGATTAGGATCTTCTCGAGGATACAACGATGCAGTCAACATGTGGCAATACCCTTCTACATTGATCATCTAGATCTACACACATTGGACTTGATCTTAGTTTATCTCTAGATCTGGATAGTAGCATGGTTAAGATATGGAGTAGCCCTCTAAAACTCGGGGTACCTTGGCACATGGGGTTGACTTAGGTTGACCCAGTATGCCAACTTACCCTAAGTTTTCGTGAGCCTCCCCTTATCATAACATATGTTGTTAACTCAAACTAGGGTTAAACCTTGGGCAAGTGGACTGATGAGAAGTCAGTAAAGGACATTCTAGATAACAATAGAGTGGGGTGAAGGATGTATTCTAGATTGATGAGTATGTCATCAAGGAATAGTAATACAAACAATATGTTAGAAATCTTTGGCCAAAGTATCACAAGTTGTTGGTTGCGTTGTCCTATGTCACCTAGTCTAAGGCTCGTGATGTCGATGAATATTGGTAACAAATATTCAGATAGGATCCTTAGACAGATCACTCAATACCCTGAACAGGGTAAGAACAACCAAGTATACGTAGTATACAAAAAAGTATTCAATACTTGATGTTTAACATGAATAGATCGGTAGTTTACCAAGTCATGAAATGAATAGATCGGTAGTACACCGAGTCATTACAAATACATATGGTTATCTGTTATATGAATGGTTGATAAAGAATGTGTGATCTAAATTATGAATTTAGATCGGGAACATTATTTTTAAAAAAATCCCTTGTTTCTAAAAGTCTTAAAATGGGAATGTTACATCTTGGTATTAGAGCTGAAGGTTGCAGCTCTTGGACCTATTGTGTCCACAATCTGATTAAACTTAAATTTTCTTGTAACAGAAAATGGTGAGAATAAGAGGAAATGTTACAAATAACCCTCCACCTGAAGAAGGAGTGGCAACTACCCAGAAACTTGATGAGATATTTGCTACCCTATTAGACGAAGAGATTATTTAAATGTGCTTGAGCAACAAGTAATGGGAAATGAGGAGGAATAAGAAGCTAAGAACACTAATCACCACCTCCGAGGATAACATTAACATACCCGCTCAACCTAAGAACAAAAAGGATAGGCTAGCAGCATAAATCACTAATGACATAAAAAGGATAAGTCCACCCAAGTTTGATAGCACCACATTAGGATATGGAGCTGAAAATTGGCTCAGTGAAATGGATAATTAATTTACAATAAGGAACTTCTTAGAGGAAACCAAGGCTATATGAGGAGCATATCAGCTTTCCCATGAAGCATATTCTTGGTGGGACAACCGTAAGGCTGAGTTAAATATTAATGAAACCAACATCACTTGGGATCAATTTAAAAGTTATTTTAGACAACGATGGCTGTAACAACTCTACTATGATCAAAAAATGACTAAATTTTAGAACTTAGCTCAAGGAAAGCTAATAGTAACTGAGTATTGGGAATAGTTTATGAAAATCCTCAAGTATGTACCTTAGTATCAAATTGATGAGAAGTTCAGGATATGGAAATTAATTATGGGATTGAATCCCATTATAGGGGGAGAAGTTGATGTTCATAGCCCAACCACTATGGAAGGGGTTGTTGAAAAAGCCATAAGGCAGGAACAAAAATTAAAGGCTATTTCTGCTCATAAAGAGGAAGTAAGGAAGAAAGTTCCAAACCCCTCTTCAACCTCTCTTGCACCTAAAAAGGGACCATGGAAGAAGTTTGGTAATAAAATCAAGTTTTCAGCTGATAATAATAAGAAAGCAACAATGAATAAGACTGCTGGAAATTCATAGAATAATTTTGCCAAGAATAATAACAATGGACAAAAGTCCTATGGAGGTCAGAATAATAACTATAAGACTGGAAATAACCTTGAGTCTAGAAAGGGACCTGTAGGAGGTTGTTATAATTACGGTAAGGATCATTACACAAATCAATGTCCTTTGAAGAAGGATGATCGTAATCAGCATCACAAGATACATGTTGCAGTAGCTGACAAGCAAGATACACCTATAGAAGTTTATGATAAGTTATTTCGCATACATGTAACTATTATTTTTGATCTAGGTGCTACTGAATGTTTTATTTCTAGTAAACTTACTTTGAAACTTAAAAGAAAAGCTAGGAAAATGGATAAATCTTTAACTGTACATTATGGTAATAATGTTGTTCATACAGATTAGTATGTGTCTTTTTGGAGCAGTCCTTGAATTACCTAACTTTTCAACTGAAGTTGATCTTTATGTTGCACCTTTAGGGTCTTATGATGTAATCATAGGTGTTAATTAGTTAACATAACATAAGTCTAAAGTGGATTGTTTTGAAAAATGCATTGGTTGTTTAGATGATCTGCAAAAAAACAACAAATATTCAAGGTGTGAAATGTGAGATTTCTATTAGGAAACTGTCATCTATACAACTTAAAAAGGCTAAAAATAAAGGATGTGCCTTATATGCAATAAAAATTTTAGAAACTACAGAGGAAAAAAATGATTTCATGGATCGATATCTCTATTGCTACGAGATTTCAGTGATGTATTTCTGGAAGAATTTCTTGGTCTTCCACCCAAAAGGGAATTTTATTTCACAATTGAGATCAAGCATGGAACTGAACCCATATCTAAGGCACCGTATCGAATGAATACTATATAATTAGTAGAGCTTAAGGCTCAATTCAAATAACATTTGTCTAAGGGTTTGATTAGACCAAGTGTTTCACCTTAGGGAGCACCAGTGATTTTTGTGAAAAATAAAGATGGAACACTTAGATTGTGCATTGATTACAGAATGTTAAATAAAGAAAAAATCAAGAATAGATATCTACTCCCTAGGATTGATGATTTATTTGATCGATGCGTGGAGCATCAGTATACTCTAAGATAGGCCTTCAATCTGGGTATCATCAATTGTGAATTAATGATGAGGATATTCATAAAACAACTTTTAACAAGGTATGGACATTATGAGTTTACAGTTTTACGTTTTGGACTAACTAATGCACCTATGGAATTTATGAATTTAATGAATAATATCTTTCAAGAATACTTGGACAAATTTGTGCTTGTATACTTGGACGACATTCTCATATATTCTAAAAGCACTCAAGATCATCATGAGCATTTGAAAGTAGTTTTGGAGATTCTAAGAAAGAGACAGCTTATTTGGTAAACTATCCAAATGTTCTTTTTATGACACAGAAGTTCACTATTTGGGTCATATAATAAGTAAAGATGGAATTGTTGTAGACCCTTAAAAATTACAGCTATAACATAATGGCCTGCACCAAAGAACATACATGAAGTTAGAAGCTTCATGGGACTTGCTGGCTACTATAGGAAATTTGTAAAAGACTTTTCCAAGGTAGTTGCACCAATAAATTCCTTACAAAAGAAGGATAAAAATTTTCTCGGAGTGAAAAATTTGAAATTACATTTAAAACCTTGAAGGAACAGTTAACTTGAACCTATTCTTGTAGTACTAGATCCTGATGGAGATTTTATGGTGGTAACTGATGCATCTGGTGAAGGTCTAGGAGGTATTTTGTTATAAAGTGGTCATGTTATTGCATATGAAAGTAGGAAACTTAAGTTACATGAGTTGAATTATGCTCCACATGATTTAGAGCTTTCTTTCATTGTTCATGCACTTCAAGTTTGGAGGCATTATCTGCTTAGTAAACCATTTGAGTTGAAAACTAATCATCTTGGGCTGAAGTACATTTTCACTTAGCCAAATCTGAATGCAAGACAATGAAGATGGTTAGAGTTTTTGTCTCAATATGATTTCGACATAAGTTATATTAAGGGTAAAGAAAATAGAGTGGCTAATGCTCTAAGTCGTATGAAGTACATTTCTACTCTTATAACACTAAGAACTCAGTTTAAGGATGAAGTAAAAAGTGTTATGGAATATGATTCTTACTTTCAAAAAGTAAAAGTAGAACTTGCTTTGTAGATTCTAATGATTTAAGGTATAAAGGTTTTCACTTTCATAAAGAAGGAATATTACGATTTCAAAACAGAGTTTATGTACCTTTGTTTAGAGGTTTGAGAAATAAAATGTTAGCTGAATTTGATAGTTCACCTTTCTTTGGACACCTGGCATTACAAAGATGCTTGCTGATATAAAACAACAATATTTCTGGAAAGGAATGAAGAAAGATGTTATTGATTATATAACACATTGTCTAGAGTGCCAATGTGTTAAGGTGAAACATATGCACCCAAGCTGGGTTTATTATATCCTCATAGCATACCGCATGATATAAATGGTAAGTAATAAGCATGGATTTTGTAGAAGGGTTACCTATGTCAAGGAATAAAAATGATGTTATTTTGGTAGTTGTTGATAAACTAACAAAAGTAGCTCATTTTATTGCTTTGGAAATCAAGGATGATTCATGTTTTGTCTAAAATATTTGTACACGAAATTTTCAGATTACATAGAGTACCGAATTAATCATATCTAATAGAGATCCTAGAATGACGTCAATATTTTGGAAAATGCTTAATACAGCTCTAGGAACTAAGCTAAATTTCAATTCATGTACCACCCTAAACAAATGGACAGATGAAAGAGTAAATCAAGTTTTAAAAGATATGTTATGAGTGTATTGTATGGATCAACAATATGGGTGGGAAGAATGCCTTCCATTAGTTGAATTCACTTATAACAATGCATATCATGCTTCTCTTAAGATGACACCTTTTGAGGCACTTTATGGAAGAAAATGTAGAACCCCTGTTAGTTGGGATAGCATAGAGGATAGAGAGGTAATTGGACCTAAAATCCTTACAAAAATGGAACAACAAGTTAAATTGATTTGTGAACGCTTGAAAGAAGCAATAGATAGGCAAAAGAGTTACGCTGACTTGAAGAGGGTTGATAAGAAATTTAAACTTGGTGAGAAAGTCTTTCTCTGGGTTAAATTGAAAAAGAGTTCTATAACTTTTGGCAAGGCTGCCAAGTTATCACCTCGTTATGTGGGACCTTTTGAGATAGTTGAAGTAATCAACCCTGTAGCGTATCGTTTAGCATTACCTCCTGCTTTGTCATGAATGCATGATGTTTTCCATATTTCCTTGCTTAAGAAATATGTTTCAGATTTGTCACACGTGTTAAATTGGAATTCCTTGTAGGTCCAAGACCCAGGAATAATCATGGTTAAACCCATTCAAGTGCTAGAAACTCGGTAGTTGCATTTAAGAAATCAAGAAATAAGTCAATGTAAGGTCCAATGGGACCAATTTAATGAAGAGAGTGCAACTTGGGAAAATCTAGAAGATATGAAAATTGCTTTTCCTTATCTATTTGAACGAAATTGATTTTTTTGACTGATAAAAATTTATGATTTTATCTTTATATGACATTAAATATGCCAATTTTGGGAAGATATTTATTTGATTTGGATAAACAACTATTAATGCTGATTTCTTGAATTATAAGATTCTAATATATTTAGACTTGTGGTAAAATAAGTGAATGAAGTGATTGTCCTGATTTATATTGTTAAAAAAAAGTGTAATCATCGGAAAATGATTCTTTAAGGAGGGGAGCATGTAACACCCTTGACAGTTGTTATTTTCCTCCTTTACATTTCAAGTGTTGACATGTGATTTTCCTTATAAAGATGTGTTCTTTTGAATTTTGGAGATCATGCTTGATATGGATAAATCATCTTCTATTCTTAAGATCCTTTGATCTGAATTGGAATGGCTTCCTTAAATCCATTTTTTAATTTTCTTGTAGGTGGATTACAATCTGGTTTAAGAATTGTAAAATTTTCTACTAATCTGACTCATCCTTGGATCAATTTCAGTGATCCAAGGAATTTTTAAAAATCTGCTCTGTAGGATGAATGGTAAATCGACATTCCAGGAATTGATAGACATATGACTAAAATTTGATGGATACTAGTTCTTTGATTGTTGTATGAATGTGTTCTATTCAATGGTATGTCATGCTTGGATTTTTTTAGTTTGATTGTACCAAGACAATGTTGACACAAACTAACCGTAGCTATTCACGACATAGGAAAGATCCATAATCCTAAGAAGAACTATCCTACGAAATTCTAAGATAGGTAAAAATAATTAATACCTAAATTATGTTGCGTAAAAAAATTCTCTTTTAACCTAAAGCTTTCTATTCCACTTTTATTTGGTTGATTGGCATCCTAACCTAGGCTTGGTGCTAAAGAAATTTGGAAAGGTTTCTAGGTTATTAAAAATTTACCTAGAAACTAATACTACTAGGTTATATTATGATATGCCTAAAACTATAGTAATGAAAAATTAATCTAACCTAAGTGGAAACTACCTTAGGCTATGTGCTAAGACCTATTGTGGTAATTGTTGTTTGGGTTATAACCTAAGGTATATATATACTACAAATTACCTAAGGTCTAACCTAAACAATATAATCTACCCTAAACTAATGGGTTTGAATGGGGAATTAGGTGGTCGCATACATGGTAGGTGATGGTTCCAAGGCATTAAAAATGTTGATAAGGTTTTAATTGCTTGGAGGTACTGCCAGCTTTGGCAGGGGTTAGTGAATTTGGCAGAGGCTTAGGTGGAGGCTCCACTAAAATGGAATTATTTGTTAGATTTGATTTGGAAATAACTAAACATGAGAGGTGGTGGCAAAGGAGGATAGGTGGGAAAATAGGAGTTAAGGGAATTAATTGTTTTTGGTCTTCGTGCTCAAACTACCTTGGAAGGCATGCAAATGGTTTGGTATGTGGTTTTTTCACTTTGCATGTTTTGCAATTTTCACTCTGCATGCTCACTGGTTTTTCAAACCAGCAGATAGAACTACACTTGATGGCTATTTTTGAGGTTTTAAACCTAGTTTCAGTTTGTGGAATATATAGGAGGCATGGTGGAAAAAGAACATGGTTATTTGATTTTTCGTGGAGAAAAAGAGAAGTTTTGAGCTCAGCTGGAGGTTCTCTTCGACTTGGCAGAAGCGCTATCAAGCATGATAGGCTCTAAACTTTAAGATCTTTTTCTCTCTTATAAATGTTTCATTAAAATGATTCTACTCTATGAGATTCTTGGATTCCTTATTTTGTCTAGTTATTGACTTGTGGGGTTTATTAAATATGTGTTATTGGTTTTGAATTTCATGGTAAATAGAGTTCTGTTTAGAAACTTACCATGTACAGTTCTTAAAAATAAGAATGCATGCATAAATGTATCTCTGTAACTTGGATTTTTCATTTAGAATGGGAAATCGAAGTAATCTATTTAGATAAATCTTCGTTTCTATTTAAATGTGGTTCAGAGTTTGGATATCTTTGGGTTCTATCTAAACTTGTTGTAATTTGTGTTTGTTAATCGTGAGCTTGAGATAAACTTGTGTATTAATAGAGCTTGTATCCAAGCTTGTTTTAGATTTGAAACTTGAGTTTCATTGAGAGAAAATATTGGGATCTATAACTATGTTTTACATTCTTTTGAAATTTGAAATAGTTATTGTAGATTGGTAACTACAAAGCACTCATATTTGTTACTTGTGTGGACTTTGTACTGTGGGAATTCCTAGTCCTACTTGAGCTAGTATTTGGACTTTGTGTTTTCTTATAAAACTATGCAGGAGATTTTGTTGTTCTGAACTAGAGTTTGGAGACCTAGGTAGCTTGAACTATTGTTAGAAGTTTGTATTTGATCCTGTACATGTAATTTATTACTCGCGTTTCCTGAACTATTGTTAGAGAACTATTGTTAGAGAACTTTTGTTCTTAGGATTGTGATTTTTATACTTGTAATGACCTGGACTGTTGTTGAAGTCCGTAAATGGCTTAGAGCCTATGTCTTTCTCTAGTGATCATTTTTACTATTAATACAAGGTTGTAATGTACATGGCACTCGCGTTTTGTTATTTATGTGGACTCTGAACTTTGTGGGAAACCTTAGTTCCATTGAGTTAGTCTTTGGAGTTTTTTTATTTGAAGTCATGTAGGATTCAATTGTTGTGGTGAACCCGTGTTTGTATTTTGGAAAACAATCAGGGCCTTGATGATGCCATTTATGGCTCTGTACCTGTGTTTTATGTAGAGGAATTTCATACTGTTAATGGAATTTGTATTTTCATTTGCATTTGTTTTGTGTATTGTATAGATCTAAACTTTGTTAGGAATTGTGTCGACTCTGTTATGGAAATTTGGAGTTGTGTTCTACTTGTTATTAATGTTTAAAAATTTACAACTCTTTTTCGAGTTTTTTCTCAAGGTAAAATTACGAGAACAATTGTATGACTCGTTGGGAAAACTCTTAGAAATCTTAATGAAAAAACATTCTCGTTGATGAATAAATTTGTTAATTCATTTTAAGAACTATTTCTTCCTTCCTGAGATGTTGATGGTATTTAATTGGGAGTAACCTTTTTCTCTCAGTTTGAGGAGACTTGTATCTCAAACCTCTTAGAATAGACTCTGAGTTTCTTTTATGAGAAGAACTTAGTAATTTAGTACTGTATACTGTTAAGGAGGGATTACTTGACTTTGTTCTAATAGTTTTTGTATTATAATTTGTTGAATCAAGAACTGGTTATTCTTTTTGTAATACAAAAATGAAACCTAACCTTGGGATACCAGTATGAGTTGCTTGGTCTTCCTTTGCACAATCATTTGTAGGAATGATGTTGGAAGAGGTTATTTTATTTGGTTTTTATTGAACTATAAATGTCAGTTTGTTGGCAGACTATTGTTTAATAGGACTTTACTTGTTGGTTTGAGATGAGTGAGTTATCTCTTGCACTCTATTCTTTCTTGGATTAAATGAAATTTTGCCAGATGAATATCTTAAATAAGGTAATTCTCTTTTGAAAGAAACAATTAACTCATGTTTCAAATTTGTTCTGTTCGTGGATGCGTCTTGTTTGAGAATAGTTGTAATGGTTCTTCTTCTTCCTTGTCTATAATATGGATGCGTTAACCTTATCTGAACCATGCTTTAAACTTTCCTTTTATCTTGAAGCAAAGTTAAATGTTGTTTTCTTTTAAGAAAGTATGGGAACAATGAGATGTTATGACATATTTCTTCCTAAGGATAATTGATTGAATCAATTAGACTCTATTTTATAAAACTAATATGGTGGAATATATTATGTCCTTTCTTGGAAGTGAAATCAATTAGTTAAAATGTACTTCTTTTCTGTTACTTTTTGAGATTTTAATTTGATGTAATAATTGTCTCATTAAAGCAGAATTGTTTTAATGGAACAATTATTGGAATGCACTTCTTTTTAAGGCTTAGTGCTTATCATGCTCAGTTCATTGAACTGACTGTGTTAGCAATTTTTGCAGATGGAATTTGTAAGTGATAAAGAAGGAAAAACTTACATGATACATTGGCTGATTTAAGTCTATTTCTTGTGATGAACTCTGATTTGTTCTTGAGACTGTATTGGAAAAGAAAAGTAGTATTCTTTTATAATTAATATAGTTGTTATGCAGTTTACCTGAATGCATAAGTTTTGTAAATGTAATGGTTATAAAGATAAATTGAAAGGTGGGAGATTACCAGTATTGGTTGTGTAAATTACTTTGCATTTGTATGAAAAATATGGGTTCCATCTTGTTGTCAATCTTCATATTATTTATATGTTAAATGGTTAAATTTTAACAAGATTGGATCAAGGGATTAAGTTCAATCTCCCTACTTATGATACAACTTGTAAAGTTGTAGAATGTGATTTTTGTTATATAAACTATAAATCATAGTAATGCAAAGTAGGATGAACATACATTATAAAAAAGTGATCAAGGGGTAGAATAAACCCTAACGCTATACATATAATGAAAGACTCTTCATCTTTCATAACTGTTCATAAATCATATATATTTGATAGCATGACTTCAATTTATCAGACTTAATTTGTTATAAAGTCTAATTTCTTTTGGATATCTTCTACTGCTGAACTTTCTAAAAAGTTAATGTACTTTTTACATATGAAATATTATAACAATGTACAGTTATGCTTAACTAACAGTTTAACTATGTATTCAAAAATTAAAAGCGGAAATGAATATAACAAAGTTCTTAAAGGGCTAAATGAATCAATTTAGAAAAGAACTTATGGAATGTTGGATTAGGGATTAGGCAGGTGGCTGAAATTTGTTTAAATAATCCAAATTAATTAAATAATTAATAAATTCCTTGGGTATGTACATCTTGATGAGGTTCTTTTCTGTAGGATGTTGGCACATGCCAACTGCAGGGTTGTACCTTTGAGAAGATTAGGATCTTCTTGAGGATACAACGATGCAGTCGACATGTGGCAATACCCTTCTGCATTGATCATCTAGATCTACACACATTGGACTTGATCTTAGTTTATCTCTAGATCTGGATTGTAGCATGGTTAAGATATGGAGTAGCCCTCTAAAACTTAGGGTACCTTGGCACATGGGGTTGACTTAGGTCGACCTAGTATGCCAACTTACCCTAAGTTTTCGGAGCCTCCCCTTATCATAACATATGTTGTTAACTTGAACTAGGGTTAAACCTTGGGCAAGTGGACTGACGGAAGTCTAGTAAAGGACATTCTAGATAACAATAGAGTGGGGTGAAGGACGTATTCCAGATTGACGAGTATGCCGTTAAGGAATAGTAATACAAACAGTATGTTAGAAATCTTTGGCCAAAGTATCACAAGTTGCTAGTTACATTGTCCTATGTCACCTAATCTAAGGCTCATGATGCCGATGAATATTGGTAACAAATATTTACATAGGACCCTTAGACAGATCACTCAATACCCTGAACAAGGTAAGAACAACCAAGTATACGTAGTATACATAAAAGTATTCAATACTTGATGTTTAACATGAATAGATCGGTAGTTTACCGAGTCATGAAATTAATTGATCGGTAGTACTCCGATTCATTACAACTGCATATGGTTATCTATTATATGAATGGTTGATAAAGAATGTGTGATCTAAATTATGAATTTAGATCAGGGAAAATTATTTTAAAAAATAAAAATCCCTTGTTTCTAAAAAGTCTTAAAATGGGAATTTTAGAACATCATGGAATAAGGTGGTGAGATCGATCCAAGAAGCATGCTCACATGGAGGACCACATTTAGAAACTTGGCACCAGATCTGAGGGTGCTAGAGGATGGGTTGGTAGTCCTGAAATCTATAAATAGAAGTTCCTGCGCAAAGACATAAATATACATATATACATATACATATAGACATAGAGGGATATACATATGGAGATAAACATAAAAGTATCCATATAGACACCTAGGGAATGAACGGAACTCTGTAGAAATGTTGTGAGGACTCTGTCGGTGAATAGTTGTATTTGGGAGAGAATGCATTAGGCCTAGGGGTTGTAAATTATCTTTTGCGTAGCTTAGTTACATTAAGTCCAATGCAATGTATGACTACAGTTTGCTTCTCTGCGACCCTCTGTAATGGTTCCATGGATGTAATAAGGTTACTGTCATAATATATACATGAATATCAATGATTCTAATGCATGTTTCTCTCTTATGAATTCTCTTTCCTTTGATGCTAAGTATTAATTCATGTATATTTCTTTCTATCATAATACGTGTTATGGATTCTATTAAACACTTGGTATGAAGCATCAGTAAGGATCTAGAGGCCGTTAAGAGCCATATGGTTCTTGTATGTCTTAAACTTCCCTTCCAAAATATCTTACACTAACCATAGATTATGTTTCCCACTAAACTCACATCAAAGAGAGACTCAGTACCTTCACATGCCTCGGGTGAGCACTCATCTTTTGTTGGGTGATAGGCCGGTGTGCATGGGGTTCATTTCTTTTGTGATAAGAGTAAAAATGACTACAAATATTACATTCTTCAAATAAAAATATTACAAAAATTGAGCTTTTAACAACAAGAGAGACTCACACACATGACTCTTGCACTTCAACTCCAATGACCCCTCACCAAACTCACTTGATAATATGTAAAAGGAGGGAGATAGATTGTCTTTATACAAAATTGCCTCAAAGTGTCATTATTACATCCGACAAGCTTTATTTATAGCCTTAGAACCTGTAGGATCCTTTTGAAATTATCTAAAGAAAATAATGATAAAAGAGAGTTCTAAAACTGTTGAAATTTTTCTTTACTTGTACGATGTCCTTATAATCCCTACAAATTCCCTCTCAGTAAATGCTATTTTTCTTTGACTTATTCTTTGGTGAGTAAAATTATTTTAGGCACATGCACAGCGTAATGTTAGATGTCATCATCATGTAAAAATGTTACTAGATCCTTCATTATTATTTATAATTTTTTTGTAACCTTACTCTTCACCACTTTATCTTTCAAGCTTCATTGGATCTCATATGAGAGAATTACGTGGTAGGACTAGTCTCGCATGCTTTTATATTGGATAAAGAGAAGACTTGTGAACTCATATCAAACATGTATTCAGTGTATAATGTATACATGATGACTTCATCAACAACCAAAATTTTGAGATAATCAAGACATAGAATAGACCAATTTGCACATCTCTCCTTCATAGTCATGAACTCATAGACCCAATGAATTAAAAACATAGTCTTGAATGGGATTTGAAAACTAAAACCAATAGGTTTTCAACTATTTTCAAGCTTGTTAAAGGTGATTTGTGGAATTTAGATCATCAACAATAAGTAATAAGGAACAAGGAACCACCATCCTCTTCATGAAGCACCTTTGAGGTAGGGTGTTCACATATTTGTAGGTACAAAGAGAAATTTGAAAGGATTGAAAAATACTATACAATGAACCTTCCATTTATAAATTTAATGACACATTTTAGGAAGGATATTGAATATTTGTAACTCCCTAGGGTTATGTCTTGCTCCACTTCATATAAAATGGCTCAAACTTGCATGATTTTAAAAACATACTCAAGTTGGGTTTTAAGGAACAATACCTTGTCTAGTTATTTCTTACATTTCTCATACAAAAATTCCTTTCCACAACAAGAAATTGCACTTAAAATTTAATAAGAAGGTATTCATCATGATCAGTTTTCTTTTGCATGGATTGAAGGATAAAAATCGGTTTACATGCTCAAAGCACAATCTACTTTGATTGTTCTAAGTTTATTGTTTTAGTCTTTTAAAATTTATTTGATCAATAACTTATATTGAATAATTTTTTTATGGCGCATAAACCCTTTTTAGAGTTATATAGCTTATTGTAAATAATATCTTACATTAATAAGTTCACATAGACCAAAGACTGGTTCTTGTCATGATTTTCTCTTCACAAAGATGATTGAGATTGAAATACATTACTTAATTTTCCTACAAGGATCACCTATATTTCTTCATAGATAGACCCAAGAAACCCTCCATGTCATATTTTTCAAATTAGAGCCATCCAAACCAAACTATATACATAAAAATTTCCAAAACAGAGTTAGATCTATATGATACAACCATTCCTTAAGAACAAAAAAACTAACACTTTGACCTAGAATGATTCTTCTACAACCCTTAGTGGTTATATCATATTTCATAATTAATTTGAAGGAAAAACATCAGTTCATGTCCATCACTTTAGACCTAGAGTTTGGAAGAATTTTGGACATTATTAGAAAAATGAAGAGAACTTTCTTGTCCTTGCTCCTTTTGACCTCATACTTTTTGAAAAAAAAAAATATTTTAATTATCTTCTAAAAAACCTCTTCGGTTTATTAAAATTAAGATATTCAAATTTTTTGAATGCTAAGAATTCAAGTCCTTATTTTAGCTCATCATTCATAACCCGATTTTGGTAAAAATTCAATATCTTCAACAATTCTCTTCATATTTTCATGAAAATTTACATAAAGCACTAAAATACCTTCCTCTACATGTTCCATATCTTGATTTATCTTAAAAAAAACTATAAAGTCAAGAAAAACCTTATTTTTTTATTCCTATAATGCTATTTCTCAAAGGAAACCCTAGGCAAGACCTCCAATATGCCTTCAAGAGATGAAACATGACACGTAGTTGCTGATAAATTATCTATATAGTGTTCCTATACTCATCCCATTCTTGCATTGTATTTTCATGACCTATTTTGACCTCATATACCTCATTAGGATCTAGAACTAGGCCTAAATGGGCTAGTTCCAACCATGACTTGTAACACATGACCTGATGATCACCCTAGAAGCCCTTGTACATCCTTGAAACACCATTTCAGACTTGTGGGACACCTGAGAAAAGTACACCAAGCATCTCCATACCTCCAGTGGGCACCAACCACATTGACCAAACATGTAACACCCTAAAACCATCATGAATGTTCAAGAAAACACCATGAGGCCACTTTGTGAACACCAAACATCATTGAGAAGGAACTAACATTGATTAATTTTTAATCCTCATTTTCCATCGATTCATGTGAACACTAAATCACACACTTTGGGTATCTATCTAGTTCTAATCACATATTACTACTCATATGATTCCTAAGAAAGAAAAGTACTAATTGATCTATTTATTTGGCCATCTTTTCATTATTTCAGTTTCCTCTTGTGGTCTTACACTCCTTTCATAGTCTATCTTCTTAAACTTTTCCATTTTTCATTCTCGATACCAATGCCTAGACATGATGCCAATGTTAGGGAACCCTATCCCCTCTAGGTGCCCCCCGAGCTCTTTGTACTTTTTTCACATATGTTGGGTCTTTTATAGCCATTTGGGAATCTTATTTTCTTAGTAGTAAGTATTTTTAGAGTTAATTACAAAATTCAATCAAGGGATTCATATAAATATAAAGTTATGTGACCATAATAAGGGACCAAGAACTAAGCATTAACTATCACCACCTAAGGTTGCATCTAAGAGCATTATCAAGAGCATTCAAGAATCCATCTAGCTCTACAAAAGGAAAAAGGGAATTTAATTTGTACATGCACACATAGGAGGAAAGTTCATTCTTTCATGAACACATCTATTTACATCTTTTACATCTAGCTACTTGCTCACTATCAAGTGTGAAACCCACAAGAACCACCTAGGGAATGATTTTGACAAAAACACACATATAACTACATTGGGTCTGATATGTAGTACAACACTTGGTCGTAAGTTAAATTTTTTTGACATCCAAGGACAAAGTCGTATCCCTCATTTTCATTATTTTATTTTTTAGGATTTGATGCACTTTTTTGAGTTTTGCAAGTCATTTCGGTAATGTAGGTTACAACCATCTATGAACTTGGTGTAAGATACTAACAAATGGAATAAAAGGACAACGAACATCTTACGACCCTTCAAAAGTGTTTTTTTGAGCTTTTGAGTAGTCGCGAGTGCCTAAAATAGGTCTCCGATGCCCTAAACACCCCTAACCTTGTATAGGTGCCCTATTCCAGAACTTTTAATGGTCCTACATTCTTCCGGTATGATTGTGACACTTTGAGTTCCTCTTCAAGTAAATTTCTAGTTCAACATAGCTTTGGGATTATTACAAATCAGCTAAGTCTTTTTATGTCTTCATTTATAACTAGGGTTTTATACTTTCTATATTATTTTTCTTGGGTCAAAATTTCACTTAATTATTTGTATTCGTCACTATTTCATATTTAAAATTAGGCATTTATTTATTCAATATTCACTTAATCATTTGGTGACCCCACTAATCAAACATTCCTAGGGTCCGTATACTTCTTTTTTCCTCATTCTTCTAGGATCCTCTCATCATGGCTATCTCTATCCATGATTTCTTTCTATCCAATCTTGAGTGCAACACTAAAATCATTACTCTTTTGGATACTAATCCTCATCCATATGTTGTTTATAAAATATTTGTCAATAAATTTTCTTAATAAATTACCATTCCATCAAACATAGATGAAAATATTGTTATATATGATAATGATCCTCATTTCTATACACAAGTCTCAGTATCAACAACTTAGGCATCAAGCATATTTTTTTCGACAATAGATCTGAGCTCATTATTTTTCCTCTATCGTTCATTCAAGATATAGGCATTTTAGTATCTAATCTTAACCAAAAATCTGTCTCCTACCAAAAATATATTTCTACTCTGTGTCCATGCTTAGGCATTTCCACTTTTCCACTCACAATTTGGCTAAACACTATGTCGGTTCCATTTTTTTCATTGGTATCCCACTTTCATAAAATTTCTTACTTAGTAGGCCATGGCTTCATTCAATGCAAGCAATAACTTCTACATTCCACTTTCTTGTTTCATATTATTAGATGAGGTATTTGAATATAAGATTCCCGTTGATAGTACACCATTCCAATATTGCAAGATAATCATAAACCGCATTACCTATTCTTGCTTCGCTACTATGCATTATGCTACTTTTCCATGACCTGAACATTATCTCGACAACTTATTCCACTTGAACGAACCATTTTCAATTAGAATTTTTCTATCTACTTGTAATCCCCTGCTTTTACTAACGATATGGTACTCTATTGGGGGCTTATCAAAAATTTGATGTCATTCCACCTACATCACCTTCTCATGAGAAACCACCATTAGCACTTTCTCCTTTCACATGTACACTTTTCATGAATGAATGTTATTGGGTACACATTACATTTGATCCTAATTTCTTTGATTTTATATGCATGCATGATGGCTTGACTTGCCTAGGATTTCTAGTAGATGATATCTTATTGCCACCTCATTCACCTCATCTCTACCATGGATGTGTCCATATCACAACTTCCTATGGTCTTCCTATCTTCTATCTAACAATCTTTGTGCCACACTCTCCTCGCATTTTTCCACTAACACTTGGGAAATCTTGGTTAGATTACATTGGGCATTGTCTTTTGCCCCTAATCATACTAGTATCATAATCCTTATGCCTTTCTCACACGTTTCTATATGTAATTATTCATCTCTCAACTATTCAACAAATCTCACTCATTAGTATGCACATGGATGTCCACTAATGCCTTTCACTCATGAATAGTAATCAATGCATATTTATAATTTATGCCGCATCGGCTCATTATATGATCCACCGACACTATTTCTTATTAGGTTTCGATGCACCTCCATTTTTCTACAATTAGAACAATGATGACCTTTTGACAAGTGTCACTTGATCACTCTCATCATAAAAAACTTAGGGGAATCATACTAATTTCTCTCCCCTTCTAAATTTATCAGATATTTTACATACCTTACACATCAAATTTAGTTTCTCACACATATTATGTACATCTTGATACAACCTTATATCGTCATTACTGATGACACACTCTTATGTTATGGTTCACACTTTACTTTTAAGGGCATACTATACACATGAACCTCACAAATTTAACACTCCACACATCTCCCATTCATCACATTGATTTCTCACAACTTCTATTATACATCATATACACTCTATACACTCACGAGATATCTTTCTTGTATTTTCTTGTACATGATGCACTCATTTCGTTATGATGCACTCTAGTTTCATTGTTCATAATTGATCATTGAGGATGTAAATCTAGAATGAGTCTCACTACATAACTCATAGTATGTGTTCTACGCTATAACAATCATATCTTTCTAGAAAACACATTCAAACCATTTCCTAATGATTTACTCTACTCTTATTCTATGGTTCATTCTTGACAGATGAGGGTTATTTTATTGATGAACCTCATCTCATACATACACATCCACTTGGGGGGAATGCAGAACCTATCACACTAATATTGCATTACATTTTGTCTCATCCATAACATATTGTATATCTTGGTCATATTTACACTTACTTACTCATTCTTACATGTACACTTTACTACACATTCTAGAAAGATATCTTGTATGTCATTATCTTTCAATATACACATGCATGTTAACTTGATTTCTATTTTTTATGGATATTTCATATAGATCGATACACGCAAAGATAGATGCCGTGCATAGTACCAAATATCGGGTCCCGTAGTGGATCCTTAGGGCATCCACTTTCGTACATCACAAGTGTTATTGTTTCATTTTGCATAGCACACTACTATATTGGATTATTCATACTTTGACATATATTTATATTTCTAACATGCTAATGGGTTCTTCATATGTAACATTTTTCTCGTGGGTCTATTTTATTCCATGTCTCTCATTACATTGCTTATTATTGTCTGTCATTTCTTGTCATTATTTACCATTGTTTGTGGGATTTTCCATTTGTCTTATGTGCACACTATCTTCTTTTGGTTATATCAGCATTGCGTGTTTTCCAACATCATGAGTGATATCCCATGTTTGAAACCCAATTTTCATGGTCTAATTTTTCTTTATTATTTATCTATTTTATATCTTACATATTGTCTTCTACATGTTTGTTTATATTTTGTAGTGCCCACACTTTAACACACACAATTACAACAGTAAAAAATACCAGGATAATTTTTTTTTTTGACTTACATTGCTCATTTCAAAATGCCACAAGGACTCTAAGTAGGAAAACTCAACAACACATACGACACTTACATTAGTTATCAATTCACATAGACACATGACAACGCCATATACCTGTCAATGCCACACTTTCCCCAATGAACGAATGCTAGAAATAACATGACCACAATAAAAGGGACTTAAGGATTGACAACCCACACACAAAATCACCATGGTTACATCTAGAGTATGTTAAACATCCAATAACAATGTATGAGGAAAACAATGTCTAACATTACGACATATAATCCCTTTGCGATACAACACAGTGATACACACGACTCATAACAACATAGTGACGACATCACAATATGATTCAATTCACTCTACACCAATTTTTCATGAAATACATCAATACATATTCACATCACATAAGGTCAAAATGTTCCAACACTTTGCAATTCACAATATCATTCCATTCACACAAAACAAGGTGGTACATCACACATGGATTCCTCATTGATCTATGAAAAGGAGAGTTAGTACTCTCATCAAAAGCAATAATTCACACGTGAATTCTTCATAGAATCCACATGAAGGAGAGAGAATACTCCCATCCCCAGCACATCAACATGATAACAAATGTGCACTAAGTGACATACACATCATGTGCATTCACATTATCACAATTACAACATAGATCACATCACTCTTAAAACAAATTACTCTTCCAATATTTATCACCATCCTAAAACACCATCGCCATCATGCAAAATCATCACAACTCCAATCCATCCCAGAGGTTCGAGAGCATGAACCTCTGCTCTGATACCATATGTAGTGCCCACACTTTAACACACACAATTACAACAGTAAAATACCAGGATAATTTTTTTTGACTTACATTGCTCATTTCAAAACGCCACAAGGACTCCAAGTAGGAAAACTCAACAACACATACGACACTTACATCAGTTATCAATTCACATAGACACATGACAACGCCATATACCTGTCGATGCCACACTTTCCCCAATGAACGAATGCTAGAAATAACATGACCACAATAAAAAGGGACTTAAGGATTGACAACCCACACACAACATCACCATGGTTACATCTAGAGTACGTTAAACATCCAATAACATTATTATGTAAGCATAATTTTCTCCCTTTTTCCACCTACATGATCTGAAAATTCGTTTCACAATTCACTTATTGTTCAACCAGTTAATTTTTCTCTTTACCCTTCGGACAATCTTCATAACTTACATAAGTATTTTCCATATTTCAAATTTTCATATAAAATTCTAATTCTCTCATTCTTATGTTAAGATTATGCTTCCCAAAATGCTTATTCAATGTTTAAAATTTAACCTTACTACACAAGTGAACCTAACGTGGTGTCAAGATGAAATCTTGGGATTAGGCGAGACATAGATTCGAGATAGCTTTTTCCCCAAGAACATCCATTGGTCACGGAATAGTTATTTAACTACCATGGTTGTTAAAGTTCAATAACTTATGGACTTTCATTTATATTTATATATATCTTTTGTTTTCTCAAATTTTGGTCACACCAAGGCAATTTATATTCTTTGTAACACATGAAGATGTTTAAATTAAGTCATGAGGACTCCCAAAGGTGACATTATTCCTAACCTCAAATTTTTGTTTTACTCTCATATGATTTACTCTTTCGTCACACTAGGGTCTCATTATTACTATCATTTTAAACATAAGAGTTACGAAAGTACTTTTCTCGACATATTATTAAGCTTAATTCTAGTTTCACCCAAGGCTTCAATCTCTATTATAGGTGTGATTAAGGTTAAAATGTATTTACCCTATAATCCTTTCATGAAATATCAAGGCACTAAATTTTCACAAGCCCAAGACAAGACATTTATCTATGAGGGACAAAAGGGTTCACTAATGAGAATGCAAGACATAGAACAACTATATCATGATCTTCATTTAGGTCGTTTGGATCCAACAGGGATTTCATTCACTGATGAAGTTAATTTCTAGATCTAATTTCGTAAGGCCCAGAAATCTAATAGGATACAAGGGAGTAATATCTCTACCTACTCCATAGATGGGAAGGTTACACCACTTAGTCATTCCTTCTAACAAGGACTCATAAGGTGACTTCCAAGGCGGTCTTCACCACTCAGCTTGGTGTCGGACCTAAAGAGAGGACATTCTTCTCGCGATTACCAAAACTAGAAGGAAACCACATACTCTGGATAAAGTTGGACCATGTCATTCCTAAAATATGGGTTCACAAAAATGTCACTAAACCTAATGACTATGACAATAACTCCAACTAGGGGTTTCATTTACCTACCCTAGGAGGTCTCATCGAGTGAAAATTTTAAGGTCGTTCTACGGTTTTAAATTTCTTATATGGTAAAAAGGATCACACATGCAGAAAGATATGCATGAATATTTTATCAAGGTTGAGTGTTCCCATTAAAACTCTTTATTATGTTTGCAAGGTAAGAAGATAACCCAGGAAATTAATTTAATCGTTTATTGAATACTGAGAAATTACTACAAGATATTAACTTCAATTTCAATTTACTATATATAAATCAAATCCTTTTTGCCATACACAACTAAGAATCAAATTAAACCGGTGATGATGCACATTTCCTAAGATATCCCTAAACTAGCATCTCATACATAATAACAAATTTCAAATATAACTTTTCTCAGAACAAGAGACTACTTTAGGCAGCTTATTCATTTTACAATGACCTGTAAAAATTACAATAATAATAATTAAATTACACATCACCTTTTTCGCCGTCATTCTTCCATCCTACAAAACCCACGTGAACATGACATCGGTGATAACTTCGCGGCATGGCATCCACCCTAATCAATCATAATTATCATTTTTCAATTTCCCATTTACATAAGATAAAAATAACAATTTGCAATCGAAACAAAAAGGTTTAGAGAATGTATTCATTACATTTATTTTCACTTCACTTTGTAACCCAAGAGAGAAAGAGAAGGGTAGAGAGAGAAAACACTGTTTTGTCAAAAGCTCTAATACACACAACAATTTTCATTATAGTGTTTTAAACAATTATTTACATGTGTTAAAAGTTTCCAGGGTGGTTTGGCAACCCTACGAGGGTCTGCAGCTTTCCATTTTTACATTTTCTCCCTAGCTACAAAACGTTCAAAACGGGCTCAGAGGCTAAGAAATGACTACCAAAGGTTATCTTCTAATGAGCACGCACACCATGATTAACTTTCTACGTGTCCCCGGATATACCAAGAGTTCACAAAACTCGATGGAATTGAAAAAGAGTGAAAGGTTTACGTTTGGCAACTAATTTTCTGCATTTATCGATCGTAGTTCACCTAGTTGCAAAATGAAAAAAGTTAGCTCGAGGGCTCGAGAAAACCACGTCCAAAACCGACGTTTGACAGATGCACACACAATGAGACACTTCCTACTAGTTCCCTTATACAAGGAGAATTCATCGAGTCGACAGGATCGAGAAGTAGAAAACCATTTTCAAACGGTGACAAGTTTTCTCGGAGCGACAAGACGAAATTGGTATAGTTTGACCTCGTCAAACCGCGATCGAGGCCTCAAAATGGCTTCGCCAAACTATCCCGAAAAGTGCTTTTCCATAAGCTGAAATTTCCATGCAATTTTCTAGTATAAATACTAGAGGTTTGCGAAGATGGGAAGTAATTTCTCCATCCAAGTTTCAAATGGTGGTTCAAAACGAAAGCCAACTTTCTAGATTTAACACTTCTACTATTGTAAACCAGTGTAACAGGGCTCCTATAAGAGTGTCAAAAGGATGTCATATGTTTGTTTCTGGGTCAACCAAAGGTCAAGATGACTCCTAGTATACCAAGGTACACGAATGAAACTTCACATCTTGTTTCCAGAGATACGAAGGGTACTTAGTGAGTCTCCGAAAAATGCAAAATTTAACTATTTTAAACAGGAAGAAGGTCAACTTTATCAATGGGGAGTCAAATTCATCTGGTTGATAAAACAATATTGGAGTGATCAAGATGGGTAAGAGTTTTCTAAATCATCTCGAAGTGAGGGTAATAGTTCATGGTTTAAAGTAGATGATTTATAATGACGTCGTGAGTTACGACACAATAATTTATTGTTTTGCAACGAGTTGAAGGGACATTTAACTGTATTAAAAATCATAATAATTTAAAATTCTATTTAGTTGCAAAAGAGAACTAAAACACGAGAATTATGAGAGGTAAAGGAAGAAGAACCATGCCTGGAAATGATGAGAGAAATGGTATAAGGGGCTCCAAGTAGTTTACACTCGCGATCCGTCGAGACCACCATTGTTGCCACTTGATGCTAGGTAGTCACGTGTAAACCAAACCATTCGTTGCGTACCCATGTCTCATCAAAAAGAACCATTTTGTGTTTTCAAGTAGTCATCCCAATCCAAGAGACCACATTTTCTATGGAAAATGATCACACACCTTTTCAACAAAATCCATTTTTTTGTTTTACACATCCTGTAATCATTGCAGCCCATAAACCACATTCCTTTCAGGCATTGTCGAACAGTTCGCATGCCTCCACATTTTTTCACATTCTCATGTGCTCATCAAACACCAAGCAAACATAATGATAAATTCTAGGCATGATTCTACAAGAGGCACTCATGCCATCAAAGTATTTACAACCCTCGTGCACTAAACTTGCTTGGCTACATGCTAGTTAAACAAAATGAATCTTACATGGTCAAGGTATGTTCCATAAGACCACACCTCTTTGAGGCATTCTGAATAGTTCACATGATTCCACATATTGTATATGTATCTGCTAGGGTGCTTGGAACTAAAACATACAAAAATACCCTCTCCAAAATGCTTGATGGTTGTCCGAGGTCTGTTCTAAAGCTCCCACTTTGACAAATGGGCCGGGAGGTTGCTTGAAGAAGGCTATGGAGTCTAGATTTATACACACCAAATTCATTTTCTAGCTTTACTCATACCAAATGCATTTGCTTGGAATTTTCCAAGGCCTTTTCAACAAACACATTTATGCATATCCTGTCATCGTGGCATTCCAAGAGCCCGCATCTATATTGAGGCATTCTATCAAACAACTTTGCAGCCTCTTCTACACATCCATTTTACACATACACGTCGACTAGGGTAGTAGCAGCTACAACATCCGATAAATGCCTCTATCTTTTTGCACTTTATTAAAGCCCACGTAGGTTCGGATATTCATTTTTTTGTCCTTGATACATCTTTGGGAGGATGTTGGTGCACATTGGGATGCTTTGGGAAGGCTAGGAGGAGGTCTGGAGACCACCATGGAACTTCATGCCCGACATCTCGGTGAGGCAATTTTTAAAAAAATAGAAACAAACACCCAAAGCACATTGATTTGTGTAAAACATATGACCTAGCATCACATAGAACCACATTTCCCACGCCATGTGCATCCATGTTTTACAAAGATTTGCCCTGTGTGTGAATAGAGGGAAAATGGGACAAAATGCCCTAGTTTTTCCCCTCGCCACCGCCCCCCAAATTTGCCCCATTTCCAAATGCCAAAAAGAAAAACCCTAAAAACAAACATTTTTTAGCTTTTCACCCTAGCCTTCATATTAGTTTTATTTTTTATTTTTTATTTTTAAAATTTTCCTTTTTACAAATATAATTAATAATATTCCTTTGTGTACAACAACCAACACAACTGAGATGAACAAGACTCCCCTTCTGTCCTAGAGGCGTTCAAAACTGAACGCAAGACACGGACCGACCGCGGCATCACAACAAGAGACTGTCTTCTCACGCGGATGAGGCGACCAATCCAAACAAATAAAATCACTTATCGATAATCAACAATAAAATTGATAACAAATCGACGATCAACTGATGAAGTTATCATCCATCGATAATTAAAATAATAATATTGTTATCATTATTATTATTATTTTATTATTATTATTATTATTATTATTTCCACTTAAAATAATTATTAATCATATGAACAAAAACCGACATACCACTCAACAATAAGGTAAAGTGATAATACTATAAAATAGAGGCCAATTGATAATTAAATTAAAATAACATTATTATCATTATATATTATAAATATATATAATCACTATTCACATTAATAATGACCAACGGTCCAGCTTAACCATGCGACAACAAGGTCCTCCTTTAAATAGGTTAATGAACAGGACATTACATAGTCCACACACCGAGGTGTCGATAACGACTCGAGAGAGCAAGGAGAGGGAAGATGCTAAAACATCAATGAGACATGGCATAAGATAATAGAATTACACATGGCCATTCGATGCTCAGCAAATAGGTTCACCGTGACAAGAACCGGGGTAGCACGAACGGGCATCACATATTTCTTGCACTAACGCTTGTTTTGAGAAACTTTGTTTGCATGTGCCTAGGTTTCTACCAAGCACATTCCCTCCCATACAAGGCATTAGTTTCAAGTTAGTGTCTTATATTAATTTGGGCCACATACTCCTCGCAACGACACAAACACCCAAAACAAGGGGGAATAATTAGGTGAATCAGTCACCCATACAACGTTCTATAGTTAGATTTCACTACATTTTAGCACATAGTCAAGTATAGTATTCGGTCTTAGCAATGGCCTAGATCCTAACTTGGTTCCTTAGCACAACACAGTCACCAACACCCAAACTTGGATAGTAGTGTCTGGGCACCCATGACCCTTCCTAGAAACCCGTAATAAGGAGAATTTACAAAGAATTTTTCAGTTCGAAAAGTTTTTGGTAGTTTACATAGTGTCTTTTACAGACGGAGCATAACAATCCTTCTAACTTGGCATGGATGGACTACACCTTCTTTTCTACTTTCATTTTGGATTGAAATTATTCAAAACTGATCGTAGTTTTAGACACCATCTGCAGTGGTGTTCATAATTCAGAAGTATTTAAATTTTGGAGGATGAAACCAGCCTTTTCTTCCTACACCTCTTTCGTTCTTGACGTGAGATCACCCAAAAACTCATATTTAGTGCAAGTGGCATGAAATCACCCAAAAACAAATTTCTTCTACATCATATTCATGATCATTTCTACACTATTCACTCATCATAGATTAGGTATGCATATTCCTTTTTCAGTTTTTTACATGCTTTAAAAAAAAATTTACACGTGTTAATCATATATATGTGTATTTGACTACTTGTTCATTCTTCTCTTTTACAGGTCCATCCTTATGGGAAGTAGTAATTGACGTCAATTACACATCAATAATACAACATAACACATTGATCGACATAAATAATAAGTAAAATACAACATATACATATATGCTCTCACCCTAGGGTCATCATCATCACTTATTTTTCACTTCTTCTTCTCTAGCTTCCCCACTTCACTTTTTATCATTCCACGCTTTTTCTTATCTTTCTCGACAGACTTTTCTCCATCAATCTACATGGGTATAAGGTACACATCTCTTATCTAATTTATGTTATCAAGAATTTTCTCAAAAACATAAAGTGGGGAAAATGTAGACACTAAATCATGCACTTTAGGTATATATTTAGTCCTGATCACATACTACTATTCATATGATTCCTAAGAAATAAAAGTACTAATTTATCTATATATTTACCCATATTTTCTATCTTTTAGTTTCCTCTTTTGGTCTTAAACTCTTTCGTGTTCATCTGTATTCTTATACTTCGACATTTCTCATTCTAGACACCAGGTGCTCAGAAAGACGTTAGTACTAAGCACCCCGTCCCCTATGGGTGCCATGAACTCTTTGTAATTTTTTCACATATTTTGTTCCCTTTCTATACATTTGGGAATCTTATTTTCTTGGAAGACATCCTTTTCATGGTCAAATACAAAATTCAAGAAAGGGAAACATATAAATATAAATTTATGTGACCATACTAAGGGACCAATCACTAAGTACTAGATATCACCACCTAACGTTACATTCAAGAGCATTATGAAGAGAATTTAAGAATCCATCCATATCCACACAAGGGACAAGGGAATTTCATTTCTACATACATGCATAGGAGGGAAATTTCATTCTTTCATGTACATGTCGATTTTCATCTAGCTACTTTCTCACTATCAAGTGCAACACACACAAGAGCCACCTAGGGCACAATTTCGACACACACACACATAGAAATACATTGGGTCTAAGATGTGTAGTGCTCAGTCATAATTTCACTTTTTTAATAGTCAAGGACACTATGATCCCTTATTTGAATTATTTCCTTTTTTAGATTTGATGCACTTTTCATATTTTTTTGGTCATTTATTTATTGCAGGTTACATGTGACATTTGTGATCTTAGTGTGACATACTAACAATATGAAACAAAAGACATCAAACATCTTGTGACCCAAAGAAACTATTTTTTTAGCTTTTGAGATGTCACAAGAACCTAAAATAAGTCTCTAACACCCCTGACTCTCCATAGTCTCCCTAGTCTAGGAGCTTTTGACACTCCTATATTTTTCTACGTATGATTGTGACACTCTAATTTCCCATTCCAAAAAAAAATTAGTTCATCATAATTTTGGTATTATTGTGAATAAACTAAGTCTTTATATGATCCCTTCATTTTAAAGCATGGTTTTATACTTTTAGCTTATTTTTCTTGGGCCAAGTCTCAGTACTTAATTGTTTCCATTCAAGCATTGTTACATATTTAGAATTATACATTTATTTATTCAATGTTGTTACATGTAAAGACCCTGAAACCATCATGACAATTAAATAAAATACCATGAGGCCACTTTGTGAACACCAAACCTCATTGAGAAGGCACTAAAATACATGACTTTTTAATCCTCTTTTCCATAAATTCCATAAGACATCATTGACAACGCAGATACAAAAATTCAACAACCGAATCCCCCAAATTTGAGAATGATAGAAAATTCATGGGAGCATATGCAACATTTGATATAGTTAGGAAAAAATATTTTAGTCGATTTTATGTTCAAAATTTTTTTCCTTGAATAGGTATAAATACAAATTAACGTGTATATAGGGGAGTTGTAGTCATGATATTTTATCTCCACACTAAGGCATCAATCCAGATGGTGGGATAAAAGGGGATATTACATGAAAAAAGGAACTAATGTATGCCTCCTAATGAGGCATGATCTTCTAGAACTAGAAAGGTTCTTAAGGAAATATATTGTCCAAATTTACTACCTACAACTGGTGGAAAAATATAAAGAAAACATCTCCACTTCTATGTCTGATTTCGGGGTATGTACTTCAAAATTTTAATATATCCTTATTTTCTTTCCAATAATGATATGGATTACTTCAATAAGTCTGGAAAAAGAATGATACTATTTCTCCAACTAACTTCAGATGGTTAGTAAGGAGAGAAAAAGAATTATGTAGAATAATGATATAAATGCAAGAAAAATGGGTAGGTACGAGACTTCAACCACCACTTCTATTAGAAAAATTTCCATTAGGAATAACACAAACGACCATTGATCCGAGAGATAAAAAATATGGAGGGAAACAGAATCAAAATTCCTAGGTTTGGCAATCTGGAAGAGGAAACATTGTTTACTTTCACTAATGAATTCAATTGCACAAGAATAGTAGAAGCCTTGAACAAAAACCCTATAGCAAGAGGACCTGTAATCCCTAAGCACAAGGGAGTGATGAGAGTTTTTAATTACCATGTAAATATAAATTTGTATCATCATTTAGTAATCATATTGATATTCACATTTTGTAATTAATACTTTAATATATTGAAACAAAATATTTTTGCATAAACCTTATCCATTTAATTTTATCTATGCTTCTTTGAATGAGTTGGATTAAGTATGGGTATGTGCTAAAAAATGTGAATGAAGGACCTATCTTAAGCCAAACACATGAGTAATACATAGCCCAACACAGTACTCACCTAATCATTAGCGAAGGACTCACTTCAATACACGTGTAAGACTCACACTATAAAGTGCAAGACTTGTTTTGGAGTACATGACTCACATTATAGAAGTGTATTACTCATATGAAGAGAACAAATGAATTAGACAATAAGGAGATGAAATGATCTAGTAAGCACATAACTTACATGATGAAATTATCATTGAATGTGTATTATCATCTATTCATCACATGACTTGCGTAGATTATGAGAGTCCAATTTAACATCAAGTTTGGTGGAAATTTTTAAAAATGGATGGTACAAATTATTAGTAAAATGACAATAACCATTATTTAAAGGGATTAAAATTCATGAGATTTGAAATCCTCTAAAATCACTAAATAATGTAAGCAAAGCATTGATTAAGGATTCCACTCGTGAGTTAATAAGATAAATCTAATCAATGTGTGATTTTCACTTGTTCTTTCAAACTAGTAACTCCCTATCAATCAGTTGTTCTTGTAGAAATATGTTAATCAATTATTAGTTATCTCTTAAAAATAATCACTCCTCTTGTAGAATGATAAGAACTATGCTTATTATAACAATTTTATGTATTATAATTAGTGTGGTTGGTGGATAATGAAAGGAAGTATTATATAACATTTAATAAAGTGCTTGATTTTGTGTTAAATCTAGTTGGTGTAGTTTTTAATCCCAAACTAGATCAAAGGTAAGGATAAAGGGAAACATTTCCTAAATAGAAAGGTAATTATTACATGTTTGTTTAATTTTCTATTTATTTACAAGAAGTCCTACACTTCGACTATTTTTATTTTATAAATCATTTTGGCATCATTTAGCATCTCAATTCATAGATTTAGTAATATTTGTTTTATCTTATCAACCATTTCTTAGATAGACAAGTTTATAAATAGTATTTGGTTGAATCTACTAGTTAATGCATGCTTATAATAGTTTCAATCATTCTCTTTATTACAAACAACCTCAGACACCACCCTAGATTGATAATCATGAAATATTTAAAGTACAAGTGTCATTGAAACTCATCAAAGCACCTCAAAAATTATCCTATGCCTAAATTTGTGCCCATGTCAATTAAAAACTTTCCATGTGTGAAGGAGTTTCTTTGAGATTAACTGAGAATGGTGTAACAAGACACAACACTGATTTTAAGGCCATCTCAAAATACATCAATACCAAGAAAACTATGAAACAACAGAAAACTTCCCATTTCTTCATTGGGGATTATAGATTTCCATATGTGGAAGTAACATGACCAAAAGTTATAAAACCATAAGATAAATGATACAAGATGACTATGAGATGACTAGGATTTCCTTGAACAATCTATAATTACTTTTGAGAAATTAAGAGATCAACTATATTGTGGCATAACTAACAAGGAATGTGAGAACCCTCACTACCTATGCATAATCCTTCCTAGAACCAAATGTGGTGTTTCTTCCTCCGACACATTCTATCTCTCCCATAAATAATTTTTATTCTCAAGTTATCAAGAGATCTGAAGGGTACACCATACAAGGTATATCTAATGAAAAATGGGCGGAGAATATTTTGGAAAAGGGAAATTTTGTTACCTTAGGGTCTCTCTTTAATCAAATGTGTCCCTTCCATTGTTTATAAGCTGAAAATTACCAAGGAGGATATTAAGAAAGAAAAATCCCACTAAGATAGTGTAATATAATTGATGTGTGAGATGATTTTTCTTGATTCTCACTAATTTGTGAGAAAGAATGTATTCATTTTTATCTCAAATAATTTTTCTCCTATGTCGTCTCGCACATAATATGATGAATGATGATATCTCATAAATTTAGTATTGTATAGAACATACATGTTATATATTGTAAAATGTTAACAAATATGTGGATGAGCTCGTATCACCTCTTCTCGAAGAAACAATCATCCTTAAAATAGCTCCTCAGTTTTGTACAATATTTGGTTGAGAAAGAGGTAGGAGATCCTTTCTCATTTAATGAAGATAATTTGGAATCCCTTGTGGAAATCAAAGGCTCATTCTCTAATACAACAAAAGATCAAGTTTTGTTCAATGAATGCAACACCCTTGTGGTGTTCCAAGAATTGTATTAGTGCTTTGGTTTATGTTTTCATTCCACATGTAGAGAATATGGCACTCACAATAATATGTTTAAGTAAGGAATTGAAAGGAGAGGATTTAAATCTAGAGAATTTCCTCATAGTTCCCCAAGAGATAGATCTTCATCATAGGAAGATTATTGATCATTAGATTTATCACTCTCTTCTTTTATCTCTTCTTCCCTCTCTCTATGTATTAATTCTTCATTAGGAATGTACTTTTTGAGTATTTTGTCTTATTCACAAAAGTGGTCATTTAATTTGAAATTTTAAAATTTCTCTTTTATGGCTAAGAAATGGGCTTATTTTTATTCCTATAGGAATATGAAAGGTCACAAGTGATAGGAATGTGAAAATTCATGTGGGGAAGATGAAGAGACATATTGTAAAGCTATATATTGGGATGGATTCTCCATTCCAAGGGGTTAATAACTATTATTATCTCACTACAAGCAGTGAAGATATTTCTTCTATTTTCTTTTCTTTGTTCCTCTACATCCTACTATAAAATTTATAAGCATTGTAATCTTGAATAACCAAGAAAGAGATTTATATCTTTAAGGAATAAATCAATTAAATTATGTCTTTTATTTTGTAATATTTCTATTGATTACATGGTTGTTTTCTTCCTATTGTACATGGACCTACTATGGTAAATGTCAATAAAATTTTCAAGTTCATATTTCTTACATTAACCCTCCCTCTCTATATTTTTATCTCCCTTAACCCCCTTTAAGAAAATTCCTCCCTTTTAACTTATACAAGTAATTTTCCATAGGTTTAGTGGAGTAATCTTGTGTGATCCCTAGCCTAATGTCCACCATATATTTTACTTTTCTCCCATTCAATAAATGGGAGCCTCCCCATTCCTAATAGTAGGGGCCAAGTGATTGAGTGTTGGTGAAAAATCACAAATTTTCCTTGTGACAAATTATTTCACCAATAATTTTTACACCCATAGTAGGGAATATTTTTACTTTTCTACACACTTTAAAGATAAACAAAATCCTAAAAAATAAGATATATGAAAATTATAAACATTTAAAAATACAAATTCTTAAATTTGGAAACTCATTTCTTAAAAATTCATTTCTTATTTTTGCATAAGCCTTTTTAATGAGATAAAAGTTCCATATTTCTCTTTGAAAAATAGTTTACAAGATGGAAGAAAGAAGGTGTATAATATATAAGTAAGAAATTGGCCTCATTGACCATACATTCGAGGAATAAAAATAAGCTGATTTAAAAATTCTTGTTGTCCAAAAAACACAACAAGTAGGGTGAGAATTCTTCCCCCAATAAAACCATGAATTTCCTCTTGAAGAACCAATTGCATCATAGTCAGATCTCATTCCCTAAGAAGAAGATGAAGAATAAATTTCTACATTTGTGTCATGGGGATATATTACATTACTATTGGCCCCACCTCCCACACTTCATGAGTTACCTAGGGGTTCAAGGAAGAACCTCCCAAGTTCAGAGGGGATGGAAAACAACATCCAAATGAGCACATTGATGTATTAATAAAATCCTATGGTGTATTAGGAGTTGAAAATGAATATGTATCACTGTTTCTAAATGGAATCATTTTCATAAGTTACTACAGATTGGTTCTACCACTTGCCAAGGAGATCCATAAAAAATTAGGTGCATATGAAGGCCAAATTTGATGTTAGAATCAAGTTCACCAAAGAATCTCACACACTACTTTCACAATGGTCTCAAATGAATATGGAACCAAGTGAAGCTATAAAGGACTTTGTTGTGAAATTTAATAGATTTATCTACAATATTACTAAAGATGAAAGGCATATGTATGAAAACCGAATAAAATTATTCCCAAATGTTAAATTTCCAAAGGTGGGATTCATCCTAAGAAGATATCAACCTACTACCCTAGATGACGCTCAAGAAATTACAGTTGATATGGAAGATGATCTCATTATTTCTAGAAAAATCAGAAACTTTCCACACAAGGATAATCCTCAGCCTTCTAGTTCCATAGTTAGACATCACTTAATGAAAAACCTTTCTAATTATGTTATTTCTCTTAATGAATAAATTTCCCAAAATATTCCATAAAGAGATATCCCAAGGAATAAATAAAAGAGAATACAAATACTTGTTGCTACACCTCAAAATATTGAACTTGGAGATCCGTTTATGATTGAAAATTTTGGTACATGTCCAAATGAGGAGAATAAATAAGAAGTTGCACCATAGGAAGAGGAGGAAGAAGGTGATTTTATCGTTGAAGAGATAGGCACTTTGCAGAGAAGTTGGTTTATTTTAATATGTATCTTATTACAAAGATGAATACGAAGAATCCATAGCTTACATGAACAACAATTCTTGTTTTTTTTCACACGGTAAAAACTCTTGAAAAGGATAAATCATCTAAAATGGTTAAAAGGAGAAAAATGATCACCAATCGGTGACTCTACAACTAGAAATAATAGTAATTATGAGAATTTCTCCGCTTGTGGTATACTTGGATTAAGATAAGAATAAGTGTGAGTATGCATCCTCTATTTTTGGTAATTCAAGAAATTCCACTCATTCTAAGAATTATGCTTATACTTTATTATCTCAAAAGATTAATGAAAATTCTACCTATACTTCTCTAAATGTAAGTCAACCTACTCCCACTATTTCATGTATTACCAAAATTAATACTTCTACCTTTGATATCATAGATCATGTAAATAAACCTAAAGTTTAAATATTTGAATTAGAATACCTACAAATTCACCTTGAATGTTTTGACAAACTTGTCAAATTTATCAAAGGTAGTAACCCCAAATGAAATGTGTCAAATAATTTTAAAGTTTTACCCCCAATATTTTGAAAATCAAAACCATAATATTTTAGCTTCCTCTCCTTCATATAATGGAAAGATTGAGATTTTATATGTTTCCTTATTAATTAATGGGTTTTGACTAAATAATTTCATTATTGATACCAGTTCTTATCACAATATCATTCCTACTTATGTTTCCCAATCTGCTAGTTTGAGTCTTTCCCAAAAATTCAGTCATTATTTCTTCATGTATACAAATGAAGTTCCTCTTGCTTGTAAGATCAAGGATGAACAACTTGATTTCATGAAATTAGATAAATGAAACAATTTTGGTGGTAGAAATGTCATCTACCTATGGTATACTTAACAAAATTTTCTGCTTGGATATAGGAAGTGAAATAAAAATCGATTGGTCTTCTTCTTTGATACTAGTCAACAAAGAAATGAAAAATTTCCCCCAACCAAAGATGAAATATACAATTCATAAATATGATGATCTAATATCACACATCCTATTCCAATGTAGGGAAAATGGAAAAGTTTCATTCGAGGAAAAAGGGGATAAGAACTATTTCATGAATTCTAAATGAGGTTAAGATCTTCACATTCTTTAAGAATCACTAGTGGAAATTATAGATGAATTTTAGAGTATGGAGTTTGATGGAAGTTGTTCATAAATATGGTTAGGTGTCGTAATTATCTTGTATTCTTCATATGGTGATTTTTTTATTTTTTCATAAAAGCTACTATTTTTTATAAAGCAACAATATTGTTGAATACAAGTATTTTTTTAGGTTATTTATTTTTGAGGAAATGGGAATCAAGAAGCTCATAGTTCAAGGAGATACAAAGATGATTGTTAAATAGGTGAAATATTTATTTCATGCGAAAATATATCACCTCCACCATTACCAAATTAGAGTATGGGATTGTAATGAAGGTTTTGATGCATTTAATATCAAGGTAGTCCCTCATGATCAAAATTGTAGATATGATTCATTAATGGTATCCACCTCTTTAATGATTCCTCATCCTAATTTTTGTTAGCATAAGTATTTGGAAGAGATGGTTTTCAATCCAAGTGTCCCGGAAAAATTAGAGAGATGGTAAGTGTTAAACGGTGATGGCCATATTCTATCTTTCTTAAAGAAGACTGGTGATTTTAGGTCTTTATATTTTGAAGAAATTTGTACCTTCCCATGGAATTTTACTACTAATGACATATATAGTGGCAAGAGCTATGAAATTGATGAATACGGAGTGATTTACTTGAAATTGAATAGAATTATCAAGGAATTAGTCTCACTAGAAAAAAATTGTTAATCATGATCGATTCCCACAGTAAAAACAAGGATCAACCTATATCTTTTATAAGAATATATACTTAGAGGGGGTGAATCAATATTAAAAATCCTTTAATTTATTTACCATAGCTTGTAAGATCATCAAAACCACCATTAAATATACTCATTCAATATGAGCTTATTAAGTGTGTAACATCCATTCAAAAGTACATGAAATAATTGAGAGAACATATGAACACCAAATGAAAAGTGGAAAACTCTTAATGGAGTGAAAATCCCCTAAAACCTCTACTAATATTACTCATAACAAAGGAATCATGTGAATATTACACATCCCACAAAATTTCTATAGTGAGGCACCAACCCCACAAGGATCACCTACCACCTAAGATGATTAATGACCCACATATCCACCTAAAGATGATGAACACTTAAGTAATTTTTCTCCAACAATATACTATGATCACAAGTTCAACTCTTGTTTATAAAAACCTTCTCAAACTTCTCTCTCTCCTTCTTCGCTCAAATTTTTCCTTCATTTTCCGATAAGGTCACATGAAATTCAATACCTAATCCTAAACTATTATTAATTCCACATGCCTCTTCTCATCTTTTTCCTTTAATATTATATCCTCTTCTTTTACCACCACTAGCTCAGTCACATCCTTACACCCTCAACAACAAAAAATGAGCACATACACTATCCTATATATACCCGACAATCGACACTAACTCATAACACCCTTAAGCCATCCAAAAACTATAGGTTACCTACTCAAATTTAAAACACACCTACTAAATCATATATAATTACTTCAATGGAACTTGAAGGTCAAAAAGATACCAAATAACTCAAACTTGCGAAGGCATCTAAATTTGGCATCTCAACAAAAGGTCTTCTCCTTTAATGAATGAACGATGATCTCCACGGGAAAATAATAAATTATTCAATGATCCAATAGATTCATATATCTTAGGGACAACCTCTTAGCATCACCAACAAGAACAAGAATCTCCACACCAACTATCCCCACCATGAAACATACCAAGAAGCAGCATACCTCAATTAGGTTCAATCACCTAAAAACAAGTCCACAAGAGTGAAAAACTTCACATAAAAATATACCTCTCAAGATGACCTAGCCATATGATTATATGCACCATGACTCTAAATTAATCTCTGATTCCATGACACACCACCAAAAAGGGAACAACACTCAAAGGCATACACATCTCCTACCTTGCTTAAGCATGTTGATCATGCCTAGAAATAGGTCATCAAGAACAAATAACTTGGAACATTTAAAATATTTACCATGGAACAAATAACATATGGATGTAAAATATCATGAATTCTACTATCTGATGCAAATTTTTTATTTCACCAAATAGGGGCATAAGGAACTCAACCACTTCAATCTATGGAAATTATTAAAGAAGCCTCAAGGACACAAGAACCAATCTTTGGAGAAACATTTTATAACATCTACAAAACAACTTACAATTTCAACCAATGCTTGAAACACATCACCAAAAATATGAAAAATGCCTCCTAGAAATAACATGAATATTTCACATGGAATAATACACACTAACACATCTGATCCAACTGACCTTCTTGAAAATCCTAAGAGGGTTGTATATACCATTAGGGATTAGAAAATAAAAAAATTATCTAGATAAAACCATGGATTGAAACACATCATAAAGGACCTCTACAAGCTATTTAATCTCAAATAACCTTGCTCCAACATACAAAACAACTCAACTCAACTCAAACCTCCATGATTAGGTTTTAGCCCTTAAGGCCAAAAGTACTAGGGTGACTTTGGAGACTTGTAATTCAAACATTATTCACACAACCTATCTCTACCTTGTCATGTCCATCTATCATACCTCCCAATATTTCTAAAACAATTCACTTTTCCTCATGAAACCTCCAACTCATCCCTATAACTATAAATCTCCATAAAATAAGGGTTTTTCTTTAGCTTACTGAAACACCTAAAACATGAAATCACCACCATCAGAACCATTAAGAGTATTATACAACCTTGAGCCATCACATTTTATTTCCTATCCATTTGGATATGAAAAAATCATCTTTCCTTTATCTATTTAGAACTAGGGTTTTAGTAAGGGTTTTGATGTGTCTAACTTCTTAATGATTGCTCATAAATGTTTGATAACCAAATCAATCCATTATTTTTGTATAAAAATATTATCTCAATAAAAAAATCCCCAAATCGTCGAGGTTCCATGAAAATCTCACATGTGTGGGTGAGAAAATGAAGTTAACCATCGTGCTAGATTTCTCCCTCTCAAGAGTTTGGTATGACAAAAATAATTTTCTTAAATATCCTTCACTTATTTCACCTAAAATTTTACCCACAGCACTATGATGACCTCCTCCATTATTTTTTAATCTCATCCATGCTCGAATTCATCTATAAGTCTCTCACCACCATGACTTACCTTTTCTTTCTTGCCTTATTAGAAAGAAACCTCCTTCATGGACCTTGTTCATGCACTAACCCTTCGAATACCGACCTTGTGTTCCTTACACACTTCATAGGAAATGTAAAAACAAACCTACCATGCTTAAAAATACTTCCCTACTCCATATCTCATGCCACGATCTTATCCTACTTAACCTAGGTCCAGGACTAGGCCTAGAATGACTTGACTCAACACATACTTCTCATGAACTTCCCATGATGACCTCTTATCGACTTATTAACACCTTTTACACATCTCCTGTAACATTTTTGACCTCATAAAGACCTCATACGTCCTTTGGAGTATTCATACTAGACCCAACTAAACTCGACAACATGGCCTCATCTCTTCACTACCAATCAACCTTAACATTTGAACATGAATGAAATCTCATGAAGACACATAAATCATGCCTAGACTCCCTTTGACATAAATGTGCCAGTTGACATCAATGATAAAACCATATACCCAATGCCTAATAATTTCCCTCTTTTTCATTGACGAAAACCACCTTCAGAAACATTGATGGCAACCATGAATGTAAACACCTTAAAGACCTATTTTTCATGTTTTTGAGCCTACACTCCCCTTTGACATCTATGAAAAAGGATATATGAAAACTTAGAAAATATAAAACAATGATAATGCACAATGAAAATAATGCAAAAATAGACTTACTTGCTCACAAGTTCCCCTTGGATTTTACTTTCTTTTCTTGAATTTGACACTACAATAAGATATCCATGGACCTTAAATAGTCATGCAAACAAACCCCCTTGATAGTATATTCACTATATTTTGATTTCATACCTTTATAAACCATATTCTATGTCCTGTACCATGCTAAATCCATAATTTCTTCCTCTAATCAGTATTCCTTCATCTTGTAAAACCAAGAAATCTAAAACACCACTTTAGAAAAAAAAATTATAGTTTTCTCTTTGCAATAGAAGGCAACACAACATATAAAACACAATATTCATGCTCCCGCTGACGATATACCATTTTTTTCTAACTTTCAAAGCAAAAAAAGGTCACATACCTTAAACAACATCCATGTAGATGTATCATGTCAAATGTCACATCTACTGCAACAATATTTCAATGTACTATGCCTCCTTTGAATGAAACCACATGTGTTTGAACATATGAAAAACACCCCCTGAGAAATACTCACTATCTTGAACTTCAAACTTACTAAATACATATTAATCTTCATTTACATACCTTAGATCATCACCTATTCATGTTGGAAGATATACATTACTAAACTTCATGATACCTCACACTACATGTAATCTAAAACAACTAAGGATATTTTGAAATATATGGAGCATTCCTCTAACTAGATAACTTACATTCTTTGAGTCAACCATCAATCTTTGCACACACCTTGGATTATAAAATTTTGCAAAACATGGTTAGCTTCATGTATTGAGTCTTCATTTATTACTTCTTAAAACACTTTCACCCTTACATATGTATTTTGTATGTACATACCCTAAATATTTTTACAAATATACTCTCACTAGACATGCCATGATAGAATCTTCAAACTCAACCTTTTTCTCATATTTACATGTATGCCTTCATAAATCCTGATTTCAAATTAGATTGATATTTTTTCAATGCAAAACTTGAACATCCTCAATATTCCTCTTCCTACTAGATCAACTATCTATCATAGAGCACCAAGAAATTAATCATGAAACCGAGATTGAATCATAATATCATAAAGAATACCTTTAATTACAAAAACAACATTAGGAACATGAGAAACCCTGGAAATATGTAACAACCTCAATGATGAATCTATTTTCCTTCACAGATTTGTCACAACCTTCTTAGCATCTTGAACACAAAAAAATATTTTCATAGAAACACCAGATCTTAAGAGCTCATTATTCTTATCTATTCAAGTTTGAATCAATATCAATCAAATATTTATCATGAATCAAAACATATATACTATATTATGACCTCACAATAATAAAAATAATGAACTTAGTGAACTTTTCTTTTCAATAATAACCATTTTAAAATCATTTTCTATGATTTTATTTTTAAGTCAAACACAAGAACAACCAAGACTACATTTTCCTCTACTCCTTATGGGTATCATGATTAGATAAGGACTTAAAGACTCTTATATCTTAATAGAAAATTTTCCCAAGAGCACACCAGTGGATCAAAATGGAAACATGCTTATAATAATCTCATAGCACTACACTTTGAGCATATACTCAGTCTAAGTACTATCAGGACCTTACAAAGTGTAAATATACCTTACATATTTTTTTAAGACCAAATTTCAAGACATGAAAAGAAACACTAGGAACAAATAATTATAGAATGCTTCTAATAAACTAAAAATTATTATAACATCAAAATATACCTCTATATTGTCTAGGGACAACTTTTTTACCTTCTTCATGATCATTATACAAAATGTACTTGGAATTTGTCATTGATACCCAAACATTTAGATGATACTTTCATAGGCTTGGCTCAAGATCATTTGTACTTTGACACATTTTAATGATATCAAGGACATGACCAAATGGGAAAACCTTCTTACTTTTTACTATCAAGATATAAATTTTTCATATTTCACTCCTTGGAACTCTACCCAAAAACATAACTCATAGCACACATACTTGAATGATATCAATGCAATACACATGCATACCTCAAAATCCAAAAACTCATTGACTACTAGGAGTCCTAAATAATTAATTCAAATCTTAGTCATAGATCATACCTTGTAAATTTTGAGGTATTCCAAAGCATATCTATACTTCTCAACTTCTTAAGAACTAGTGTCTGGATGACACTTCTAAAAATATGATTTTATTCAACTTTACATCTAAATTAAATCATAGAAAACATACTCTTTTCTCTCAATGACATATTATATGTCATTCCTTTCACTTCTTCCTTTGAATCATCCTTCTTAGCTTGATATTTATGATTAGATACGTTGATTTTTTAAGATTTCATTGATTGTATTTTTCTCCTTAACTTAATTTATATGTTCAAACATTTTGTTTTACATCTTTTGACTTGTCTCCTTCATTGAACATTTTTACCATTCTCATAAGCATCAAACTTTTTGTTTTGACAAAATCTTACTATATGGGATGGTTTGTGACAAACACAATCTACTACATTATGACCATACTCACAACATGAATTACAATAACCATTGAAATAGTGTTTGCCATTTTTAGAGGCCCTTTTCTTATAGTCTCTAGCTCTATGACCAAAATCATAAAAAACATAACTATACCCATTGAAAGTACTATACAACATTGCACTTGGTTGTCTAATATGGTAAAACATCTTGGAATATATCTTCTTGGTCTCCTTCATGTATTGACAAGCACTTGGTCCTACCATATTATCACCATAACTCTTCTCCAACCCTTAATATGTTTTCAACCTATTAGATAATATTTCTAACTCCAATATCAAGGACTTCAACTCATCTTCAAATATGATGAATTTTTCTTCTCTAAATTGTATAGTTTTACTTCAGAATTAAGCTTTCAACATTGTTCTTATTTTCTTTTAAGGGCTTCACTCACTAACTTGTTTGGAGATTCTAACTAATTAATGGCTTGATCATGCTCTACTTCCATATCACTAAATTTTTCTTCCAATCTAAAAACCAAGGACTCTATAATTTCATACTTCCTTCTTAAAACATCAACTTATTTGTCCATTATTCTTCAAGGATCTCCTTCAAGATGTTAAACTTTTTCACAAGGACCTTGCTATGATACCAATTGTTCAAAGCATAAAGACTAATATGGGGGAATCGGTAACTAAATCCTTTAATTCATTTACCATAGCTTGAAAAATCATCCAAAAACCATTCAATATACACATTCAATATGAACTTATTAAGTGTGGCACATATATTCACAACTACATGAAACAAGAGAAAGAAAATATGACCACCATATGTAAAGTGGGAAATCCTCAAGGGTAATAAAACCCATTAAAACCTATGTAAATGTTACTACTCATAACAAAGAAATCATATCATTACTACACATCACACATCACACAAGATTTATTTAGTGATGCACCAACCGCATAAGGAGCACTAACCCCTAGTTTAATAGGACACCCACCCTAAAAGGAGGCCATAACCCCCTAAGATGACTAAGTACCCACCTAGGCACCTAAAGATGATGACCAATGAAGTAGTATTTTTCCTATTATATATGTTGGTTATAACATCAACTCCTCTTTCTTAAAACCTTCTCAAATTGTCCTATCTCCTTCTTTACTCAAATATGATACTTCATTTGATGATTAGGTCACATGACCTTCAATAACTGATCCTCACTCAAATCAATTCCTCATTCCTCTTCTCATATCTATCATTTAATATTATATCAGATTCTTTCACCTCCACTATCTCACTCACATCCCTACATCCTCATACACTAACCTTTATATACATGACCCTAGATCATAACACCCTTAGGTTAGAAAAAATGAGATAGTTCAGTCCTCTCAACTTGAAAAAAACCTACCACATCATATAAAATTAATTCAAGGGAAATTGAAGGTTGGAAAGGTCCCAAACAACTCAAACTATCACAAGGCATCTCAAAGAGGCCTAAAACATAAGCCTACTCCTCCAACGAATGAACTATGATATCCAAGGGAAACTAACTTATTTTTGAAGGATCCAAAATCTTTACGAACGTAGGAAAATCTCTCATCATCACCAAAAACCACTAGAGTCTTTGCATCAAATATCTCCACCATGAAACATACCAAGAAAAAGTACCTCAATTAGGTCTTCAATCACCTAAAAATAAATCCATAAGAGTGAACAACTTAACATAGAAAACCCACCTATCAAGATGACTTGGACACATGAATTGATGCACCATGACTCCAAATCACCCTCCAAGTCCATGAGACACCACCAAAAAGGGCATACCACTCCAATACATCCAACTCTCCTACCTCATTTAAGAAAGCTAGCCATGCATAGAAAGAGGTCATCAAGAACAAGAAAATTGGAAAACTTAAGCTTGTTACCATGGCACACATAGTATAGGATGGAAATATCATGAAGTATAATATCTGATGCAACTTTTTTCATTCACTAAATAAGGGTAAAAGTTATTCAACCACTTTAATCTCTAGAAATTCTTTAACCCGCCTCAAGGACTTAATAACCAATTTTGAGAGTAACATTCTCTAACACCTCTAAGAAAACTTTATAAATAAAGAAAACTTTATAAATTAAAAAAAAATTATAAAACAACAAAAGGGATCTGAAAAACACCTACAAGTACTAACAATAATATTTCACGTGGAATAATACACACTATCACATATGATCGAACTAGCCTTCTTGATAAGCCTAAGAGGGACGATTAGACCATTAGGGATAATGTAAGAAAAAATATCCATATGAAACCATGGATTCAAACACATTACGATTTACCTATAAAATATATCCAAGCTCAAATAATGTTGCTCTAATATGTTAAACAACTCATCTCAACTCAAACCTCCATGACTAGGTTTTAGCCTTTAAGGCCAAAATAGGCGGGGTGACTTTGGAGACATGTAACTCAAACATTATTCAAACAAAATTTGTGAAAATTTTCATGGCCATCTATCATACCTCCCAATATTTATGGAACAATTTACTTTTCTTCATGAAACCTCCAACTCAGCCCCGAAACTTAAAATCTCCGCAAACCAATGGTTTTTCTCTAGCTTGTTGAAACACCTAGAAAATGAAATCACCACCATCGGATCCTTGAATATTATTCTACAACCTTGATTCATCGCATTTTATTGTGTAATTAATTAATATCTTAAACAATTCATCTTTCCTTCATCAATTTATACGTAGGGTTTTTTAGCAAGGGCTTTGACATGTCCGACTTCTTAATGATTATTCATAATGTTTGACAACAAAATCAATCCATTATATTTGCAAAACACTCTTACCTAAATAAAAATAATACCCAAATTCCTTAAGGTCCCACATAAATCTCACACATTTGGGTGAGAAAATAAAGTTCACCATCGAGCTAGATTTTTCCCTCCCAAGGGCTTAGTATAACAAAAAATCAATTTTCTTGCATTTCCTTCACTTCCTCGACCTGAAATTTGACCAAAATCATTATGATGACTTCATATATGACTTATAACTCTCATACATGCTCAAATTAATCTTTAAGTTTCTCAACACCATGACTTACATTTTGTTTCATGCCTTATTCTCGAGGAAACCGACTTCAATGGACCTTGTACATGCACTAAACCTATCAATACTAACCTTGGATTCCTTAAAAACTTCATATGCAAAGCTAAAACACACCTACCATGATTAAAAAGAAATATCCTACTCCATATCTCATGCCACTATATCATCTTTCTTGACCTAGGTCTAGGAGTAGGCCTAGAATGATCTGATTCAACACATTCTTATCATGAATTGAGCCTAATGACCTCTTACATACTCACTAACACCTCTTATGCATCTCATAGAACATGTTTGACCTCATGAAGAGCTCAAACCATATTCATATTACTCATACTATACCCTACTCAAATAGAAACCATGGCCTCATCTCGTCACTACAAGTCAACCTTCACATTCAAACATGTCTGACACCTCATGAAGACACCTAAATCACATAGACACCCTTTGAAATAAATGTGCCACTTGACATCAATGAAATCATCATAGACACAATTCCCAACCATATATTCTTATGAATATGATAAAATGACTATCAGAACAAATGAGCAAGATAGGAACATGTGAACATTGGAAAGTGTTGTTCACTCGGTGAATGCATAAAATTTTCAAATTTGTTAAACTAAGTTTCTGATGTGATTTCTCATTCATATGAATATATTATGTCCTTTCAAATACAATCCATACAAAAATTTATTCCCTTTAAGCCTAATGCAGAGGCCTTCTGGTAAAATCAAAGACAATACAATCCCAAAATAGTCGAAACCATTAAAGATGATGTTGAAAAGTTACTAAATTGTCCCATCATCTTCCTATCCATAATTCAAAATGGATAGCCAATATTGTGTAGGTAAGAAAAAGAAGAATGGTGATATCCACAAGATTCATTGAAATATAACTACCCCTTACTGATCATGGATCATATTTTGTAATAAATCAATGGTTCGAAATGATGTCCATGTTTTAAGGATTCTCAAGATACAACTAAATAGAGATATCTAAAAAATATCAAATCAAGATTTACTTCACCACCCCTTGGAGAATTTTTACATACCACAACATGAATTTTGAGTTAATTAATGTAGGTTAAACTTTATAAAGGGAAATTGATTTATATTTCAAGGATCTAAGAGGAAAATTTGATCGATATATTTGGATGACCTCACGGTGTGTTCAAAGAAGAGAGAGGAAAATTTGGGACAACTAGAGAAAGTATTGATCTAGTGAATAAAACATCACATCTCTCTTAATCTGAAAAATATAATATTTTGTGTAACAGAAGGAAATATCCTTTGTCATATTGTTAGAAATATGGGAACAAAAATTTACCTAAAGAGAGTTGAATCCATCCAAAGGCCATCTCTACCTACGAGTAAACCCAGTGTACACTCATTTTATGGAAAGTTTAATTTATTGAGAAGATTTCTTCCTAACTTCACTTAACTCACTAAGTATATTATCAACATGATAAAATTCAAGGAATCCTTAAAATTAAGGAATGAAGCTAAATGATATTTTCAATAAATCAAAGGTGTTATTCTAAGGCAACCACTTTGGCATTTCCAAACTTTAAGAAGGAATTAATTTTTAACTACTATGCCTCCAATCACACCATCCAATCTATCCTTTTTTAAAAGAAAATTTAGTAACCCATTACACTTATGAGTACACCATTGAAGGAACGTGAACGTAACTATTCACAACCTAAAAGCATGTGTATGTAGTGGTCGTGGATTTAATAAATTTCAATTTTTATATCTTAATCCCACACACTATTGTCACGGTCTAGAGCCTGTTGGGGTGATAATGTCAAGTGGGGCATAAAGCACTACATTACGCCCCAATATTATTTTAAATTCTATTCATAAAAATTTATTATAAATATCCTCTACATTTAAGAGTGAAGGGTATCAACTAATTCACCAACCCATATTGATTTGGGTGATCCCTCTTAGGATTGGCTATTGAAATGACTACATTTATACAAATTGATATTAAGACTAAGATCGAATGTAAGATCATTAGATGATCTTTGTATTGAAAGATTGAGAGAAATAACTCAATAATCATTCTATAGAACCAAGGAGTGAATTGGAAGTGCTAGGTAAAAGGTGTATCAGAAATTCTTAAATAACAGAAAGTGCTTTATTCAATGGGGTTTTTTTACTTTAGGATTTCGCCACTTAAATCATCATTTCTTTTATGGATTTATAATCAGTTAATTATTCATTCCTTATAAATCCTAACATGGTATCAAAGCTAGTGATTATGTGTGTGCAAGATCAATTTGGAAGCTTTTAATTATCTAGAGTGGAGAATCTTGAAGTTTATTTATGGATATGTGAAGCCCTAATTGCTCAATATTCAACTTCAAGCTAACAAGGTTTAAAATTTTGATTCCCACTCAAATAGTTTATGAAAATATTAGTTAAATGGATTTTTAGATCATGCTTCAGCATTTTATTTCTTACACCTTTTTTTCTACATCTAGTTACAATCATTTTTGGTTTAAATTTTTCATTTGTGAGCTTAGTTTAAGTTTCCACATCATTTATAGCCATTAGAGATATTTTTGTCTATGGATTCAAAACATTTATTTAGATCCATTTTGTTTAGAGATTTTAAGTTTGTTACAATAGTGAAATTCTTTATTTTTTCTACTTTTCTCTTTGTGAAGCTTGGGCCAATCATTATTTTCCATCTCGCTTTGCATTTTTCAAGATTTTTATAGATATTTTTGGTTCTGTGAAGCTCAAGCCAAGAAAATTACTCCAAGTAGCTTAGTTTTTTCTCTTTTCATGTTTGTAAATCCCAATCTAATATTTCAGTTCCATCTTGATTTTCTCTATGAGTATTTATTGACTTTTTGTTCTCTACAAGGTTCTGTTAACTGTGAAACTTAAACCAATCATTTTTCTTCATCTAGCTTCACATTTTCAGTATTTTATTAGAAATTTTTTACGAAGCACGAGCCAATAAAAAACCCCACCTTGCTTCTCATTGTTATTTTTTTATTTATCCGATTGTTAGTCACGTAACATGAGCCACTAAGGGATTTACACATTTTTCACGTTTTCAGACTTGTCTTAGCTTTCTTCTATCATTTTCAAAATGCAATCCAATAGGAAATCTCTAAATCTCTTCATATTTCATGTTGTTAGATATTTTGTTGGTTGTTTGTCTTTGAGAAATATGATCTAATAGGATTTCTCCAAGAAGATCATTATTTTGCATTTTCAATTTTTTGTTTGACTACATCTATCATTTGTGAAGTTTGAGCCAATAGTTTTTATCTAATTGTCTTCACATTTTACATTTGTAAAATATGTAAAATCTAAGCAAATAAAATTGCTCCATATTTCACATTTGTTAGTCTTTTCATTTATGGCAGTGGCTATCCAATAAGAATTAGCCACCTTTTCGCATTTGTAAGTGATTGAAAGTCTTGCGAAAAGTGAACCATTTAAAAATATCCACGTGTGTCCATTTTTGCCTTAAGTCATTTTTTTGCAGACTGCAAGTACAAACCAATTACATTTGGACATGTGTATTAATCTTCTCGGTTTTTCGGTCTTCACAAGTGTCTTTTCTTTAGATTTTGAACCCAAATTTTATTTTATTTTGTGGCTTATTCTGGTGATTTTAAGTCCGCCGGAAGCCATCTATTTAAAGTTTTGTGGAAATCCGCTAATTGTATTTTTTCAAACACTAAATCATTGAAAAGTGGCATTGTTTGACTAAGAATTTGTTAGTATCTCTCACCATTGTGAAACAATTGAATGTATCCATGTTCCTTTGAATTTTGTTTATTCTGAGAATCTGAAAAAGTGAGATAATCAATTGAAGACACGTGTATACGATTTGACAATATGATTTCTATTAATTGACTTAGGACTTGTTTTTTTCAACTGCGAAGTGTGATCTAATATAAAAGCACCACCGTATATTGCTTTTCACATGTTTTAGTCTTGATATATATTTTTGAAGCATGGATCTTTATTTTTCCATCATAGTTTATAACCCTATTCCGGACACTGATAAGTTATATATTTTAATTATATTCCGTAGACTTCATGTTCGCCTAGAGATTTGGTTTAGAATTTTCTTGAAAGATGACATGTGCCTTACTACGGTGGTTAGATATTCGCCATGTGTCTTGTATAAATTTATTTTTGTGGATTGTTTTTAAATTTTACTTGTATTGTGAGTTTAATAATTTGTTTATCTCATGGGTTTCAAAATTTCCATTTTACCGTGGATTTCAATTTTTTCTTCATTCTCGTAGTTTTTGAGTCTATGTTTTGTGGGTTATTTAAGTTTCTTTTCTTGCATGGATTCCAAAATTTGGAAATTAGATAGCCTTTCTCTAAAGCCTTCCACATATTTTCTATTTCATTTATCTCGTGAGCATATAACTAAAAAGAATATTTGTAACTAGTATTTTTCTTCATAAAATTCTAAGAGTTAAAATGGCTATTTTTGCCATTTTTTTATGGATAAGTCTTATATTTTTAATGGAACTAATTATAGTATTTGGATAGTAATTTTAAAATACTATTTCATAGCTAGGAAGCTATGGGATATTGTGACTAGTGTACGAGATAAAGACACTAGTAGACAAGAAACCCTTGAAAACCTTAGCTCATTTTCTCAAAATATCGGGAAGATCTTTCCATCCTTTTGCAAAGCATAAAAGATGAATTTTTGCTGCATATAGGTCATATGGACTCACCTGCAGATGCCTGGAAGAAATTAGAGATAATGCATGAAGGTAGTCATTTTTCTAAGATAATTAAGCTAGTTTTAGAGTGGTTCAAGACTCCCATTAAGGGGGATGATAAAATAGTTTATTATTTATCTAAAATTAAGAACATTAAAGCTCAACTAGATGGTTGTAACCGTGAATTGTTTCAAGATAAGATCCTATATTTTATAATTCAGATAAATATCCATGAAAAAATTAGAAACTGTATATTTATTCTTAATTCTAAGTATCAAAATGAGAATCATCTCCTAATTTGGATACTTTGTCTTCTCTATTAATTCAAGAAGAGTGTGTTATGGAAAAATTGATTCAAAAGAGACTGATTCTCAAGATCTTTTCTCACATAATCATAAGTCTAAATAGAAGAAGACTAAAAACTATCATAATCAAAAATCTAATATTAGATCAAGATTCAGGGAAAATCCTAATCCAAACTCTCCTAAACATTATCATAATTTTAAGGTTAAGTTTAATGAAACATACAACAAGTGTGGAAAATTACGGCATTATGATTTTGATTGTAGATTAAATACTAACAAATCAACTAAGAATGCTAAGAATGACAATCCTAATAGTCATAAGAAAGATAAAGAAGAAAATTCACTCTAATATTTTTTAGCAATCTATTTCCCTATATATTTCTCTTTTAGGATCAAATAACAAAGTGAGCACATTCTTGATAGTGGTGACTCTAAGCACATGACTTGTACTCCTAGTATCCTCTCGGATATAGTTAAATGTGAGGAGAACATATATGTAGGAGATAATTCCATTATAAAATTTGAAGCTTATGGAAATGTTATATTATCAAATGGTGTAATTAGGAATGTCTTGTATGTTCCTTAACTAAAAAATAATCCTATATCCTACTCTCGATAAATAAAGAAAATCGTAAAGTGTTTTTTTTGCAACATAAGTGGTATTTAAAAGATAATTTAAGTAATATTATTACTTTTGGTATTTAGAAAAATGGCATTTATTTCTTTGATGGTTTTTTGTCCGAGTCTTGTTTTTCTTCCTTTTCTAGGAATGATATTCAACTTTTGCATGAAAGATCAGTCATGTAAATTTCAAAATCTTGTATGAAATGTCTAGACTTAATATTCTTTTTGACCTCCCTAAGATGAAATTTGATCAGGAAACATGTGAAAGTTTCTTGCGTGATACGGAACATGTTGAACCATTTCACAAACATCATGATTCCAATTTTGTTCAATTATTATAAGCGATTCACAGTAATGTAAGAGGATCACTTGAATTTCCTTCTCTTAGTGGTGCTTTATATATTATTTTCTTTATTTGTGACTTCTCTAGAAATACTTGGTCATACTTCATTAAGAAAAGGTCTCGATGTCCTGTCTAAGTTTCAAGAATTTAAATATCTAGTTGAGAATACTTCTAATCTAAAAATTAAAAGAATCGGGACTGATAATGGAGGTGAATATATCAGCAAAGAGTTTGATAAGTTCTATGTGTCATGTGGGATTCAAAGAGAATTAACTACTCCCTATTCCCCATAGCAAAATGGCATTGAATAAAGAAATAATAAGGTTGTCTTATAAATGGATAGGACTATGATTCATGCATCTAATGTGCCTAAGTTCTTATGGGATGAAACTCTGAATACTATTGATTAACTAAAAATATGAAATGTTCTATATTATAAGCTAATCTGATGCTAAGAAAAACAATAAATAATAAATAAATGTATAAAGGAAATGACCCAAGCAACTAAGAAAGTAGAAATGTAAAACCCTAGAGTGTAAGGAGAGTTAGAAAGAACTCAACTAATTTAACTAGATTGTTTAACTATTTCATAGAGATGGCTAGAGAAATAGTAGGAGGAAACGAATGTGCCAAGGTCCAGAAAAGTGTATATCTGGTCAATATAAGTGGATTGGGGAATTTGGAAAGGTACAAGGGCGCATGTGGGTACCTGTCTGAAATACGGGCACCTTGGTCTATGAAAAATCTCTGTAAACTCCTTTGAGGTGTCATTGGATGATTGTCTACCTTTGCTTCATGTCATACTAACTTTTTTGTACTTGGCTATATGTTTTGGTAATCAAATATGAATAAGAGACTTTTAAAACACCAAGACAAGCATCAAACCCCTAAAAAATAATGATGCATATGAAGGGGTCAAACTATCTTGAGCATCCATAATGGTGGACTTACTAAGTGAGAATTACTACATCTAAGACCCAGTGTATTTTTAAGTTATCAGTGTGTGTAATCATGTCGTAGGGGTTCTTGTGCTAGTTGTACTATTTTAAAGTATCGAGAAATAACTATGTAGAAATGTAATAGAATGGTGGATTGAATAAAATAAACTTCCTGTTATGCAAAGCAGATACTAATGAACCAGCCTTATGCCTAGTGATGGAGCTAGATGGAGGAAAATGGAGTCGTTGACGGATGCTACCTTAGGTGATGATAGTATTGCTTAGTGATTGGTCCCTCATTATGGTCTAATAGATTAATATTTGTATGGTTCTCTTATTCTAATTTCATAATTAACCCTGAAAAGGCCAACCATAGAAAATATGAGAAGCTCAAATGGTCAAAAAGTGCCCAAAAAGTGGTGGGAAAGTGTAGAAAGAATAAGGGCACCCCGAATGGGACAAGGGTACCAAGGGCACCCTAGTATTAGGATGGAAACCCTAGTCAAATTTAAAATGATGTAAACTGACAAAAATAGATTAGGAAAGTATGTGTTGAGGGTCATAAGTGATGATAGAAAGTAAAATAAAATATCCAAAAGATGGGGGTTAATTAGTACTTTCTTCATTAAAAACATATGAATAGTAGTATGAGATCGGGACTAAATAATGTCTAAAGTGCGTGATTTTGTAACTAAATTTCACCCCCCAACTTTAATTTTGTGAGAAAAATGCTTGGTAACATAAAGTATATAGAGATGCATACCTAATGTTCATGTAGAGTGATGTAGAAAGTGTGTCAATGGACTAGAAAAAGTGTGGAATGAGAAAATAGAGGAGAGTGGAAACTAAAGATGAAAAAGTGCAAAAAGTGGTGACAGATAAACCTAGGGTAGAAATGTGTGTGTGGTTTCCAATGTATGATATGTATCTGCATGTTAGTATGAGGTGTGTGATGCCACTAAATATTGTTGTTGATGTCATTGTTGTTATTTCTATTTTTGACTACTTACTTCTCATACATTCGGACTGCGCAAGGATAAGATGATCAAGTAGTCGAGACACATGTATATAGTAAAAAGTATGTAACACTTATTTCACTAAATCTGGACATATTCCAGTGAATCTAGACTCCAATATTACAAGTATTGGAAGAAATCCATCTCCATTTTTGCATATATTGGATTCCATTTTTGGCTATACTGGATTCCATTATTACTATTATTGGATTCCATTAGTAGCAATATTGGATTCCAATATTGTCATTATTGGACTTATTCGAGTTCCAATTTCTCTATTATTGGATTTCAATTTCACTATTATTGGATTCTAATTTCCCTATTATTGGACTCCAATTTTGCTATTACTAGATTCCAATAATGCTATTATTGGATTCCAATTTCTCCACTATTAGAATCCAATTACTAAATGATGATTTTTGGATTTTAGTTTCACTATTTTAGGATTTGTATTTTTTATTATTTTATTCCCCCACATAAGCCTAACGAACTCCCACTTACATAAGCCTACCGGTTGCTATCTTATATAAGCCAAGCGATTCTAACATACATAAGCAAAGTAGTTTCTAACTTACATAAGCCAAGTTTTTTCAAACTTACATAAGACAAGTGGTATGCTAACTTCAAGATAGTGCGTAAGTGACTATTGTAATTTATGCCACATATCAATCTTAACATCATCATACATATACAAATATTCATGCATAACTCATTCAAATCAATAAGCGTTGACATTGAAAATACCTTCCTGAACATCCATGAATGGTGTTAAATTTGACACCTATTTAGAATTTTTTTCGTGATTTTAGACGTAATATACTTTCAAAAATTTATAGAACCTGGCACATGTGACTCACATGTTTAAAAGGTGAATATCAATATTTATAAACATTTATATAAATAATTTATTCCTATATATTAAGTATAGTTACAAAAATCTAGAATTGTCATTTATAAATTTGTAAGTAGTGTATAAGTGCGAGTGATCGCACGTCTAAGTGTGATCCTCGAGTCTCACATCTCTCGACTCACAATTTAAGTGTGATTACTCACACTTCTTAGTGTGAGTCTCAATGTACTTATAAGTGTGATTATTCACTCACACTTCTAAGTTTCAGATCTCAACTCACTTTTCTAAGTACAAGTCTTGATTTGGACTGCTAAGTGTGAGTCTTAATTCACATGTATATAAGTGTGATAACTCACCCATTAAACAATTTTTGGGTAACTGTAATTTTTAAACACTTGCCCTTCAAAACTACAAATTAGTGTTTATTTATACTAATTATTTTGTATAAATTTCATTATTATATATATATATATATATATATATATTGAATTAAATTCATATAATTTATATATAAATATATATTAATAATTGACAATTAAATATTAAATATCCAATTTACGTGTGACGTTTATTACAAAATTTTGTAAGTATTTTATGGCTACATAAACAAAAATGTCTAAACGAGCATCAAGAGTCGCACATCGAAGTGTAAGAACAATAAATAAGGACTTTATTTTACCCAAATTATATAAGGGATTTTATTTACAGAAAAAATTATAAAATTAAGTTCTTACATTAATTCTTTACAATACCAAATGCGTATTAATGATAACATTTTTTTAAGGAAAAAAGCTAATTAATGTTGCGGTTTCCTCAACATTAATTAGCCATTAAAACAAGCTATGTAAAATTAGCCATTTGAAAGTACATGTGTCATTCGAAATATGTGCTACTTTTGGAGTAGTTAAATGTTGTCGACCATTGATTATCCATTTAATATAAAGCAATGTGAAATCATACACATTCCCTCTTAAAGTGTGTGCCAATGAAATTGGCGGTTTGATTTGTCACTTACATATCACTATAAGTAGATGATTTTGAGTTTATATTTTTTTTTCTTTCTATTCACCTCATCAATGTGTGATCTTATTCATCAGTAGAGAAATCTCACCAGGGTAAGCGTAAAAATTTTGTGCTCAATTTTTGGAAATGTTTTGATTTCCTCTCCATGCTAAAAATTGGTATGCATTCTCACTTTCAGTCCCTCAAAAATTACGAAATTATATTAATCTAAAAAATTTCATAGCTTATTAGGGCTTATATACATGTAAAATTTTCCATGGATGATTAGGGCTTATATCCATGTAGGGATTTTGTAGATAATTAAATGGAAGTAAGCTTGTTATTCAATATTTTGTAGAAGGTAGTTTTGTTTATCAAATAAATAATTTTGTAATATAGTAAACATTTGTTAGAGGAGTGAAAGAGGAAGAAATGAATCACATCTTGAGAGAGAAACAATGTAGATTAATACATAATAACATGAGAGGAATATTTTCATACTTTTTAAGAACCCATAATACCGCCAAAACATGTTTTGTTGTGTTTTGAAAAAGAAGCCTTGTGGTATGGATGGTGGCTCAATTTACACAGTAAAAAAGTTAATATCGAAATCGATTTATAGTCATAGTGGTGTGCAAGAATAGATGAGTAGATGTATTTTATAAAATTGATATTTTTTTTTGGCCTTATTGTTGTCCATAAATAGTCCTCCATTGCACATACTCACCAAAATTCAATTTCTACAATGTCGTTGACATCGTCGAAGACAATATTTTAGAATATATTCATATTAAGAATGATTTTCCATTAAATGTGTTGGTATTGGATTAAAATGACCTATTTACGAAAAAATATGGTAATGCGAGAGTACGAGAACCAAGCAAATTTTGGAGAACAAAAGAACGAATACAAATTTTTGAAAGGAAAATTCAAGGAACAAGGAAAATCTAAGATGCTATTACTATGGAAGAAAAAATTATCCTCAAAATGTTTCAAAAAATGTAAATTTTATTTGTTTGGGTCGTGGCTATGTGGCTTTTTATCTTTTTCTACCTATGGGATTTCTCTCTTTTATGCTTCAATGTCATATTCTTCCTTATGGAACTTTTTGTAAAAGGTTGCGGGTCCTTTCAAAACCCCATATTCGACCTTATACAAAAAAATGGGCATGATTTTTTACATCGAAATATGTTGTTGTCACGTAACCTAGCAAACTCTATTATGACAATATCTTAGTTTATTTTGTTAAATCATATCAATCGATAATCTCTAATTATTATGGTTTCGCATAAGCTAGTGAACACTAAGCTTAAAATAATATTCTTTTACTTGTTAAATTCTAGTGATCCATAAGCTAAAAATATTACATTATGGAAGTATTAGGTTACCTTAATGCGGGTCTAAGATCAAAGCATCTTAGAAGTTCTCCTCAATCCACCAATCAAAATAAAAATTCTATAACTTTCCAACTTTCTAATGTTTATATTTTATTCAAATAAATTTTTAATCTACAAAAATTATTTATATTTTTGTTTATTTAATAGTTAGTATTGATTTGAAAAATATGAGGCCTTATTGCAACATTGATTTATTCTATTTAATAAAAATCAAAATTCTAAGAAATACATTTGTCCAATCTTTAAATAAGATATGAGATTTAGAAAAAATGTTAATAGATTATTCATTACATTTAATGTTTATCCAAAAGGAAGATGTATTTGCATGATTGGACAAGTGGCATATCCAGAATCGTACAATGTTTATAAAAATTAATAAACTTTATTTAACAAATAACATTATAAACAAGTTCTAAATTAAATCCCATCCTAATTTTTTTATATGCATTATATTATGTTCAAGATAAAAATAATAATACGATTATTAGTTACTTTATTGTGTGATAAATATTTTAAGTTATTTAATTTGGTTATTCCTTTTAATAACAAACCTTTATATTTAGGTAGGCATGTTCAACTTGTAAAATCATGGTGGTTTTTTTAATTGCACCTGAAAAATCTTGCATATTATGTATTTCAAAATGCCACTTATATTGTTGCATTATTTTCAATTTTAACATGGGTATTTATAATATGTGCAACATTTAAATTGGGTACTTACAATATATACATATTTTATGTATTCAAAATAATTATAAAGGGGCATTCTAATTTTTAGCATTTTGTGGATGTCGGCATACCGTATGTGCATAATTTATACATTAAGTATTGGTAAATTGTATTTTCTATAAAAAAATTGAAAGTGGTTATTCTTAGAAATATAAAGCACGTAATGCAAAAAAGTATAGAAAAGTTTTTAAAAAATCACACAAATAGCACATCCCCAACCGTGAGGCATGAACTTGTCTCTCTGTCTTGTTAAATTTAAAATTTCGTTAAAAAATACTATTAATAAAGTCTATCAAATATACATGAACATAATCATTGGATACTTTATACAGGATTAAGTCACCCATAAACCTTACAATAAAATGCATTGTGAGCATCACCAAGAGTGAACAAAAAAGAAATAGGACAAAAATGGATAAAACAAGTTATCCCAAACTATATTCCAATAGATCAATACAAGGAAAAATAGAAAAACATGGAGGGGAAAACATCCCAAAAGGTACAATCCACAAATAGTAATACTAAATCTCCAAGAGCCAACAAACTAGTTAGTCTTCAAATATTTGTAATCCTCTAGTTGAATCTCTTCCTATCATTTCATATGATCATAATGCTCACTCATGACAGGGGTTTCATCTTCAACCTTCTCTACCTCATTAGAGCTACTGAGGTGGAAATTATTATTGCGAATGTTTTTTCCCTGCTCCCAGTTGTTTCACCATTTTCTTTACGTTAATGAGACAAAATAGATAAGTGTAAGGGCAAAGGAGGAATACCTTTTGTATCAGTTTGGAGGCTAATGTGTGCATTCTAACTTCTCAATATGATATTGATTGTGAGAGCTTCCTTTTGGCTAGGAGGAACTACCTGAAATAGAAAATAAGACAACCAAAGAAAAGTTAAACAATAAATGATAGTTGACTACCTAGCGTATGCTAGGTCCATGAAGTGTGATAATCCCTAGAAGGATGTCAATCTAGTGTTTTATAAAACAAGTATGACATCACCGAAATATGTAAATAAAAAAATCTAGTGCTATTGTTATGATTTGGGTACCTCAAATCACTATCAATGTCGATCTAATTAAATACTAAAAACTATGCGGGTCAAGGTCTTCCGGTCTGGTTACGGGTTGTTCCAAGTGGTTCGCAGGTTGCAAAAAAGGTCTTAAAAGGGTTGGATAAGGTGTTTGGGTTTTTTTGGTAGGTGGGTGGCTATTGGTTTGCACACTTTTTGCAAACAATGAGACTGATAATGATAAAATGTATGACCAAACACGGTTAGGCGTAATGGGCAATGGTTATGGGTAACTTAAATGGTGTAGTTAGGATGATAAGATTCAATAAGATTTGTTAAAAGGGTTTGAGATGAGGTTAAACAGAGATGTAATGGTTGATGGGGAGGTCTGCAAAGGTCTTAGGTATACTCAAAGGTGTATAGCAGGTGAGTATGGGTGATTTGGTGGTCTGCATAGAGGAATGGCTCAGTCTACAAGCAGTTTGGAGATGGGAAACAAACATGTAAAGTATACACTGATATCAAAAATAACAAAGACTATTATATTGAAATAGACTATGTTGGTAGAGGGTACACTTACTATGATACAGTTTTGATGGATGGATGGTGACAAAATTTAATTAGAAGAATGGTGTTTGGTGCCACCGTAGTGCTTCCTGGAATGCTTCCATGAGTGCAATGCCTATGGATCTATCATAGTGTTGGTTGTGGATGTCTGGGCGTGTAAAAAGACTCTGGTTCTCCTTGTATGCAACTCTCTTCTCGTCTCTTTGATCTCGGGATGTGTGAGCCCAAAAATAAGGTTACTAAGGTTAATAAATGGTAACGAATGATTGTTCATGGTTTACCGGTTTTGGTTTAGGGATAACTGGTATCAGTTAGGGAGAGATTCCCTAGGTTTACTAAAAATGGCATATCTCACATCTTTTGGATCAGGTTCATTCCTTTATCCGTGGATCTGAATGGATGTTACATTTTTATGAATGGGAAGGTGGTTAGAGGGATAATAGGCATTGATTTTTAGGGTTTAACTAAGTCTTATCTCATTAATGTCAATGGGACCAACTCTTAGTTAATTATGGAAACATGTCAAGAATAGGTCTAGAGTGAGGTGGCTCGGTGAGGTATAAATTTAGCTTAATTAAAATAATTAAGTAACGAATATTGTGAGGATGGGTATTAATTAAATTGAGTTAATTAAATTAATATTAATGTGGGGTAGAAAGGGCCATGATTAGGTGAATATATTTGAGTTGGCTATTCAACTAAATAGGGGACTGTGACCCAATTTTGGTGTCTACATTTTGCCCCTTTTTTTTGCGTAGCTTGTATTGGTAAGTGACACGACAAAAATACGAAATGATTGTGTTGAGTGTAACTGAGGGTGGTGTTTCCCCAAACATGGGTGAAGGTAACCCCCTCAAACTAGGAAGCTCGATGAGGTGGGAGACTTAAGCGATGAGTGGTTTGAAACGAAAGAAAAAAGAGTAGGTGGGAAAATGAAGATCAAAAGGCACATTGGGTAAAGGTACATGGTAAATTTGGGTAAACATGTAAATTGGCCAAGTTCAAAGGTAGTGGCGAGTTGAACACATGCACACATTAGAAACTACAACATGGTACCAGTTTGAGAAAATTTCAAACTCTACATCACTAAGGTCGATAGGTATATCCAAATAGAGTTGAAGTGATTCTGTATCCAAGGTATAGGATATGGTCTGAAAATACAACAGAGGTCACGTGCGGGAATGTTTCGGTGTGTTTTGGGACACCAAAGATCAGTCGATAAAGAACATGACAAGAGGCAATGTAAGGTTGGTAGGCCAAACAACATGGTTAGCCACATCGTAAGGTATATCCAAAGATGGAGCGGTCCATGAATATATGTCATGAAATGGGTAGTTCTAGGGTATAGGGAAAATAACAACCGCTAATATGCGCAGGTAAAGGAAAGGTAATGGTAGGTTTGGGTGTGTAGGTACGGGTCAATGGGTGTCCAGGATGATAAAAGGGGGCATGGGTATGAATGAAGGTAGGAAAAAGGTAGCGTAGCAAGACTAAATAGAGGTCAAGGTAGAATGATTTTGGCTAGAGGGTGACTGACATCCGTTTGCTAAGGCACAAAGAGGATTGGCGTCGATCATCTCTGGGTGGGTTTATAAAACCAAAATTTTTATATTATTTAAAATCATTGTTTTATTGTACCATTTGAGAAAATGAAAGAGCACTTTTGACGCGTTTTCGGTTTTTGTGGAGAAAAGGAGAAGGTAACGCACCTAGCTAAGGTGGAGAGTATCGGTTGGTGAGAGGAGTCAGCTAGGGAGGTCCACGAGATTGGTGTGTTTGATTTGATTGGGTAGAGTGGAGGATTGGATTTTGTGATTTGGACATGGCAAAGGCGGGAGAAGGGGGCTGATCCACCGTAGTAGTGGCAATATGTTCCCCATGGATACAACATCGCGATGAGGTAATATTTAATCCCATTCCGTGTTTTTAGGTAGATTTGTTTGTAGAAATCAGGTTAGGGTAAAATGAGTTTTTGGGGGGATTAATTTTTAATTTGGGAAGAAAATGGGTGAAATAGTAATGTTGGAAGGGGAGTTAGGTGAATGAGAGTGGGGAGGGTTTTAGGGTTGATTTGGGTAGAAATAGGTGAGTAGTGAGAGAGGAATGGGGATTTGTAGAGAAATAGGGCAAGTGTTTACATGGATGTTTGTCATGACAGGTGACCAACATCGATCTAGGGTTGGCCGACATCTATGAGAGTTAGTTGGCATCGATCACGGATGGGGTAACCGATATTAGTTTTGGGAGACTGTGGTCATTCGATATTAACCGATGTCAATCATCATTTGGAGGAAAATGGGCCACAAGTGAAGGTTATTTAGTGGGTGAGATGGGTCAGGAGATAGGAAGGTAGAGTTTCCTAAAAAAATTTGGGTAAGGGGGATAAGTAGGTATGGTTGAGGGGTATGACATGGAGATTGGTGGGGAAAGGTAGTTGATTAGGGTCGGGGTGGGTAGATAGGTCATGAGATAGGAGAGGTTTTGGTCAAGGGTGGAGTGGAGTATGGTCAGGGTCTAATGATTTTATGGTTTGTTGTATGCAGGCAAGGGACCAATTACAGATGCATGATAGAGTACCTCCTTTATTACTAGATGTTTAGGGGGACATGACCAATGAGGAGTGGAGGCATGTGACCGAGGTGGGTCTGATTAGGATTCGATGTTATAGGCATATAGCTCATGATCCAAGTTTGATGGTCACTCTCATCGATAGATGGGATTCTATGACCAACATGTTCCATTTGCCAACAGTGAGATGACTATCACCTTGGAGGATGTTTATAGGATTCTACGGCTATTGATATAGTAGGGGAGAAGGTGTATTTGATTTCTTCATAGGCATCGAGATCTGATTCTCGACCGTATTCAAAGTGAGCGGATGGCGAGATGATGTTTCATAGCACCATCTTAAGCTATGGAGAGATGTGTGTGGCTCACCCTAGGGAGATCAGGCTAGCGGTCTTGATTATGGAGGCATTGTGTTGTTTTACACTGCTAGATGTAGAGGGTGGGATATTCCCATGATCACTGATGGGATTCCTTCATGATATGATGGAGGAGAGGATGGAATTTTTTTGGGCACCTGCCTACTTGGTATAACTATACAAGGAGCTATGGGCCTACGAGAGACTACAGAGGTTCAACTTATGTTGTATTTTTCTTCTTCACTATTGGGAATATGAGCACATTATGTGTGTTCCTCCGATTGGGTTTCCTAGCTAGATGTATTTGAGATAGGTATGGTCCGGGTTTTTAAAGGTGATGGGTTCCTATACACAACCAAAATTACACGTGCTATATTGTCAGAAAATAGTTTTAAAAGTCCCAAAGAATGATTCAAAATCCTTTCAAGAAGATGTTTGAGCTCCACAAACCCATTTGTAGTATACATTTGTATCTAAGATAGCCTTACTTATCTTTTCCTTGCATTTTTCTAGCTTCCCCCTTCTTTTTGTGCTTGTTTTGGCCTTCAAAGTCAAGACCGCCTCTACTCAGGTGACAGCTTGCAAACCACCACCCCGCTTTGGGGCGGTGGTCCCGAAACCACCACCCTACATAGGGCAGCAAATTCCCTCTGATCAATTTTTCCAGAATCTTCATGCGAGAAATTGCATTCGTTGATTCACTTAAGTTTACTTTTTAAGTGCATCCGTGAGCTGATTTGCTAAAAATAGCTTTGTTTTCTTGGTTCTCCTTGTTCCTTCTATTTTTAAATAGATTTAATGAGTAGAACTACCTTTTCATTGCCTTGTGCATGAAGTAACCTTCTATCCTCCATTCCTATATATTATATTCTTTTATTCAAGCAAAAGGGCTTGAGAATTTTACGTATCTTGCATTGTCGTGCTGCCATATATTACTAGGAATTGCATAGCCAAACTCACATCTCTTGTGTTATCCCTCTTCTACTTACGTTACATCCATATTTCTTCCAAGCTACCATCGCTCAAGCACCATTCTCTTGTTGTTTTTATTTGCATTCCTAATCCTTTGGACTCACATGAACATTCAAAGAAAGAAAGGAAAGAACTGAGAGGATAGATACTTCTACTAGATTTTCCAAGGTTCTTTCTATTCCAGGTTGGAGTTGTTTATTTTTTTCTTTGTTTATCAAATTTTCAATTACGAATTATTAATTTAAATTCCATATCAAATAGAGTAGAAATCAATTTATTTTCATTTGCAAGTAGTTAGTTAATTTCCAAGAGGGTTTGAATATTTCATAGCAATCCCCGGTGATGGATCCTCTTCTTCCCATCCCTGTGGATCTGAAGGAGAGAATATTTGTAGGAGGTTGTCTACACATCATAGATCATTTGGAAAAGTGTGTGTTTTAAGTTAGTTTAGTTTCAATACACTCAGCACAGGTGAATAACCACACCGGTTATCTCACTTGTTTAGTTTTAGTGTAGAAATAGATTTAATTATTTAGAATAGAAGCAAATTGTTGTTTGTGATTATAATGTTTTAGTTTTATGATTTTTTTAGATTAGTTTTTCTTTCAGCAGTAGCATATATTGTTAATTTCATTCAGTTTACATGGACACTTCAAATTATTTTAGTGCCTAGATCCAAGTTAGGTAGACAAACCATAGGGAATTTACGCTACCCATTCATAGCCTCTAAGTCTCCCCTTTGGCAACAAGGATATCAGGAGATCGCATTACCAAATCTTATTCATTGATCCTCCTATAGTTATCCACACACATTCAACATCGCCTGCTCCAACATGACCTTGGGGGGTCAAGTGTGGTTGAAGATCACATGTTCATTTTCATTCGTATGCAGTGCCAGTTGGTGGGGTGCACCGGGGGCTAGGACTACACATGATATAGCCCACTACAGGTAGATACTAGAGGGGTTGTCTGGGGTAGACATCATTTAGAGGCTTTATGTGGGATTCCCATCATACAAGAAGATGGTCCTGGAGTTAGACAAGCTATAGTTACTCCAATGGATAAAGGAGCACCATGTAGGAGAGCACAAGATGATACTCATTGACAGGGTCGAGACAAAGAGTTTCGGTTACCACAGGATGTACCTCCACCATTCCCACAAGACATGAGATACTACATGGAGAGAACTATGCTTCTACCATAGCCAATAGTACCTCCGGGTAGGAGGAGTAGGTGGTCAACCAAAAATTGATGATGTCGAGTTATAGACAGTGTATAAACAATGGTGGGCAACACAACTATGAGCCATACCACCGAGGCCAACAAAGCCGAACTTGGCCACCATCACAAAGACAGAGAGACACCCTCCAGGGGGCAAGTGGAAACCGTAGTTACATAGTTGGGGATAGTGCAGGGATAGTTGATAGGGTCAAAGGCACAAGTTGTTGCATTACGGGCACATGTGATAGGGATGCAGGCTAGTTGCCACTACAAAAGCATAGATTGTGGCCCTACAGACTAGGTACAGAGCACATGCACCCCATAGACTCACAAATAGGGGCCCATTTTATAGGAAGGGGTGGAAAAGGGTCTCGAGAGATAGGTATCAGTGGGATAGGTTCCTGAGAGATAGGTATAGGGGCCGAGACCGATGGTGCCTCCACGAGCACATCCCGATGGCGTGTTAAGAGATGCCTTAGGAGATGTGTGGTATTATCGTGGATCACTTGATGGCTTCAGGATAGGTTTCCCATCCTACATAGAGTATAGAGCATAGTAGGCATCGAGTGAGAGGACCACATCTCACACGGACAAAGTGTGGAGAGTACAAGGGACTGGTGAGCCCCAAGATAAGGTCAAGGCAAGGCTACCATTGTATGGAGGCCAGTCCGTGTATGGTAGTAGCAGAGAGAAAACCGAGGCCCATGGCGGGTGGTGATATGCTAGTAGGAGCCATGCGGTAGCAGAGGAGGAGGAGTTGATAGGTGAGACAAATATTAAGGATATCGAATAAGGTGATTCCCGATAGCTATATATACCTCCCGTTTTGTGTAGTTGTTTATTTTTGATATATACCAGCAAGAGAGTGAGGATGTATATGAGAGTTTTGTGAGTTTGGATCATATACTAGCCTACGTGCCAAAGATGGTGAGGTTGTATATGAGATTTTTTTATTTTTGATCATATATCGGCCTACATGCCGAAGATGGTGAGGCTGTATATAAGAGGTTTTAAGACATGTATATCATTTGGTATCGGTGTATATTGTATGGATACACAGATTTATATGATGAGATGGATGATTTTTGATGATGTACTTGTGTTGGAAGAATTTTATTGTTATGTATAAATGGATGGAAAATAGGTGTGTTTAGGCATGGTGGAGTCAAGTCATAGGCATGATGGAGTCAAGTTATAGGCATGGTTGAGTCGGCGGTAGTAGGCATGGTTGAGTCGGGTGGTAAATATGTTTGAGTTAGTTCATAGGCATGATGGAGTCAAGTTTTTTTAGGTATGATGGAGTCAAGTTTGTTTATGTATGATTGAGTCAAGTTTGTGTAGGCATAAGGTAATTTCCAAGTTCTAGGTAACATGGGGGACAAATGGTGATGTATATACAGGTTATGGTTTTAATTTCCAACTATGTGCTATAGTGGAAATATGAAAATGATAAATGAATGATTTGATGATGTAATAAAAATGTGTATTAATTAATGCTTGTTTTCTTTAATTTCTAGTTATTGATATAGAATGGAAACTAACTAGGGAAGATTGTGAATCATAAAGTGAAAGGGGGTTTAGTTAGGTTAAAGAGTGGATGAGCTAACCTCTAAGGGTGTCATGTCATCGAAGTGTTTCCTATATAGTCCCAGTGAAAAGGGACATCAGCCGATGTAATTCTCCCATAAGCTACGGAATATTATGATGAAGTAGAGGAATGGGTTGGTAGGTGTTAGGAATGGGTGAATGGAGGTTATAGGCATTGTTGAGTTTAATTCATAGGCATGATTGTGTTTTTTAAATATAGGTGTTGATGAGATGGTCCCGTATAAGAAAATTAATAAGTAATGAGGAAGGTGAATGGTAAGAGGTGGCAAAAGAACCACTTAATTGATAGAAACCCTAATGAGTCTACCATACCCCATATGGAATTATGAACATAATACCATAAAGGCCTTGCATAATGGACTATTCTAAGGGTGAAGAAAGTCACATGATCACGAAATGTTGTAGTTGCGGTGAGTCCCTTGAGTTGATAGGAAAATAGGATGAAAAGGCAATGAGGTGAGAGTGGGTGGTTTAACATAACTTAGTGTACGACAACATGTTTTTCTTAGCAAGAAACCCAGGATCAAAAATAGGCAAGTCCATGATGAAAATTTCATCACTTTCTTCATTTACTTTATTTTAAATAGACTTATCAATGTGGGAAGTCTATATGGGATGAGTATATTATCTCCTTGAGATCTTCGTGAAGCTAATCGATGTGGGAAGCTTCTGGATATTTTGTTAGTTTTTGAAATGACTTTATATATTTGTCCTTCGAGGGAGTAGTCTATTTATAGTTATGCAAATAGAGTGAAGAGATGTCCCTTTTGAGGGAGTCATCTTTTACTGGAAGCTTAACTCAAGGAGTTGAATCCCTTTCTATTTTGGACGTTTAAGTCATGGAAAAGACTATAGTGGAAGGGTAGGCTCTTATTTGGATGTCAAAACCATAGTACACATGAGTTAACTATGAAAGGGATGGTTTTGAGTGATGAATGACCATGAGATTCCATCCTAGAGAAGACAAAAAGTGTCCATGAGAATCCTACTATGAGTAGAGCCATGGTACCCATATTGAAGATAAGGCTAAGAGGTGACAAGTAATCACATGATTATTTTTTAGTTGTGGATCCTCAAAATGGGGAATATGGAAGGTGAACGAAACTCAAGGGATGAGAGTTCAACTAACAAAAAGTTAGATAGAACTTGATTTCAACAATAAAATGGTCGAAGATGAAAGGCATTGAGGGGCTCACGTTCAGGTTTACCCTGGAGAGAAGAAAAATGATAAGCACCTGCTCCATAGGCATGGGTAACGATATAGGGTCAAAGCCAATTAGGAGAAAAATTTCCCCTCTTACTTTTCTCTTCTTTTATTACATGTTGATTTTCTTTCGGAAGAGGTCGAAAACCTGAAAGGTTCATTTGTGAACACCTTTGTCATAGGCACATTTGATACATTTTTGGTAGATTTGGAGATGGTGAAGATCATTGAGATGACATTCATCTAATAACTCAAGTTGCACCAAATGATCTTCACAAAAGTCATCATCATTGAGAATTTCTTGTAGTGAGATGCAGAGAAATGGAATTTGGACTTTGAGGGGTAAAACACCTCGGATCGTAGACCGAGAGAAAAGGGTGTGGTAGTATTCGAAGTGTGAATACTAGTGCAATAAGCCGACAAGGAAAAAGGAATGTGTGTATGCCAATCCTTCCCAAAGATGGTCGACTACCTTCATAATATTTTGTTCAAGGTTTTATTGGTCAATTTGGCTTGGTCATTGGTTTACGGGTAATAAGGTGATGAGAAACTAAGTTGGATGCTAAAAGTGTCACATAGTTTGCATAGGGTTTTCTTTTTTGAATTTTTTTCCATTATCGGTGATGAGACAATGAGGAACATAAAAGTGGAAAATGATGTGATCGTTAATGAAATCACACATTTTCTCATATTTTGTAGAAATGAGGGGAATGGCCTCTACCCATTTACTTTAATATTCAGTGAGTGGTTATGATCCATTAGTGGCATTGTGAAGAATGGGGATTTATCTCACCTAAGAGAAAGGCCAAAGTTCTTGTGTGACTCAGTAAGGCATGACTAGGTGTGTGATGTAAGTTAGTATGTTGTCGACATTTCACACAATGTTTGACATATAGTCACAACAGCAGTGCGGTTTAGGGTTGGAAAATAATAGCCCAAGTGAAGAATGTGTTTAGCGACAACTAAACCACTAAAGTGACCTCGAAAAACTCCATTGTGGACTTCCTTAATGGTGTAGGGAATCTCATAACTTGTAAGGCATCATAAGATAATGTCATCGACACCGCGCTTGTAAAGAATACCACCCATGGTGACATAACGGGATAAACTTTTAAGAAAATCATGTTGTCCATTACGAGAGAGATTGGTGGGTAGAATGGAAAGGGAAATATAGTTTGCATATTTCTTATACCAAAGGTCAGGTGGGTCAGGGGAAACGATTCCAACGGAGTATACCTCATGAGGTAAATAAGAGGGTGATTGTAGCCTTTGTATTGTGACAAAGATTTTAGAGTCAGTGGGTGAATAAGGTATCTAAGAAGCCAAGAAAGCCATGGTATCCGCAAATTTATTGGTAGAACGTGGGGTGGTTTTAAGTGTGTAATGGTCAAAGGTGGTAAAAAGTATGTCTACATGGTTCTTATACTTTTGAAGTATCTCATTACAACACAAGTATATACCATTGACTTGGTTTATGACCAACTGAGAATCACCAATGATATTGATGGAGTTAACATCCAAGGTTTAAGCATCATGGACACCTAACAAAAGTGCTTCGTATTCAGAAATATTGTTTGTACAAAAAAATTGAGTTTGAAAGACAAAGTCATGGGTTGACCCTCAAGAGGAATGAGGATAACACCAGCCCCACCCCCAATCTGACACTTGGAGCCATCGAAGAAGAGTGTCATTTGGTAAGTGGGTTCATCTAGGGAGAGGGTAGCTATAGAATCCTATAGGAAATTGAAGTTAGATGGTTGATTCCCGGAATTAGGTGTGTCACCAATTGGTCGATGATAGCCTGGGCTTTGATAGACTTTTTATGAATGAATTTGAGGTCAAGATCGACAAGAAGCATAAGCCACCATGCGGTATGCTAATGTTGATATGGTTTGGCATATATATACATACATATATATATATATATATATATGTAGTGGGTCGATATTAGTAATGATGAATTTTTTTGGTTGAGTAGGTAATGGAAAAGTTTGGTGATGATGAAAACTAAGGATAAATAGAGTTTTTCGATGTGGGTATATCTAGTTTTGTAGTCCAGAGGGGTACAACCTATATAATAAACCACTTTCTCTCTATGTTTCTCGTCCCATTGAGCGAGCATAACATCTAAAGAATGGTCGAGGAGGAAATATATAGGTAAAGGGCTGGTCATCCTTAGAAGGAATGATCACTTTTGGTTGAAGGAGGTATTGTTTTAAGCCTTTGAAGGATTTATGACATTCATCATCCCATTTAAATGAAACATCTTTCTTGAGAAGATGATGAAATGGTTGATAAAGCAAATCAAAAAGCTGCAAGATAAAATGATGAATGGATTGCAACCAAACTTATAGGCTTCAAAGTTGACAAAGATTAGCGGGCGAGAGGCATTTCCAAAATAGCCTTTACTTTAGCTAGATCAAGTTCTATGCCACGCAAATAAATGATGAAACCTAGGATTTTTCCCGAAAGTACTACAAAGACACAACTCTTTGGTTGAAGATGCACATAATACTTGATGAGATAGTCAAATATTACCTTAAGGACAGGGAATGTGTTTAGTTCGATGTTCAGATTTGGCTAGAAGATCAACAACGTAATCTTTTAAGATGTGATGCGAGATGTCATGGAAGACGTAAGTCATCACTTGCCAATATGTGGCACCAACATTTTTAAGGCCAAAAGGCATGAATCGATAGCAAAAATCCCCAAGGGCTGATGAAGGCAGTCTTGTGTTGATCTTCTAGAGCTAGTAATATTTGATTGTAGCTTAAGAAACCATCCATAAGGGATAGCATTTCATGGCTAATGGTGAAATCAACTAGTTGGTCAATGCCCGGTAGGGGGAAATCATCTCTGGGACAAGCTAGGTTGAGGTCACGGAAGTCTATGTAAATGCGGAGTCCCCCTATTGCCTTTGTGATAGGGACAATGTTAGAAATCCATTGGGGATAGTCATAGGGTAGGATGAAGGAAAATTAAAGAAGGTGTTGAAGCTCTTCTTTGACAAGAAGAGCAGTGTGAGGAATGCATTTTTCGCAACTTTTGTTTGAAAGTTTTGGCATTAGGAATGGTTACGATATTGTGGACCATAATTTTTGGGTCAATACTAGGAATATCAACATAGGACTAGGAAAAAGTGTTGTTATGGTCCTGAAGAAAATAAGTGAAGGCTTCATGTTCAGTAGCATCTAAGGATTTGCTAATCTTTAGAATGTGTGGGTCTTCCCGAGTGTTAATGTTGATTTCGATGGTCGATTCATTCAACATGGTTTGCATCTCAAATGGTAACGACTGATGGATATAACAATCTTATGCACTAAGGTAGGAGAGGATGGATTCATCATCCCGACATTGAACGACATTAATAAAAGGTGTATCATCATCAATAATGTCAAGATATATAGGAATGGGAGAGAAGAGGGAGCCTCGCCATTGCATTGATAGGTTAGAGGTCCCCGGGAAATGGTGTTTCGTGTTCTCATAATCTTGCGGGGTGATGAAGGTGTTGATATTGTATAGGTGGTATTCCCCCAAAGTGAGGTATTGAAAAACACCTTCTAAGGGATCAATAGTTGATATGTGGGTAGCGGGGATAGAAAAATCACTAGATGATGGGGAAATAGGTGAGTCAGTGGTAGAGGTGAAACAATAGTAGGGATAGCAAGGTTAGATGTAGAAGAGGTAGTGGCGGTATTGATAGAAGGGATTATCGATGAAGGTGAAGTAGGGATAGTGGAATATTCCTTGATTGGTACAAGCACATCCTTAAGCCGGTATATCATGTAACAAGTCTTGAAAGGGGATGGGTCAAGAGCGATGGTGTAATTATGTCATTCATTTTCAAATTTGAGGCAGTGATGTAAATTTGAAGGGACACATCCCATGGCACATATCAAAGGTCGTCTAGGAAACAAATTATAATGTAACTCTCCTTCTAAGACATAGAAAAGTTCTAGGACAAGGTGCAAGAACCCATGCGACATGGAGAACAAAGGTACGTAGGGTATAGGTCATGGCATCATTGAAGGAGTGCAACATAACTAGGTTACCATACATGAAATTGGTAGGTATTCACAGTTGGTCGTATACATGGGAGGAGATGATGTTACTACTAGCACCACAATCAATCATATTGCATTGTATGTGTATATTATCGATAAATATGGAGATGAAAAGAGTATGGTTTGGGTCGTCGATTTAAAGGGAGTGATCTCTTCATATGAAAATACGAGGGCGGCTACTTGGTGAGTAGGTGGAGGCATAGAGGAAGGCAATGACCTAGTGAGAGAGGCTACGTGGTGAGGGGTAATGATGGAGGCTACAGGTGTGGGGTCATTTGGTAAAACCTCAATAGATTCAAGGACCTCTATAAGAGCTTGACGATGTGACTCGAGGTTTGGATGAGGTCATATAAAGACATTTTGAGGGGTGATTGTACGCTTTTTTAACATTGTGCAATGTGTGACCCCATCGGAAATAGGATATGTAGGACCTCAAATGGTGACTTTGGGTATGGGAGTGGATGGTATGTTGGGTACAGCACTTGGTTGATTGGCCGAGTTGCCTTTTCCTTGCCTTTTTTATGGGTTTTGGTGGCAATGTTGATCATGTTGATCTCGAATCTCAAGGGTGGATCAAAGAGTTGTGGGGGTGGATATATTATTCATTGAGTAGGTAGTGGAAGAAGATCCGGGAAATTGGTGGAGGTGAAATGGGGTCCTTGCCAAGAATATTGTTTTCGTATAAATTTCCTTCCGGAGGACATAATTGGACAAGGGAAATTTTTAAAGCCTTACGCTTTCTCTACATCGTGTCTTGGCAAACGATGGTAGGCACAAATTTTAGTTTCGTCAAAACATTTTATTTTGGGTTTGATCGGGTCGTAAGGTCAAAGAGGTGGTAATGTGATGACAAAATTGGCGAGGAGGTTGGTTAATATTTTGGTGTAGGACCCTGCTTGTGGATCACAATGGGAGGTGAGTGTAGGTTTGCGTATAAATACAATTGATTGTGGAGGAAGAGTATTTGTAGGAGGGGAATGGATTGGTCCACTATTTTGGTGTGTGGAGTGGTCTTAGGTCTTGTGGACATCTATTTAGGTACGGGAATGGTAGAAGAGCTATTGATGGAAGGTTTGGTTGGTTTAACCGCATTATTCAAGGGTAGCAAATTTTTAGCTTTAGGTTACACCTTTTTGGGAAAATGCAACATGGGTGAATGATATGTAGAGGTAAAAGAAGATGGTGTAAGAGGATGGGTTACCCATGGGGGTAGCCGAGTTGTTATGGAGGTAGTTGGTAGAGGTTGGGTAAAATGTGTGAGTGAAAGAGAAGAAAGTGTCATGTGTAGTGAAGGAGTTATGGACGGTAGTTGTGGTATGGTTGGTAAGAAGGTTACGGATGACAACGGAGGTTGTGTGGATCACTTGGGTATGTTAGAGGTTCATTATTAGGGGGTGGGTTGCTGCATTCTTGGTTTATTGAGGGAAGGAGGTTGTTTGGCTAGGGTCAAAGGGTGAGGTCCTAGGATGGATGGAATGGGTGCAGGTTACAATGGTGTGGTAGGTGAGGTTGGTGTATGAGGCCTAAGTTTTTGGGTCTTCCTTTTATGGGCCAAAATAAGTTTAGTGTTTGTTTTGGAAGATGTGGCTAAATCTAATTTTATGGGTGGGTGAGTAAGGTTCGATGTCGCATTTGACCCCTATGGTGGTGATGGGTTAAAGTAATGGAGATGATATAGGCGTGGGTAGGTGTTTAGGTGGAGATGTATGTTGGGTTGTGGGAAGAGGTATGTATTGGGCTATAGTTGATGACATGGATGGTTTTGCAATAATCATGTTTGTGTTTGGTTTGCTTGCTTAAAACACTTTTGGATGGATAGTGGAGGTTTTAGTGAGTGATAACTACATTTGGGTTGAAACAAGAAGTAGAAGACGTCCCTAAAGTAAGGATCTAGCAACATAGTCTAGGCGATTGGCCAAGCATGAAAATGGTACTATTGTAGGTGGGGCCAATGTGGATTGAGTAGCAATCCCCGTAAAATGTGTTTGAGAAATAGGGAAATGGCTAGCTTCAGACTCTATGGGTAAGAGAGCTGAAAGTAGATTAGTAGGATCTTGGAGGTCTGATGGAGAATGGTCATCTAAAGGTAATGGTGTGTCTACAGGATCCTCTATGGGTAGAGGAGAGGATGGGTTAGATGAGGTGGACTCTCCTTGTGATGGTGTAGGTTGTGGATATGTATCTCCTATGAGTAGGAGAGGTGCAACTAATGACTTCCGGTAATTTGAGGGGCCAAAGGTGGTGTGCTAATTACAGGATCTTCCATGGGTGAAGGATAAAATGAAGGGGGTTCCTATGGGGGTGGAGGAATAGCTGAAATAGGTTCATGTGTAGGTAAGGGAGCTCAAGCTAATATTTCATCTATGGAAGGAATATGCAGTAATTGGGAAACAATTGGTATGTCATCAAAAATAGCATGGACCTCATGGATATTTCTATAATTGGTTGAAGTGTCACAATTTTGGTTGGAAGATGGGGAATGATTAGGGAATGGCTTCTTGAAGATATGCAAGTTTTGGTTAGCGGGTGTATTTGGGTTATCGAAGACTAGATATCTGTTGTCTAAAATTTATTGGACGATATTCTTAAAGGTGATGTAGTTATCTTCATTATGACCTTTGAAACAATGATAGTTGCAAAATTCATGTTATTTATACGATGAGACCATGGGGAGATCAGGAAAAAAACTAATTTGTGGTTTTATAGGTGGAAGGGTAATGACACCAACCTTAATAATCTTTTCCAAAATGGAAGAATAAGGTTCTCCTATTGAAGTGTACTTTTTTGTTCTCGTCTGAACTAGAAAGCTTGGATAGGAGAGAGATTAGAAGGAGGTTTGGCTGGGTTTGATGGGTGAGGGGGAAACTTTGAGAACTACGAGATTGGCGTGATCCTTTGGGTTTTTAATAATTTTTTTGGGATTTCGAATATGAAGAAGCATCATTTTATTTGAACGTAATGTTCTTGTTACGCAACTGAATTTTATTCTCTTCGATAGCACAAATTTCCAATTTATGTGCCATGGTGAATGCCTCATCAAAAGTGTGAAAGGTCTAAACCTACAGTGTTAGTGAGATGTGTCTAGCGCAATCCTAAGTAAACAACTCTATGATTTCAATTTGAGGTAATTGAAATGTGAGTGGTTAATCTGTACCTACGAGTGACAAAGTCAATGATAGACTCATTATCGTACTATCGTGTGGAATAAAGATCAATCATGGTGACTTTCTTAACAATGTTGATTGAGAAGTGGTCTAAGAAGGCTTGGGCTACTTGATTAAATGAGTAGATGGAATGTCTAGGTAGCCCACTGTACCATTCTAATGCAGGTCCTGTCAGGGACATCGGGAAGGTCCGTAGGAGTAAAGCATCATCATGGGCGATCAGGTAACACCCATGTTTGAAAGACCACAAATGTTGTGTGGGTCTTCTTTACTATTGAAACGCAGTTGAATTTTTGCATTTCCCAATGTACAAGGTATGGGTGAATAGGGATGGATGGATGAATGGGATCATTATAGATTTCATCGTAGGTGAGAGAATTACATGAGCCGGAAACCAATGCTTCTAGTGTCTACATCCTTTCCATCATCAATTTGATGAGGTCATTAGTAGGTTATGATGGAAGGGAACCTTCTATGGCGTAAGAGGATCATACTTAACATGTGACATGGGTGGAATTCCAATGTATGGTGATGTCGAATAGGGGACCGACAAAGAGGGCATATATCTAGAATGGGTGACGATTTAGATAGGGGTTGTTGATAGTATGTGTACATAGGCGGGATGGTTGGAGTGACTCTAGTAGTGATTAGGGGCAAAGATAGGGGGATGGAGAGGAAAATATTTTGTAATGGAGTAGGGGTCAATGATACCATGGGTGGTTGTGTTACAATTGGTATCTGTGATAAAATGGGTGCGGATGGGGTTATGGTCTTGGTGGTCAATGAGGGGACAACATATACTACAAGTGTGAATTATGTTGCGATGTAGTGATCATAGTGGGTATGGGGCTAGCCGTGAAACCACCGGGGTAAAGCAAGTGAAGGGAATTACAAATTAGTAGGGGCTGATGTAGAAGTGGTAATAATGGAAGGATAGATGGATACAGGCATGTTATAGATCAACCGACCTCAAGAGTCCCAGGTGGAAGAGTGGGAAAGGTAGAACTGTAAGGCCACGGATTCTCGATTGAGGAGTCGTGAAAATTCCATGTCACATGTGGCAATAGTGTTAGGTAGGGTTAGATCCATGGGTGACAGGACAGAGGGTGGTGAAGGACTAGGTGGGAGTGGTTGATGACTAGCGTGGAATATAAGAGCATTAGCTTGGTTGTGAGTCAACACCATGTGAATGAATGTATATCGGTGATTTTGTATCCTACATATGACATAGAGAGTAGTAAGAAAGAAGAAAACATGTGTTTATATCTGGATTTTGGTAATGTATCAATTGAGATTTAGTACACGGTAACCGATGATGGTTCAAGGATAACCGAGGTTAGTTACTATGAGAAAAGAATATTTTGGCCAAATTGGGAAAAGAAATTATAAATGTCAACTAGATAAGTTGTATGATGATAGTTTATGAGAGTACAGAGAGTACAAAGACTCAAAAAAACTCAAAATAGTGAAGAAAATGAGAATAGGTGTCCCTTGGCAAAGTTAACCAAAAGGAAAGGGAACCAAAGATGGTTAGGTAGAACCGATGTCAGTAAGGTGTAAACCGACGCTTAACTTCTTGTGAAAATTTGAAAAATGCTAAAAAATAGATTGTTTTGGAATGAGATCATATAAATGATCAACCCAAAAGGCTAGAGATGATATAGTGAGGTCTTGACACACTTAGAAGAAGTTAGAATACTCCAACTGTGATTGTGGAGTGTGTAAGGAAAAAGAATGGAAAAATGGAGAAATGTATCCTCACACCTCAAAATGCACATCAATCAAACACTAAGAACATGTATCTAACAAGTGATTTTTAATGTGTTGAGCTTATTCTATTTAGAAGATTGACTGATGAGTTTAGAGTACATTTTTTTGGTGAGGAAGGATTCCTACGAAGAAGGATATCTAAAAGGAGAGGTTTCAAGTTATGTTATGGCATAGGCGGTCCGTCCTCTGAGGTAATGAATCGATATAAGTAACAAGATGGGGAGTACTTCCCAATCCTTTGATCGTGTGATCACTGACAGACATTCCTAGGTAAGATGTTGTTTTAGAAAGATGTGTATATTTCAATTTTGTGTAGTTTGGTAAGACAGAGAGAGAGAGAGAGAGAGAGAGTGTGTGCTTTCTATGATTCTTTATGTCAACCATCAACTGGGCATGACTTCTAGCATATAGGTTGCCCTCATTTTAATGTGAGCTAAATACAACAAATCAAAATGTAATGCAACCAATTTTAAGCCCAAATCGAAAAAATTACGTTTGATGAAGAAAATGATGAATAGGAGAGGGTATACTCTTTCACTAAATGCAAAAAGCAATAAAGAAGAATGATTCTTTTTAAATGTGCCAAGAGAAATGTTTCTTTCAGAGAAATTAGAAAGAAGAGAGGATTACCAGTGAATAAGATTAATTTGTAATCCGTTTAAAGGGAAATAAACACAAAAAAATCCTAGGAACAAAGAAAATGCAATAGAACCGCTTATGGGTCCCACTTTGCCATGTGAAAATGTTTCACCATTTTATTTATGTTATTGAGACAAAATAGATAAGGGTAAGAGCCAAGGAGAAATACCTATTATGTCGGTTTGGAGGTTAATGTGTACGTTCTAACTTCTCGATCTGATACTGATTGTGAAAGCTTCCTTTTGGCTAGCAGGAACTACCCGAAATAGAAAACAAGACCACCAAAGAAAAGTTAAAAATATATGACACTAGACTACCTAGCGTATGCTAAGTCCAAGAAGTGTGATACTCCCTAGAAGGATTTTAGTCCATTGTTTTATAACACAAGTAGGAAATAACTGAAATATGTACATAAATGAATCTAGTGCTAGTATTTTGATTTGGGTACCTCAGATCACTATCAGTGTCGATCTAATTAAATACTAAAAACTATGAGGGTCAAGGTCTTCCAATCAGGTTACAGGTTGTTCCGATGGTCTGTAGATCATAGAAAATGTCTTAGCAGGGTTAGATAAGGTGTTTGGGTTGTTTTGGTAGGTGGATAGTTATTGGTTTGCACAATGTTGGCAAACATAGAGACTAACGTCATTCAAGGTATGACCAACCATGGTTAGGAAAAACCGGCGGTGGTTATGGGTAACCGGCATCAATGTAGTCGGGATGATAAGATTCAATAAGATTTGTTAATGGGGTTTGAGCTAAGGTTAAATAGAGATGTAAGGGTGGATGGGGAGGTCTACAAAGGTCTTAGGTATACTCAAAGGTGTATATTAGGTGAGTATGGGTGATTTGGTGGTGTGGGTAGAGGAATGGTTGAGTCTACAAGAAGGTAGGAGATGGGAAATGAACATGCAAAGTATACACTTATATTAGAAATAAGAATGGCTATTATACTAACATAGACTATGTTGGTAGAGGGTACACTTACTGTGATATAGTTTTTATGGTTGGATGGTGATAACAGTTAATTAGAAGAATGGTGTTTTATGCCATGATAGTGCTTCCTAGAATGATTCCATGAGTGCAATACCTCTGGATCTATCCTTGTGTTGGTTTTGGATATCTAGGCATGTAAAAATACTCTGGTTCTCCTTGCATGCTGCTCCCTTCTCATCTCTTTGATCTTAGAATGTGTTAGCCCAAAAAAAAGGTTGCTAAGGTGAATGAATGGTAACCAACAACGGTTCCTCTGGTTGAAGATCGGTTTAGGGATGACCAATGTTGGTTAAGGTGGGATTCCCTAGGTTTACTAAAAATGGTAGATCTCACATCTTTTGGATCAGGTTTGTTCCTTTATCTATGGATTAGAATGGACGTTACATTTTTATGAGCGGGAAGGTGGTTAGAGGGATAATAGGAATTGATTTTTAGGGTTGAACTAAGTCTTAGCTCATTAAGGTAAGTGGGACCAAGTCTTAGTTAATTATGGAAATATGCTAAGAATAGGTCTACAATCGGTGGCTAGGTGAGGTGTAAATTTACCTTAATTAAAATAATCAAGTAATGAATATTGTGAGGATGGGTATTAATTTAATTAAGTTAATTAAATTAATATTAATTTGGGGTGGAAGGGGCCATGGTTAGGTGAATATATTTGAGTTGGCTATTCAATAGGGGGCCAAGGGGAGTGTGACCCAATTTTTGGTGTCTACAACAACTTAAAACATGCCCCTACAACACCAAAACCAAAATTTTTATCTATATGATATCGGCCTTGATAGATTTTTGGGTGATGTGAATTTCCTTATAGGCATCGATGCAATACATTACATTGTTTCCCATATATCTTCCAACTTTGCCTAAGGCCTCCATATCCATTTCCAGGTGACTCACCCCGAGATAAATTTTATCAAAATCCTCATTCCAACCTAGCTCTGCTCTATATTTTTCTTTAGATGACTCCCCTTTCATATCAATTAGAGAATTTACAGGTCCAAGACCAAGATTGTCCTTCCCCTCAGCTACCTTACTTTATTTTCTCCTTATTTTTTTCATATGGTCCGTAAGAGTACAATTTTCATTTGAACCCCATTCGGGCTCTAATCCCTTTTCCACTACCATTTTACCATTCTTAAAAAGAAAAAAATTAGTCCATGGTGTATTGGGGTATCAAAATTTCCCTGTTGAAAATCATTCACTGACGCAAAGAGTGACATAAATAAGAAAAAGGGAAGGCTCATAAAAATATTATGCCTAAACATATTAACCATAGTAAGATGGTGAGTAATTATATTTATATAATTCACTTCAAGAGTAATATACCTCATAACGTGGATATAGAGCGTATTCAAAATATCGGGGATGCGAATCTAGCTATACCATCTACTAGCAGCTAAATTGTTTATTTACCATGGAAGAAAGTCTCAATTTCATGCTTACATCTAGTGTGGTGATTGAATTTCTTTAAGCCATCCATCTCCATTTCATTTTCCTACACTATTGAATCCTCCAAAACCTAAATTTCCATGTCATGGATCACCATGCTACCATTTTTGCATGCCCGACCAAACTCCAACACAAGATAAGGATTAGACCCCATGATTTTTTAGATGAAATTCCTAAACCCCTTAATTTTCAAAATGCGCTAGAATGAGGGGTTTTCCTTGAGGAACCATAGCTCATGGGATCGATTCTCAAACGAACACCTATCATTCTTTTAGTTGACTGAGACTAAAAATGGAAGAAACAATGGCCAAAATGAATCGTAAGAGAAAAATTAATACAAATCCCACTATATATCTTGCACGTGTGAAGGATCCTACTAACTATAACTACAACGATTACATCCCAATGAGGGAAAAGAGCCACCGACATATCAGTACTTAATTTTCTTAATGATATTAATAATATTGGTGATATCATCTCCCCTCTCACACATTTTAAAATTACTACCTTTAGCCCCCAATTTGGCAAGATAATCCACACATTTATTACCCTTTTTAGGGGTATCAATAATTACATTTATCAAACTCTTTCGAAAATTTTATTTAGTATATTTAAGAATATTACTTATGGTCCAATTATTAATTCTATCATTTCTCACATTGTCAAGGGTTATAATCTTGTTTTCAACATCTAACCATGAAAACATGTTGACATTGGTGAGTAAATCCTTAATCAAAATTTTCCTCTACAAATCATTTGCAAGACAACATATGTTCGAACAATGAATATCTTTGGTCCAAGAACTAATATGTCATGTGTTATACTTAAGCATTATAGTCATTGATCTCCATAAACATATGTAGGAAAATATATTTTTTGAAAACAATTGATCTTGAACGTTTAAAAGACATCAAATTATTTTAGAAACATGTTCAATATTTTTCATACAAACAACAACATATTATAAGTACAACATAAAATGTATTTTTTACTAAGTAAAAATCTTTCAAATAAATAAATTTTTAATCCTCCAATATTTACAATTCAATTCCAGCTTAAGCCAGAAAACTTCATCTTATTGACCTTGGGAGTAAATCCTTAGTCCAATTTTCCTCTCAAAATTCCTTTGCAAGCCAACATATGTTTTGACAATGAATATGTTTGGGCCAATAACTAATATGTCAAGTGTTATACTTAAGCATTGTAGTCATTTATCTTTCTTAATGAATGTAAGCAAAGTGTTTTTGTGAAAACAATTTATCTAGGACATCTAAAACACATCAAAATATTTTAGAAACATGTTCAATATTTTTTCATTCAAACAACAAAATATTATAAGTACAACATACAAGGAAATTTTTAATAATTAAAAATATTTCAATCCTTCCAATAATACGCTAGTCACACTTCTATTCAACTAGTAAAAATATAAAAAAGCAGTTACAAATTTAACTTCAATCCCAAACTACTATACCTTGTTTTTTTATATCAATTCAATCCTCCAACCAGTGGAAGTTCATTAAGAGATTAACATTGGAGATACTAGTGGAAACTAAATATGTCTTTCTTTATATTGTTAAATGATAGTGGCTCTTTAGCTAAAAATATTATATTCTACAAACACATTGGTACACGCTAAGCTCAAACTAGGTTGATTTAATTTGTTAAATCCCAAAGACCACTAAAATGAAAATAATATCTCACTTTATTTTTCAAAACCTTGAGAATGTGAAGATCCAAATATTATGTTGTGTCATAACCTAGCGGACACTAAGTTCAAAATATCATTCAATAACTTGTTAAATGAAAGTGACCACTACACTCGAAGTAATATAAACAACCAACTGCCAACTATACATGCATCAAAAAAATATTTATTCAAGTTAATATATATACCCACACCAGTTTGAAGTCACGTAAGGGTTCAATATATGAAGAAATTTTAACATCCATGAGGTTAGTTAAAATATGAAAAAGCATATTATTCTTGTCATGTACTGTTATTTTACTTGTAAGAGAACACAATCCTAATAAGCATATTATCCTTACCACATACATTTTATTGTATCTACATTTAGATTTATCTTAGTCTAAAAAAACATGCTACTCTTCGTTGAAAAAATCAGACCCCGTGATGGATAGGACTGGTGGGGATGTATTTTTTTATTCAAGACCTTCCACGTCTCATTCCGGTCAAAAGTGTTTTGTGAAATTGCCTCACCAAATCTCGCAAACAAAGGCCCATCACAAGTGTTTCTTTTTCTCCTATAACATCTTTGTGCTTACCCACTTCATTTCTATGTATAGAATGAACAACCTTGGAGAACCTAAATATAACAAATAGATGTGTCAATAAAAAAATTCTAATAAGATATTGCTTTATGATTTGTTGTCGATAATCTATATGGTATGAAATCATGTCTAGTAATGTTAGTTATTTTCCCTTGCTTCATTTTGTTTCTAGATTCTTCCTTTATAATATATATGAACTAAATACATCTCATATCTCTAACATTCAAACCTTTAACCTCAACTAAATGCAAGAATTGCAAGAACATTAACTAATTAATGTTGCGGTTGGATAACCATTAACTCATATTACAATAACATTTATTAGGTTATGTTGAGGCATAACCTCTCTTGGTGGTGCCAGAGGATACAACATTTGTGGGTTTTGGGCATTTATGGCATTCATAGATTATGTTCATGTGATGGACAGGGACCAATTATTAACTATTAATAATTACTTCAGATTTCAATAAGAAATCTTGGAGAAACAAGTTGAATATTGGAATGAAGGTTCTCAACATCTCTATTTTAGCGTCATCTCAGATCGGGCCTTTGAAATCACTCACAATAGAATTGTTCATTATGGATGACACCATTAAATGCATTGATCCTCATTCCTTTGAAGAGCTCAAGGCCGACCCAATAGTATGGAATATTTTACATGATGGTGGTGTTACGTCATTTATGGAAAGACTATCTAGTCACTCTATCTCGAGTAACTAGCAGTTGTCTTAGAAATTTTAAAGAAAGAAAGATTCAAAGTTGGAAAGACAAAAGTAATTATTTTGAAAAATTCCATTGCGGTATGGCCGTGACAAGGCTCCCCATGGAGGGAGACATTTATTTTAAATGCTCGCTTCAAGAGGAGATGGATGAGTTCCTCTATCTTGGTGAAAATATGAAAATGTATCACTTAGGCTATGAATGGGACTTGCTTCAATAACCTTGGGATAGGGTTTCTAATAAATTGAGGAGGTAATTCATGCTTTGGAGTGACACTACAAAGTGATATATAGACCTCATATTTCTCTTCTTGTGCATCTTCAACATGATCAGAAGATAAAATTTTTGTATTTTCTATTTCAATCGATTGAGAGGTCCCTTAAACTAGCTAGAGAAGATGGAGGTATTTTCGTACACCAAGGCCTTTTGTATTTTCACTTTAAAATTATAACTTCCAAAAATAAATCTCACACTTCCCCTTTAAGTTATTCATACAGCTTCGTGTCCCCCTCCTCTTCCGCAACTAGCTCCGTCTTTCCATCTTCGTCGTTGCCACCTTCATCTCTGTTCGACTCTAATTCATACATCTTCATCATTAGCTAGATCGGTCTCAGTGGTCTCCCCATTTTTCACTCTTGGTCTCCTCATCTTCATTAGTGGATCTTAAGCCTTTTTACCCTCAAAACACTCTTCTAAGGTCTTTGATTTCCTTTTAGACCCAACATCTACTTCCTCTCCGCCTCTTATTGATGCTTCTCTGTATTCTTTTGTCGTCTCCATGGACATTGTATTGGCTAAAACTAACTCAACTCACCTGATCACGGAAGCATGTGTGACTTCCCTCCCTCCATTTTGCATGGAAGTTATCATGGAAATATAAATTCCTTATGTGTTGCGGGATCTCTCATCGATTTACCATGATTCTCCTCTATCAGAGAAAATGGGCTCCCCTACTGTAACTTCAGAACACAAGGAGCATTTAGAGAAGATCTCTCTGGATCCATATGAGGCCATTGAAGATTATGTTACAATCATTATGTATTATCAAGGAATGGAAAATTAAGATGGACATGATGTAGTTGAAAATCAATGAAGACTTCCTCGAACACATTAAGTTAATAGATGTGTTGGTTGAAGGAATCTCTACTACTGATGCTAATTATGAAGCAACTGTTGGTGCCTAATCACAACACCCCTAAATTTCTGCAACTCAATGGGTTGAAACTTTCAGTGTGATTGCATAACATGGATCTTTTCCCAAAGTGTGGGACTTTGCAGTTAGGAAATATCTCCGGATGAAGATTGGTTCCTATTCCTTTCTGTTCATATTCACACATTCAATTTGTAGAGGATTTACTCTAAAATCTACTCTAACTTTATAAGGAGATAGGGATAAGAAGATGAAAGAAAATAAACCTAAACTAACAGAGGTGATGCACCAAAGGAATGTTGAACACCTTCTTTTCCATTAAACACAAACCACTAAAAATGTAATACAACCACCATGCACAGATAACCAAGATTGCAATGAGAGATCAAAAGACAAAAATGAACACAAGAGAGGGTTGAAATCATCCACAGACTTATATTATTGCTCCAAATATTTGATACAGTGCATTACAATGGCCAAGAGGCAAGATTGCATTTTACAATTTAGATGGGAGGTTTAAACTCCACGATTCACTTGTAGACAAGAGAAGAAAGGAGGGTGCAAAACCAAAATGTACAACCCGTAGAAAAATGCCCCTCCTTACAATATATAGAAAGAATGAGAGGAGATATAGAAGAATTTTGAAATCCTACTCTAACCACCCAAGAAATGCATTGAATTCACTGCGACAATGATGGGTTCTACTTTGTAGAACCCATGCCTCAATGTGATGTTCCTTGTTAGGAAAGAAAGGAAGCCCATATTTCATTATTTTGGTGGGTGAGAAGTCCTGACACCCTCATAAATGGTGGATTGCATTTCTTCATCTTGACCAACTTATGTAAATCCGAGCCCCTAGTCAAAATTCCTTCCTTCTGCAAATGAGCTCCCAGTCAAAATTTATGGCCATCTAAAGATCGTGTTGTCATCTCAAAAATGGTGGGTGGTTGGCTCTATCAATTTTGGAGTCCAAAATACATGCAACCTCCGAAATTCTGAAATTTGGACTTTCGGACATTTCCATTTCGGAGATTAAAACATTGTTCATCCGCCAAATTTTCTTGAGAGTTCTGAAAGTCCAAACTCGAACCTCCAAAACCCCGAAACACTGAAGTTCTAAAACCCCGAAAAATAAAGTTATGAAACTTGAAATTTTTGCGGCATTGACTTTCAAAACTTGTGTTGACTTCCGAAATCTGAACTCTTTCGAGATTCAGACCTTCAGGATTTCAAACATTTTTTGTCACTTTTCCTATTTTACCGCCAGAGACCCTCGAAACCCTGAATTTCACACCTTCGAAACTCTGAAACCCAAAAGTCTAAAATTTTGGACTTTTAGGATTTTAGATTTTAGGATTTTTGCTCACTTTGAGATCCATGAATCCCCGAAACCTGAAATTCTGAAATTCGGAGTTTCAGGTTTTAGAAATTTTCCTTCACCTTTTCCATTTGTGCTCACTGAGACTTACGAAACCCCAAAATCTAAAATTATGAAAATTCATACTTTCAAAGTTTCAAGTTTCGAAACCTTTTGGGGATTTTTCCATTTTCTCAGTGAAGACTTTGAAAGTATCTGAAACACAAAAGTATGAAATTTCAAACTTTCGACTTTGGGAAATTTTGATTTCAGTACTTTTAGCACCTTTGCTCACCTACCTTTTCTTTGAAATAACGAATGCCAAAAATCTTAATTTTTGGCCTATAACTCCATCCTTCCACTTTATCTTTGATCTCCTTTGACGTTCCCTTGTCCACCCCTTGATTTTCCAACCTTGCATTGCAACTTGATTTTGGAATCAAATGTGAGCTCACATGATCGAACCAACCTCTTCATTTTCCCCATGAAAGGTTGGGTTTGTTCATTTTTTCCCAAAGGGAAAAATTTGTTAATAGCAACTACTCTCATGAATATCCATAAACTTTAATTTGGCTTTGTCTGGTTTGGGACTTTTTGGTTTTTTTTTTTAATGCATACATGATTGTTGTCTTTTTTCACGGTAATATATGGTCATGAGGGATTTTTGTACAAGTATGTGGGTCATTTGGAAAAACCCACTTTTACTCTAATTCCAAATAGTTTTATGTTTTTGCATATCATAATTGTGGCTAAGCTCCTAATATCTTAATGATTTTTCTTACATCCTTAAGATCGCTATGTGAAAATATAATATCAAAATTGTATAAATTAAATTTGAAATCTTACTCGTCATTCTTGCTATTACAAAGGAAGAATCACACCCATATATATAGGAGAGGTAGTTCCCGTATTTAAGGAAAGATAATCTCCGAAATATCTACACATACAACTCCTAAAACAACTCTATGTTATTTTACGTGAGATTTTGTTTTCTCACAAAACTAATATTGTTAATGAGTTGTTTACTCGAGAAAATCATAGCAATAATTACTCACCCACTCATAATTACATTTACAATAATGTAATTAATTATTACAACACATATTATATTATCCTAGATAATATAATCATACACATAATATTCTATGTTCACACTACAACATAGATATTCCTAACATTCTCCCCCTTAGTGTGAACATGGGGAAAAATCTCCCAATACATGAGAATGAGAGAGTTCCGCAATTGCTCTCGGGATCTTGTTGCACATGATCACCTCTCTGGCTCACCAGCTGATCATGATCACCTCTCTACATGAATCTATTCACCAGTTCATCATCTTCCAATGAAGTACACATTCAAAGGACCATACGACAGTTAGAGGATCATACATAGAAGCTTCCGTCATGTAATCAAATGTTCTTAGCATCCAAAAAGTCACATCCTCCTCTTTTCAATCTTTGAAAAGGAACGTGTTTTATTTCTACACACGTCACTCAAAACAAACAACTGAAAATATTATTAAAATGTGCCATTTGTGTTATATGTGACCCCTTCATTAGTAATCGAGGAGAGGCCCTAAAATTCCTCCTTCCTCCTGTTCCTCCTTCCTCCAAAAAGTGAACTATTTACCATAAGAATTCTTCATCACTAGGACAAGAAAGTTCCTCATCTTTAGAGTATTCATCCCAATCAGTTTCTTCTTCAACCAAAAGAGATTTTTGATCTATTTTTTCATCAAGTAGATATTTTCCCCTCTTTTTATAGTTCAAGGCTACATGTCCCGATTCATTACAGTAATAACATTTCATTTTACCTTTAAAAGGGAAAGGTTTTGGTTTGAACTTTCCTTTCTTAGATGAAGTACTTGCTTTATTCTGTACATACATTACTTCTTCATATTCTTCATAATTATTCGATCAAGTAATGTGGAGATTACTCCTTCTAAGCTAATTGTTACCTTGCTTAAAGTAAACACAATATTTGAATAACTTTTAGGCATACTATTCAGGAGTATTGCTTTAGCATCATCATCTTTTACTGACTCTTTAATTCCAGCTAGTTGATTTAGCAAAGAGCGAAACTTACTTATATGATCTGCCATTTTTGAGTTCTCTTCCATTTTCAACCCATACAAGCATTGCTTTAGTGTATTCTTTTCCATTTCAGCTTTAGAACCAAACAATTTGTTAAGAGACTCCAAAATTTATTTTGCAGATTTTGTGAAATCTACATGATGTAGATAGGATTTTGATAACCCTGCACCAATGATACCCAAAGCTCTCGATCTTTTACATTCCATCTAGCTAGATCATTTGTAGTTGTTGGTGGAATTGCATTGGCTTTAACTACATCCCATCAGTCCTTTTCTATTAAATGTAATTTCATTGGTAGTTGTCATGTATGGAAATCTTGTCCTTCAAAATTTTTAATCAGATTTAATTTATCCATTATTTTGTAAAATATTGATAAAAAAATATAGAATTGAATCAGGTACTTTAAAAATTTATATAGAATACCTTTGAACCTCTAAGCAAGCCAAGACTTTGTATTAACAATTCAGCATTATTGGAAATTGGAGAAAACTTTTAGTAGAAGAATTGATATGTTGAATTTGATATCTGCATAGTGAAATCCATATTTCTTCAAAAATACGAACTAGGTTCTGCTCAAATTTTTGTTGTCGTTTTCAAAAACACTTGGATTTGCATAAAAATTATAGAAAAACCCAAATCCGGAAACAAAATATATAAGCTATTATTTGAGACGGATTTGATCAAGAAAACACTAAAATTTCCCGCATCAAACCTGCTCTGGTACCAAATGAAAATATAATATCAGAATTACATAAATTAAATTCAAAATCTTACTCTTCATTCTTTCTATTACAAAGGAAGTATTACACCCATATATATAGGAGAGGTAGTTCCTATATTTAAGGAGAGATAATCTCCATAAATATCTCCACACACAACTCCTAAAACAACTCCATGTTATTTTACATGAGATTTTGTTTTCTCACAAAACTAATATTGTTAATGAGTTGTTTACTCAACAACTCATAACAATATTTACTCACCCACTCATAATTACATTTACAATAATGTAATTAATTATTACAACGCATATTATATTATCCTAGATAATACAATGAATCACATAATATTCTATGTTCACAATACAACATAGATATTCCTAACACTATGCTAAAAATTTTATATCTTGGTATAACCTAGTGACTTCTCATATCACAATATCCTACTTTATTTTGATAAAACTTGGTGACCACCAAGCTCCAAAAATTTATGGTGTGGCATAACGTATCATTGTCTAATATCAAAATATAATTCTCTTACTAGTTAGGTGCTAGCAAAAACTAAGCTCGAATATTATATTGTGGGTTTAGTACCAAAAAAGTTATAAATATTTTCCTCTAATTTGTTAGATGTTGTAAAATATATTAATTATGAATTATTAAACCCTAGTGATGAAATCACCAAATAACATGTTGTGGAAAAACCTAGTGGCCAAGAAGATCAAAATATCTTTCCTTGTTTGTTAACTGCTATTATCTTTTGAGCTCGAAATAATATATTGTTTAAGTACCTAGCAGACACTAATCTCAAAGTATTTTGATTCAAATTTTCTAAATCACAGTCACCAATAAGATCTAAATATTATGCTTTGACATAACCCACTGATATCCAAGCTAATAATATATTATTTATTTTGTTTAAACCTAGTGAGCGCTAAACACCGAATATTATGTTGTGTCATAATCTAGCGGATGCTAAGCCCAAAATATCATTCATTAACATGTTCAATGATATCAACCTCTATGCTTGAAATAATATATTATGAAATTAACTAGTCTCCACTTAGTTCAAAATATTTTAATTTAATTTGTTTAATCTATATTGATGCAACCGCCATATATTATGTCATTGTTTAAACTAGCATCAACAAAGTTAAAAATGTCTTTCTCGTAATTTGTTAACTGTTGTAAAATATCATGACTATGAATTATTGAACACTAGTAAATTCAATCTCCAAAATATGTTGTTGCATAATCTACCAACCGCTAAACTCAAAGTATCTGAAACCACCAGTAGTCTCCAATATTATGTGGTGGCATAACCTAGTGGGCATTAAGCTCGAAATATCTTATTTCCAAATCTTAAATTCATACAAAAAATTCAACTGATTTATATTGGTCTTCATTTCTATAAACATCTCCATAGTGAATTTCGTTGATAATCTTAGAGGTCATTAAACTCAAAACAACATAATTTAATTTTTTGAAACCTAATGACTTCTACTTTTACAATATAAATTTTTAGGTTATGTTTAAGCATAACCTACGAAAAAATTGGACTCAAAACTTTTGTTTGTTAAATACTATTGAATTTTAAGCTCAAAATATTATATTCTTAAGTTCTTACTTTCTTTTGTTGAAACCTAGAGACTGTTTAGATCCAAATATTATTTTGTGGCATAAACTAGTGATCGCTAAGTTAGAAATATCTTAATTAATTTATTAAATCCTAACCACCGATAAGCTACAAAGATTGTGTGGTGGCATAAACTATTGGGTGCTATGCTCGAAATATCTTAATTTGAAATATTAAAATCATATAATAAATAGACTAATTTATACAGATCTTGATTGTTATACATTTATCCAAAGTTAACGTGGTCCATTAACTTAGAGGTCGATAAGCTCAAAACAACTTACTTTAATTTGTACAAATGTGGCAACTTACAAGATTTTAATAAAATTTCTGAGATTTTCTAAGGGGTTACCATTTTTGGTGGTGAGAAGAGGGTATGGTATGTGTTCTTTTAATGGTCATTTATGACATCGATAGATCACATTCATGTGATAGATGAACTCAATTAAGGGTTATATGCATGCGAGATGTAAGATGGCATTGGGAATTTTAGAGTTTTAATGGGAACTATGATATTTATGACTAGGATATCTAATAAATGATCTTTGTACCATCACACTTACCTCCTTTCATGTGTTGTGCATTGGTGGCTTTATATCTTCAAGCCGGCTAGACATTTCACTACCCCTTTCATTTTTTTGATGGTCGTCATGGTTCGTGTCTCTCTGTGATGGTGATAGAGGTACTAGTGGTTTCTTGGGTAGCATGGAGTTCTTTCCTAGCACAAAGAGGAAAAGAGCTATGACAAGAAAGGATGCTAGGGAATCATTTACTTCTTGAATGAATGGGAAAATTTGGAACACAACTATCTAGAATTGGCTCGAGAAGCTCTAGTCATCACGAGATCAATTTGTAGAATAATATGATGGTGATCTTTATGAGAGCAAGTGCAAGCTAATGCTTTACCCAAACCATTCCAAAGAATGGAGGAATGTTTTTGACATGGCACAAGGGTTGAGTGTGGAAAACATAGTATCTAACTCTTCAGGGACAATTTATCTTGAATAAGGAGAATGAGAAGTTGGAAGAGTGTCTAACCAACCTTCATTATCATGTTCATGCCTTGATGAGGGGATGTAAGTGATTACACATGGCCTGATGAAGTTTAAGAAAATTAGGGTATAGAACTCATTGCTGGTGCTAAAGTAAAAATTCCATAATGTTGTCTCGATTTTTCCTCCTCCTCTAATCACAAGTAAAGGGGACATGAATGTCGATATCATTGATGAGGTGGAGAAAATAGGTCAAATTCACTAATCTTTCCTAGATGCATTTGTCTCTATTTTTATTAACTTTCGAATGGTTGTCTATATAAAAAAATTTATAGACATAAGAAGTATTTGTGGGTGAAGTGAATTTGATTACATCTCTTCCCATATTTTGGCATATATTTAGTATGATAAGTTTCTTTTAATCATCATCCGAGTCCATCACTGGAAGAATTATCATGGACTTGTTCCTCATGTTCTATTTTTTCAAGACTTATCATCAAAATATCCTAGTTTAAAACCTTAAAATCATAGAATGATTTCATCTAATTTATATATAGCTTCTTTGTGATACATAAGATAGTGAATTGAATACCCAAATAATATGTTGTGGCATAACCTAGTGGCCACTAAGCTCTTAATACCTTAATTTAGTTTATTAAATCCTAACCACCGCTAGGTTCCAACAATTATGTGGTACCATAACCTAGCAGAGGTACTAAGCTTGAAATATTTTTATTTAAAATCTTAAAGTCATATGTAAAATTCAACTAATTTATACACATCTTTTTTGCATCTTCTTTGTGATACATATCATGTTTTTAATACATAACCAAGCAAATTGAATACCCAAATAATATGTTGTGGCATAACCTAGTAGCAAAAAGCTCTTAATACCTTAATTTAGTTTATTATATCCTAAAAATCACTAGATTCCAATGATTATGTGATAGCATAACCTAGCGGGTGCTAAGCTCGAAATATCTTAACTTAAAATCTTAAAATCATATGATAAATTCAACCAATTTAAACACATCTTGTTGACATCTTCTTTGTGATACATATCATGTTTGTGATACATAACCAACTGAATTGAATACCAAAATAATATGTTGTTGCATAACCTAGCAGCTGCTAAGCTCTTAATACCTTAATTTAATTTATTAAATCCTAACAACCACTAGGTTCCAACGATTATGTGGTAGCATAAGCTAGCGGGTGTTAAAATCGAAATATCTTAATTTAAAATCTTAAAATAATAATATAAATTCAACTAATTTAAAAACATATTGTTTGCATCTTCTTTACGATACATATCATGTTTACGATACATAACCAATAAAATTGAATACAAAATTAATATGTTGTTGCATAACCTAGCGGTTGCTAAGCTCTTAATACCTTAATTTTTTAATTAAATCCTAACCACCGCTAGGTTCCAATGATTATGTGGTAGCATAACCTAGTGGGCACTAAACTCGAAATATATTAATTTAAAATCTTAAAATCATAATATAAATTCAACTAATTTAAACACATCTTATTTCCATCTTCTTTGTGATACATAACCAAGTGAATTGAATACTCAAATAATATGTTGTTGTATAACCTAGCATCTCTAAGCTCTTACTACCCTAATTTAGTTTATTAATACCTAACCACCACTACGTTCCAATGATTATGTGGTAGCATAACCTAGCGGTGCTAGCTCGGAATATCTTAATTTAAAATATTAAAATCATATGTGGTGGAATAACCTAGTGGCCGCTAAGCTCTTTATACTAGTATTCACTAACATCATATTATTATGTTTTGAAAAAACCTACCAGCCGCTAAGCTTCTAATATCTTATTTTAGTTTAATGAAACCTAGAGACTTCTAAGATCAAAATATTATGTTGTTTCATAAGCTAGTGGATCTTAAGCTCAAAATATCATTGGGTAACAGGATATATTATAGCGGTTTGCTTAAGCTATTCTTAAAAGTAAAAATATTATTTTTATAATGTAGTTGTGTTATGAATTTAATTTTTAGTCTTTGCTTTTTTAACATGAGACAAATAATGAAGTCATGTCCATTGACCCAAAAAAGTGTGTTTTCTATTAAAAAAACTTATCTTTGATTCCGCAAAGGTGAAAGAATACTACATCATAATAAGAATTATATCCTAGTTATTCTAGAGTAGGAAGAAAATTTATGTGAATTGTATTAAAAAGGAGTTTATATAAATTTATATAAATGGTAAAAAAAAATATTGAATTTATATAATAGTATGCGTATAGATTTAGACTCGTTTTACCTTAAGCGGTCATTAAGCTATTCTTAAAGGAAAATATATCATGTTCATAATGAACTTGTGTTATAAATCTAAATTCTTAATCTTTGCATAGATATAAGGAGACAAAAACAAAAGTGATTACTAACAACAAATAAATGGTTTCTTTAAATAATAATTATAGCCTAGCAAAGTGCTACTTCACGTAACATTTTTCATGTAGAGTGTATTCATACGGGAGGAATCATATTGAAACTTTATAAAAGATAAGAAATAAATATTGCATTTATATGATGTATAGATAAATATACTTGGTAAAATAATTTATTTAATATGTTATACGGTATACGTATAGTTTTATCTACTTCTTACAAGATTTTGGTAGAATTATTTTACATTTATGAAAAATATTGAAACTTGGAATTGCAACTAAGATCTATAAAACAATTTTTACATACAACACCATCTACAAGGGCCAAGGAAAACAAATGATTGTTTGAAAATATTCTCGACTGCACTAGGGTAGAACAGCTTTTCCTATGGTAGATATTATTCATACAAAAGAAATCATATTGAAAAGATACAAATGATAATAAATAAATCCATAATTTATATAATAGATATATAAATATACATGTAGAATCATGTATATAATTACAAATAGAATTGGGGTTATTGTAAATAAGTTTTCAAAAAAGAATTATATTGTGGAAGCCTCAAAGCTATGTTAATTTTTGGCATAAATTAGCGGGATCAAAAGGAAGAATATATTAATTATAAAAAGCATAGTGATTAAAATTATATTTAATAATATTATTGCATATTTAATGTGTTTAACTTCCAATGTACATAACATAAAATTGATGAAGACATCACATTTGGTTAATTCTAAATGGTAACACATATATAGTTGAAAATAATTATCATACAATGGAATTGTTAATATATTTTTAGAGTTTTGAATTATTTTTCAACCTCATATATTTTCTAAAATACATTAGCAACAACCATGTAAAACATGTAATATGCATTAATTAGCGACGTTTCTTTACATCATCCTAATGAAAAAAATTAAACTATTTGTTGTTCTCATAACAAAAATAAAATTAAAAATAGGTGTGATTGTGCCAAAATCTATCATTATACTTAAAAAGAAATCCTAGGAATGAGAACAAAAATTCAAAATGAAAATAGCCAAAGAGAGACATAGAATGGCATAAATGGGAAAGCGTTAAACAAAGATAAATACTAGAGAAAAACAATGATTAAAATTTCCTTCATTAACAAAAAATTTAGTTTTTATGAAGAATAAGGAATTTTGGCACGAGATCAAAAGCAACAGGAAAGAAAGGTTTGACTATGGAACATAATTTTGTAGGAAGAAGCAGGGCTTGTGCGGATCATGATTGGACTGCCATGCAAAACAAAGGAACCAATCGACTACATAGTAACTAATCAATCCCACAATAAAAAAGGTACACTTTTTCTATAAATACTTGGTTTAGTAATATCTTGGATTATTTTGTGCTTTATGTTTTCTATGAAACCTCCATTTTCTACCTCAATCAAACAATCTGTGTGATTCTTTTCACAACCTCTGTTGATATCCTCCTTCATATGCATCCTTCATGTGCGTCTTTCATGTGCCTTCTCTGCAAACAAGATTATAATCACATGCAAACAATAACCAGGATTCGAATACTCATCCCTGCAATCTATGGCCTACACGTATTTTTATTTATTTTGAAGACATGCTTTTCGATTTACCAAAAATAAAAAAATCCTACTCAATATTTCTCGAGGTATTTAATAATTTGTTTAGCACATTCCATGAAAGAAATTTCAAAAATAGAAAAAGAGTGGGATAAAAACAAATTAAATTTTCACTTTCCCCCTCTAAAAGAAAAAGAGAGGCATATTGAAATTTCAAATATCTCGAAAATGCGAGGGAATTCAAATTTCCCTATTTTTATTTTTCCATGGTTTAAAAATTAAATACTAAACATGAATTAAAAAAATGTAATTTTTCATTGTCTATAGCTTATAATAATATAAACATAATGACAAATATATTATACAACATATATTAAAACACAAATAGCAAAAAAAAAAATTATAAGAAAACAAAATAAAAAAATCCTAAACATAGTTTTGAAGTTTAATAGAATAATATATAAACATTTACATTCCATTCTTTATCAAAATCAATTTCTACATTGTTAGATATAGTGTGCCCTACTTTAAATTAATTATCCAATTAAAATGTGCCACATGAAAAGTTTGAACAAGATATTTGGGATACATAATAAGGCTAGTGATCCAAGATTGTACAAATAGTGTTATTGTATGGCTATTTTCAAAATAAGAAATGTTTGAGCCTAGGATCTGATATGTCATTTCTTTCATTAAGTTAAGGAACATAGTGGGTGCTAAGCATTTTCTTTGTTAAAAATGATGTGAAATATGTCTTGAAAACGATGTATCTTATGGAAACTACATACTAAGCCTAGCGATCAACAATTTTACGAGATAATGTTTAAAATGAGAAGAGGTAAATCTAGGAGGCTAACGGCCACTAAGCTAAAACATGATTTATTATTTTATGGCTACTTTAAAAATAAGAAAGTTTTGATCCTAGAGTCGATATGTTGTTTCTGTCAATAAGTAAAGGAGCTTAGCGAGTCTTAACCATTTTTTATTTTATAGGAAATGATATGAAGTATTAGTTTAAAACCATGTATCTCATTGGAAATACGTACCAAGGCTAGGGACCTAAAATGGTAAGGATAGATTTTATAATGAGAAGAGGTAAAGGTATGAGACTATCATTTGCTAAGCTATGCCATGATTTGTTATTTTATGGCTATTTTAAAAATAAATAAAAAATTGAGACTAGGGTATGATATGTCAGTTCTTTCAATAAGTAAAGGATTTTAGAGGTCTCTAAGCATTATCTTTGAAAGTAAATGATGTAAAATATGATTTCAAAACCATGTATCTTATGGGAAATACATATTAAGGTTCACAATCCAAAACTATAAAGATAGTGTTTATAATGAGAAGAGGTAAAGGTAGGAGCCTAGCGGCTACTAAGCTACACCATGGGTTCTTATTTTATGGCTAATTTCAAAAATAAGAAACTTTTGAGTCTATGGGAAACACATAATACATCTCGATCCATTTAGAGGGTATGTAATGTAAAAATTTATCTCCACCACACATAGCCTAACAAATATGATACAATAAAAATAAATGGATAAAATTATCATTTAGAAGCTGTGATAATAGTGTTGAAATAAAAAATAGTTGATCATAGTGTTCATTATGGCAATCCATTCAATACTTACAAAAGCTTAGTGTTCGCTAATCATTTTATCTTGTACAAATAGAAGTGAATTATATGTTACAAACAATATGTATTGTGAGTACTACATAATCCATGAAAACATAGTAGCAACCCAAAGCTATATACATATGGTATTTATAATGGCTGGTGGTAATGGTGGGAGCCTAACAACCACTAAACTAGAGCATGATCTTTTATTTTATTACTATTTTCAAATTATGAAAATGGTTATCCTAACATACACAATATCATTAGTTTCGATAAAGAAAAAAGTCTTAGCATTCGCTAAGAATTTTTTCCAATAAGATCCGATGTGAATTATGTGTTTCAAACAATATACCTTATGGGAACTACATATGTATTGATCCCTATATATGGTATGGAGTGCATATATTATCCCCTAAAGTACATTCCAGCTAACATGATATAATTATAATCAATGAAAAACAATAGCAATCCAAAGTTGTACAAATAGTGTTTACAATGACCATAATGGTTTGAGCCTCGTGGTCACTCACTACATCGTGATTTATTATTCTATCTCAATTTTCAATAAAAACTATTGAAACTAGCATCCGTTGTGTCATTACTTGTGATAAGTACTAAAATTAAACATTAGGTAAACAATTTTTCTGAAACGTAAAGTTGTGAATTATATGTTACAAAAATATATTTTATGGAAAATATATATGGCTTGATCCCTATCAATGATTTGTAGTGTATCACTTGTTTTTGCCATGGATATTCTATCCAATATGATATAATCATAATCAATTAAAAACACTAATAGCCAAAACCGTATATATAGTGATTAGAATGATAGGATGAAATGGGAGGACCCTAGCTTCACGCTAAGCGAGGTCATGATTTTTAATTTTATCGTTATTTTTAAATTCTTAGTGCTTTTTACGCTCAATGGATATAACGTATCGGATAGTAAATGATTTCAGCCTAAGATGATTGACACTATAAATAAGTTAACATAAATTCAAACAATTGGGATTAAATTTCTCTAATTAGTATTGTAAATCTAACTTATACTCAAAGTAAGAGAAAATAGGCCCTTGTTTTAGTGGTATTCAAACAACATTGTTAATAATCAAATATTTTCTCAAATAGGTATAACCCACCACAACCTTATAGAGAGCATTATTTCCATGAAAACGACTATTGTGAAGAGGTCCATACTTACATTTAGGAAAAGTGTAATCCTTCCCATTTATTTTTATAGATTTTTTTGGAATTTCCAACCAAGCGCTATGCTTAAAATATCGTACTTAGAGAAGTTATAGACATTTAAACATAATGAATAAAGTATGTATGATATACATATATTTAACATTATCTTATATAACAAAAAATTATGATCCATCAATAACTTCATTAATGTGATTTTTTTCTCAAATACTCTCATCAAAATACCAAACATTATATCTTTGGAATGTTATCCTTTAAAAATATTCATTAGTCTTGTTACAGAATTTAACCCTCACTACTACAAAGATGACCGATATACACATAAATCGCATCGGCTTCTAAAACAAAAAATCCCAATCCACCGCAAACTCTCTTCAAAATACCAAATATTACATGTTAATTTCCTCTATGGTTTATCATTCAATAGGTGTAAATGGCTTAAAAATGTTTTAGGTTGTTATTTTATATGTTGAGTAGAATTTTATCTCGCACTAAAGTGTGTATTTTTAATGTTCATATCATGTAATCTATATATTGTTATAGCTTGTCCAAATTAGATGTAATACTTTCAAAAGGTGAAAATGCTTTCGTATCTTTTAATGCATCATAATTCAATTTCATACTTTTAGAAAAATTATGGTATTATTGATAATATCCACAAAATATGAATTATTATAACCTATTAAATGATACTTAAGATGTCCTATCGAATCCTAGTGGTCACTAACCATTAGGTTAGTTACTTTTTTATGATACATAGTAAATAACTCTAGAGATTGGTGTCTTCTAGGGTAGTATTTAAATTCCTTGATAGACAATGTGATAAAATAAATTTAAATTTCAGAAATGACCTAATTATTAATGTATTTTACTCTAAATATGGGAAAAATGTCATCCATTGTTCGAGCTTCATTCAAAACAATTCCATTCATCAAGAGCGGATTTCTTGGAAGAAAAGAGATGATGAATGGTTTTTGTAAATTAATTCCACTAAAAATTACCACGTAGACATGTGGTTGTTTGTTATAGATAAAATCACGAGCAAGTCAATATTTTTCTATCATCGAAGTTTTTGATTTGGGGACATTGCATGTCTAGGTGGAACACTTTGAATTTGAAAACAAAGAGTGTTTTATTATGGATATGGAGTGAGATGTTTCTTTTTTGAGGAAATAGGAAATGCATGCCCCATAAAAATTGGACCATATTCCTATTCAAAATATGGTTGGAATTTGGGATTCAAATATATTCTAACAAAACTTGTTATTCAAATGTAGAAGAAATTTGAAATGGTATATCTATAGTATTAAGAAAATTGTATACAAATGATAAAAAAATTTATGTTTGTTATTTCTTGCATAGAAAACGTTTGCTTTAACCTCCAAAACATGTCAACTTGTTTACTACGTAGAGTCGAACATATTTTAATAAATTGGAGATAGATCCATCTAAATCAAAATTACATGGGTTGAAATGGAATACTAAATCAACTGGGTCTTTTGAGGCTAGTGTAATAGTATAGACATTTGATTCTTACTACGGAAAATAAAAGGAGACAACAAAATGAGGGCAAAAGTTCTACATTATTTGCGAAATAAGCCTTTGGATAATATTGTATTGACATACTACAGACTCTAATGTAAAAAAAAAATTAAATTACATGAATCACACTACCGCTTAGTTGTTTGTCTTGTTGGGTGAAGAGAGAAATGGAAAAATAAAATATGATTCCCTTATAGGGAAAAATATCATGATGTGGAAGAATTTATTCCCATCACAAATTAGACAATATTAGACAAATATGTGATGTCACTAGAAGGAAATATACCAGCAAGGATGGAAGTCACAGGCAATTTTTGTGTAAATGTGCATATCCATTACATCTTTCATTAACTTCATGAGATAATCCTTCGACTAATCTTTTCAATGTTGAATATGTGATCGCTGATTTTTTCAATTTGGCTAGCAATATTTCTTTTGATGTCATAATGGAGCTTCTAACAGCTATCAAAACCACTTTGTTGGATTGTAATATTATTGTTCTATTACCAATTGGTTATTGAAAAATTTTAAGAGACACAATACAAATATACATGGAAAATATTAAAGACATTGAAGTATCAAATCTAGATGGATGCTACAAACTCTACGATGGCAACAAGATATTCAAAATTGTTTGTCTTAGGTACACAATATCTTGTGTTCGCAACCGTGACAATAAAAATGACTATAGATAATAGGTCACTATGGATTGGATGGAGAAATTTCCACAAAAATTGGTATCTGCAAGTGAAATTAGCCTACAAGGAAACATCCATCCTTTTCAATGTGAAAGATCATCTACGTTTTGGGATGAGATGCTCACTCGGTGTTGTTCTGAAAATTCTCTAGTAATAGTGCTTTATGGCGTGTCGCACTCAGTGCATTCTTGGATTCCAAACTATCTCGATTTTTTTGTTAACACACATAGTCAAGCAATGTTTCTAAAACATTACTATTCTCATGTGAAGAAAGGTTCGTCACCGAAAACAACTTCAACAAGTTATTTTGTTTAATGGATTTTAACATAAATATGTTACTTATAAAATTCTTCTTTATATAGACAACCAAAATCTATAAAATTTGATGTACAACCGGTTCACCATGACTCTACACAACTAGTTCAACATAGTTATTTAATTTCAATCATTTTATAAATATGTTTAATGAGCTCTATCTTCAATCACCATGGTTTTCAATTTTTCAACAAACTAATGTTTTTACATTTCGGATGACAAATGTGGAGGAAGTGGGCACATCGGCCACAAAAATTCCATTAGATCCAGTGTGTTAATTGTGTGAATTTACAAACAAAACCACTAATAATCCTCACAATTTTATAAGACAATAAATGATTATGTAGACAACTAAATACCGAACTACGTAACTATGGAGGGTGTGGAGGTATCTAACATTAATAAACACTCACAACATGGTACTATATCCATGTGTATTTTCCAAAAGAATCATTTATAAGGCCCACAAATTTATAGAAAATGATAACTAACAAACATTAGTTTATATGTTTGGCATATGGTTGAAGAAATCATTAAAGGAAATCCATTTGTAAGCTATGATAAACATTTAAAATGAAGTATATAGAGCTTAGCAGACTCTATATATCCACATTCAATAAAATAATGGTTTGACTAAAAAACCTTACATTCATCAATATCTCGTTGATTTATAACTCGCATAATGTCTATAATGTTTCACTTATTCGCTACTAAATACTCGATACTTATATTAAATTAATATTGTTTTTGCTTGAACATCATCATAAACAAAACTACATGTGGCTTGATCCAACATGTACGTATGTAAAGAATCAATTAGCTAGCCTCATTAAAGGTTTTCCAACTACATGTAGTTCGACCAATGATAGCATATCCTAGCGGTCCTAAATTTTCATCAATAGTTGAGGACTATTTTCTATCAAAGGGTGGTTTGACGAATATAAGTGTATCATAATGGCTGCTAAATTTGAATTATAAGATAGAGAACAATTTATATTTTACTTAACATATCACCATATAAAATACTATGTTTATCCATTTAATCTTTTATTTTCAACAACATGAAATCAATTATGAATTGATTAATGTTTATTACGAATACATTATGCTCACATTTTCAATAGAAAGAAATAGATTATGAATTGATGATTTTTTATTTGAAATATATCTTGCATCAACAGATCGAACAATGTGTAAAGGTGGTGTAATCCAAGCCACAATATCAATCACTAGTTGTTATCCATAAGCTAATTTTTTTATTTCAATTGGTTGTAATTGATATGCGCCAATGAAAATAAAATTTATTTACTTCCCCATACACAGTAGCAATAAGAGTTATTTACTTATTTTGGATATGGAGGACCCGCTATATATGGGATAAAAGAAACATACAATAGTAAGATTTCACTCAGTGTTCGGTATGAAAGTTGTCAATCTTGACATTGCCTATCGAATTTCTAAACTTATTATCACCTTATTATGAACTAGGATACTAGTCCGACAATATAATTTTTGATGATGTTAAAAAGATATCAATGTGCTTCAATAAAAAATATCGACCGTATTGAATCCAAGACTCATTGGGAAAAAGAACATTCGCAATATAGTCGAGGAAAAAATAAGAAACCTAGAAAAGGTTTGGAGTAGAAATGATTTTTAATACAGTTCTAAGAACACTTTTTGTATTACATTAGGTGCAAAGGAAACCCTCTAGAATATTTTATAGTGGGGATGAAAATAATACGAGATTGTAAAAAGATAAATGGTTGATGGCTGATTTGTACAAGAAAATATCACAAATATTGTCTCGGGATTGAATGTCATGAGGAGATCAAATACTTCGAGAAAGGAAATGTTAAATAACTATTTATCTTTTTAGAATGTTGTTATGATGGTACTACTTAACATTATCAATAATATATACATACATATGATATTATGAAAGTAATACACAACTCTATTATATTCGATGAGATTATTGAAATATAAGTTGGGAGGATTTATATTTTCACCGATTATAAGATGAAAGTATTATTGTACACACTTATGTGGTGAATTATCGTAAAAACTTGCCTTTGAAAATTTGAAAAATAGTATTATTTTACATTGTCCGTAAAATAAATATAAAATTATATTGTATATACTTAATTATTTTTAATATAATTAATATATAAATAAATATCTAGAAAAATGATGGTCATATCTATAATATACAAGTCATATATGATAGTTATTTCAAATATTTTCTACTATTTTAAGGATAAAAATTATTTAAAATGTCTAAACCAAGCATCAATTTTAACACCACGTTGTGGCCTTTCTTACAATCATCAAGAACGAGAGAAAATGTTCACTACCCCGTATAAAATATAAACATCTTATGTACATAACATGTCATAAAAATGTCTAACGTCTGCTAGACCATATAAAAAATACATGTTCTATATATAACAAAGCATAAATAATGGTTGTAAATCATTAGCCCTTATAAAATAGAAACATTTTCTATACATAACAAATCATAGGTAATGTTTATCGGCTGCTAACCCGTATAAAACATATACATGATCTATTTATTCTAAAGCATAGACAATTCCTAGCGAACGCTAGCTCATAAAATGGATTCCAATATTTGACTTTTTAGATTCCAATATATGGGACTTTGAGTGCAAAATTCCTATATATGTGATTTTGGATTCCAATATATGTAATTTTGATTCCAATATACGCGATATTGCAATCCAAATGTGTGATTTTGGAGTCTAGATAATTCCAATATTTAACATTTTGGAATCAAAACAAGTAGTTTTGGATTCCAATATTGGCTTTTTTTTTTCACTTTCGAATCGGAATAAGTATTCATTTAGTGAAATAAATGTTATGTAATAGAAATAAAAATTTAAAAGGAACATGTGCACCCAATCCGTGATGAGAGAAAGGGTGTATAGAGGATATCATGTACTACGAGTTTTTTTCGGGTGATCTCACGCCACCCTGGCCGAAGCAAGAAGTGTAGGGAAAAAGTTGCGTTTTCTCCAACCTATAACTACTTCCCCGAATTTTTGAAAAATATCTCTATACTACCTAGTTTTTGGGTGATTTGATGCCACTAGCCAAAGTAGTGTAGAGTGGAAATCCATTGTATCCTTTAACCTCAGTAATCGCTCTCAAGAATACTAAGGACAATCATGTCCTACAAATATACCAATAGAAAGCTATGTGTAATGTGTAAAACCCAAATGATGCCCCACTCTTTGGGGGTGCATGTGACGCATCGCTGATAGGAGAATGTAGCCCCAAAAGAGTACCAACCACATAAATTTTGTGTTGCAGGGGAAGGGAGCATGTTTGGTAGAAACTAAGGCACACACAAACAAGTGTTATTACAAACAAACATGTATGTAAAAACAAGTGTACGCTACATAAACAATGTAGAATCTACAATTTAAGTAAACACACAAGAAAATAATCATAGATTGCCAAATCAGGTTACAAACATGGTACATCAATCACGATGTCACAAGATACTCAAGGCCATAATTTCAACATACAACAAACAAGTGTGAATATAAAAGAAAGGGAAAGGCCCACATACAATAAGCAATCAAAATAAAAAAGTAAAAACAATAGAGAACCATTAAATAAAATATTACTACAAACAAATTTTGTAAATGAAGCACCCATTAGTATGTTATAAAGATAACCCATATATCAAAAGCTTTAATAATCAAGTGATGTAAAACTCTAAGTACATAATGAAACAACAACACATGTAATGATAAAATGTAGATGCCTAAGCGACTATTTTAGGAGTGGTAGTAGGCGAGAATCCATGTTTTGCGTATGTGACCTATTTATGTGATCATAAATAAAAAGACATGAACGTGTATGTGTGTAAGGTAAAGATAATGACATATAAGATATATAGCTAGCATGTTTAATAAGTGAATATGAACAAGTAGATGTAAGCAAGTGTAGAAACAACCAAGATATGTAGCATGATGTGGATGGATGGAATGGAATACAAGATGGATGATAGGAGTCATGTTCCCCTAGTGAATGGATTTTTTTGTAGTGAGTTTCATTTAGTATACCCCCTCAAAAGTCAAGAATGAACCGTAAATGATAGTGCCTCATCGAGAAATGGTAGAAGTATTTGTTGTGTCTAAAGAGCTAAGATGAGTGTGTATATGTGTGATGATATGCAGCCTAGAGATGATGTGTGTGTGTGTGACCCTTATAGCTGAAGCATATATCACGAAAAGATGATCGAAAAAAATGATGACAAATAAATCTAGAATTTATATAATGGATATATAAATATACATGTAGAATTATGTATGTAATTCAAAATAGAATTGGGGTTTTGTAAATAGGTTGTCGAAACAAATAATTATATTGTGGAAGCCTCAAAGCTATGTTAATTTTTGGCATAAATTAGGGGATCGAAAGGAATAATATATTAAGTATAAAATGCATAGTGATTAAAATTATATTTAATAATATTATTGCATATTTAATGTGTTTAACTTCCAATGTACATAACATAAAATTTATGAAGATATCACATTTGGTTAATTCTCAAGAAGAAGTTTCTAGAGCTGGAGGACCAAGTCAAAAAGTTGAGTGACAGGCTAGAAGGGATGGAAGAGGGCATTAAAATAAGGAAATTTGACTTGCGCATCAATATCTCGAAGGACGAGCTGGAGGAATATATTAATGACAAAGGTGTTGAGGGTTACGAGATCAAAACAATAAGAATGTCAGTAGCAGTGAAGGATCTCCAAAAATTAACTAGTGTTTCTGGATAGTTGGCAAAATTTTGGCGAACTTCTACTATTTTGTAGTTTTGGAGACTGTTTCTCCTTCTCTCTAGTTTTCTCACTTTGGTACAAAGTCTGGTTCTTCATTGTAAGAGTTAAGCATGTTTAACTCCTTTCTTGGACTTTTCTATTTCCTTCTTGTTCGTGGGTTTCTATTTGTCGTCATGTCATGGCCCCTCGCGAGCCAATCCATGTTTTTACCTTATCTAATAAAAAATTGGTTAATTCTAAATGGAAACACATATATAATTGGAAATAATTATCATACAATTGAATTGTTAATATATTTTTATATTTTTGAATTATTTTTTCAACCTCATATATTTTCCTAAAATATATAAGTGACAACCATGTAAAAAATGTAATATGCATTAATTAGTGACATTTCTTTGCATCATCTTAATGAACAAAATTAAACTATTTTTTGCTCTCCTAACAAAAATAAAATTAAAAAGAGGTGATCTGTGCTCAAATCTATCATTATACTTTAATAGAAATCCTATGAATGAGAACAAAAAATTCAAAATGAAAATAGCCAAAGAGAGACATAGAATGTTAGAAATGGGAAAGCATTAAAATTTATTTCATTAACAACAAAAAAGTGATTTTCATGAAGAACAAGGAATTTTGGCATGGAGAACAAAACCAACTAGAAAGATAGGTTTGACTATGGAACATGATTGAGTAGTAAAAATCAGGGCTTGTGCGGATCACGATGGGACCGTCATGCAAAACACATGAACCAATCGACTACATAAAGAACTAATCGATCCCACGATAAAAAAAGGTACACCTTTTCTATAAATACCTATTTTAGTAATATCTGGGATTATTTCGTGCTTTATGTTGTTTATGAAACCTCCATTTGCTACCTCAATCAAACAATCTATGTGATTATTTTCACAACCTCTGTTGTTATCCTCCTTCGGGTGCATCTTTTATGTGCCTTCTCTATAAACAAGATTATAATCACATGTAAAAAAAAACCAAGATTCGAACACTCATCCTTGCAATCTATGGCCTGTGTGTATTTTTTAATTTTGAAGACATGTTTTCTCGATTTACTAAAAATCAAAACCCTACTCAATATTTCTCTAAGGTATTTAATAGTTTTTTTAGCACATTCCACGAAAGAAATTTCAAAAATAGAAAAAGAGCAGGATAAATTTTTTTTAAAATTTTCACTTTCCCCCTCTAAAAGCAAAAGGGAGGGTTATTGAAATTTCAAATATCTGAAAATGCGGGGGAATTAGAATTTCTCAAAAAAAAAAAAATCCATGGTTTAAAAATTAAATACTAAACATGAATTAAAAAATGCAATTTTTCATTTTATCTATACTTATAATAATATGAACATAATAAAAAATATATTATACAACATATATTAAAACACGCATAGCAAAAATATATATAATAAGAAAACAATATAAAGAAATCCTAAACATAGTTTTGAAGTTTGATAGAATAATATATAGAAATTTGTTTTGCATTCTTTATCAAAATCATATTCTACAATGTTAGATATAGTGTGCCCTACTTTAAATTAAATATCCAATTAAAATGCGCCACATGACAAGTTCGAACAACCTATTTCCGATACATAATAAGGATAGTGATCCAAGACTCATGCGATAGTGTTAATGTATGGCTATTTTTAAAATAAGAAACATTTGAGCCTAGGCTCGACATGTTGTTTCTTTCATTAAGTTAAGGGTCATAGTGGGCGCTAAGCATTTTCTTTGTTAAGAAACGATGTGAAATATGTCTTGAAAACCATGTATCTTATGGAAACTACATACTAAGCCTAGCGATCCACAATTTTATAGATTACGTTTAAAATGAGAAGAGGTAAAGCTATGAGCCTAGCAGCTACTAAGATAAAACATGATTTATTATTTTATGGCTACTTTAAAAATAAGAAAAATTTGAGCCTAAGGTCTGATATGTTGTTTTTGTCAATAAGTAAAGGAGCTTAGCGGGCGCTAAGCATTTTCTTTAATAGGAAATGTTGTGAAGTATTAGTTTAAAAGCATGTATCTCATTGGAATTACATATTGAGGCAGGGATCCAAAATTGTTACGATAGATTTTATAATGCAAAGAGGTAAAGGTATTAGCCAAGCATCTGCTAAGCTATACCATGATTTATTATTTTATGGCTATTTTAAAAATAAAAATTTTTGATACTAGGGTCTAATATGATGTTTCTTTAAATAAGTAAAGTAGTTTAGAGGTCGTTAAGATTTAATTTGATGGTAAATGATGTAAAATATGAGTTGAAAACCATGTATCTTATGGGAACTACATATTAAGGTTAGTGATCCAAAACTATAAAGAGAGTCTTTATAATGAGAAGAGGTAAAGGTAGGAGCTTAGTGGCTACCAAGCTATTGTTGTCCTCTCAAAATTTCCCGTCTTTTGAAAGTCAAAAATTGAAAAATTTTGAGTTAACACCTTTCTATGATATTCTAGTAAAGAGAAAAGTTGAGAAGTTAGAAAATTTCCGTGTTTTTTGAGTCATTTGAGTGATTTGCGGTCTGTCAAACATTTTTGTCCCATGTGTCCCAATTCCTTCTAGGCTCTCTGTTCTCCGATTGGATGCTTTCTTCAAAATTTGTTAACTTTCGGGTCTGTCGAAACTTTTTGTTCTAGATGTTCTAAGTTCTATAGGCTCTTTGTTCCCGATCGATCGCATTGGACCCTTCACATACTTTGGTCCTGCTTGTCCCAAAAGCATTTTTCCATTTTGTCCCCACATCACCCGATCAGCCAAATCATGCTTTCGCATCCTTCATGTCCCAAATGTACCAAAGGCCATCCGAGCTAATTTTTTTCTCGCTTCTTCCCGATTCTCTCCTTTTGATTTGGTGCATATGAATTTAATGCGCATTTATAACCTTCTCTCTCCTAAAATGGCTATTTAATGGGACTACCCTCTACACATTTTACACACTTCTTACTTTCTACCATTTTCTCGTATCCTTGAAATTTAAAACCATTTTCTCATGCCCCCATTTCCCTTGCATTTTTATTATAGATTCGAGTTGTAAGGATTATTTCTCCATACACTCAATATGAAGATTGAGTTTAAAGGCTAAGAGTAGGTTTCTCCACTCGAGTCTTCCGTTCCCAATATCGAGGACAAGTGAGGTTTTTCACCTGGATTTTGGTGATTTCTCGGAGGAGGCCGATCGACCCAAATCCCTCTCATACGGCACAAATGATCAATGACAAAGTGGCCTTATGTTTATCATGGGTTTCCCAATCTCGGATAGTGCGTCGATCATCAGTGCTCACTGCGCGGAACTCATTTCAACCCTGACACGAGTGAATTAACCAATGTGCGAAGGAGTTAATCGCTAAAATAGATGTTTTTTCCATGACCACCGCCCTACGGATCCCTGAAATGGACAACTTCGTGGTTATCTCTCAAACCCAAGCACAAACTATCTTCGAGCAAGATAGTGAGAAATAAAAAGCAAGGGTAGCAAATTTTTGGTTGAAGAACCCTAAAAAAGGGGCATCTCGACTCTCCAAAGCTATGTTTAGGGCTGATTTCAATGGATATCTATCTCGACTTCATGATTTTGTTAGCTCGTGTCATGGGCTTACCCACTACTAGTGAGTTTCACTTTTGGATGTGCCCGCTCATCAACATAGTCTATGAAGGTACCCAAAACATCAATTAGGAAGAGATTATTTCATGAATTTGACAAAGTATTTATCCAATGTGTAATAAAACAAGAAGTCCTACATGACTTCTTACCTTATGTATACCCTAGTAGCATCCCGACAATGGTTTGGTTTCACATACATTGAGGTTCGGAAGGATGATCCCATATATGCTTACTACTCTCACCACCCTTTATACAAGAAATCAAAACTTCAAGTGGGTGAATGATGCTTTCACCATGTACATTGTGAGGTTTCTAGAGAGTGATACTGCTAGAATATTTTTAATGAAGCCATGAACCTGATAGAAAATTATGGAGCTTTCTTCATTCAATTCAGAAGGTTTTCATATATCAAGTTAGCCGGTTACAAGAGCACTCCTCTCAAGCTCCCTATATTTTGTAATGATAAGATGGATTTGATTGAGGTATGTAGACAATTGGATAAGTTACATAGGACCTGCAGGGACAATAAAATATTTTGGCTGCATTTCCCCATATATTTGGGTAACTATACATGTAAAATAACTTTAGATGCCTAGAACATAGAAAGATCCGTTTCCCCCATCACTATCCACTTCTTCAGGCCCAGAACCTATTTTTATTTGAAGAAATTTATTGAGTTGAATCTCATAATCAACTATCATCACATAGCAGATACTAAGGTCTACTTGGGCTGATTACACAGATGATTTTGATGCAATACGGAGGAATTATGGTAGATTCTCCCTTCAGCTAATACAAGAGCTCAACCTATATCAGATTCCTAAAGGGCTTCAAGATGACAACACAGACCTATTGTCCTATGAATATGACACTGTGATCAAGCATACTCCTCGGAGGATCTAGACTGTTCAAAAGGGAGAAAGATGATTTGGCTGAGATCCTAGCCCCTATCTTAGGAAGAACCAAGGTCTGGTTTGACAGAAGGGTTCGAGAGTTGAGGAAGAATTCAAGAGAGTCTTCCTCCAAAGACACTTCAACATCAAGGAAGGAGTCACATACACCTAGCTCGGAGGTTCCTGCATGAACTCCTCCTCCTTCATCATGTAAAGAACCCGAATCATCCACCCCTTCCTCATCTACTTAGGTATATCAGAAGAAGGTGAAGGAGGTCAAAAATGAGCCTATTGAGGAAGACCCCTAATAAAAACATTCAGAATTACCTTGGGGCCGATAACATCACTATTTTTAGTGAAAGTGAGGATAGTGAAGTGTCGACTTACAGAAGCTTCGAGATGCCACAATGGATAAAGAGAAGGAAATTCATAACACTGAGCCTCCAAGTACCATGGATTCCTTTGTCCAGAAGCCTCATCTACTCCACTTACATCTCTACTAGAGGACACAAAGGGTAAATACTTTAAGTTCCATGAGCTCACTTACTCTTGGTTCTCTTGCTCCTCCTTCTTCCTCCACATTTACATGGTTGCAACCTTTTGTTGACAGAGGAAGAGGAATTATTCTTCTCGATCGACAGGTCAACTTTTGATGTTGTGGTGGCCTTGTTGGGCATTACTCTTTCTACCTCTCAAAGAAAGCTAAAACAAATTCAAGGATAGTGACAGATGCCCAAGCTAGCAATTTCTTGAGGTAAAGAAAGCCCAAGGTTGATAAGGTAGAACAGATTTATCGGCCTCTCGATCCGAAACTTTCTAGGATCTCAATGGGAGAATCTACTCCTAAAAGTGAAATACATAACCTTCAGAAACAAGAATTAGGGTCATTGGGAGAGTAGAAAAAGGCAAGTAGAATATAGAGCAAATTGGAGAAGAAAGCTCAAGTTCTTTTCGGTTTCATCAAATCATTGTTGTCTAAGGACAAGGTTCGATCCTACCCCACCGGCTGCTCTTCCACCACATGTGATTCTTAGTCAAGATGAAGTCCAGAGCATTAAATACATACATAGGTATTCCATCTACGGGAGAGCTATGGAAGCCATGGTAGATGATATGGTCATTGCGAGTTTGAATTTCATTGGAGAAGCCTTTAAACTCAATGAGAAGGTAACTAATCTACAATAAAATATCTCCTCCGTAATTGGAAATATGGATAAAGAACTTAAACTTTGGAGCAGCTACATAGTAGACCTACACTGATGGGAAAGACTGATGAAAATTTATTGATGGCAAGTAAATTGTTTGATGATGTCAAAGATAATTTGTCAATGTCATGGGTTTTCAAAGCATGGAATGGAAAATAAAAGTGCATGAGGAGGCTCTAGGAGAATTGTGGAACAGTTGGCATAAGGGAGAAGCCTTCAAATAATGTGTTGTATCCACTTTTAAGGATATCCATTGTCACCTTCATGATGAAACTTCAGGTTTTTCTTTTTACCTTCAAGAAATTAAAACTCAATTTAGGGCATTTGTTAAGGAAAACCTATTCAAGGAGGACTTGATGACCAAAGAGAAGATAAAGGAAATTTGGTCTCTCTAATCTGCCATTGAGGAAGCTAATAAATAATATCATACACACACTGAGTTTGATAAGGAGATGGAGAAATTTCTGGGATCTTGGACTCAAGCTACTGCCAACACATTGGTCCCACGAGACAGAGACATAAGCAAGCATTGAAAAATTTTAGACAATGGATCCTCAAGCCGGGGCCCTCCCCAATCATAAGCATTTGTGTTCCCTCCTAGCTTCTTTTTTCCTTCTTTTTCTCAATTCCGGCTTAATCATTGAGGGTTTTGTGTCAAGCATCCCCTTAACTAAACATTTTTGTTAAAAGAAGTAGTTACCAATTGTAACTAATTTGTAAAGTTATATAATGGGCTCTACGCCATTTTGAAGGGGCTAGAACTTGGTTTATTTTTGAAAGTGTAAGGGTATCAAAGCAATCAATACAAAAGATATTTCTTTTCATGTCTATCTAGTCTTGTTCTTTCATTACTATCCATTGAATACTTTTGAATCATTTGTCTGTATTATTTCAAGAAGCTTTGTATTCTTGTGGATGTTATTTTTGGAACTTTTTGTCTTTGCAATAACATCTTATTGATTCAAATGCAAATGGTTTTGTTCCAAATAATTTTATTCTGGCATGCATAAGGAATTATTTTGTTATCTATAATTCTTGAGAATGCCTTTCTGCTCATTTCCACTACTTCATTCCTCTGTACTTTTGTATTGATGATCCATTCTATTTTAAAACACTTTCATGATATCCAAGTTCCACATTAAAACTATGCACTGTACATATGTAAATAATCTTGGTCTTTAAATAAGGGAACCTCTCCCATTAAAGAGGAGGGACTTTCTATCCCCTGACTGTTGTTCTCTTTGAATTCCTTTGTGATGACCAATAGTTTTTAAGAACTCCGCTGGAGATTTGTTTTTCTTAACGTATTCCAGCTTCTATAAACAATTTCTTGATCATCCTTTTATCTGATGACTCTACGTTTTACTCATGTAAGGAGGGCCCTTGATATTGAAAATTCTCGCCATCTTTTGGAACAAAAAGGTTTTCATTTTCCTTTAATAGGAAGGAATAGAAGAGCTCGTTTAACAAGCACTCCGCCAATTGAAGATAGAATCCCTATAGGTGTTATCCCTCTAGAGAAACTCACCCCTAATCTCTGCGCTTTGATTCTTGTTGGTGTTTTGGTTCCCCTTCAAGCCATTTTTCCAAGGATGGTAGCACCATTGCCTTGGGGCCATCATGTTGGCCCTCTCCCCTTCCTCAGCCTTTGCTCGAGTTACCCATAGGTAACAGGAAGAACTTCCCAAAGTTCAAAGGTGATGGCAAGGTACATCTAGATGAACATATTACTACCTTCATAGTTGCATGTGGAGTTCTTGGGGTTGAACATGAAGATGTCTCGGTGACGCTTTTTGTAGAGACTTTACAAGATAATGCAGCAGATTGGTTCTATCACCTTCCAACTGGGGCCATTACCAATTGGACCATGATGAGAACAATATTTAAGAACCATTTTAAACCTACAGAGGACGTACATGCTTTACTGGCCCAAATTTCTCAAATAAAGAAGGAATCACAAGACCCCATGAGGGAATTTGTGGCTAGATTCAACAAGTTGATTAACAAAATCCCACCAGACACTCAACCTATAGATCAAACTCAAAAATGTTTCTTCTTGAATGCTCAATTACCTGAAGTTAGCTATGCATTGAGAAGATCTAATCTCGCAACATTGGCCGAGGATCAAACTCTTGTTGTTAGCGTCGAAGATGATTTGATTATGTCTGGGAATTTGAAAAGATACCCTTCTAAATCTAGGACTTCTTCTTCCTCATCTTCCACCCCCGAGCCTAATATTGATCCATTAGTACAAAAGCTTTCAAGTGACCTCATTTCCATCAAGAAACAATTAGCTCAGCATGCCCCCTATGCGGATGTTCCAAGGAGGAATTTTCAGCCTCGAAATCATTTGCCTACTTCTTAAACAAGGCTAGCCCTTGAGTGGAAACCCATCAAGGTTCTATTTAATGTAACCTGTGAGGTTGAGGAACCTAAGGATGAAGAGGTTAATGAATATTATGAAGAAATTGAAGAAGAAGTTGATGGAGAGATGGAGGAAATTGAGGGATCTAAAGTTAATTTCTTCACTATTGAAGGTGTTGATGAAGAAGATGATTATGATGAAGTGGTAGTAGATATGAATAGCGAATCATACATTGTCATGACTCAAGAGAAGACATATAAAATGGATAAAGTGATGCAACCCGCTAAAATATCCAAGGAGCATCCCACGACTATCCCTTTTATCACAAAAAGAGGATCTCCTATCCCCACTATATCCACACGTAAGGTGAGTTCTACCAATTCTACTATTCCTAATTCTACAAATAAAATTTCTTCTTCTACAACTCCTAAATCCAAAAAACCTAAGATTCCTAGTGATGATAGCCCATCCACCTCTGGATCTTTCAATATCATTGATCACTTAAAAAAGATAAAGGTTCAAATTTCAGAGGCTAAGTATTATCAAACCCATCCTAAAGCTTTTTCCAAAATGGTTCACTTTGTCAATTCTCAATCCAAAGCTTCCTCTAAAGGCCTTTTACCTACTCCATCCTCCACACCCCAACCCAATATGGTAGCTATCGTCACCTCACCTAATGAGAAGATCAAACCATTTTATGTGACCCTTCTTATAGCAGGCCATAAACTCAACAACTGTGTCATAGATTCAAGAGCATCAAATAACACAATTCTTGCCAAAGTAGCCCATGCTTTGGGTCTAACTCTCACACACACTTAAGGGTCTTTTTATTCCATGGAGAGTAAGGAAGTTCCCCTAGTTGGAAGAATTAAATATGCACAAATAGATTTTGCTACTTTACCTGAGAAAAAGGTCTTGGCTACTATCCTAGTGGCAGATATCCCTCCTTCATATGGTATGTTGTTAAGAAGGAACTTCTTTAGGATGTAGGAGGATAAATTCAAATGGATTGATCACATACCCTCATACCAGTTAATGGGAAAATGAAGAAGCTATTTCCCGAAAAGAAATTTGAATATATTATATAAAAGATGGATGATCCCAAAGCAAAAATAATTTATGAGGATATTGGGCATGGTAATTATATGATTATGTCTCCAAAGGAAACTCAACTTCCCAAAGGATTACTTCATGATCCTAATGGGGTTTGGAATTTAGAATTTGATGGAATTTGTTCCTCGGCTGGTTCTGGAGCTGGTGTAGTATTGATGTCTCCTGAGGGAAAAGTTCATCCTTTCTCATTCAAACTACAATTTTAAAATACTAATAATAAAAAAGATTATGAAGCCCTCATTCTTGGGCTTAACATGGCAAACGAAAAAAGTGTGAAGAATCTTCTAGCTTGTGGAGATGCAAAACTAGTTGTAAAATAAGTTAGAAACCTTTTTCAAGTAAATAATAGAAGGTTGAAGCATTACAGGAATCGTGTTTGGGATTATATTGAATTTCTATACACTTTCTCCATTGAAGTAGTGCCTAGGAAAAGAACACCAGGGCTGATTCACTAGTTGTCTCAGGATCATTGCTAATACCTCATCCTAACTTCTCTCAAGATAGTTTTACCATCGAGATGATCCATAGGCCTATTGTTCCTGATAACATAAGTAACTAGAAATTTTTCAATGATGATCAGCATTTTCTTTCCTTCTTAGAGCTCAGGGATAACATTGAACAATTATACTTTGAAGGAAGTGACAATTTTCCTCGTGAGAGTGTATCTCCCCATGAAGAGGATGTCAAAGAGGAAATAGATCAAGATGGGTGTATCAAAATTAAAGGTAACAAGATTCCAAAAGGGCTGGTGAGTTTAGAAGAATTGTTTAATAAACACGATAGGTATGTTAAGTCTAAAGCTTCTACTAGATCACAACAATCTGCTGAGTATGAAAAAACTAATATTGGGAGTTCTTTTGACCCCAAGTTTGTGAACATTGGAAAATGTTGTACACCAAAAGAAAAGAAGAGGGTAATCAACATTTTAAATAAGTATAAGGATGTTATAGCATATTCATATGAGGATCTAAAATCCTTCCAATTCAAGGAGATGCCGCATTTCATCCCTCTAAAACTTGGGATTAAACCTTTCAAGAAAAAGCAAAGGCAATACAATCCTAAGCTAGCTGACACTATTTTTCAGGAAATACAAAGTTGTTGAAAGACAAAATCATTTTTCCCATTCACCATTCAACATGGGTTTCCAACATTGTGCATGTCAAGAAGAAAAATGGTGAGATTCATATCTATGTTGACTTCAGAAATTTGAATCAAGATTCTTTGAAGGACAACTATCCTCTATCCATGATGGATCAAGTCTTGCAAGCTGTTACAAGGTCTGAAATTTTGTCCATGCTTGATGGCTTCCTAGGTATAATCAAGTAGAATTCAATACCATAGATCAGCACAAGATGGCCTTCACCACCCCTTGGGGTACGTTTTCCTACAAGAGGATGCCTTTTGGACTTAGTAATGTCGGACCACTTTTCAAAGGGCTATAGACTTGGCTTTTGGAAGATTGAAAGGGAAATGTATTGTTGTATATCTAGATGACCTAACTGTGTTTTCCAAAACTACAGAAGATCATTTTCAACATCTGGAAATAGTTCTCCTGAAGTACAGAGAACATGGGATCTCTTTGAATCCTAAGAAATCTATCTTTTGTGTTATAGGGGGAAAAATTTTAGGGCATGTTGTCTCTAAAGATGGCATCAAAATTGATCCTGAATGAGTTCAATCCATTCAGCAGATTCCTCTTCCAACCAGCAAGAAGGGATTGCATTTTTTCTTTGGTAAGATCAACTTTCTGAGAAGATTCATCCCTGATTTTGTAGAGCTAACCTTGAATATATCCCAAATGATGAAAGGAAAACAAATTTTTAGCTAGTCTTCTCAAGGGAAAGAAGCCTTTGAAGGTATTAAAAGGCTATTTCTAGAATTCCTACCCTAGCATGTCCAGATTTTAGAAAAGATTTTATCATCTATTGCTATGCCACGTATAACACCTTAGCTTCTGTTTTGACTCGTAAAGATTCTAATGATCATGAACTCCCGATTGCATTCATGAGCTACATTCTTTAAAAACATGATTTAAAATACACAATGATGGAGAAACATGCTTTTACAAAGTGGTTAAAGCTATCAAGCAATTTGATTTTTATATTCTTAAATCTCACTCCATAGTACTTGTGCCTAACACTACTATCAAGTCTATTCTTATGCAGCAAGAGTTTGGATCCAAGATAGGGAATTGGGTGGCAAAGGTTCAAGAATATGATATTGACATCAGACTAACCAAATTAGTCGGTGGAAAAGGCTTTTGTGAACTCATCACTAAAGGATCTGGCCATGAGCTACCTAAGGATGAAGTTTATATTCCTACTATTTTATTTCTCATCTCAATCGATGTATTGGAAGAAGTTGCTCCCATAGGTGTTATGGTCACATCTTCAGGTGGAGGCAGGTTAGCTTGTGTAGTGGCAACCACTGTAAGTGTAGCATCTGTGGTAGGGAATGAAGGTGCAGTAGGAGGAGGCATGTCCACGGTTAATCGGGTCCAGGTGGGGAGAGGTGAGAGGCCACAAAGATACTAGCCATATCTAAAGAACTTGGTGAAGAGATCTCGAGGCAAGGAAGGTTGAATGGGAGGAGGTAAGGATTCCGGAATTAGAACTTGAGAGGTGGGAGGAATACTTACCTCTCGATGAACTATCTACCAAAGGAGGAAGGGAAGGTTGAATAATCTCTTCTCTTGAAGGAAGATTCCCTTGTTCTCAGTTGTCGAGGTGAATCAAGAACCTCAACTATTTATGGGAGAGTGGCCACTAGTGTAGTTACTTGATCTTCTCCCTTTATTAAAAACTTAACCTTCATTGGCCTTTTGGAAGGGTTCTTATCCTTTTCCTTTTTTCCTTTTGAGGGTGCCTCTTCCAAAGCATCTAGATTTTCAAAACTCCTTCTTTATAACTCATTCCCTAAGAAATGAGCCATGCCTTAGTACGGGCAAGAATTTGAGTAGCTCTTCCCGTGATAGAGGCTTTCTCAGGAATGAACCAATCAATGGCTGGGAATACATATTAATCTTCATTCAACCCATCATATGAGGCGTCAAGGACACTCTCATTATCTTTAGTGCCTTTTGGAATGTCAGATAAATCCAAAGATCTAGATTTCTTCATTTGTCAACTCGTTATTGTCCTTTCTTCGGATGGCAACTTCATCCCGAAGATCAACCCAAATATCTTCTATGTTCGGAACATTAAGATATAAATTCCCGTATGACTTAAGGACTCCTCGAAATCAAATCCATCTTTGTGCTTCATGTACTTCTTCAATTTTTCCTGAATCTTGTGCACTACATTCTTAGCTTTGACCACCATCAAGCATGTGTATCTTCCAATGGAAATGGGGAAGGATACGGCAGCCTTTTTGTTTTCTTTGTTGGAATTTATGGAAATCCAAAACTATCTTACCAACTCCATTAGGATCAACTTATCACCTAGGAATTTGGGAAATCGAAAATGGTCTCCTAGATACGTGACCACCCAAAGGTATGTGAACTTCTTGAATTGCAAGAAGATGCAATCCCATTTTGATACTTCGGCACATGCTTCATCGTAAAATCTTATTTTCCTTAGATCAAGGTTCATCCTGTAGATATTTTCATAAAATAAAGCATCGTTCACTCTTCTCGAACCGATCTTTGGAACCTTTCATTGTCGATTGAGGGAGGTACTGATATATGTGTTATGTTACCCTATCTCCTTTTACATCCAATCCTAGATAATTTCTAATGCCATCTGTTGCATAGGTGACATACGATGACATATAGAATTTTCCCGTAGTCAAGATTGTCTTCATCAGGGAATCAATCTTATCACTTATGAGAATGCTCCAATCGATCCCTTGTTCATTCTTCCTCATAATAACCATGAATTGATACATCCATCCTTGGAAGTGCCTTGACTCACGAAGTCCAAATACTCGACTCAGCAATGTGATGATGTCACTGATTTCAAGGATGAAATCACTCCTGGGGAAAAACTTGAGAAACCTTGAGATAGTCAGTTTGGCCTTGACCAAGAACTTTCTATTCACGTGCGAGATGAAGTCTTCTTGATCTTTGTCCCAGGATTTATGTGATGACTTAATATCTACATCAACATATTCCTAAAATTTGGGTAATCTTAAGAGGTCATCAAAATAACCCCCGTCCAAATTCACTACAAATTCTCCCCGCTTGATTTTTCACCGAGCGAGATTCCGAGTCATAATGGAAAGCACAGGCCAAAATGAACTCGGGGCATTGAGAACACATTGGGAATCCTCCTGCTGAAGAGGGATGCCACTGCTAGTTATTGACTTCATCCAGGACTCTGAGAAGAATCCTTGGTTCTACTCCAAAAATCCTCCATGTCAATGTTACCAAGCTCCATATCTCGGATGTCATAATTGCAATCTATATAGGAGGGGGATTCCATCTTTTGATACTTGTATTTCATCTTCCCTGACCTGTCTGACTTGTCTTTAGATGATCTAGGATCCGACATGAGAAATCCTGAAGAAAGAATTCCTAGACAACTCCTATCTGAGCAATTGGACTTGGAAGCTTACTAAGAAACCCCACAGACCCGCCACACTATCCAGATTTTAGGACTTGTAAAGCACCTGATGAAACTTGACACACTGGAGAGAGTGTCGAAACTTAGGTCTTGTCAGACACTTCACAAAACCTGACACACTGGAGAGAGTGTCAGAATTTAGTTCTTGTCAGACAATTCACAAAACCCGACACACTAGAGAGAGTGTCGGAACTTAGTATATGTCTGACACTTGATAAAACCCAATGCACTGGCAGAAGCAAGGAGATGTTAAACACTTGAAGAAACCTAATACACTGCAAAGTGTATGTCAGAGATTGATAGATGTCTGACACTTGAAGAAACTTGATATACTGTGGAACTCGGAGATTGTTTAACACCCTACAAAACTTGAAAATAAAGGAATCATGTTTTTGAGGTGTCATGACATGTAAAATTCCCGTTAGGGATTTTAGATTCTTTTTTTTATAACCAACAGGGTATATTCCATAGAATAAAATAAGAAACTCCTTAGGTGACTTTCCAAACAAGAAATTTTAATGGAATTCAACACAAAATGAAGAAAACAACCTAAAACCCTAAACCTAGAGGAAAAATAGGAAAGGATGGAGAACATCAAAAGAATATTTTCAAAAATGAATCCAAAATACCTCAAATAAGAAATAAAAGTAAAATACCTTTAGCAATCTTGAAAAATTATCAAAAACGGAGCACGCAATTGATCAAGAAGCTTGATCGGGTTTGGAGGTTACAGGCACAAGAGTGAAAACTCCACACAACAAAATTACAATTGGTAAAAATGATGTGTAAAATTGGGCTATTTATAAAGCCCTAGAATTTATGACACCTTGCCTGACACGTGTGACAACTACCCGATAACTCATATTTAATGCCATGTCATCATGCTTGGAGTGCCCGAAAACCCGATAAAAGGATTAGCTATCATTTCGGGTTTTGGGTTTCGTGAAATAGATGACATGAAACATGAGATGTTTGGATGATCCAAGGTTCCAAAAACTTGACACAAAGGAACATATTAGGTTTTTGTTTTTGGAAGTCAAGTGGCATGTAACATGCTTTTTTCACCATGTGCCGATGCTCATGAGTTTTGAAAACTGAAATACTAACTTATTTCGGGTTTTGGAAAACAATTTGCATATAAAGCAAGTAAAAACATGTTTTCATGTTGTTGAAACCTCAAAAAACTTGAAAATCTCCTCAAAAGGTCATTTTAGGAGATTTTTCCAAAAAAAATCTAGGTTATCTTAATTTTAGGTGGAATCACTAAAATGAGATAACAAATTAGCTCCATTGGGAATTTCTTAGTGACATCAAAGGAAGAGAACTTAGAATCTCTAGATTCATCCATTGTCTATGGAGTCTAAAGAAATAAGAAAACAAAAAAAAAAGAAAACAAAAAGCAAACACATGATAGAAAACAAATTATGTACAATGCAAGAGAGCATCTTACATTACTGATGGAACAACTATAGATGTTGACCACTAAAAGGTAGAGGAAGAAACTCTCCATCAAGATATGATAGACAAAATCTATTTTCACCATTCAAGTGACATATTTTGAAAGGTCCTCTCCATAAAGAATCGAAACTTTTAATCCATCCCTTTCTGTTTCTCTTCTCTTATCCCGAGAAGTACTAGATCTCCAATTTGGAAGTCACATTACTTTGATTTCTTATAAAATAGCTTCTTTACTTTACTCTGATGATTTTTAATGTGATTGAACACCTTTATTCATTCCTCTTCTAGCCTAGCTAGATACATAACCCTCTTTTGGATCAAATTTTGGAGAGGTTCATCCTCAACTGCTTTAGCCAACTGTAAGGCTGGTATTTCTATGGAGATAGGTATCTCAACATTAATCCCATACAGCACTTGGAATGGAGACATCCCAATAGCTCATTTAGGAGTAATCCAATCAGCCCAAAATGCATCATACAATGCTTTGTGCCATGCCCTCTGATTCTCATTAACCAACTTTCTTATTATGGTCACCATGTTTTTGTTGCTCGATTCAACTTGACCATTGCCTTGAGGGTAGTAATCAGATGAATGAGCCAATGTGATCCCAAATCCATAAAAAAATCCTATCAACTGATGAGATAAAAAATTGGAGGCATTTTCAGCAAAAATCTTGTGAGGCACGCCAAATCGACAATTATATTTTCTTTGAGGAAGTTATGGACAGCTTCATAGTTACCCGCTTGATGGGTGCGGCTTCCACCCACTTGGTGAAATAGTCGTGTGCGGTGAGTATGTAGTTGTGTCCCACACTAGATGCGGGATTCAATTCTCCAATAAATTCAATTCCCCACTTTGATAAAAGGCTTTTCAATCACCACAAAGCTTGGGAAGAGCTGCTAAATTAGGGCAACCAACAAAATGTTGACAAGCTTCACATTTGGACACCCATTCTGCTGAGTCTCGAAAAGAGTAGGAAAATAGTACTGGCCCATAGCATCTTATAAGCGCTATCACGGAGGAGGATAAATGTCCTCCACATGCTAAATTATGGAAGGACTCTAGCAACCTCACCTGCTATGACTTATCAACACAGCATAAGAATACACCATCAATACCTTTCTTGTACATTCCATTATCCCACAAAATGTATCTTGTGGATCTTAACTTAACTTTCCTCTTCTCCTTTTCGCTAAATGCGGGGGGGAATTCACCATAAGTCAAAATAAAGCAATATAAGAGTACCATTTATTGGTTGTGCTCACAAAAAGCACCATGGGCAATTCCGAAGAGGTATCTTAAGTTTTTCACATTTTGTCTTAGCATTATTTTCTGTAATCAATTGGCATAGGCCTCTTCCTCATACCAACTTGGTAGGTCTGATGTCCAAGTCATACTCTTGGACTTTAGCTATCCAGTTACCCCATTGACTACCCAACTCTTGTTGAGTCAAGATGGATTTAACTACAGTATCAAGAACGAGAACGAGGGTATGAGAACTCAGCACATAATATCTGAAATGTTTCACTACTCTCACCACCGCATAAGCATGCTTTTCAATTTGTGACATTTTCAATTCATGTTCTTTTAATGGGAAGCTCATGAAAGTAATGGGAGCTTCAATTCCTTCTTCATTTTCCTGCATCAAGATGGTTGATACTGTATGAGTGGAAGCATAGCTATACATAATGAAATCTTTCTTGAAGTCTGGACATACTAGAACAGGGGCATGTGCAATTACCTTTCTGACTTCTTCAAAAGCAAGCTTCCCTTCAGTGCTCCATCGAAATGGATTTTTCCCTTTCATCATCTCAAGGATATCCTTGGTTTTATCAAAGCAAAATTAGGTACAAATATTCTTAGGAAATTAACCTTCCCAAAAAGGAGTGTACCCGCTTTTGCTTTTGGGTAGGGTAAGATTTGAATGGTCTTCACCCTCTTTGGGTCGATCTTGGTTCTTTCTCTAGTCACAATATGACCTAACCACTTTCCTTCACACTCCAAACATAGAATTTTTAGGATTTAATGAAATCCCATGGCACCTACACCTTAAGAGTACTTCTATTCCGTGTGATCATAATGATCACTTCATTTTTTAGAGAAGACCGTCAAGTCATCCAAATACCCAACTATGACCTTTCCCATTAAATATCTAAAAGCTAAGTCCATATCTCTCTTAAATGTGGCCTCGGCATTGATCGAACCGAAAGGAATTGTTTTGTAAGCAAATGTTCCCCATGGAGTGGTGAATGTTGTTTTATGTTGATCTTCAAGATACCTAGACCTGATTATATCCTCAAAATCCATCAAGCATGGATAACATTTCTTTCCCAAAGATGCCTCTGTAACACTGGTCCATGATGGCCAATGGATAATTGTCCTTTAATGAATACTGGTTGAGATTCGAAAGTCAACACAAATCTGATTTCACCGTTCTTCTTTTCACAGGGACAATGTTTGTAACCGGGTGGAATGATGGATCGGAAAGATAATCCTTGCATCTAACATTTTTTGAATTTTTGCAAGAATAGTCCCTGAGATCTTGGGGTTGTAATGTCTCTGCTTCTACCTGTGGGGTTTAACTTTAGGCTTCAAAGGAATGCTATGTTGCACATCCTTGGGCTTGAAAGACTTTAGATCCACATATGACCATGCTAGGACGTCCATATATCTCTTTAAGAGTGAAGAGAATCTTTCTTTTTCCTTTGATGAATAGCATTTACCGATGTTTACCATCTATGGTTGATCAACAACCTGTGTTAACCGCATCTACCTTTGATGAGGAAGCACCTTCAGCTTGCCTTTTACCCTGAATAAACCGGTCATGCTTGTCGAACAAACCTTCCAGAGAAACCAATCCTTTGGGAATCTTGTTGCCTTTTAGCTGAATGAACTCACTGTCAATCTCTTGATATGAACTTGAAATAGATTCCCATAAGGTTGATTCTGATCCTTCAAAATATAGTTCACTAAAATTTTCATCTTTTTCAAGGAAAGACAGTACCTGTTGATCATCATTGAATACTTGCCAATGTGCTGAATTATCTGGAACACTAGGATGGTACACAATCTCGATGGTGTACATGTCTTGTTTGAACTATGGATGAGGAAGGAGAAGAGATGTAGACATGGCCAATAAATCAGCTTTGTCGTTATAATCCCTCAAAACTAGCCTTGATAGAAAAAGCATCAAAGCATTCTATGTTGTCCCATACTTTGTTCCTATAATGCTTTAGGTGATCATTTTTCACTTGATAAACCCCTTTCACTTGATTTACAATGAGCTCCGCATCTCCCTAAACTTTGAGGTTTCGGATTCCTTTTTTCTTGCCATTTCTAATCCTAATAACAAAGCTTCATATTCAGTTGTGTTATTAGTATTATCAAACTGCATCTTGAAAGAAAAGGGAGAGATCTCAAAATCTAGAGATACAAGAACTACGACGGCACTCCTCGATCCAATATTTGAACATCTCCCATCAAACTCGAGGTCAAAATACCATTAGGATCCTCTTATTTAACATTCACACTGGTATCTCTGATGTCATGAAATAATTCCCTAAGACAAAGATCTTGAAAAAGAATTTGAGCCTTGGGGTCATCGGAATTAGTGAATAAGTACTTTTCTTGAGGCTCGGGATGGATAATACGAGGAACTCCATTAACTAGAATTTAACCTTTGTCTATTCCATATTTATCTCCCCTCTTACATATTTACAAAAACCTCTTCCGAAGAGAATACCGTAAGTAAATGGGATATCAAAGAACTTAATGGTCATTTTTACTCTCTTCTCTAGGAATGCGACAAATACAAATTGTGCATCCTTGATTTGACCAATCAAGGGAACTTGTATGGTTTCCATGGAATAACACTATCCATATGATTTAGTTAAATTAATTCCAAGGGCATGAGCTACTTTTTTGGGCATCATGTTATCGGAAGCTCCTGAGTCAATTATGTAATTACTGAGTTTGAACCCGTTTATGAGTAAAGACAAATAAAATAGTTCGATCTTTACTGAAGAAGAAACAGAGGTCATATTGGTCTGAGGTGAATGTTGAGTAGGACTTGACAATATGCCTTTTGAAGATGAATGGACATCAACCTTTCTTCTAATGAATTTGGAAAGCTTTTCAAATTTCTTAGGATTTGACTGAAGATATTCTACTTCTGAAATTTAGATCTTAGTTCTTTTTGCATGGTCAATAATGTCAAAAGTAGTATATGAAGGAATGATGGTAGGCTCAGGATTTTGTTATATTTATCTCGAGCCGAGGTACGGGTCTTGGGAGCAGGAGAAGGAGAATAAGAAGAATTTATTACCTTTTTAGTTTTCTCCTTTTCAGTTTGTGTTGAGATAGGAGAGCCTCTCTTGGCCATGATCATGGGAGCTTATTTATTCTTCTCCTTAGAGCTTTCAACCGGTTTTCTAGGATTCTAAGATTAGGATCAAGTAAAACTGCAAATGACCGACCATCATGTTTGCATCCGTCTTCCTCATATTCCAAATACCCAACGCTTAAGTAGCCAATCAATCGTCATATGACTCATCAAGATATCCCGAAGCTTCAAAAGCTTCATGAGAATCTTTTTCTTCTAGTTCTTCATCTTCTTCAACTATCTCCACTATAGCATTAACAAGAGGAGCTTCAATAGCCATTCTTGGTTGAGCAGTAGTCAACTGTGTTCTATCTCTTGTGGGAGTGCCATTAGTATTATTAAAATTCCGTCTAGGAATATCCCAATACGGAACATTTCTCACCTGTTGAGACATTTGATATTTCAAAGTGATCAAGTTGTTAGCCATCTTTTGAATCATGGGATCAGTAGTAATTTGATATGCACTCTTAATTTTAGGCTTGGATGATTCTTTTCCAATCTTTCTGGCCAGAATAAGATCATCTTCTATTTCGGTGGCTATAGCTTCAGCAGTGGCCAAATCGTGGATAATCGATCTTCTCAACAAGAAGCTCACATCCGGAGGTTGAGCATTGATAAAGAAACACTTCTAATTCTCAAGAGTAGGAACAACGTGATCTGGAATCTTGTGAATCAGCTAGTTGAATTTGGCAATGAATTCCCGCATGGGTTCGTAAGACTCCTTATTCATATGCGTAAGCTATACTAACAAGGCGTGAGAATATTCAACTAGTTTGAACCTTGCTTCAAATATAGATCTCGTGGTAGCCCAATTGGTAATACATGCATTCAGGAGATGGTAAAACCATTTCATTGCCACACCATGCAATGTTTTGATGAAGAGTCAAACAGAGACATCTTTGTGAGCAACCCCAAGAACACCACATGCAACAAAGAATGAGGCAATGTGTTCATCAAGATGTTGATTTCCATCACCGTTGATCTTAGGAATATTCTTCCATGATCCATGAGGTAGTTCATGCAATGGTGGAGTAAGGGAAAGAGGACCAATAACTTTGCCCCAAGGCATAGGTTGTGTTGCCATTCTTCTAAATGAAGTGCGTAAAGGAATCTGAATATCCAGAAGAATAATGCACAACAAGTTGTAAAATATTTTGGTTCTTGAGGAATTCAATTCCTTTGGATGGATGAATAACTTCTTGCCCAGCTAGATGCAACACTATTGGGTGAAAGCATGAAATTATGTTGTTGAAGTAGATCAAATAATGGATTCGTTTCACCCTTGGCTCAGCTTAACCGAGTGAAGATCTTCCTAGCCTTGAACTAGAAAATGGATCTTCTTGAAAATAAGGAAAATACGGAGTTGCTGGACACCAAAAGGATAAGCTTCATATTATCAATCCATATTTCCCAAAATAGAGTCGCTAAAAGCTGTTGGTTGGATATTTTTCATGCCAAAATATTAGGTTCAACCACAAAGTGGATGGGATTAAATCCCTCCTCAAAGACATGAGGCTTCTTATTTATTACTAATCTAAAACATAGCAGAAATGATATGTAAAGTATTCACACTCATCTAACCATTGGGGTTGGGATAGAATCCCAAAATCTAGATCCACTCTAGGTAAAGATGTTGTTGTTTTATGAAATGGAATGGATCATAAATGAAAACACAATGGAAAGGAAATGATGGAAACATATTTTCTTTCGAGAAAATAGAGATCACGAAATAATCATACGAGTTCTAGATAACAAATATAATGTAATGTTTTAAACAATTAAAATGATCGATAATGCTAAAAAGAATAGCTTACGATCCCGAACGTAAGAACAATATCTTAAGAGAGATAAATCTCACAACAAAAATTTTGTAAAAATAATATTGATTTCTATTCCTCAAATGATTAAAAGAAAACACAAAGTTTTCCTTCTTCACAACAGCTTCTCAATATTCCAAAAATCTCAACCCTTTGGAATGCATAATAATCCCTTATTTATAATAAAAGGCGTTGAGAGAAAATAGGATAAATCCTAGAAAATAGTCTTTTAAATGAGAGTCCTATCTTGCTTGACTCTCATGCAGAGACCAGTCAAAATTTGCTTCCTATGTGATGAAACAAAAATGAAAAAGACATGTTGATTTCAATATTGAAATGACATGTTGCATTGTGCTTATTCTCGTGTCGTCATCTTTATCTTCCTCCAAAGAAAGCTCGCTTGTCTTGAAATTCTTGGAATTTTGGATTATACCCGCATCTCATTTTCATCAAAGTGCGGTGGAATGATCACTCGAACTTCACATGTTTCCTAAGTACCATTAGCATTTCTAGGATTCTTTTTAGTCTCTTGTTGAGTTTCCTCAGGGTCTCCAAAGAATGTTCAATTTTCACAAACCTGTCAATGATTTCCATGCCTAATCCGTAAGTTGGTTCATGTTGAATTGATTCTTGGATCTATTTGTAAAGGTCATCAACAGGCAGGATACCTAAGCCTTCACTCAACACCTTAGCACAAATTTTGACTAGCTCTTCTTCTAATTCATTCTTTCCATCCACCAATTGATCTCTTGATTCCCTCAATTTTCTGCAAGCTTCATTGAGATTATTTATTCTAAATTTGATGGCTTTGTTAGCTAAAAATGTTTATCCCCATGTGGAACGATGCCTTCTTCGACCAAGATGTGGGATGGAACCTGTTTCAGCATTTGGAGAGCTTCAAAAGTCAACTCTAATTTCTGATTTCTGCTGAAAAACTCATCATACATTTTCTCTTCATCTTTATTTATATCCTCTAAGGATTGGTAGAGTTCCACAATATCTTTGATGACTCCTTTTCCTTGTAGGAGCAGCCTTTGGATCCATTCATCGACCGTTCTCCCTTTTCATTAATCTTCTTGATCATGGGTACAAGAGAAATCAAACCCGATAGGAGTAGAGGATGATGGTGTTGACTCGGAGGCTTAGAGAGCTTGAGTAGCACTTCTATTAGCTGCTGCAATTTCTCTTTTAACTCATCTTTTTTTAACGTAGTTTCCCTCCGCTTCTAGCAAAATACATTTATGGCATCTTGTGCGTCCCCTTTTGCTCCCTCTATCATTACTTTCCCCTAGCCACCCTTGTGATTTGATAATCTGTGACCATTATATAATCCTTAGTTTTATCATCTCATGTGGGAGTAGTAATGTCTACAAATTTATGTCTGAGGAATCCACCGAAATCCTCGGAGACAGCTTTTGGGTTTCTTGGCCGACTTGGTAGGAGTGACCTTGGAGGAACTGAAATCAAAGGCTAGTAATGGAACAACCACCTTCCTCTTCCTTGAGTCTTATCTACTAACCATTGGGGTGTATTGGAATAAGTTTCTCCCATAGGTGTTATGGTCACATATTTAGGTGGAGGTAGGTTAGCTTGTGGAGTGGAAACCACTATAAGTGTAGCATCTGTGGTAGGGAATGGAGGTGTAGTAGGAGGAGGCATGCAGTGGGGAGAGATGAGAGGCCGGAGAAGATACTAACCATAGCTAAAGAACTTGGTGAAGAGATATGAGGTAAGGAAGGTTGAATGGGAGGAGGCAAGGATTTCAGAATTAGAGCATGAGAGGTGGGAGGAATACTTACCTCTGATGAACTGTCTACCAGAGGAGGAAGGGAATTTTGAATAATCTCTTCTCTTGAAGGAATATTCCCTTGTTCTCGGTTGTCGAGGTGAATCAAGAACCTCAACTAGTTGTGGGAGAGTGGCCAGGTGGTGTAGTTACTTGATCTTCTCCCTTTCTTAAAAACTTAACCTTCATTGGCCTTTTAGAAGGGTTTTTATCCTTTTTTCCTTTTGAGGGTCCCTCTTCCAAAGCATATAGCTTTACAAAACTACCTTCTTTATAACTCATTCCCCAAGAAATGAGCCACACCTTATTATGGGAAAGAATTTGAGTAGCTCTTCCCATGATAGAGGCTTTCTTAGCAATGGACCAATCAATGGTTGGGAATACATATTGATCTCCGTTCAACCCATCATATGAGGCATCAAGGACACTCGTCATTATCTTTAGTACCTTTTGGAATGTAAAATAAATTCAGCATCTAGATTTATTCAATTTTTAACCTACTATTATCCTTTCTTTGGATGGAAACTTCATCCCGAAGATCAACCCAAATATCTTCTATTTTGGGAACATGTAGATATAAAGTCCCGTATGACTTAAGGACTCCTCAAAAATCAAATCCATCTCTATGCTTCATGTGTTTCTTCAATTTGTCCTGAAGCTCATGCACTGCATTCTTAGCTTTGACCACCATTGAGCACATGTATCTTCCAATTGAAATGGGGAAGGATATGGCAGCCTTGTGTTTGCTTTGTTGGAATTTGTGGAAATCCAACAACTGTCTTACCAACTCCATTAGGATCAGCTTATCACCTGGGAATCTGGGCAATCAAAAAGGGTCACCTAGATACATGACCACCCGAAGGTATGTGAACTTCTTGAACTGCAAGAAGATGCAACCCCATTTTTATACTTTGGCCCATGCTTCATTAGAGACTCTTCTTTTCCTTAGATCAGGGTTCATCCTGTAGATATTTTCATAAAATAAAGCATCATTCACTCTTCTGAACTAATCTTCAGAACCTTTCATTATCAGCTAAGGGAGGTACCGATATATGTGTTCTATTACCCTATCTCCTTTTGCATCCAATCCTAGATAATTTCTCATGCCAGCTGCTGCATAGGTGACATACGATGACATATAGAATTTGCCCATAGTCAAGACTGTCTTCATCTGGGAATCAATCTCATCACTTATGAGACTGCTCCAATCAATCCCTTGTTTGTTCTTCTTCATAATAACCATGAATTGATACATCCATCCTTGGAAGTCCCTTGACTCAGGGAGTCCAAATACTCGACTCAGCAAGGTGATGATGTCGCTGATTTCAAGGATGAAATCACTCCTGGGGACAAACTTGGGAAACCTTGAGACAATCGGCTTGGCCTTGATCAAGAACTTTCTATTCACATGCCTGATGTAGTCTTCTTGATCTTTGTCCTAGGATTTTTGTGCTGACTTAAGATCTACGTCAACATATTCCTAAAGTTGGGTAATCTTAAGAGGTCATCAAAATAACCCTTGTCAAACTTCACTATGACTTCTCCTGCCTTGATTTTTCACTAAGCGAGATTCCGAGTCATAATGGGAAGCACAGGATAAAATGAACTCGGGACATTGAGCAAAAATCGGCAATCCTCGCTACAAGAGGGAGGCCATTGTTGGTTATTGACCTCATGCAAGGACTCGAGTAGAATCCTTGAATCTGCTCCAAAATCCTCCATGTCAATATTACCAAGCTCGTATCTAGGATTTCATAGTTGCAATCTATATAGAAGGGGCATTCCATCTTCTAATACTTGTATTTCATCTTCCTTGACCTATCTAACTTGTCTTTAGATGATCCAGGATCTGACATGAGAAATCCTGAAGAAAGAATGCTTAAACAACTCCTATCAGAGCAATCGGACTGTGAAGCTTATTGAGCAACCCCACAGACCCGTAACACTATCCAAATTTTAGGACTTGTAAAGCACCTAATGAAACCTAACACACTGGAGAGAGTTTCGAAACTTAGGTCTTGTCAGACACTTCACAAAACTTGACACACTTGAGAGAGTGTCAGAATTTAGTTCCTTTCGGACACTTCTCAAAACCTGAAACACTGAAGAGAGTGTGGAAACTTAGTATATGTTTGACACTTGATAAAACCCAATGCACTGGCGGAAGCAAGGAGATGTTGAAAACTTGAAGAAACTTGATACACTGTAAATAGTATGTCGAGATTGATAGATGTCTAAAACTTGAAGAAAGCTGATATACTACGAAGCTCAGAGATTGTTGAACACCCTGCAAAACCTGAAAATAAAGGAATCAAGTTTTTGAGGTGTCAGGACATGAAAAATTCCCGTTAGGGATTTTAGATTCTTTTTTTCCTATAACCAATAGGGTATATTCCATATGATAAAATAGGAAACTCCCTATGTGACTTTCCAAACAAGATATTTTAATGGAATTCAACACAAAATGAAGAAAACAACCTAAAACACTAAACCTAGAGGAAAAATAGGAAAGGATGGAGAACATCAAAAGAATATTTTCAAAAATGAATCCAAAAGACCTCTAATCAAAAATAAAAGTGAAATACCTTTAGCAATCTTGAAAAATAATCGAAAATGGAGCACGCAATCGATCAAGAAGCTCGATCAGGTTTGGAGGTTGCAAGCACAAGAGTGAAAAATCCACGCAACAAAATTACAATTGGTAAAAATGACATGTAAAATTGGGCTATTTATAAATCCTAGCACTTATGACACCTCACCGACATGTGCGACAACTACCCGAAAACTTAGAGTTAATGCCATGTCATCATGCTTGGAGTGCCCGAAAACCCGATATAAAGGATTAGCTATCAATTCCCGGTTTTTTCGTGAAATAGATGACATGAAACATGAGATGTTTGGATGTTCCAAGGTTCTAAAAACCCGACACAAAGGAACATACTGGGTTTCAGGTTTTGGAAGTCAAGCGACATGTAACATGCTTTTTGCCAGTTATGTTCCGATGCTCATGAGTTCCAAAAACCTGAAATACCGACTTGTTTCGGATTTTAGTTTTTAGAAAATGATTTGCATATAGCAAGTAAAAAACATGTTTTCATGTTGTTGAAACCCGAAAAACCCAAAAATATCCTCAAAAGGGAATTTTAGGAGATTTCTCCAAAAAAATCTAGGTTATCTTTATTTTAGGTGGAATCACTAAAATGAGATAACAATTAGCTCCATTGGGGACTTTCTTAGTGAAATCAAAGGAAGAGAACTTATAATCTCTAGATTTATCCATTGGGCTATGAATTCTAAAGAAATAAGAAAACCAAAAACAAAGAAAGAAAGAAAGAAAACAAAAAGCAAACACACAACAGAAAAACAAATTATGTATAATGCAAGAGAGCATCTTGCATTACTGATGGAACAACTTCAGATGTTGACCACTGAAAGGTAGAGGGAGAAACTCTCCATCAAGGTATGATAGATAGAATATATTTTCACCATTCAGCTGATGTATTTTGAAAGGTCCTTTCCATAAAGAATCAAACTTTCCATGCATCCCTTTCTGCTCCCTTCTCTTATCCCAGAGAAGTACTAGATCTCCAATTTGGAAGTCGCGTTGCTTTGATTTCTTATCAAATATCTTCTTTATTTTACTATGATGATCTATAATGTGATCGACCACCTTGCTTCATTCCTCTTCTAGCCTAGCTAGATACATAACCCCATTTTGGATCGAATTTCGGAAAGCTTCATACTCAATTACATTAGCCAACTATAAGGCTAGTAATTCTATGGAGATGGGCATGTCAACGTTAATCCTATATAGCACTTGGAATGGAGACATCCCAATATCTCATTTAGGAGTAATCCAATCAGCCCACAATGCATCATACAATTCTTTTTTCCATGTCCTCCAATTCTCATCAACAAACTTTCTGATTATGGTCACCAAGTTTTTGTTGCTCAATTCAGCTTGACCATTGCCTTAAGGGTAATAATTGGATAAATGAGCCAACGTGATCCCAAATCCATAAAAATCCTTTCAACTCGTGGGATGAAAAATTAGAGGAATTTTCGACAACAATCTTGTGAGGCATGCCAAATCGACAATTATATTTTCTTTGAGGAAGTTGCGAAAAGCTTCGAGGTTGCACTCACTTGATGGTGCAGCACTTCCACCCACTTTGTGAAATAGTCTATGGCAGCGAGCACGTAGTTTTGTCCTATAATGGAGGTAGGATTCAATACTCCAATAAATTCAATTCCCCACTGGAAAAAAGGCTCTTCAATCACCACAAGCTTTAGGGGAAGAGCTGCTAACTTAGGGTGACCAACAAAATGTTGACAAGCTTCACATTTGGACACCCATTCTGCTAAGTCTCAAAAAAGAGTAGGCCAATAGTACCTAGTCCGTAGGATCTTATAAGTTTTCATGGAGGAGGAAAATTTTCCTCCACATGCTAGATTATGGAAGTACTCTAGCAACCTCACCTGTTGTGACTTATCAACACAGCACAGGAATACACCATCAATACCTTTCTTGTAGATTCCATTATCCCATAGAATGTATCTTGCGGATCTTAACTTCACTTTGTCCTCGTCTCCTTTTGGCTTAAATGTTGAGGGAATTGGCCATAAGTCGAAAGAAAGTAATATCTGTGTACCATTCATTGGTTGTGCTCACAAAAAGCACCATGGGAAATTCCGAAGAGGTATCTTCAGTTTTTTCACATTCTATCTTAACATTATTTTCTGCAATCAATTGGCACAGGCCTCTTCCTCATACCAACTTGGTAGGTTTGATGTCCAATTCATACTCCTAGACTTTAGCTATCCAACTACCTCGTTGACTACCCAACTCTTGTTGAGTCAAGATGGATTTAACTACAATATCAACAACGAGAACGAGGGTATGAGAACTCAGCACGTAATACCTGAAATGTTTCACTACTCTCACCACCACATAAGCATGCTTTTCAATTTTGACATTTTCAATTCATGTTATTTTAATGGGAAGCTCATGAAAGTGATGGGGGCTTCAATTCCTTCTTCATTTTCCCGCATCAAGATGGTTGATACTGTATGAGTGGAAGCATAGTTATAGATAATGAAATCTTTCTTGAAGTCTGGACATACTAAAAAGGGGAATGTGCAATTTCCTTTTTGAATCCTTTGAAAGAAATATTCTCTTGAGTGCTCCATCAAAATGGATTTTTCCCTTTCATCATCCCAAGGATATCCTTGGTTTTATCAGCAAAATCAGGTACAAATCTTCTTAAGAAATTAACCTTCCCAAAAAAGGAGTGTACCCCATTTTTGCTTGTGGGTAGGGTAAGGCTTTGAATGGCCTTCACCCTCTCTAGGTTGATCTTGGTTCCTTCTCTAGTCACAATATGACTCAAAAAATTTCATTCTGTCACTCCAAACATAGACTGTATAGGATTTAATGAAATCCCATGACACCTACGCCTTAAGAGTACCTGTTCCAGGTGATCATAATGATCACTTCATTTTTTAGAGAAGACTGTCAAGTCATCCAAATACACAACTATGACCTTGCCCATTAAATATCTGAAAGCTAAGTCCATAGCTCTCTGAAATGTGGCCCCGGTGTTGACTAAACCGAAAGGCATCGTTCTGTAAGAAAATGTTTTCCATGGAGTGGTGAATGTTGTTTTATGTTGATCTTCGTAACTACCAAACTTTGATTATATCCCAAAAATCCATCAAGCATGGATAACATTTTTTCCCTAGTGACTTTTTGTAACACCTGGTCCATGATGGGCAATGGATAATTGTCCTTTAATGAAGACTGGTTGAGATTCCAAAAGTCAACACAAATCTAGATTTCACCATTCTTCTTTCTCATAGGGACAATGTTTGTAACCCAGGTGGAATGATGGATCAGAAAGATAATCCTTGGATCTAACATTTTTTGAATTTTTGCAAGAATAGTCCCTGAGATCTTAGGGTTGTAATGTCTCTTCTTTAGCCTGTGGGGTTTAACTTAAGGCTTTAAAGGAATGCTATGTTGCACATCCTTGGGCTTGAAAGACTTTAGATTTGCATATGACCATGCTAGGACGTCCATATATCTCTTCAAGAGTGAAGATAATATTTCTTTTTCCTTCAATGAAAAGCATTTACCGAGGTTTACCATCCATGGTTTTATCAAACATAGGTTAACTCTATCTACCTCTCGACTAGGAAGCACCTTTAGCTTTCCTTTTACCCCCGAATAAACCAGGTCATGATTTTAGAAAAAACCTTCTAGAGAAACCAATCCTTTAGTAATCTTGTTTCCTTTTAGCTGAATGAACTCACCATCAATCTCTTGATATGAACTTGAAACAGTTTGCAAAAGGCTGATTTTGATCCTTCAAAATATAGTTCACTAAAATTATCAACTTTTTCAAGGAAAGATAGTACCTGTTGATCATCATTGAATACTTGCCAATGTGCTGAATTATCTGGAACATTGGGATGGTACACAATCTTGATGGTGTATGTGTCTTGTTTGAACTATGGATGAGGAAGGAGAAGAGATGTAGACACGGCCAACGAATCAGCTTTGTCGTTATAATCCCTCAAAACTGCCATGATAGAAAAAGCATCAAAGCATTTTATAATGTCGCATAATTTGTTCTTGCAATGCTTTAGGCGATCATTTTTCACTTGGTAAACCCCTTTCACTTGACTTACAATGAGTTCCGTGTCTCCATAAACTTTGAGGTTTCATATTCCTTTTTGTCTTGCCATTTCTAATCCTAATAACAAAGATTCATATTCAACTGTGTTATTAGTATTATCAAACTGAAACTTGAAAGAAAAGTGAAAGATCTCGAAATCCGAGATACAAGAACTATGCTTGATACATGATCCAAAGAGTTGAACAGATCCCATCAAACTCGAGGGTACAAATACCATTAGGATCCTCTTCTTTAACATTCACAAATGGTATCTCTGATGTCATGAAATAATTCCCTAAGCTAGCATCTTCAAAAATAATTTGATCCTTAGGGTCATCGGACTTAGTGAATAAATAATTCACTTGAGGCTCGGGATGGAGAATATGAGGAACTCCATTAACTATAATTTTAGACTTGGTCTAGTCCATATTGATCTCTCCTCTAACATCTTTACAAATACCTCTTCCTAAGAAAATACCGTAAGCACTGGGATATCAAAGAACTAGAATGGTCATTTTTACTCTCTTCTCTGGGAATGCGACAAATGCAAATTGTGCATCCCTTATTTGACCAATCAAAGGAACTTTATTGGTTTCCATGGAATAACACTATCCGTATGATTTAGTTAAATTAATTCCAAGGGCATGAGCTACTTTTGTGGGCATCACATTATCGAAGCTCCTGAGTCAATTATGCAATTAGTGAGTTTGAACCCGTTTATGAGTAAAGACAAATAAAAAGGTTTGATCTTTCCTTAAGAAGAAAAAGAGGTCATATTGGTCCGAGGTGAAGGTTGAGTAGGAATTGACAATATGCCTTTTGAAGATGAAGGGACATCAACCTTACTTCTAATGAATTTGGAAAGCTTTTCAAATTTCTCAGAATTTGACTGAAGATATTCTTCTTCTGAAATTTAGATCTTAGTTCTTTTTACATGTTCAATAATGTCAAAAGTAATATATGAAGGAAGGATGGTAGGCTCAATTTTGGTTATATTTGTTTGAGTTGAGGTACAAGTCTTGGGAGCAAGAGAAGGAGAATAAGAAGAATTTTTTACCTTTTTAGTTGTCTCCTTTTCAGGTTTTGTTGAGATAGGAGAGCCTCTCTTGGCCATGATCACAGGAGCTTATTTATTCTTCTTCTTAGAACTTTCAACTGGTTTTCTAGGATTCTCGAGATTAGGATCGAGTAAAAACTGCAAATGACTCGACCATCATGTTTGCATCCATCTTCCTCGTATTCCAAATACCCAATGATTGAGTAGCCAATTGAATCATCATATGACTTATCAAGATATCTCGAAGCTTCAAAAGCTTCATGAGAATATTTTTCTAATAGTTCTTCATCTTCTTCGACTATCTCCACTATAGAATTAACAGGAGGAGCTTCATAGCCGGTCTCAATTGAGCGAGTCAACCGTGGTCTATCTCTTTGTGGAGTGCATTTAGTATTATTGAAATTCTATCTAGGAATATCCCGATACAAAACGTTGCTCACCGTTGAGACATTTTCTTTTCAAAGCGATCAAGTCGTTAGCTATCTTCTCAATCATGGGATCGTGAGTACTCTAAGAAGCACTCGATTTTTAGGCTTGGATGATTCTTTTCGATCTTTCTAGCCATAATAAGATATCTTCTATTTTAATGGTTTTAGCTTAAGTGGTGGCCAAATTGGGGATAACAAATCTTCTCAACAAGAAGCTCACATCCGGAGGTTGAGAGTTGATAAAGAAACACTTATGATTCTCAAGAGTAGGAACAACATGATCTGGAATCTTTTGATTCAGCTTTTTGAATTTGGCTATGAAGTCCTGCATGGGTTCATAAGACTCCTTCATATGGGTAAGCTGTGCTAACAAGGCATGAGAATCTTCAACTAGTTTGAACCTTGCTTCAAATATAGATCTCATGGTAGCCCAATTGGTAATACATGAATTTAGGAGATGGTAAAACCATTTCGGTGCCACACCATGCAATGTTTCAATGAAGAGTCAAACAGAGACATCTTCGTGAGCAACCCCAAGAACACCACATGCAACAAAGAATGAGGCAATGTGTTCATCAGGATGCTATTTTCCATCACCGTTGAACTTAGGAATATTCTTTCATGATCCATGAGGTAGGTCATGCAATGGTGGAGTAAGGGAAAGAGGACCAATAGTTGTGCCCTAAGGCACAGGTTGTGCTGCCATTCTTCTAAATGAAGTGCATATAGGAATATGAATATCCGGCAAGAATAATGCACGACAAGTTGCAGAAAATTCTTGTTCTTGAGGAATTTGATTCCTTCGGATGAGAAAAGAACTTCTTTCCCGGCTAGATGCAACACTGTTGGGTGAAAGCCTGAAATTATGTTGTTAAAGCATATCAAAGAATGGATCAGGCCACCTTGGCTCGGCTTAACCGAGTGAAGATATTCCCGGCCACTTGAACTGAAAATGGATCTTCTTCAAAATAAGGAAAATACAAAGTCACCACACACCAAAAGGATAAGCTTACTATTATTAGTCCGTATTTCCCCAATGGAATCACCAAAAAGCTCTGTTGGTTGGATATTTTTTCATGCCAAAATATGAGATTCAACCACAGTGCATGGGATTAAATCCCTACTCAAAGACAGGTGAGGCTTCATGTTTGTTACTAATCTAAAACACAACAGAAATAATATGTACAGTATTCACACTCATCTAACCATTAGGGTTGGGATAGAATCCCAAAATCTAGATCCACACTAGGTAAAGATGTTGTTGTTTTCCGAAATGGAATGGATCAAAAATGAAAACACAATGTAAAGGAAATGATGGAAACGTATTTTCTTTCGAGCAAACATAGATCACGAAATAATCATACGAGTTCTAGATAACAAATGTAATGTAATGTTTGAAACAATTAAAATGATCAAGAATGCTAAACAAAGAATAGCTTAAGATCCTGAACGTAAGAACAATATCTTAAGAGAGATAAATCTCACAACACAAAGTTTGCAAAAATAATATCGATTTCTATTCCTCAAATGATTAAAAGAAAACACAAAGTTTTCCTTCTTCACAATAGTTCTCAATATTCCAAAAAACTTAACCCTTTGGAATGCATAAGCATCCCTTATTTATAATAAAAGGTGTTGAGAGAAAATATTCTTTTGAATGAGATTCCTAATTTTCTTGACTCTTATGCAGAGACCAAGTCAAAATTTTCTTCCTATGTGATGAAACAAAATGAAAAAGACATGTCGATTTCAAGATTGAATTGACATGTTACGTTGTACTTATTCTCGTGTCGTCATCTTTATCTTCCTCCAGTAAAGCTTTCTTGTCCCGAAATTCTTGGAATTTTTGGATTATACCCTACATCTCATTTTCATAAGGTACGGTGGAATGATCACTCAGAACTTCACATGTTTCCCGAGTATCGTTAGCATTTCTAGGAAGTTTTTTCAGTCTCTTGTTGAGTTTCCTCAAGGTCTCCAAAGAATGTTCAATTTTCACAAACCTGTCAATGATTTCCATGCCTAATCTATAATTTGGCTCATGTTGAATTGATTCTTCGATCTATTTGTAAAGGTGATCAACAGAAGGATACCCAAGCCTTCACTCAACACCTTAGTACAGATTTTTACTATCTCTTCTTCTAAGTCATTCTTGCCATCGTCTAATTGATCTCTTGATTCCCTCAATTTTATGCAAGCTTCATTGAGAATATTTATTCTGAATCTGATGGCTTTGGTTAGCTGAAATTGTTTATCCCCATGTGGAATGATGCCTTCTTTGACTAAGATGCGGGATGGAACCTGTTTCAGCATTTGGAGAGCTTCAAAAGTCAACTCTAGTTTCCCAATTTCTATTGAAAACTCATCATCCATTTTATCTCCATCTTTCTTTATATCCTCTAAGGATTCGTAGACTTCCGCAGTATCTCGATGACTCATTTTCCTTGTAGGATAAGCCTTTGGATCCATTCATTGACCGTTCTCCCCTTTTCATTAATCTTCTCGATCATGGGTACCGATGAGAAATCGAATCCGATAGGAGTACAGGATGATAGTGTTGACTCAAGAGACTTTGAGAGCTTGAGTAATAATTTATTTAATTACTACACTTTCACTTTTAACTCATCTCTATTTTCCTTAGTTTCCCTCACCTTTCCGGCACAATACATTCATGGCATCTTATGCATCCTATTGTGTTCCCTCTATTGTTACTTTCCTAGAGCCACCCTTGTGATTTGATAATGTGACCATTATATCATCCTTAGTTTTATCACCCGCAAGAGTAGCAATCTCTACAAATTTATGTCCTGAGGCATCCACTAAAATCCTGGAGACTGTTTTGGGTTTCTTTGCCGACTTGGTAGGAGTGACCTTCAGGGAAGTAAAATCAAAGGCTAGTAATGGAATAACAACCTTCCTCTTCCTTAGAGTCTTATCTACTAACCATTGAGGTGTATTGGAAGAAGTTGCTCCCATAGGTGTTATGGTCACATCTTCAGGTGGAGGCAGGTTAGCTTGTGGAGTGGCAACCACTGTAAGTGTAGCATCTGTGGTAGGGAATGAAGGTGCGGTAGGAGGAGGCATGTCCACGATTAACTGGGTTATAATTGGGAGAGGTGAGAGGCCAAAGAAGATACTAGCCATAGCTGAAGAACTTGGTGAAGAGATCTAAGGCAAGGAAGGTTGAATGGGAGGAGGCAAGGATTCCAGAATTAGAGCTTGAGAGGTGGGATGAAGACTTACCTCTCGATGAACTATCTACCAAAGGAGGAAGGGAAGGTTGAATAATCTCTTCTCTTGAAGGAAGATTCCCTTGTTCTAGTTATGGACATGAATCAAGAACCTCAATTGTTTTTGGGAGAGTGGCCACTGGTGTAGTTACTTGATCTTCTCCCTTTCTTAAAAACTTAACCTTCATTGGCCTTTTGGAAGGGTTCTTATCTTTTCCTTTTTTCCTTTTGAGGGTCCCTCTTCCAAAGCATCTAGCTTTGTAAAAATCCCTTCATTATAACTCATTCCTTAAGAAATGAGCCATGCCTTAGTACGGGAAAGAATTTGAGTAGCTCTTCCTATGATAGAGGATTTCTCAGTAATGGACCAATCAATGGTTGGGAATACATATCGATCTTTGTTCAACCCATCATATGAGGTGTCAAGGACACTCTCATTGTCTTTAGTGCCTTTTGAATGTCAGATAAATCCAACATTTGGATTTCTTCAATTTTCAACCTTCTATTTTCCTTTCTTCAGATGGAAACTCCATCCCAAAGATCAACCCAAATATCTTCTATGTTGGGAACATGTAGATATAAATTCCCGTATGACTTAAGGACTCCTTAGAAATCAAATCAATCTCTATGCTTCATGTGCTTTTTCTATTTGTCCTCAAGCTCATGCACTACGTTCTTAGCTTTAACCACCATCGAGCATGTGTATCTTCCAATGGAAATGGGGAAGGATACGTCAGCCTTGTGTTTTCTTTGTTGGAATTTGTGGAAATCCAACAACTGTCTTACCAACTCCATTAGGATCAGCTTATCACCTAGGAATTTGGGCAATCTAAAAGGGTCACCTGGATACATGACCACCCAAAGGGGTGTGAACTTCTTGAACTACAAGAATATGCAGCCCCATTTTGATACTTCAGCTCATTCTGTATCTGAGACTCTTCTTTTCCTTAGATCAGGGTTCATCCTACAGATATTTCATAAAAGAAAGCATTGTTCACTCTTCAAAACTGATCTTTAGAACCTTTTATTCTCAGCTGAGGGAGGTACCGATCTATGTGTTCTATTACCCTATCTCCTTTTGCATCTAATCCTAGATAATTTCTCATGTCAATTTTTGCATAGGTGACATACGATGACATATAAAATTTTCCCGTAGTCAAGATTGTCTTCATCGAGGAATCAATCTCATCACTTATGATCTTGCTCCAATCGATCCCTTGTTTGTTCTTCTTCATAATAACCATGAATTGATACATCCATCCTTGGAAGTCCCTTGACTCGGGATTCCAAATACTTGACTCAACAAGGTGTTGATGTCGCTTATTTCAAGGATGAAATCACTCCTGGTGACAATTTTGGGAAACCTTGAGACACCCACTTGGCCTTGATCAAGAACTTTCTATTCACATACCTAATGCAGTCTTCTTAATCTTTGTCCCAGGCTTTCTGTGCTGACTTAAGATCTACGTCAACATATTCCTGAAAGTTGGGTAATCTTGAGAGGTCATCAAAATAACCCCCATCCAACTTCACTATGACTTCTCTTGCTTGAATTTTCACTAAGCGAGAGTCCAAGTCATAATGGGAAGCATAGGCCAAAATGACCTCAGGGCATTGAGCAAACATTGGGAATCCTGCTACAAGAGGGAGGCCAATGTTGGTTATTGACTTCATCCATGGACTTTCAGAAGAATCCTTGTTTCTTTTCCAAAAATCCTCCATGTCAACGTTACCAAGCTCCGTATCTCGGAGGTCGTAGTTGTAATCTATATAAGAGGGGATCCCATCTTCCAATACTTGTATTTCATCTTCCCTGACCTGTCTGAATTGTCTTTAGATGATCCAGGATCTAACATAAGAAATCTTGAAGAAGGAATGCCTAGACAACTCCTATCTGAGCAATTGAACTTGGAAGCTTGTTAAGCAACCCCACATACCCGCCACACTATCTAGATTTTAGGACTTATAAAGCACCTGATGAAATTCGACACACTAGAGAGAGTGTTGGAACTCGTGTCTTTCCAGACACTTCACAAAACCTGACACACTAGAGAGAGTGTCAAAATTTATTTCTTATCGGACACTTCACAAAACCCGACACACTGGAGAGAGTGTTGGAACTTAGTATATGTCCGACACTTGATAAAACCTAATGCACTAGCGGAAGCAAGGAGATGTTGAACACTTGAAGAAACCCGATACACTACAAAGTGTATGTTGGAGATCGATAGATGTCCTACACTTGAAGAAACTTGATATATTGTGGAACTCGGAGATTGTTTAACACCCTGCAAAACCCGAAAATAAAGGAATCGGGTTTTGAGGTGTCATGACATGTAAAATTCCCGTTAGGGATTTTAGATTCTTTTTTTTTTATAACCAACAGGTATATTCCATAGGATAAAATAGAAAACTCCTAGGTGACTTTCCAAACAAGAAATTTTAATGGAATTCAACACAAAATGAATAAAACAACCTAAAACCCTAAACCTAGAGGAAAAATAGGAAAGGATGGAGAACATCAAAAGAATATTTTCAAAAATGAATCCAAAATACCTCAAATCAGCAAGAAAATTAAAATACCTTTAGCAATATTGAAAAATAATTGAAAATGGAGCACGCAATCGATTAAGAAGCTCGATCGGGTTTGGAGGTTGTAGGCACAAGAGTGAAAAATCCACGTAGCAAAATTACAATTGGTAAAAATGACGTGTAAAATTGGGCTATTTATAAATCCCTAGCATTTATGACACCTCACCTGACACGTTTGACAAATACCGAAAACTCGAGTTAATGCCATGTCATCATGCTTGGAGTGCTCGAAAACCCAATATAAAGGATTAGCTATTAGTTCGGGTTTCGTGTTTCAGAAATGATGAGATGAAACATGAGATGTTTGGATGTTCCAAGGTTCAAAAAACATGACACAAAGGAATATATCAGGTTTCAGGTTTCGGAAGTCAAGTGACATGTAACATGCTTTTTTCCAGTCATGTTTCGATACTCATGAGTTCCAAAAACTTGAAATACTAACTTGTTTGTGTTTTGGGTTTCGAAAATAATTTGCATATAGCAAGTAAAAAAACATGTTTTCATGTTGTTGAAACCAAAAACCTGAAAATTTCCTCAAAAGGGCATTTTAGGAGATTTTTCAAAAAATTTCTAGGTTATCTTAATTTTAGTGGAATCACTAAATTGAGATAACACATTAATAGGCAGCTCCAGCAATTCCCCATCTAAGTCCTTGAGAAAGAAGGTATGTTCACCAATTCTGATATCAATGGCATAAGGGCCCATCCATAATGCATCAAATTTTCCATGCTTTCCCTTGTCTTCATGCCTACTATCCCATAACAAAACCAGATCTCCAACATTGAAGGCTCTATGAGTGACCTTCTTGTCAAAAAATATCTTCAATTTTTCCCTAAATCTAGCATGCCTTTGATGCAATGCTCTTTTCTCCTCATCAAGCTCAATAATCTAATTGATCCTTGATTCATATGGGCCAAGCTCTTGATCTTCCAACTGTTGGGAAAAATGAAATGAAGATAATTGTAGGTGCAAGGGTAGAAAATCTTGAGTTCCATACACCAATTCAAATGGGCTTTTACCAGTAGCTCTTTTAGGAGTTATCCTATCAGCCAAAACTGTAAATTTCAATTATTCACCCCATTTCTTCTTGTTTTGCTCCAAGGTTCTTCTAATGATCTTCAACAAATTCTTATTGTTGGGCTCAGTTTTTCCATTCCCTTGGGGGTTATTGCTTGAAGAATAAGTCAAATTGATTCCATATTCATTGCACATTACTATTAAAGGTTTGGATCTAAAGCACATGGCATTATCAGCTACAATCTTGACTGGGACTCCAAATCTACATATGATTTGATTCAACAAGAATTCCATAACTATTTGGTGTGTTACTTTCTTGGTGGGGATTGCCTCTACCCACTTTGTAAAATAATTAGTGGCTACAAGGATCCACTTATGGCCAGCACTAGAAGGATCTAAAATCTCACCAATGAAGTCCATCCCCCATTGCTTGAAAGGAGCTTCAATTGATACATGCTACAAAGGAAGGGAGCCTGAAGCTTTCAGTCTTCTAGAGAAATGTTGGTAACTATCACATTTTCTAACCAATTGGGTTGCATCTTTAAAGAGAGTAGGCCACCAATAACCAGCTCTCAAAATCTTATGTGTTGTTACTCTTCCAGCAAAGTTTCCTCCACAAACTCCCCCATGGAAATCAGCAACTATCTTAGGAGCTTCATCTTCAGCTATGCATTTCAAGAGGACACCTTCAGGGTTCTTCCAAGCCAGCCCAAGGTCTGTGATGATATATTTTTGAGAAGCCATCTTAATGTCTCTTTTCTTATTTTTATCTAAGTGACTAGGGTAGCATAGGTTTCTGAGGTAGAAGATCACATCCTTTTACCACTCATAACTTACCAACTTTGCAAGCACATCTACCCTTTCTTCTTCTACCTGATTCACTTCCACATTCTGCAAGTTGCTCTTAGCCATGAGCTTAGCAAGACCCAAACCTCTTACCAACTTTGTGGTTTGGATGTCCATATCATACTCTTGCAACTTGTTCACCCACCTACATATTTTTCTTGAGATCTCCATCTCTGATAATATGTCTTTCACCATGGTGTGGGGAACATAAGCAACAACTTTTGAACTCAATATATAAGGCCTGAAAACCTTTGTTGCTTTCACCAAGGAAAATGCTTGTTTCTCCATGATTGTATACTTCATCTCAGCTGCTTGTAAAGCCTTACTAAAGAAGGCAATAGGCCTCTCATCCCCATTCTCATCCTTTTCAAAAAATAGAAGCAATGGTATACTCAGAGGCAAAGGAAAAGATTTGGAAAGGCCTCTTATAGTTTGGGGCTGCTAAAACAGGTGCATGTTTAAGTGCATCCTTAATTCCTTCAAAAGCTTGAATGGCAGCCTCCTCCCACTTGATAACTTGGTCCTTCTTTAGCATTCTTTTGATTGGAAGAGTCAACTCAGCAAAGTTGGAAACAAACCTTCTAATAAAATTAATTTGGCCAAAGAAAGATTGGATGCCTTTCTTGGTTCTTGGGATAGGTACTTTGTTGATTGCTTCCACTCTCTTAGGGTCTATCATAACACCATCTTTTGACACAATGTGACCAAACAACTTGGCCTTTTTCATGCCAAAATGACACTTCTTTGGATTAATAGAAATGCCATACTCCCTACATCTAATCAACATCTTCTCCAAGTGCTGCAAATGATCACCTCTCTACCTTGAAAACACAGTCACATCATCTTGGTAAACTGCAATGAACTCATTGATGTAACCAGCAAAAGCAACATCCATTTCTCTTTGAAAAGTGGCACTAGCATTCATCAAACCAAAGGGCATCCTAACAAAAACATATGTTCCCCAAGGAGTAGTGAATGTTTTCTTAAGTCTTTCTGATTCTTTGACTACCACTTGATTGTATCCGGAGAAACCATCCAATGTAGAAAGCAACTCAAAACCTATCACAAGCTGCAACATATTTTCCATATTTGGCAAGAGATCATTTCCATTTAATGAAGCTCTATTCAGGTTTCTGAAATCTACAAAAGTTTGATATCTCCATTCTTCTTTCTAACTAACACAAGGTTTGCAGCTCAAGATGAATACCTTATGGGTAGAATGATCCCTCCCTCCTTTAGTTTCTTCAATTCACCTTGCATTTTCATGGAGAGGAGTGTACTGATTGGCCATTTCTTTTATTTGAATGGTTCGGCATTTGTTTCAATAGGAATCTCATGTTGAAACAAGTCTTCTCTATATGCTTTTAGCTCGGAATAAGACCAAGCAAGGTAGTCTTGATATTTTTTCAAGAGTTGGGCATAGGATTGTTTTTCCTCTTTACTTAAATTGCTGCCCAACCAAATATTCCTTTGTTTACCATCAGTGTCCAAGTTATGCTCCTCCACATCCCTTGAGGTAGACATGTTTCTATTTATGATGCAATCAGCATTTTAAAAATTTGACTCAAGTGCAACAAGACCTCTAGGAATGGTGTTTGTTTTTAATTGATGATGTATTTATCACACAAAGTTTCTCTTCCTTCATTCATGCATACCATTGGCTCCCAATAGAAATTATGATTTACAAACTCACCTTGGTTTTGCAAGAAACTTAGCACTTGAGAATCATCATCAAAAATTTTCCAATGTTTCACATTATCGTGACACCGGCCTAGTTAGCACAACAATGTTGTATTCACAATAAGGCGAAATGGTGCAATTTCCAAATCTAGAACCCATCACTACCAACTTTTCAGCAGCATAATTGAGACCTCTATCATGGTACATAATGTTAAAGGAATCAAACATTTCAATTAGATCCCAAACTGCATGTTTATACTGTTTCATATGTTGATTTTTGGTAGCATACGCTTTCTTATTTGTTTGACAAATAGCTTTGAGTCCCATTTTGCAACAATATATTTTACTCCATACTTCCATGCAATTCTTAACCCTAACAACAATGCCTCATACTCAACAATGTTATTAGTGCATTCAAAATTAAGATTGAAAGAAAATGCAAAATCTTCCAAACTAGGAGAAAGCATAACTATACCAGCACCATTTCCAAATTTGGAGCAAGCTCCATCAAATAGAAAGGTCCAAGGAGAACCTACCACATCAAGGCACTTTGATTTTTCCATCTTATTTTCTTTTCCATCAGCAAAACCAATGAAATCCTCAACATCTACATCAGCAAACAACACTTCATAGGAAGCATTATTGGGATCTTTAATTAGGTGCAACATCTTCTTTTCTCCATAGAGCTTAACTAGGATGCCCTCAATGGGAATGGTGGAAAAATACATCCATTTGGACACTCCCTCCAACACTTGCATCCCACTTTCTTGACAAAAGCATACCCCATTTGTCGGGAAATCAACAATCACAATATCCAAATTTAAATTCCTCCCTTGATAAGATGCAAACTGCACTACCAAACCTTTCACACAACCAACAACCACACTTCTCTTGAGTCCATGGCAGTACACTTTCCATAGGCTATTGTCACTTTGATGTCCAACTCATTCATGAATTCTAGAGGAATGAACTTACATGATGCACGGAATCAAACATACAATGGTGAATTAGCTTATCCTTTATGATCAAAGTTGTGAAGAATGGATCAACATTCAATTGGGAATCAACCAAAGATGTTCCCAAATATACCTCAGTGTATCTCCAAGACCTCCTACTGCTGGTGGTGTTTCAAGGTCAAAAATTATATCGGGGAGTTTCAACAACATTTACATTTCTTCCTAGAGTAACCTTCTCTTCTTTCAATCCCAAGTACTCAAATGCTCTCTTCTTATGCTCAGGAATTCTAAGCAACTCAATGATTGGAACACTCACTTTAATTTGGCTCAATACTTGGGCTATGTCATAGGGAAACTCTTTGGCAAAACAACATTGGAAGGGAAACAAGAAGATTCATTAGATGGTAGTGGATTCTTGGCAGGTTGGGCATGAGGAGGACTATAATTTTTGTTTGGGACAACGAAATTCTGATAGGTGCTTCTCTCCTAGGAGCTTCTTTTTTAATGCTTGTGAGCAAGGGTGTTTTAGGTTTTTCTTGAGGCCCAACTCCCTTAACAACCTTGCTTCTAATGTTATAGTATTTCTCTTGAGCTACAACAACATTCATCAACAATTTTCTATCTTCCTCCGAAGGGATACCACCATCATACTTATTAATCATCAAATCTCTTAAGTATTCAAATTCATTATTAGGAATTTAAAAAGCTTGCACTTCATTAAATTCAAGAGCATGAGGGGGAATAAACATTTGTACCCATTTGATGTAATCCCAAAAAGTTGCATCTATCATAGCACTTATTACTTCAGTAGATGTTGCTCCTCCTTGTGAGCTTGAATAATAGTCCATCATGCAAATATCATCGTCAGTACCATCATCATCATTAGCTTCACCTTCTTGTTGTTACACTTCACATGGAGGATGGTGTAGAAGACACCTATCACACCAATCAATATCAGTAACCTCTTCAAAAACAAAAACCCTAGCAGTTAAGGGATCATGCAACACTCTTCCTTCACATGTTTGAGGATGTCTATTTTTAGATCCAACAGGCCCTTTACCTTTGTCATCAAACCTCTGCTCATTCCTATGGTGATTTCCAAATCTATCTTGTGCTTGCTGCCTAGGATGACCTTGTGAAGTCTACCCAATTCCCTTCTCAACTCTTGCCAACTTGTATGAGATTTCTTTGATATCCCTTGCCAAATTTTTCACAACCTCTTCTAAATCAGCACCTTTGCTAGCTTGAGGTTTTTTAGGGTTTATCAATTTTACACCATCTCTCTTGAGAGGTTTCCCAATTGCTTTGATATTGTTCTCAATTTGAAGTTCCATGGTGAAATCTTGTCTTAGATTGGTAGGGTTCTTGTCTCTTAGGTAATAGGTTGCCTTCTTATCAAATGCATCTACATATTTGATTAGACAAGATTCATCACAAGGCCTCAAATTAACAGCGGCCTTCTCAAAGTTTTGTTAAACCTTGTGTTGAAGTCATGGACTGATTCATTAGGGTTCTTCTTGATATTCTCAAACTCAAATAAAAGAAATATAGGATCAGTCTTGTCACCATATTGCAACCTAAATGCATTTTTCATTTCAGTCCATGAATCAATAGAATTATCAGGTAGAGCCTTGTACCAATCCCTAGCATCTTCTTCTAGTGTATGAATAAACAATTTGACATACACATCCTCAAACTCTATCTCAAAATCTTCCATCATATTATCAAAAAATTTGAGATATCGATCACCGATAGTATCATTGCTACCCCTGGAATTTTGGCAATCTATTTCTAACATCTTGTGGGACAACATTTGGGTAACCATCCATTCCTCTAAAATTTATAGGACCAAAGGTGTTAACAACAAATGGAGGTCTAGGCTGAGCCATGTTATTTTGTGGTGGTGATCTTGGAGGAGAAACAAAATGATGAGGAGTGAGAGGTCTTTGGGGAATGGGAATGAAAACTTCAAAATAGATCTCTCTTAAGGGCTCTCCTTCTTGATGATCTCTAGAAAATTTAGAAAATATAGGAGCAGATTTAGGAGCAAGCCTTTCAAATGCACAAGAAGGTCCCTCACCTGATGGGGAATTCAAATCAGCAATAGGATTGTCTAAATTAGATCCACTTGAAGAAGAATTGTAGTCCTCAATAATAGGCTGCTCACTTTCAAACTCAACAATAGGGATCTCCTTTCTTGCAGTCAAGTCTCCAACAACCTTCCACACCTTTCTCCCCTCTAGCTCTAAGTTTCTTGAATCTGTAAACAACTTCTTAGTAGAGTCCTTGATGAAGAGAGATCTTCTTCCTTCTAGTTTTACAGATTTGAGCAACAAATTATAAATGACAGAAAGGTAAGACAACTGGTATTTTCAAGATCAAATTAGCATGGAGTTGCCACTAAGGAATTTCACCTTAGTTGTGTAAGAATGCACTAAAATAATCTGTCAAATGTTTGCTAGTACTGAAACCTTTACAAGGCTTTATAAATCAAACCTTCTTCTTCTTAAATCAATCAATCACAATGCACCCAAAGTGTATGAATTGCTAGGAAATGGAAAAAAGGGCAGACAAAACTTGAAACCCTTGTTTAAAACTTACAGATCTAAAGCATAGAATGATATTTTAAAAATTTAGCAGCTCAAATTCTTGAATACACAAATGTTCAAACTCTTCAAACACTTCACAAACACCAAGAAAATCCAAGAAGTCCCTAAAGCAGAAGGTGCGGAAGGTGTTGGTACCCAAATTTGTTCTCCTTTTCACCGATCGATTAGCATAATAGATATGGCATGAAGCTTGAATTCAGATAGATCATGATGTGTGTCGTTTTGTAGCTAAGGATGTGATCCGACGCACTCAGTTGTGGAGAGATGGATAGCACTTTGAAAGGATCTGATCTAACCCGCTCATAGACTTTTTTGTTATATTTACGGCATATCCAATCAACATAGGCCATGTTCCATTGTTCGACATTTATCCTGGCCTCATCAAGGATTTCTAGTTGAGAGAGGCATGCCTCTCTATAGGCGTCTTCATCCAAAATCCCTTGTAATGAGATGCGGAGACTAGGTATTTTGACCTCAAGCGGGAGAACTGCCTCTACCCCAAATACTAATGAGAAAGGGGTTGCTCTGTTGGTGTTCTTATTGAGGTTCGATGGGCCCACAAGGCTGGATATAATTTTAGATGCCAATCTCATTTGTTCTCCTTAACTATTTTGAGGAGAATAGCCTTTAATGTTTTGTTTGTTGCTTCGGCTTGTCCATTGGCTTGAGGGTAGTAAAGAGAGGCCGTATGATGGTTTATTTTGAATTTGCTGCATAACTCACAAACCTCATCATTTTTAAAGGATGTGTCATTATCTGAGATAATGACTTGTGGGACACTGTACCTACAAATGATTTGGTTCAGAATGAACTTGGTGATTACCGAACCTGGTACGGTGGTGAGAGGCATGGCCTCTACCCATTTGGTAAAATATTTTGTGGCCGTAATTATAAAATTATGGCCATCTGTTGATGAGGGAGAGAATTTCCCTATCAAATCTAGACCCCACATGGAGAAAGGCCACGGGGTTGCTATTGGTTGTAGGGATTATGCTGGCATGTGAATCTCGTGAGAGAACTCTTGGCATTTTTGGCACTTACGTACAAACTCTACTACGTCATGTTCAAGAGTGGGCCAAAAATAGCCCATCCGATGTATTTTACGAGAAGTGGCGTGACCACCAAAGTGGCCTCCACATATCCCACTGTGGGATTCATAAAGAATCTTCTTATATTCTTCTGTGTCGACGCATCTTAAAAGCATGTCATTGAAGGCTTTACGATAGAGTACTTGTTCTAAAATAATGTATTTAGTAGCGATAATGCGTAACCGCCTTCTTTGTTGTGATGTGGCATCTTTTGGGTACATATGGTCCATGATAAAATTGACGATATCGGTGTACCAAGGGCATGTAGAGATGGGGGGTCTGGTCTCGACAAAGTATATGCACTCATCGGGAAAGTCTAGATTTACCAAATCACCCCCATCTAATGGATTTTTAGCTAACCAGTCTGTAATGATTTGACCCTTAACGGATTTCTAGTTTACAAACGTTAATTCAAATTCACCCATTAAGGTTATGAAACATCTAACCTTTTTAGATAAATAACCTTATGTGAGGAATTTCGTAAATGATTTGTCTTTACAATGACCCTTGTTTCTTGATTTAACATGTAATGTCTTAAACGTTTTGTTGCAAAGACTATGGCAAGGAATTCTTTCTCTGCCTATGTATAACGTGTTTCATAATCGAGCAACATTTGGCTAATGAAATAGACTGCACGTTCTTATTTATCATTATCTTCTTGAGCTAGCATGTAGGCTAGCGAGACATCAATGAACCCATGAGTATAGGATCAAAGGGTGATCTAGTCTGGAAGGCATTAGCGTGGGTGGAGACAATAAGAAGCATTTAACTACTTTGAAGGCCTCATTGCATTCTCCCATAAAATCAATGATATAATATTTCTTTAATAGATTGTTGATTGGATGAATAGAAAAACTTAAATCTGGGATGAACCTTCGATTGCACCGAGTTTCCCAAGAAATGATCTGATTCCAGACTCGTCTGATGGTGGAATCATCTCAAGAACAACCTGATTTTGGCTGGATCTACATCAATCCCTCATGAAGATATAATGTAACCCAGAAGTTTGCCTCTTGTCACACCAAATATGCACTTCTCTAGGTTTAACGTGACACCATATTCAATTAATCATGAGAGGATGATACGAGTACTTCTGGGTGATCACAACGCTTCTTGGCCTTGGCCAACAAGTCATCCACATAGGATTCCACAATTTTATGAATAAGGTCATGGAATATGTATGTCATTGCCCACTGGTATGTAGCGCCGGCATTCTTAAGACCGAACAACATGACAGCGTAACAATAAGTTCCCCAAGGAGTTATAAACGTGGTTTTGGCTTGATCATGTTCAGATATTTTAATCTGATTATACCTTGAGAACCCATCCATGAGGGACAACAGTTCAAATCCAGCTGTTGCATCAACAATGACATCAATGGATGGTAACGGGAAGTCGTCTTTGGGACATGCTTTTTTAATATCCCGAAAATCTATGCAAATGTGTATCTTCCCATTCTTTTTTAGAACAGGATGATATTAAATACCCATTGTGAATAATCAACGGGTTTGATGAATCCCACTTGGAGAAGTTTCATTACTTCTTCTTTTACCTTAAGAGCCACGTTTTGCTTCATTGGTCTTGACTTTTGTTTAATTGGTTTTGCATCTGGTTTAGTGACAAGATTATGTACCGTGATATGTGGTGTAATTCCTGTCATTTCTTTATAGTTAAATGCAAAATCCTTTTGATGCTCTTTGAGGATTTGGGTGTGTATTTCTATCTCCTCTGGAGTTAACGAGGATCCCAACTTCAAAATTTTTGGTTCTTCCTCCATTTCAATGTTTATGTCAATTGTTTCTTCAATTAAAGAAGCATTTCCTTCTTCAAATTCAAGGGGCGGAGGTAGTTCCAAACTTTCTCCGTTCTCTACCTTGTAGATATCGAGATCCTTCTGTGGGGGAGACTCTACCATGGGATTTCCAAAATAGGAAGAGGAATGTGGTATTAGGGAAAGATCTACTATGTGGTGAGCACGATGTAACTCTGCATAGGCATTTAGATATTTGAGGGTGACTCTATCACTATCAAAGTGATCTAGGATAGCAAAATCATTTTCAGCTTCTCTATGAGTCAGGAGTGGGTTTGTTGGTATTTTACACACTAATGGTTCAGTATGAAGTGATACTGTGAAACTTGTATCTTCCAACTCACTATTTGGAGTGAAACGGGAAGCTAAGGTTGTTATTGAATCTACGAGAAGGTTCTGCTCTCGTGGGATTGCTTCAATTGATATGAAGTTGAATCCTTTGCTTAGATCTAGTACCATTGTTTTGTAGAGTTGTAAATGTTCAGCTCTAGTCTCATATACCTCAGAGACTTGGTTTGCAACCAGTTGTGAGTCTCCTAGTACTCTAATGTTATCGACACCCATTCTTTTGGCTAGGATGAGGCCAAGGAGGAGGGCTTTGTATTCCGCCTTGTTGTTTTTACACTCAAAGTTTAATTTAAAGGAAAAAGGTAGGATCTTTCCCTCAAGAGAAGTAAATATCACTCTTGCCCCAGCTCCAAAGCGACATCTAGCTCCATCAAAGTGGAGAGTCCAATATTTGCTTGGGAAAATGGATGTTGGGATATTCATCGTATCTGTTTCTTCTACCTCGGTTACTTCTACCATACAAACTTTGTCTGATGGAAGGGAACCAATTCCTAGGGTGTGTCCCAAACCCATAGAATCAAATGATAGGAGAATGGGTAGATATTTCTCTAAAGAACTTGACAATATTTGTAATAATTCCTAATGACACTGTTTCTATGACATTAGCCTCATTTTTGAGTGTTGGGATTCCCTTGACTAGATTTGTAATTTCCAATTATGTGGTAGGTATCAACTTCTCTTTTGGTATTGAATTAATTGGTTTGCTAAGTTGATTCGTTGGGAGTTCAAACTCGGAGTGAACGCCTAGTCTTTTCTTCAAATCAGCTAGGTGTATATCGAAGGGTTTTGGTTCACCTTGTGCCACAAATATTTTACCTAATTTTGAAAATATTATTTCTTGGAATAATATGGAAGGGATCACCTTCATGCGGTGTATCCATGGTCAACCAAGGATCATATTATATTTATTTTCCCGATCTATAATATAAAATTCGGTGAGGACCGTCTTGGGTCCTAAGGTGACTAGTAAAACTATGGTTCCAATTGAAGTGGCCTTGAGGCTATCATAACCTCTTAGCATAAATCATGTTGTGGAATAGTTGTTTTCTCCATATCCTAAATTTTGAAAAAAAGTGAAGGGGACTATGTTAACTGCTTCCCCATCATCAATCATTGCACGTTTAACATAATTATTGTAAACCCATACTTGTAAATGTAAAGTTGGGTCACCTCTTCACACAATTTCAGTGTCTATTGGCATTTTCCTTATATCAAATATAAACTCAGTATCCCTATCCAAATGCTGCCTAGAGGGTAGACATCAAATTTTACATGATTTAATTACATTTCGGAGGAGGAGTGATGTTAATTAAATGACCAAGGACTAATGCTTCTAAGAGAGCAGCCCTATGGGCGGGAAAGTTATTTAACAAATCTAAGAAGGAGATGTGAGATAAGGTCTTTGTTAACTCATTAATTAAATCATAAGCGCCTATGGGTTTTACCAACATTTGTTGAATGTTGTCTAGTTCTAATGGATAACTTGGAATTGGTTGAGAAGAATAATCCCATGTTCTTGTTATGGTTTTTATGGGTAACTTGGTGTCTAACTCTACCAGACCAACTATCTTGGTTTGCGGTCGAGTTCCTAATTGGGGTGCGACCAGTGGATTCAATGAAGTTGAAGCTTCATGATCATTATTTCCTTCCAAAATACCCTTGTTAGTTCCACTTGGATCTAACTCATTATTGTCGGTATGATTTGGGAGTGGATCATTAAAGATCTTGAGGGGTGCATTTTGAGGGTAAACTGCCCCTGTGTAAGTGTTTGGCGAGGGTACTATAGAATTTTCTAAGAACATATCTATAAAGCATTGTCTTTGGTCTTCTGGAAAATGTTGCATGAATTTATTGTAGTCACGACAAGTCCTAGTATCATGGCCTTGAATCTTTTGGAAACCACAATACAAATTGGGATTATAATTTTGAGGTTGTTAATTTGAAACCTGTTGTGGTACAAAGCTCTGATAAGGTTGTTGGTTGTTAGAGTTAAAATTTTGAGGTTGTTGCCTTTGGTTTTGACTCTAATATCCAATTGGGTTTCGATTTGGACCTTGTGTTTGGATTTTTGTTGTTGTTGTTTTGGTCATGGTGGACGATTAAAATCCACCGCGTTGATTGTTGGAGTAAAATTTTTATTTCGTTGATTATTAGCAGGTGGTGAAATGTTTACAACGTTTATTCTTTTAACTTGGTCGATTACTCCATCCGTCAGTAACCCCGCGGTTTTTGTTAAGGATTTTTGGTCCTTGATTGGTATTCCCAGTATTAGGATATATCATAGTGTTTTTATTGGGAGTGATTAATTTTCCATTTTTTCCATATGTCTTACGACCACTATCTATTGCCATTTGGTCGATTCAGAGAGTACTCTTGAGTACTTCATCATAAGTTCTTAGTGGGAACTTCTGGACTTCTTCCTTTATCTCTCTATTGAGGGAATGAAGGAATAAATCACATAGTTCCATCTCGATCCATGTTTGGAGCACTTGCTTTGATGAGTAGAGAACCATATGCCATCTTTGAATAAAATGAGCAAAGGATTCATTATGTTCTTTTTTAATATGTAAGAATTCCTAATTCTTATTCTTAACAATTTGTTTATGTCAAAAGCTTTGATGAACTCGACACAAGTTATTTAAATGAGTGTATCGAGGCTTCAAGTATTATGTAGTACCAATCAAGGGCAATACCCTCTAAGTTTGTAGGGAATATCTTGGCAACAACCCCATCCCAAGGAGTAATTCCCATATGGTTGTGGTACGAGCCTTGATGTGTGCATTTGGATCTCCCTCCCCTTTATATTTGGGTAACTCAGAAGAGGTCTTGGAAGCATAACACTTCGTATGGTGAAGTCTAGGGATTTTTAAATATTCTAAATAAGATCCTACCGCATAGGCTTTGACCATCGATGGTGTTGGCTGAGGGGGTGGGGGTGGCATGGTTTGTTGATATGGCATAGCATATGTATTTGAAGGGACATAAGGGAATCCCTGTGGTTGAGCGAACATCCCGAGAGAGGATAACATGTCTCCCTGTAGTGATTTTGAATAAATGTTTAAGTAGGGAGGAGCATTTCTCTGGTATGGGTTGTTTGGTGCTAAGTTGGGAGGTATCATATTTTCAACTGGAGTGGCATTTGAAAACATGGTTCTAGTTAGTGTTTACTATGGACAGTTATATGAATGTTGAGGAGGCATGCCTATCGTACCTATTTTTGTAAGGATGTCAACATTTGCTGGGATGATGTGGAGGGTTGGGAATTCCTTCTTGCCCAAAATATGAATTTTGATTTTCTTGAGAAATTTCCAATCCTTTAACTTTCTCAACTAAGGCTTAAATGACCTTGATTGACGAAGACACAGTGTTTTTCCTTAATGGCGTTTGTTGTACACCTTGAGGTTGTAAAGGGGTATGATACCCTGCTATGAATTGATCATTACCCTGCCAAGCTTCACCAAGAGTATTTCCCACAAGTGGAGGAATGGGGGTGTTTTCTTGGAGTAGGGTATCGGTTTGTGTTTGCAAACTCCCTATAGGTGGGTACATGTTTTGGAAGCATTTTTCACTTCTAGCATAGCGTGCTAAATAATCCTCGTCTAAAAATGGGAGTGGATTTGATTGTCTAATGATTTATGGTATAAACAAAACCCTAGGAGATGAAACGGATTCTCCAATAAATTTCATAGTGTTAGAGCCTCGAGGGCTCTGGCCGCATGCGTTTGTGCAAGTTGATCTAACTCCTCAATTCGGAATGAAGAACTAGAGCTAGTTCTTTGAGGGGGAGTTTGAGATGACAAGTAATTACTTGAATAGTTGTCAACCCATGCAGAAAGCAAGGGTGATGGTTGTCTATTTATTTGACCATAATTTGCTTCAAGACCTGAGAGAGGTCTACCATATGCGTCATATCCTGACATATTCGAGGGTATATGAATACCCAAAAATAATGGGAAAGAGCGAAGGTGGATGAAAGAAATGAAAATAAAAGGGGAAAAAATGTTTGTTTCACGTTGGGTTCACCAATTTTGTTGGTGAAGCTGATGTGAAGGTTTAATGAGGTAGAGAAGATGAAATAGTTGTTTGTTTCACGTCGGGTTCACCAATTTTTTTGGTGAAGCTGATGTGAAGGATTAATGAGGTAGAGAAGATGAAACAGTTGTTTGTTTCATGTCGGGTTCACCAATTTTGTATGATGGAAAAGTGATATGCGAGCATGAGAATCCACAAGCAACTCTTCTTTGTACCCGACCTCTCAAGGTCATGCTTTGAGACAAATGGTGAGAATGGAATTTATATGGATACGTAAAAAACTAGTTGGGTAATCTACTATCCTCAATACACAATACACAATAATGGAATCTATGAATCTAAGGTGAAGAAGGCCCTCCTAACCTGAAATGGTGTAATGGATTGTTTGGATATAATAGCTGCTTAGAGGCTCCAATCAATGTCAAGCTCTCCCGAGATCCTATTTATTGGTTGTTTGATACGTGGAAAGTGACCTGTAGGTGCTTCATGTATATTTCCGAAAAGGTCATGAGAATGGTGATGAGAGGTGTAGTGGATCCTCCGGAGTTTTATGGATGATTCTCTGGTCTAGTCCAGAAATCCCTAGCTTGATTGGCTGCTATGTTTAATACGGAGAATTTTGTAATGATGTCTGGTGGAAGTGGTGAGGATTTGAATATTAGTGTGCATAAACCGGTGTCAATGTCTAATTGATCAGTAGGCCCATTAGGTTGTGGGACCTGTGGATCACAACCGTAAGTTCATGGTTGTGGCAGACTTCCTATGGTCATATGAGGAGTCAATCTCTTCTCCCGACTATCTAATAGTCGTAAGCTTTTTCAGCCTCTATGTTTAGAACTAGAAGTTGTGTAACTTTCTTAGAATACCTTATAGGTGTTCTGAAACTTGAATACGTAAGCTAGTATCTATGTCAATGAGGAGGTCTCCTGCATTGGGTTGTGGAACTAAAGGATCGCAACCAAATATTTGTTCTCTTTCGAGTCCTTGTACAATCATGCGGATATCCTATCAAGGCAATCTATAGTTAGGGTGATTTGACCAAAATGTGTATGCCTTGTCATCTTCAATATTTAACTCTCTCAATTGTTCACTAATTGCTCGTAGGTTTACTGTTGTTCAAAAGACCTGGATCCTAAGGTCTTGATCTATATCAGCTAGCGTTATGGGGAGATTTGGTTGAGGCACTATTGGTTCAAATATGTATTCTCTAGGGCTCTCTAGGTCCTGTGATTGTCATGCAAAGATGATTCAATTTTAACTGAAACGAATAAACTAATTATGAAATATGTATCTACACTATGCATATATTATTTTATTTTTGTATTTTCGATGAAGTATTTTAACGAAATTAAAAGAGCATCTATTCTAATATATTCAGAAAATTGAAAATTAATCTAATGATAGAATCAAAACAAAAAAGTATCCCGATGTAGCTATTTACCTATGCAGTTGTGATTTTATCCTAAATATCTAAGTAACTAACTAGTTTAATAAAAAAACTCTCAATCCTACCTCAGAAGTGAGGAATGAATCATAGTTTCTCAGAAACTATCATTCCCCACAGCTTCCCTAGCAATATTGAAAGCAAACTTAAACTGAAATGAAATAATTTACTACTCTATTTGATGTACTTATAACTAGAACTTTGATGGCTCAAACCTGGAGTTTACAGAATAGTGGTAAATCCAGTTGTGTGTGACTTCGTCCCCTCAGTGTGATATCCTCGTTCCTTCGTGTTCTTGTGAATCTAGAAAAGCGTGTATATGATAGCATCAGCAAAAGAAGATAGTCGAATAATGGCAGCTTTGGATATAGATTGAATGCAATGCAAGTAAGAGAGGGATAGTGCAAGTGAACAGAGCTTGACTATGCAATTCCTAGCAGGATTTATTGCGGGAATACAACACAAATACACCGAGAATTCTGGAAACTATCTTTTGTGACAAAACAAAACCTACAACTCTAAATGGATTCCAATCTAAGAATGAAACTACCTTATCCTAAGCTGATTGTATGGAACAACAATGAAGTAAGATGGAAACAAGAAGATCAAGTGATCCTAAACAACAAAGGAAAAGCTAATAACTGATGCAAAACATGAAACTATTGGAACTCTAAGAAAGAACTTCAAACCAACTGAATATTTAAACAGAGAAGGAGAGGGGCATTTTTTTAGAACAAGCTGGCTATTTATAGCAATTGCATTCACTAGAGGGTAACTTGGAATTGAACTCCTTTACCATTAAACAAAGAGAAAACACTATTTACTGGGCGGCCAAAACATAAATGCAAAGAAAAGTGGTTGAAGAATGCAGATAGAAATTTGAATTTTATGTTTGACGAGATCATCGGAACATTCTGAAAATGCGCAGACCACCACTCTACACGGGCGGCGGTTACAGGACCATCGCCTGTCCTAAGCGGCGATCTCGTCACTTAAGACCAAAATGCAAGGAAAAAGGGGGCAGAGGGCAGAACAAAGCACGTAGAGGCTGGATGAGGCACATGGGATGTAAATGTATACTTGGTGAGCTTTTTGGATTTCAAACACCTTGCGAGGAGACCTATATCATCATTGGGGTATGTGTAACCTCTTTTCGGCAATGCAGTACCCTATAATTTTGGGTACGTACAGTGACCAAAAATATCTCCTAGAGGGCTGGGAAAAAATTTCAAGGTTTGATGTCCTTGACCTATGAGGGACATGAGGGACATCAAATTCAATGGTGATCTTTGAGATGACATGTGGCGGAGATCCGACGATAGGGAATTTGAGCTCTAAATTGCACTTAGGGGTTGAACTAGAAATCTTGATGGTCATATGGGGTTCTAGAGGTCACATGAGGTATGGGTGCATTTTTATGAGGTTTATGTACCGACCCTTAGAGATGTCATGGACATAAAATCCCACCAGTGGTCCCGGAGCTGACAAGTGTCCTCTAAAAATTTGGCTAACTCTGAACTTGCTCCGAGAGGACAACTTGCGATGATGATATCTTAACCTCCCAATGGACTTTTATGGAAAAAATTTATATGATCCGGACTTGTATATGACCTTTTAAATCCAATGGTAGGTTTCTCATGTCTTGATTCATCCATTTGATCCTGAAAAGTGAACTTTTTTTTTGGTGCTCCATCTATGCCTAAGAAAATCTACATGCAAACCTAATGCGCTAAAGTGTTGTAAAAATATTATTTCACCATCTTGTAGGGATTGAAATTATAATTTTTTATATGTTTCATTTTTCTCCTAACTCCATCTAGAGCTCTTAGAATCACCTTCCGAAGCTCAACAGTTATTTTGGCATGTGCATTGACTAGGCATGTGAACCCTAATTCTAAAGACAACTACCCTAACCTCTACAAGCCCTTCCGAATCTTCCTAAATCATTTCCATGATGTCTCAAGCTATTTGAATCACCTCTACATCCACTTAGGATCTTTTGCTCCACTCATTGAGGTTGCTCCAGCCCTAGGAAGCCCAGTGATAGCCCTTCCCACAACTGCTTGTAGCTTTGCAAATGAACTCCTAAAATCACCTAGGGGGAATGAATGAAATTTTTTGAATCACATAGGTGGATGAGATGATGTTAATCGGGAGGTCACTTGGACAGACGGGGCAGACCCTAGTTTTCTTGGAATGATAAGACTTGAAAAATTAACATAGTGGTAGAGTTTTCATGCTCGAAATTGTTAATTTCCTTGTTGCACATTTGCATGAAAACAATTGGCTCTAGCTTGGGGACATGACATGGAATGAGTGTAGTGAAGACATGACATGAGGAATCCAGAATCTCAATTTTAGACCATATGATCCATTAACCAATGCCTTATCCATTGGGCCTTGTAGAGTCATGTACAATTACGAGAGAGAAGGATAACAAAGAAGGACACACACACACACAATGACAAAAAGGAAACACACGACACACAACAAAAATGGAAACACACCTAAAAATCACCTATGGTACAAGGTAGGGGACAACCTGCTTTCACTCAAGCATTTTTTATTCCTCAAAAGTTACCCCTGAAGAGGAAACACTGAATGATGTTTTTTTGCGAAGTCATTGACTAGTTCCAGAAAGTATCCTCCTCTCCTTAACTTCTTATGAAAGATATTTGATTTCACATTTGTATGTACACTTTGTAGGAGTGATCCTACATGAGCTTCTTAATGCTTAGGCCTTCACTTATAAATTCCATTGCCTTCATGTTCTTTGAAATCGATTTCATAGTGTCATTTTCCTTCTGTATTTATCCACATAAATGATTCTTCACTGAGCATGTTATTGCATCCTCAGAGTTCCTTTTCATTCAAATTACTTAAACATTCTGGATTCTTTTCTTTCCCAGGTCTTTGCTCTTTGACCTCATTTCCATGAGAGACCTCAGGCTTATCTTTTTTCTCTACTCCACTGTGAGGTGCTTGAGTATTGATGGAAGGATTGGAAGAAACCTCATAATTATCTTGTATGGCCACACAATGAGTTAAGAGATCAAGAATCGCCTAGGGTCTTCTGTAACTTCCACTACATCCAATAGTCCTTGCACAAAGATCTCCTTTGTTACTTCCTACATCTCATCTTTATATGCCTTCAAAGAATCTTTATTTTACATCTCAAGGAAACTATCTAGAGGGATTAATTCATTATCTTGGGAATCACTACATTCTATCAATCCTTCATCAAGAGGAGCTTTAGCTTCAAAGGCCTCAAAACTCCTTGTTTCAATTTCTTCATCATGGAAAGAGTCTTCTTCTTCAAATGGGAAAGAAAATATCTCCATTTCATCATTGCATCCATTAATCATTGGCTCAGGGGGCATCATATTTCTCATCTTGCTTTGTTTCAACATGGCCAACCTTCACATTGATTAAAGCTTTCAAATTAGATTCACACTTAGGAGTTCAAGACTAAGCTCGGGGTCTTGAGTTTCTTCTATGACTCTAAGCAGTTCTTGTACATGTAGTTCTTTCAAACCTTTCGCGGGTTCATCACAAGATGGTCTTGTCTCTCCATAGATGGCCTAGCTGAGGTCATCTTCATCCCCAAATGGGAATGAGAATAACTCCTCATCACGGATAAGCACATAAGATTATTTTTTTCCTAAAAATCATCAAGAACCATTTCCTCTTCTTCATGGTTTGCATCATCTAATAATTTGGGGCTGCCCTCTTGTAACTCAAATCTCCTCAATGATTCTTCAAGGTCCATGCATCTCCGGGAAGGCATGCCTACCTATCAATATGGGAATATCCTCTTCCTCCTCGGTTGTCACAAAGTGATTCATCCGCCTGCTATCTTAGTACAAAATGTTAGATTATGGGCTTCCTAGAATTTCATACCATGTACCTCATCTTATTCTTGGGTAGCAATTTCTCCATGTCTCCCTTCACTGCTATGGTTTTGGATGACCAATTCATCTGAATTTTCCCTCCCAAGTCTCGGCAGAAACTTATACTCAGCAATATTCCAAAGGAGGCTAGAACATCTGTTATCAAAATCATCACTAAAACTTTCTTGTCTAGAAATCTCGCGAGAACCACCTGTGCATCTTTAACCTTCCCTACAAGTGGGACCTATTTTGACTCCCAAGAGTAATAAGAGCAAATGGGTGGATTCATGGTAAGTTTGAGAACCTTGGTGATCTTCAAAGGAATCACATTGTCTGAGGCACTAGAATCTATTATACAATTGTTCAGTACATATTCTCCAACAAGAAGGGAGACATAGAAAGGATCAACCTTATCAGTCTTGGATGCGCTTAAGGAAAGAATATTCTGTGAGGGAGGTGTAGGTGGGTTAAGCAACATGCCTTTGGAACCAGAAGTTACAACATTTGGTGTTAGAATACCACTCCTAATATATTGGACAAACCCCTCAAATTTTTCTGGATGAGTTCGCAAATATTCAGCCAGAATTTAGAATTTGGCTTTGTTTGCATATTCTATGAAATCAAAAGGAGAAAATGTGGGTGAAGGTGATAAAGGGACAACTTTTGGATTTAGGAAAAGTTTGGAAGTAGTAATATGTTTTTGGGGAATGGAAGGTATTTTTAAAGGTACATTAGGAGCTTTCAAAATACTAGATTTTACAGGGGTAGATTTAGATTTAGACTTGGAAAAGGCATCGGAAGAGTTACTTGGGATTACGGGAGCCTTCTTTCTTGCTACTAGAATCAGCGTTCAACAATGCAGACTCCATGGATGGTGGGAGCGGAGATCCTCGACTGATTATTATTTTTGTGGATTCGCTATAGGAGGATCTTCAGTCTTCTTTTTCTTTATAGAAGTGGAGGGAGATGTTCCTTTATCATACTGAGAATGAGTGAATACCACACATGAGAAATTGGGTGCATCTTCTTCATCACCTCCAGAATACTCACAAAATATGATTTTTATATCATTCTCAAACTCATCACTTTCTAAGAAATCACCACCTTCATTTTCTGGTTCAAGATCCTATTCATTTTCCTTACTCCTATAATTTGAATTGATAGGTGGGGCCTCCAAGGAAAGCCTTCGGGGTGCTCCTGCAATCTGATTTCCATTGCTTCTTTGAGAAGAAACTCGTTCAAATATTTCCCTCTTCAATGATGTCATTTCATTTGCCAATTTTTGCACCAATGGATTTGTTCTCTCGTCTCTAAGATGTTGTGTCTTTCTCTTTGACGGATTCTTGATCTTTCTAGAGAGGATGATATCATCATCAATTTCAATGGCCATCCTTTGTGCTTCTACAATGTTCCTTGGTTGAACTCTTTGTAGGAGAAATCCTACCTCTCAGTGATTGAGCATTGATGAAGAATCTCTTGACATTGTTTTCAGATGGCAAATCCTCTTCGTATCCTGCAGAGCAACCGGTTGAAACGAGCCACAAAGTCTCTCATAGTTTCATTTTCTCCTTTCTTTATTTGTGTCAATTGAACAAGGAGGTCTTGACAGTCCTTAGTAAATATGAATCTTTCCTCGAACTTTCTTTTGATGTCATTCCAACAAGTGATGGATCAAGTAGGTAGGAGGTAAAACCATTCCGTTACTTTTTCTTGGAGAGATTCCACGAACAATCTTACAGCGACATATTCATGTTGGACACAAATAATCCCACATGATGTGGTGAAGGCTGATATGTGCTCTTTAGGGATTTGTGTGTCATCACCTTTGAACTTTGGAAAGTTCTTGCTGAAACTTGTTGACAGATCATGAAGAGGTGGTTCAAGAGCGAACGGGCCTATATTTCTTCCCCATGGAATAATGGGTTGAGGTCTTTCTACGCTTCGTCCATCATTGTTTATGCTTCAGCTTTTACTTCAGCAAATTCTTCTTCAAATTCTAGAACTGAAAAAATATGCAATAGGAATATGAAAAGACATTTTGGAATATGAAAGGTCACATTGAAAAAACCAAAAAAAAGAGTTCATGGAAAAGACATTTTGGAATATGAAAGGTCACTTGCAATAAATTGACAGTGTAGCCTTTAGAAATGGATTTCCATGAACTTTTTTTTTTTTTCAATTTTTTTTTTTGAATTTTTGGACCTTGCGGTCGTATTTTGGGTGCAGATTTTGCCAAGTCTACCCCACGGTGGGTGCCAAAAACTATTGGCGAGAAAAAATTTTGGGTTGAAAAACTTGTAGATTCCTTGCCAATGCTTTGGGAGTCTAAGTCCCTCTACTTAACTGGTGCAACTTCCATATATAAATGTGCATGAAAATGTGGTTTTATATGGTGGCCTTTCAACCGGGGATCTAACAGTGACACTCCACTAACCTTGTGGAAAATTTTACAGATACACCTAAGATAAGAATTTTCTAGGAGAGTGGGAAAGGGAGTGAGAATATTAGACAAGAGAAAGCAATGTTGCATGTAGGATATCAGAGACTTACATTACACTAGTTGGAAATCACATCACATGCATTGAAATTAAGAGGAAACAATGCTACAAACAACAAGAAGACAATGTAAGATTGAGAACTCAATTTTTCTAAAATCTTCTCATTAAAAAGGATAGAAACTCCTTCTTATATTGGTGCTCAAGTAGAAATTGTGCATAGTGTTAGGAAATAGAGGAAATTTGAGAATGAGGGGAATGAAAGAATTTAGCTCTCCTTTGTTCTCTCAAGGTAGAATGCACTCTTGAGCTTACAAAATTAATGACCAACCCTTTGAGATGGGAATGGATTTATAATTTATAGAGTAGACTCGACTCCTCATCTTCTTCATGACCCTCCATATGCCTTATTTCTAACTTTAGACTATTCATATTCCTACAAAATATTTAAGTCCCTTTTATAAAATCAAGGTGACTTAATTTACATTATGTTTCTAAAGTCACTTTTAGGTGACTTAAAGGCATATCAAAAAGTGCAAACCCCAACGAAGAATTATAACATTTAAAGGGAGAGAAATTTGGGGGAGAGAAGAGAGAGAAGAGGAGAAGATGTTGCCCCTGATGAAGTCCGATGATCCTCATTGATGGAAATCTCTGATGTGACGAAGTTTTGAATGTCCCATTATGCCAAAACTAATCTTTGAGTGTGACTTACTATTTTTAGTAAGAGGTGATTCTTGCTTCTTCTTGATCATCTTGATGTGATGAAAATATTCATTCAATCCTACGCACACTGCCTTTGCTTTAACCACTTCTTAGGGTGACTTAATATTTTTAGTAAGCACCCATACAAGGGACTTACTATTTTAAGTAAGCGGTCATTTTCATTGTTTTCTTCTCTATTTAATCATTTTGGATTCTTGGAGATCTTCAGTGCACACTACCTTTTCCATAGCCGCTTTTGATGAAGACTTACCAAAAATAACAACTATGTGTAGGAAATCTTATTATTTTTGGAAAGTGGATTTTTTGGGGCTGGTTTGCGACAAAGTATATTTTTCTAGATTCACTAGTCTTTGTGGTCACGTCCTCCGAATTTCACTTGATTTCACCTGTTAGAATGATTGGAAATAATTTTTTAAAGCTTAACCTAGCAGTGGCTTCAGGGACGAAGCTACCATGATGACCATTAATGGAGCTCAAAATTTACAGGTCTAGTTTTTGTCTCCGTTTGTGACGAAAACAACTCCATTGTGATAGGTTTTTCATTTGGAGCTCGTGTGCAATTTTTTAGCTCATTTCCATTTCCAGAATGATGGGAAATCTGACGAATGTGAGTCGGTGCACGAAGTGAGGATTTTGTTGGAACAAATGATTCTAGGCACCATTTGACCTCCCGTTTGTTTCATCTTTATTTCCTTGAAAAATTTGGTAGTCTGAGAAAATATGGAATCTCGATCCGACTTGTATTTTTCAAGATATGAGGATTTTCCGATCGGGTGACTTCGTAGTCATCTGGCGAAAAATCTTCATTTTCTCTTCATTCTTCATCATTTCAATCCATTTTTCTCTAGAGGCCTGCATATTTTTAGGGATTAGAGGATTTTTGAGTCATGGTAGTGCTTTGGTTTAGAGCAGAAATGGTGGACTGGGTGTCTGGACAAGCAAGAACATGGCCATGGCATGGTGAGGAGTTGTGAAGGAGAAATGAGGGGGAAAATGACTAAGTGCCAGATTTAAATATTCAAAAAATGCATGGTAAGGGGCTAAGTGCATTTTTATGTCCCTTAGGTACATCACCTCAAAGGGATTTGAGGGACATTAGTTTCCACAGAGATCCTAGAGGAAACACGTGGTATTGATCTGACGACAGGGAATGAGTGCTCTGAAATCAGCTTTAAAACACTGAGGGACTGGAAGCGGGTCACATGGGTGACCAAAAATATCTCCTAGAGGGCTAGGAACATTTTTAAAGCTTTGATGTCCTTGACCTGTGAGGGGCATGAGGGACATCAAATTCCACGGTGGTCCTAGAGCTAACACATGGCGAAGATCCGACGGCAGGGGATTTGAGCTCTAAATTACACCCGGGACTGAACTAGCAATCCTGATGGTCGTATGGGGTTCCAAAGGTCACATGGTGTTTGTGCACATTTTTCCAAGGTGGACGTATTTGACCCTCATAGACGTTGGGGACATAAAATCCCACCAGGCTCCTAGAGTGACGACACGTGTCCTTCCAAAATTTTACTAAGTACCAAACTTGCTCTTAGAGGATAACTTGCGACAATGATATCTTGAGTTCCTAATGGATTGTTTTGGAAAAGTTTTATATGAAGCGGACTAGAAATGGAATTTTGAATCCAATGGTAGGAGTCTCATCTCTTGATTCATCCATTTGATCCCTGAAAAAATAGATTTTAGGTTTGGTACTCCACATGTGCCTGAGAAAATATGTCTGTAGACCTAATGCACCAAAGTGTTGTGAAAATATTATTCCACCATATTTTAGGGCTTGAAATTATATTTCCAATGATGTTTTTGTTTTTTTATAACTTCATCCGAAGCTCCTGGAATCACCTTCCAAAGTTCAGCGGTTGTTTTGGCCTGTGCACTGACTAGGCATGTGAACCCTAATTTTGGTGAAACTACCCCAACGTCTCTGATCCCTTCTAGAATCTTCCTTAATCATCCCCATGATGTCTCAATATATTTTAATCACCTCCACATCTACTTAGGATCTTTTGATCCACTCGTGGGTTTGCTCTAGCCCTAGGAAGGCCAATAATAGCCCTTCCCAAAATTGCATGTATCTTTGTAAATGAACTCCTAAAATCACCTAGGGGGAATGAATGGAATTTTCTAAATCACATAAGGGGATGAGATGACATTAATCGGAGGTCACTTGACTCAGGGTGTCTTGGAATGAAAGGACTTGAAAAAAGTAACATAGGGGTATAGTTGTCATGCGTAGAAATTATTAATTTCCTTGTTGCACATTTGCATGACAACACATCCACATCCTTCCATTTAGTTAATGGTGGTTCTTAATCCCTTAAAAAACAAGTTTTTTTCAATATATTTTCAAAAAAATAAAAGTAAAAGTAAAAATACAATAATAAAATCTCTCTAGGGTTCTTTCAAGTATCTCTACTAAGGATATGGATGACTATATGAAAATAGAGTTATACTTAAAATAAAATGCAATACATTTTTATCTAGGATATGATTACTTAAGTTGCAACAAAGTAATGTAAAAGTAACCACTTATGGTTACAAACACCATCATTCACCAATAAACTGTAAAAATGACATCGTACACATTGGCTAGTCTATCTATTCCTTTTTCCTATAAGTCTTCACCTCAAGCGGTAATTAATCATGACTAACACATGCACTAAATATTAAAAATAAACAAGGCTTTTATGTTTCTGGTGATGTTACTGATTGTTTTCTACCTCCTAATGTAGTCTATCTCTTATATCCTACTCACGTACTTTCATCATTTTGATATTATTTCCAACACTATTTCATACCATGTCCATCCACACCAATGTAAATTATGTAATTTCCATTTCAAATATTTTCTTGATTTCCTATAAGAACATCCAAATTCCTATATTGATTTCATAATAATTTACAATTACTATCACTTCTCATGCTTTCAAACCCTTTATCTAACTTTCCAGATTCTTTTAGTCCACATTTCCCTTAATTCTCATCACTATTTATCTAAGAACATCCCTTCATATCCTTATCATTTTTACTATCTACATTGCACCAGGATGGGGTAACACTATCATCACACTCAATCACTTTATCTCTCTAAAAATTAAAGTTATATCTTTATCCGTTCTCATTTTTTGTCTTAAACCGGGCTAGGAAAAAATCATGTCATCACCAATTATCAAATATGATCCATTATTTTATCATTGTCACTTTCCACCTTGTAGATGGATTAGGAAACATTATCTTGGCATTCCATAATCCTTCCCTATTCTAAGGTCACTTTTTTATCATTATCGATTGTCACTTTTTATCCCGCGCCTAATCGGGGCAAGTTGTGGCCAAAAATTGTCACTTGAGGATATTATAGAAACATATTTCAATTGTCACTCCTATGGAAATAAAACTATCCAAAAAATCAATCAATCAATTATATCTAAACTTTTCTACATGGTAACCATGTCCTCTCCTAAATAATCAACCTATCAATCCCTTCACATAATTTTTTGAAGATCCCGATCAATTAACATTTCTTAGGTCTGTCTAAACCCATATGCACACTACAATCTAAACCCTTTATCATGGTATAACACAACTTGAACTAGTTTGCATGGTATTAATTGTCATAGGGTCTCAAAACCCCATATCATCTTAATTTTTAATACTTCATCCTTCATACTATAAGATGCAACTCAAAAATGGGAAAAATGTAGAAACTAGATACTGCACTTTATGCATGATGTCGAGTTAATAAAATATTTAAAAAATTATAAAATCCAAAAAAAGTAAATAAAAATCATAAAACCCTATAACAAGTTAATAAATGACACCTCAACCATTCACATTTACTAAAATACACCACCTCTCACTTTTTTAATTATACCACATATTCTCAATTTATAATGAACTATACACCCATAATCATCTCAATCTAAAATGCACCATGCACCCATAAATCACACTTATCTACACCCACATAAATTTCTAAAAGAGTCTTCATACCTCTCATTTCCAACCTTGAATATTTTAAACACAATGCACCTAACACTTGTTTTAGCTATTGGTCATGTACTTGCTTTCTTGTAGGTTTCTTTGAAGGAAAAGAGGAAACACATCGGATAGGAAAAACTACAATTTTTTTGTTGAATTCTTACATATGTTTTAGTGTACACAACTAGTCGATGAACTAAGTGCAATTTTTGATCAATCACACATGCAATTAGGTTGTGATATCTATGTAATTATAACTCGTATATATTTTCATTGTTTGTCATTTACATGTATCTTCTACTATGTATTTTACCAAAATCATAAAAGAGTTAGGGATGTAGCCAAGGCAATTCCCCTAACTAAATATAAATACTAATATTTTCCCCAAGTATTTTGACTATGTAGCTTCAAGTTTTGAGAGATTAGATTGTTTTATTGACATAAAAGAACTATAAAGCATATCTTGCAACACATACAATGATTCCCTAAACCCATTATTTTAAATGTAGAACTGAATTTATATATTCAATTTATGATCTCTAACATTATTATACTAGAATTATTTCTTTCTATACACTATGTTTCTTTTTAAAGACCATCCCGCACTACATGACATTGACATGTGATGATATTTGGTTGGGGTATATGTATACACAAACTTACATGTTTCAATTAGTAATATTTTTTCTTTGCTAGCTATTGGCCTTTTAATAATGCAAGCCATAAGGGGTGCACCACCAAGGGTCGAGGTCAATTTTTAGAACTTCATAAAATATCGTAGTGGTATCTTCCTACCTTTACTTAGCCTTCCTACTACAACATTACCACCAATTGATGCCTCGATATCAATTATATCATCTCTATTTTATCTTTCATATATCATCTTTCTAAGTGTTGGCGAATTAAGTTGTCGTGTTGCAAACTATTGAGTTTTTACCAATAATGTGGGGCTAAGCCCCTCCTTGTGTATGAGGAGACTCACATTATTGAATGTAAACTACTTAAACTATCTAAAATTTGTGGGGTGGCCAATAGGCTGGAGATCACACAGGAACACTCCACCAAACATGCAACAAATGATTCTACAAAGTACAAGGGAAAAATTGTAGTGAAGAGAGGTAAAGGGGAGTTGGGAAATAAGGAGAGAGAGGGTTACTTGGTTTGAAGAGTAAAAACACAACAACAAAAATGTCCACAATTAGACACAAAAAAAAATAAAGACATAAAAAATCATAAACACAAAATTCCATTGATTCATTTATCAAAGACACATACACCTTTCTTGGTCTTACAATATTATCATATATGCAAATTTGGAAAGAGAGAGATAGAGAGTAAAGGAACATAAAAAGAGAACTAGAATACTTGCAGGTTTTATTGGTTGATGTAGAAGTGGTAACCTCAACAACTTACATTCAGTCATTTGCCAACCCCTTGGAATGGAGAAGTCATTCCAATTTATAAAATTACAAACTATCATTTCATCTACCCCTCATATAAATACTCACTTATCCTCATCACTGGTGACTTTTCACATGCCCATAAAGTGAATCTTTTTCATATTATTGGAAAAACCCTTAAGCGAATAGGATGAAATAGAGAAAAGTTCTTTCTAAATGAGAAATTAGAACATGGAGAGATAAAAAGGAAGGGGGAGAGAGAAGGAAGGGGGTTGACTGATCTAACGAAGAATAGCTTTGCTGATAGAGAATTTGCTGATTTATGATTCCGAAGGGAGAGTTTCTGGAATGGGTTCATGTCCTGCGAATTCCTTCCTGAACGGAAAAGGGTTGTAATTTTATGTAGGACGAAAAAGCTTTAAAAAAGAAATGATTTCGGTGGAACGTTTGTATTATTTAAAAGCAAAGCACTTGAACATTTATTTGCTCGAAGCTTAAAGCCGAGTTGGATAGAGGTGGAGGCAAGACACCAAATATTTTATCATAATTTTATTCATAGGATATTGGCGTTGGGTGGGTAGGTAGTGGAATTTCAGAGGAATTGAGAGGCCCCGTCCTCGGCCACGAGCCCGTCGCCGCAGTTAACAAATTCATAGTCGACCATAAGATGGCCTCGGGCAACACCCTGGCCGTTAGTGTCGAGCTGTTTGAATACATTGACGTCTAAGTCGAGACCACCGTTGCTGCACTGATCAACAATTCTCACAGTCGCCTGAGACCTCGTCTCCCTGTTTGTGACGAGCAGACACTTCCCGCAGGAACCCTGGCCTCTCGCCCCAACTGGCCCGCAGAAGGCAGTCCACCCGTATTTCTGTCTCCACCACAGAGGCCTCCCTCCGTCCCAGGTGGAGCAATAGGCACTCACCGCATACAGATCCCAGTTATGCCTCTCCGGGTAGTACTCGTGATATGTGGAACGAACATTATACGCCTTCTCACCACCACCGCCTCTACAATTGCTCTGGCACCCTCGTTCGGGTAAACAGTGCTCATCAGTCGTCCCGCACCACCCCCATTTGCTGCAGCATTCTCCCCCGCTGCATGTGCGTCCACTCGCTTGCGATCCACAATTCTGAGCGCCGCACACCGACACCGCCACCAATAAAAACAACACCACCGCCTTCGTCTTCATTATCAAACAAATGCCTTCTCCCTCCCTTTCACACCATAACTATATATGCCTATTTATACACGTCCTGGATGGATGAATTTTGAGGCGGCCCGTTGCCTCATGGCGGCGGCCATGAATGATTCAGCTTCATCACTATTATAAATTAAAATATGAACAAATGTCCACCTTTAATGGCATTCAATGAAGACATTTATCGCTAAAGAAAGCAAAAGTTCACCTGTTTCGAAGTTTCCACTTGACTAAACAAATCAAGAATTAGCAGGTCAAAACTATTCGTTTGGGAGACGAAATGTTCGTGCTTATCTAAATCATTATCAACGGATCAGGATGAATGGAGGAGATAAAATACCCCACCCGCGTATTTATTGGTCATTTAATAGTATTTATTGCTCATTAAATTGCATATTTATATAATTTTTATGTGTTGGTAGATTGTTAGTGTAAATAAATATTTTATTGAGGGTGAATTCTATGGTCCTCACCTTACTTCTTATACCATCTAATTGTCTCTATGCATACGTCTCTTTGTAAATTTTCTTTGATTGAACTTTTATGTTGAGAGCATAGCTTCTAAATTCATGATATGTTGATAATACTAAGTGCAGTGTCAAATTGCGTTTTATCGGGCACTTCTCTTATTTGCCATGTTTAACTCTTGTCTTTTCACTTTATCGATCATTAAAGGTCAACTTTTACACTAATAAAATTGTAATAACGACTTTTGTGTGTGCAATACTCAAACACGAACATACGTAGGCCGACATATATGCGCACATAGACGCACACACACATGTACGCGCACACATGCACACGCGTCCACACACACACACACACACACACACACACACACGCATTCATTTCGGCATGAGAGATCTCTCTAAGAAAGAATCCATTGTGTTATCAAGGCATTCAAGATTTTTTCAAGTGAAAGTTAGGAAAGAAAATTAGACAACATCTGCAAGCATTTAGAAAAATCAAGTAGTTACTATTATTTGAAACACTCAAATTCATCATAGAGACACATTGTATAGTGTTGGTTTGCATTGTTGAAGAATTCTTATGTATACTTGTGTTATTTTCAATGGTGTATAGAATGGAGGGATATGAAAAGAATCAACTAAGTGGAATGTAGTTCCCAAAACAAACCCCGCTTTAAATGCAAGTATAGAGTTGGCACCCTAATCAAGGCCTAAGAAGGAAAAATGTTTGTCCTAATGATTGAAACAAAGTTTTAGAAAACTAAGTGAGTTTTCCAAAAAGGCAAAAATATGTGAATCCAATAGTTAAAGAAACTCTCGAATGATAGGGGTTTTGTTCCACGGAATTTTGGTTTGGGTTTTGATCCAATTTCCTCAATTTTATTCAAAATTAGATTATTTTTTTCCAAATTCCAATTAATTTTAATATTTTTCGATAAATTTACATATAATAAATTGAAAATGAAAAATTCTCGTCTCCAAACAATTGATCGATATTTGTGGTCAATACATGCTATAAAAGGAGGAAGTTTGATTGAGGGATACAAATACTGGTTTTCCTTGGCATATACAAGTTTGCAATTGGATTCGGTACATGCATGAAGATGGGTTACAAAAAGGGAGTCTTAAGTGGACATGTTTTCCTGAAATTGAGAAACTTGTACTTTTATTGATTATTTGAGGTACTTACACTCAAAATTTGAACAAGGTATAAAAACATGAATTGTTGCATTTTGAGTCTAGTTTTCAAATCACTATTTTTTTGCAAATGGTGAAGTATAGGTGGTATAAATTGTTAAAATTCAAAGTACTCTTGTTTTTAGATAAAACATAGTCGATAATTAACCATTTGCCCCTTACTTTTTTAGCATTGTTTAAATTTTTTTAAATCCTTTTGTGGAAATTTAGATAAGGTTATCTAGTATGTTACATTTTTTTAATTTTATCGTACACACACACACACACACACACACACACACACACACACACACACACACACACACACACACACACGTATGCATGCATGCATACATAGATATAAATGAATGAATTTTACTAGTAAAGAGGTCTTGAATATGATTAAAAATAGAGAGTTAACCGTTTGCCTCGAATAACTACCTCAAAATGAATCAAATTTCAGAATTTTTAGTGCGCATAGAATTATGTGTAGTATGTGATAGTATACACACACACACACACATGCACACGAACACACACACACACACAATGTCAGTAGGTATTTACCTTAGCTCATGTTCACCTAAGTACTTTATTTACCTTTATTGTATTTATCCTCACCCACTTATTTGTGTGGATATTTCTTTTATCTTATTTAGATATTATGAGATATTATCTAGTTGTTAGGTATAGTTCTTTCTTTGATCATTGACTAGATCCTTGATGTCTAGTTCTCTCCTAAATCTATGGTCTTGACTAGTTATTTCCTTGATTTATGGCTTGATCTACGACTTTGACTACTTTTTAGATTATTATTCCTTACATATATAAGCAAGGTCCATTGTCATTTTATTTCATTGAGTTCCATAATAATATATGATATTGTTGCTCATTTGTTTGCAAAGGTTTTATGTAAAGTTATTCTGGAAAATTAATTTCATCTTATAGATTGTGGTGTTTGATTACCATCTATGTTCTTGGCTAGGTACGATCTGGTTATCGTTCTTTTTATGGTATAAGAGTAGGAGATTATTGTTGACATCCGTCTGTAAGTTTTATTTTGTAACTAAATTCTTTATATATTCATATATTCGAGATTTGTACACATTGTGTTGCTACATGCATTTTTATGCAAAACAAAGGATTCCATTGGATCCAGAAGGTGGAAAAACCCTAAAATTGGCTGTAAACTCAACCATTTCTTGAGGAAGTCATTTTTTGGTGTTTTTTGTTGATGCAGAGAAACACACTGGTTTGCCTCGGGGTTCAAGCCAACAAGAAAGAAATGTAGGAAATATTTTTTCTGGGTTTTATTGAGTTTATCAAGATCTCTCAGGATTTTTTCTGCTATGTACAACATTTTCAGTTTGCATAGGAGAAGTGTTCGGATTCTTTCCTTCTTTAACAAGGGTCCACGGACTGCTACTCAAGAGATACTATTTCGGGAAAATCCGCAGACATCTATTTTGGGCGGGAAGTTCATTTTCGACACACGGTCAAGAAATAATAACAGATTTTATTAGCCACTAGTCATATGGTATAGTCATATGAAGGATTAAATCTTGTGATTCCTACTAGTAAGTGCTTAGCTCCAACCCCTTTCATTGTATTTGTATGGTGAAGGCAAGAGCATTTTATTTTATTTTAGTGGTAACTAAAATAAATAGCAGAGCATAATATTGAAAAGTTTGTATCTTTTGATCGATAACTCGGTTTTGAGTGTCATTTTTACAAAAGTGATTGTTTTTCCATGCTCTTTCCATTGGAAATATTTATTTTTAGAATTTCACTATAATTATAAAGTGTCATATTGTAATACACACTCATTATAAAGTGTCAAATATGGAGGAGTGTTGTAATCAATTGTGGATACAATTTCGGTTGAGCCCGACATCCTAAAATTTTGGGAGTTACATTCTTGTATCTATCATGGATTCTGAGAATGATATGATTTTCTTTGAAGTGTGTGGACTTCAAGAGGATATTGTAAAATTTGTGGAAGAAAATAGATCGCTCAAGAAGTGAAATTCTCTTCTACAATCACTCATTCACGATAAGGATAAATTAATACACTCCCTGCAACAAAAACTTGCTAGCCTACAACATCGCCATCATATTTTAGATAACCATGTCCATGCTCCTAGTCCGCTTGTAGATGTTGCTCTTGTACCCATTGACATTAATTTGCTAGTTTTTAGCCTTTTACTATTCTTGATGCTCCTAAGCTTATGAGACATTTTATTGCATGCTCTTCCACATCTGTGCCTATTACAGTAACACATGTTGTGTATCCTACTTTTACTCATATGCATGGCTCTTTTAAGAAGCATACCACGCATTCAATTCTCGCATGCTCGCTCTATGGGTTTTACTTGGCGGAGGTATTGGCTGACATTCACAGGGTATTGTTTCCCCTATTCCACATGTTAAATGAAATTCTCACCATGGCATTAGTTTTCGAGCAGATACTTCATTGGGATCACACAAAGATAGAGCTCCTATTTTTGTTTGCTCGACTCTTTCTGAGGATCATGAACAATGCATTTATGCATGCACTTCACTCGAGCTTAGGGAATATGAGATTTCAAATCATCGACATGATCAACTCCGACACATATTCTGATGTTCCTTTGCATGCACCCATTGTGAATTTTACACCAAGTCATATGCAGATATATTCTTCATCCATCCATGTTGATTTGGGGTGGATATCTCGATCACTTGTGGCAGCGGCATAGGCATTCGTTGAAAGGACTCTACAGGAGTGACTCCTTCACCATTCGGTCTCTTGCTCCTCTTTATATATCTTCTTCATTGTAATGCTTCTGTTTTGAGAAATTTTCAGCAGGTGTGTAATGCATCTCTCTTGTTTGTTGATAGATTTTGTATCTATATTTTCGACACTTTTGACATGTTGATGATATCTCTTATGGGGGATCTATTCTCGGTGAAGTCCAGGTGTTAGTTTGTTAGTGTTTGAGTAGTTGTTTTGACAACTCATACAAATTTGTAGCGTCACTCCACCCATTCAATAGTATGGGAGGGTGTGGTCTTGATCTTGATTCTTCGGGTTTTGCGTCATTGCCTTGTTACCTTATATTTTCTTGATCTTCACACTCTTGATTTTATGTCCTTTCCTCGTTACTTTGGTTATTGTTCTTGGATTGTGGCACACCTATTTACAAAGAATTGATTGAATTATGTTTGGTGTTTTTTTGCACTTTTGATATCACTCCGTTGATGAGTCTCCTTGTATGGAGCTATTCTCGTGAAGCCTAGTGTAAGCTTTTTTATTTTTGTGATCAAGCAAAGGATTTAGACTATAATGCACACCAAACTTCTTCAAGATTTTACGCTTTTTTGAGCCGAGTTTCTTGGGATACCTTGCAGGTGGGTTTTTACTCTCTTTACTTTGTTGTTCTTGGTTTCGTACCTTACGTTGTCCCTTTTCCCCAGTTATTTTACATGAGTACCTCATTAGGCCTAGTTTCCAGGACTCATACCATGGACATGTCACTTCTATTTTGGCCCCTAGCTTCACTTAAGGGGGGTGTTAGACTAGGTATTGACCTTATCTCATGTTCACCTAGCTAGTTTATTTACCTTTATTGTATTCATCCTCACCCACTTATGTGTGTGGATATTTCTTTTATCTTATTTAGATATTAGGAGATATTATCTAGTTGTTAGGTATAATTCTTTCCTTGATCTATTGTATTGACTAGATCCTTGATGTCTAGTTCTCTCCTAAATCTATGGTCTTAACTAGTTCTTTGATGACTAGTTATTTCCGATTTATGGCTTGATCTACGACCTTGATTGGTTCTTAGATTGTTATTCCTTACCTATATAAGCAAGGCTCATTCTCATTTTATTTCATTGAGTTCCATAATAATATATGATATTGTTGCTCATTTGTTTGCAAAGGTTTTATGTAAATTTATTCTAGAAAATTAATTTCATCATATACATCGTGGTGTTTGATTAACATCTATGTTCTTGTTTTGGTACAATCTGTTTATCGTTCCTTTTATGGTATCAGAGATGCACACCTTACCATCACATAAGAGACTCGAACCAGTAATAGAGAGGGATCTCATCATGTTAACTAGTTGGTACACCAACACACCTCCACACGATGGAGTCATATGTAACCACGTGAGCCTTGAGTTCACCATGTATACACCAAATTAGGCCTAACAAAATTATGAGGCAATGACATTGGGACTTCCTAGGAGGTCACCCATCACGATTACTCCGGTCAAGTGCACTTAACTGCCTAGTATCATAGTTTCACAAATTTTCATCACACCGTAAGCTCGAACCAAACCAAAAACACATATGCTAATCAAACACCATGATCTATAAGATGAAAGTAATTCCCTAGAATAACTTTACATAAAACCTTTCTGCAAACAAATGAACAACAATATCATATATTATTATGGAACTCAATGAAATATAATGAGAATGGGCCTTGCTTATATAGTCAAGGAATAATAATCTAAGAACCAAGAAGGTCGTAGATCAAGCCATAAATCAAGGAAATAACTTTTGGCATGTTGACAATATCTCTTGTGGGGGATCTATTTTTGTGAAGTCGGTGTTAGTTTGTTAGTGTTTGAGTAGTTTTTGACAACTCATACAGATTTGTAGCATCACTTCACCCATTTAGTAGCATGGGGGCGATGGTGTTGATCCTGCTTCTTTGGGTTTTGTGTCCTTACCATGTTACCTTGGATTTTCTTGGATCGTGACACTCTAGATTTTGTATCCTTGTCTTGTTGCTTTGGTTATTGTTCTTGGATCGTGACACATGTATTTGCAGAAATTGATCAAATTATGTTTGGTTTTTTTACACTTTCGACATCACTCGCTGATAGTTTCCTTATATGGAGCTATTCTAGTAAATCCTAGTGTCATTTGTTTTTGTGTTTTGTGATCGAGCAAAGAGATTTAGACCACAGTGCACACCAAACTTATTCAACAAATTTTTGAGTTGAGCTTCTTGGGATGCCTTGCAATGGGTTTTTAATCTCTTTACTTTGTTGTTCTTGGTTTTGGGTACCTCTGCGTTGTCCCTTTTCCCCAGCTTATTGTACAAGAGTACCTCATTAGGCCTAGTTTCGAGACTCATCCGTGGACATGCCACTTCTATTTTGGCCCCTAGCTTCACTTGAGGGGTGGTGTTAGAGTAGGTATTTACCTTAGCTCATGTTCACATAGGTACTTTATTTACCTTTATTGTATTTATCCTCACCCACTTATGTTTTTATCTTATTTATATATCGAGATATTATCTAGTTTTTAGGTATAGTTCTTTCCTTGATCTATGGTATTGACTAGATCCTTGATGTCTAGTTCTCTCCTAAATCTATGGTCTTGATTAGTTCATTGATGACTAGTTATTTCCTTGATTTATGGATTGATCTATGACCTTGATTGGTTCTTATATTTTTATTCCTTTCCTATATAAACAAGGCCCAATTCTCATTGTATTTCATTAAGTTCCATAATAATATATTATATTATTTCTCATTTGTTTGCAAAGGTTTTATATAAAGTTATTCTAGTGAATTACTTTCATCTTATAGATTGTGGTGTTTGATTAATATATGTATTCTTGGCTTGGTATGATCTGGTTATCCTTCCTTTTACACACACACATATATGTGCACGTGTGTACACACACACATGCACACATACACACAAATAAATTTAGGCATGAAAGATCTAACTAAGAAAGAATCCATTTTTAACAAGGCATTTAATATTTTTCAAGTGAAATTTATGAAAAAAAATTATTCAACATCTGCAAGCATTTAGAGAAATCATGCAGTTACTATTATGTGAACCACTAAACTTAATCATAGAGACACATTGTATATCATGGGTTTGCATTGTTGAATAATTATCATGTATATTTGATGTGTTATTCTCGATGGTGAATAAAATGGAAGGATATGAAAAGAATTAACAAGTGGAATGTAATTACCTACAAAAACCCCACTTTAAATGCAAATCTAAATTTGGCACCCTAATCGGGGCCAAGAAGGAAACATGTTTTTCCTAATGATTGAAACAAAGTTCCATAAAACTAAGATGGTTTTACATAAGTTAGAAATATGTGAATCCAATAGTAAAAAAAACTCTAAATGATAGATATTTTGTTCCACGAAATTTTGGTTTGGGTTTTGATCCAATTTTCCCATTTTTATTCAAAATTAGATTTTTTTGTTCCTAATTCTAATTATTTTAAAATAAATTTACATACAAAAAAATTAAAATGAAAATTTCTTGTCTCAAAACATTGATCAATATTTGTGTTCAATACATGGTGCAAAATAAGAAAGTATGGTTGAAGGATACAAATATTAGTTTTCAAGTAGACGTACAAAATTTGCAATTAGCTTTCATTTTTGTAGAGAAAGATATAAAATGGAAATCAAGTTTTTATCATTAGGCCTTAACAAAATGATATATGTTCCAAATGACTATCTTGTTGGAAAAATAGATTCGAATAAAATAAACAATAGAGCAATAAGCAAAAATCACAGTGGAGAAAGACACAAAAATAGTTATATTAGCTCTAATAAAGGTTTACAAAAGATTAAATCTTCAATTGCTTGTTGTTGCAAACTCCTCAACTATTAAATGTTGTTGTAGGATGTTGTCAATCCTTTGTGTGTTGTTGTTGCAAGTTCTATTTTGTTGTAATCTCTATTTTGTAGTTGTTGCATGCTCTATGTAGTTCTTTACATGCTATTTGTAAATCCTTGAATACTATTTCGCAAACTGTTACGAGTTATCACAGGATTTTGTAAATTACTACTCTCTTTTCTATGTGTTTCTTCTCTGTTTTCCTCGAATACTAAGTTATTTCTATTTTAATTTGTGTTCATTTTCTTCCTTATTGTCTGCTGCTATAAAACTCCCTTCTCTCGCTACATATCTATGGGAATGAATAATAGATTAAAAAAAAAAATAGATTTTTGCAAATATAATAAAGTTCCCTCTAAAATAGGGAGTTCAAATTAGCCATTCAAAATCAACATTAATTACTATCAGAGAGTGGTCAAGGAAGGGAAAAAGAAAGATAAAAAATATATACGGGCTCAAGATTACATAATGCATTAAATTTTGACACTCCCCTTAATCTTGAGCCAAACAAAAATTCATACAAAGACTCGATGATTAATTTTTGGAGATAGGCGCTTGATCTATGACGCTCATATTTTCACTCAAATTCCCAAACCTTTCCTTTGACAATGGTTTAGTAAAAATGTCAGCTAATTCTACTCCGAATTGTAAAATTTTAGCTCAATTTCTCCCTTTTCAACCAATTCACGAATGAAGAGATACCTGATTGCAATATGCTTTCTTCTTCCATGGAAAATGAGATTCTCCTGGATATATTTATCCCATATCCTTTCTTTCTGAATTTAACATACGAGGCTATTAATGGAGTTCGAAAATGAAGTTCGGCTACTCCTAAGTTAATTGATATTCCTTAGCTTCCAAGCTAATCCTGAATACCTATCAGTTGTGGAATCATATTCTTCCTAATCCCTTTAATGTCAATTAAAAATTCATCTTAACCCAAAGTATGAACTAATTGCACATTTCAACTTAAAAGTTGCATTTAGGTAAGAATAGATATCAATTCCTTTTAAATCCATCCAAGGATAATTGAATAATTCCAAATCAAGAAATAACATTAAATTTCTAATTTAATCAACAATATCAAACTGATATAGTTATTAAAATATCACACTTGTATTTGTATTCATCAATCCATTTCATAATCCATACATCTGCCAATCCAACTGACTGGACTTTGTTTATATAAAACATCATTACAACTCATAGATAGAAGAATGTACTTTCTTCTTTTCACAATTCCTCGTAGAGGAATAATAACTAACAAATACAATTCATCTTCAAACAATCAAAAGAAGCATCAGAAAATAGCCATGTCTTCATTTTAATCAAGTTCCATCTGTAAAATTACTTGCACGAGTCAGTTCATTGAACTGAGCATATTAAGCACTTGTCATTAAAATGAGGTGCTTCTAATTAACCGACTCGATAAAAGAACCCTACTTTTACGAAACGACAAAGATGAACATCAATCAAAAATTAAGCATAAAAATAATGGACAGATAACAACTAAACCATCTAAATACCATCCCCATCACCCAAAAAAATTGTTGTCCTATTTCCCACATAACCATACAAGAAGCAATTTCCTTCAAAGTTCCAGATTACAACATTTGTAAAGTTTAGGAATACAAGTAGCATACTGCTGTTATAACATAACTGTTATCCTTTCCATTCCTTTCATTAGTAATAAATGCAAAGGGTAAAACTAACTGAAATGTAAACCAATTACTTTCCTTTCAGTTCATGCATCTCATTTGATTCCAAGCAATCAAGTACGATGAGAAAAGCAAACAAAGAATAAATATAGTTGCTTAAACCTAAGAAATTACAAAATTCATTCCTAAACGATTCATGATTTCCAACTGTATGAGAGAAGAAAAGATCATTTTTCCAAGTTATCCATCCACATTCCTATTTCTTTCCTCATGACTGTCCTAAAAATTGAATCCAAACGAGACACAAATCAAGATAATAGTTTAGAGTGAAACTTACAAAATCCATTCGGAATTCACTTTCCAAAGTAAAAAAGAATAATTTCATTCATAAACGGCTTTAAATGAAAACAAGGAAGAACTTATCGTCCTTATCAATACTTCATTTAATTTAGGCTCACATGAATGCCATAAACAGGTTAGTAAAACATCGTATTATCATAGAACAAGCAGTATAAAGATGCATACTATGTACTTGTTGTACTAGAAGATTCCATACTTCTTTCACTGTATTTTTAACCAAATAAACAGTTATACAACCAAGCAATCACTTATTCACATGACCTTTTATATCCATGAACGCATACAGTTCATGATAACAATTTACACATTGTTGTTACCTACAGCAAGACCAATTCATAATGCATAGTAAAGCTCTAATGTTATTTCCAGAATTCAAACAACAAGAAGAGAAGAATTCATTCCTTTAACCTTTCAATAAGAAAACAACCATTTTCTTCAAACTCAACAAGAATTATTCAGGTCGATTTCATTTCTTTTAAATGACTGTGCAAAATCGAAACCGCAAGAAACATTTCAATATTCCATTTGTACAGAAAAACACAGCACTCAGGAAATTAATCAAAATATCACTGTCACTTCCGTCAAGCCGAATCCAAATGATCAAAGAAACCCAATTATCATTTCTTCAGAATTAAAAACAATGAAGGAAGAACTCATTTCTTTAATAATTCCAGAAAAGAAACGATCATTTTCTTCAAAATGTGATAAGAACACCCTAGTCGTGTTTACTTCATAATGACAGCTCAAACCCATATCGACAGTAGAACAATTGTTCATCAATGTAAACAAACTTACACAACCATTTGCACATAGCTTCAATTCAACATACCATATGCAATGAATACCCAACCCGAGTTCCTTGCCAACAAACATTTCTACCCGAAATCCATTTCTCTATTTCATAATAATGTGCAGAACCCAAAAATGCAATTTTCATATAACAATACCCTTATTAATGAAAACCCACATAGGATATCGATGCACAACAAGGTACAGTCAAGACAGACCAAAACAACGCAAGCTAATTTCCCTATTTTTCCATTTATTTGCACAAATACAAAGCCAAGCTCGTTTTCACGACTACAAATCACCGGAAGATCAAATCGCTTCCATAAAACACAACAAAATCAACTTTCCATCACAGCAAGGAAAGAATGTAATCATTTATAAGTTCAGAAGAAAAACAATTTCTTTTTCCAACTCCCACGAATACCCAAGTCGTATTCGTCCATTTATACAAAAGAAGAAGCACAACAATAATTATATTACTATCATTTCCTTCTAACCGAGCTCGTAATGCTCAAATAAAACTCAAATGCCAGTTCCTTTAAAATCCAAAAATGCTATTTCCTTCAAAACCCAAAACAACAGAAGGAAAAGGATCTTATTTCCTTTTAAAAATTTCAGTAAAGAAACAACTTCAAACAACTCGCACAGCTAATACTTTCCATCATTCCAGTTCGTATTAGCAAAAGAACGATTGTTTCAATAATGAAAACAAACTCATACAACATGTACAGTTTCATAACACACATGACGAATTCCCCATTACTGTCAAACAAACCAGCACAACATGGCGGTGTTTCCAACTCAATTAAAAATGCAAGGACAGTTCGAATCACAACAACAAGAAAACGATTCTACCCAAATCATTTCAAACATGGCAACAATCAAATAAAACCCAAAACCCCCTTCATCAGAAGAGCAGGGTTGTTTTAATGAGATGCTTAAGTAAAGCAAGTGTTTTAAAGAGAAGGGCTTAACATGCCTAGTATTCTTCCTCGAAACTCAAAGAAAACCACATCTACAGAAGGTGTTTCCTTCCACGGCGACAGAACGAGCTTCCCAAAATCACCTTCCTCTACAAGATTAGTAAACAGCCTCCGATTTCCAAAGAAACAGACAAAACCAAACACAACCGGTTCGACCAACCAATCAAAACCAAATGCGAGCAACTTCTCAAAACCCGAGCAAACACAAATGACCAACAAAAATTCCTCCAAACTCTTTCCAAGGCGGACTGGTCACGAAGACCAAAAAAATTAAATGCATTAAAGGCTCTACCTTTTTCTATTTCCTCACGCCACCGCCGACTTGGGTTGGCGAACCACCAAATTCAAATTTTGCATGCAAACCAAGTTTAGTTCCATGACCAACTAGATACCTCCACCTTTTTCTTGTTCCCGCCAAACTTGGCGCTGTCCACGCAAGGACTCACATTAATTTCCATTTAATTCCCTTTCATCCTTATCCTTTCCCATGGGTCTGTGCGTCCCCTTCTAGGTTAGGATTAGTTTAGGATTCATAATAGTGTTCGACCTAGGTCATAGCCTAGTCTTTAGGTTAATAGAACTTAGGTCTATTTTCACCTTTTATACAATTTAAAAATCCACTTAGGATAGTAGTTTAGGATGTAAGGTAGAACTTAGGATTAGATTAGGATCTAATTTCCCTTTAGCACCTAACACTTAATCAATCAACTTCCAGTCAAGTCTTCCCGACTGACTTCCAATTTCAACACTGTACAGGACATTTCGTCCTTCGTTAACATACCTGAGCCACCCGTATCCAGGCATTTCTCACCTTACGAGGTCTCACGTTACGACAGTGTATGGTTCGTGAATCGAACCTTTTCCGTTGGCATCTACGTGCTTAACTGCTCATACCAAAATCGTGTGCTACACATTTATATCAACCTTCATCTGGTTTAAGAGTAAATTGACAAAGTGATTACAAGAAGGCCACAGCATATAGAGTTCAACAAGCATACGACAAATTTGTCGTCACATCAGAAACATACAAGCAATAATAACTGTTGTCCCATGTAAACAAATTACAGTATGCAAGAATCCAGATTAGCAACACATTCCCTTCAAATCAAAATATATCTTAACATGTTTGCCTTCATTTCAGTAATTACAACAGTATGAAAAATAATCACCAAGATAACTTACAAAAATCAGGGTGTTACAAGTGTGACCTAGAGGGCTATTTGTGAAGGTAAAGGAGGTCTTTGCATGATCGTGAAGAAAGGTAAATTAAGGTTTTATGATTTTATATAGAGATATAAGGTATGGTAAAGCTATTTCATTTATTCAAATCAGCTTGGAGAAGAAGCATGTGGGAAAGGAAGGCTAAAGAGTAGTTTTGAGAAAGACAAAAGAAGAATGAGATTCATTTTTTCATCATCGAGCTATGGTAGAAAATAATTAGAGATAAAAAAACATTTCATATGGATTTTGTTGGTTTTGAGTTATCTAGAGGTTTGGTTCCTCCTTTTAGGGTTTGTTCTCTACTAAATTAGGGGTTGGTGCTCCTTATGGGGTTGATGCCTCACTAAACCTAGGGGTTGGTGCTCCTTGTTGAGTTGGTGCTCAACTAAATTTGAAACATGGCTATAAAAAAAAATTCAATGGGTTTTCTTCCTCTTTATGGTTTCCCACTTAAATTTTTATTTCCATCTATTCGTATGTTCCTCTTGCATATGTTTTGATGGTTGTGTTACATTGATTAATCTTAATGGATAAGCTAAGTTGAATGGTTGATGAATGTAAATGTTTAAAGTGAATGTAAATGTTTAATTTCAACCCCCTCTTAGTGGTTTTTATTCTAACAATTGGTATTAGAGTAGGTTATTTGAATCAAGCTTAACCAACTTGAGTTGATCATTTGAAGCACAAAATGGGAAATTTGGAGATATATCATGAGAAGTCATCTAAGGCTGAATCAGAATTGATATGTCAAAGAAAGAAGAACCAAATTTTGGATTCCTTGGTCAAGGGATATGAAGAAAATTTCAATTTTATGAATGTTGAGCATGATCATATCATCAAATAGCTAGAATCTCAAGTAGGTTTAGTGACAACAACTCTAAAAGGAAAGGATGATGAATGTGGAAAGCTCAAAGAAGAGATAAAAGCCCTAAAAGCTAAATAAGATGAATCCATTAGGTATGAATAAGAAATAAGGTCCTTAAAGTTAGATGGTGAGTATGTATCCAATAAGTTGAAGTCCTATGAGAATTTTGAAAAGAGTTCTAAAGACCTGGATGAACTTTTGAGATGTCGAAGGCTTTTATTGATAGAACATGCCTAGGTTTCATGGGAGACGTAAAGGTAGATGATACAAGACAAGAAGATTTTTTCCAAAGCATGGAGGATGCTAGCAAGGTAAATATCAAGAAGTCAAGATTAGTTAGACAACCAAATGTTATGAGGTATGTTGGTTCTTTTCATGGTTATTGTTATACTTGTAATGAATTTGGTTATAGGGAAAGAGAATGTGGAAGAAGGTTCTTTAAGAGTGAATACCCAAGGAGCAATGGAATAAATCACAATAAGAATAAATCAATATCTATGCATCATGTTGCTTTTTATAGTGGTCACCAAGAAGGTCATATTACAAGGTATTATCATTATGTTGCTCCTAAGGTCAAGAATTTATGGTTGCCAAATTTTGATCATGCAAATAAGGTTAAGAAGGATGATCCTAAGATAGTCAATCCTAATTATGATATGTTTACAACCAAATAATGTATGTTTTTGATGATTTATCATGAACCAAAGGTAGATGAGAGTCATGTATTTTTAATAGTAATCCATCCAACAGATGATAAGGACAAGGTGGTCATCAAGCCTTATGTTCCAAAGAAGAGCAAAAGGACTCTAAAGATTGATAGAAAATTAGATGAGCGAAGATGGAGATTTGGGAATATCCTAAGTTCATGGTGTTTTATATCCCTAAGTGATTTTTGGTGTATTTGTTATGCTTCTTGAAGGAATTCATCATCCAATTGAAGTAGCAACAAGGTGTGTTATAGGTATGTTGGTAATTTTAAAGATTTAAGTAAAGATGATTGAGACATGTTTATGTTTTGATCTACTCATAAGGATATGTTATAATTTTGGAGTCTTGGTAGACTATTTTGAGGCATTTTAAGTGTTGAGTTATGTTATGAGTTTGTAAGAAGGTAACAAAGCTACATGGTTTGAGGTATGTGAGTTTGTATGAAGGAATGCTCTAAGCTTGAAAGAGGTTGTCGATCTCGCATTGTAAAAGGTATGTGTTTGTTTTCTTAATCCATTTTACGAATTCATTGTGTTAAGTGATGAGTTACATCAAGAAGGTTTCTTAAAGACCTAGAAGGTAGGGAGACATAATTGAAGAGTTTAAACTAAGATAGACAACTTTGGTATGCATGAGATGGTGTTTTGAGGCCTATATTGGTTTGTATCACCTTTGAGAAGTTTGTTGTTAAGCATTTTAATTCTTTTCTTGGAGATATATTACCTTGAGAAGTGTATCAAAGGAGTATTAAGTGTGTTGACTATATGTAAATATGATGTAATGTTGGATTTATAGTGTAGATCTCTATTAAGGTTTGTATTGTTGTATAAGGTTTGTCAAATCTAGGTATAGTATTCATATTTTTCTAAGTTCTCATGAAGTTCTAATAAAATCATGTGTCATGTTTAAGGGTCTACATGTAGGTGTTGATTCAGTCATGAAGGACATCAAAAGAGCATGTTGTCTTGAAAGCAAGTATGATAGCTGAGGAGTGAAGTGTGTTGTTAAAACTTAGGTACTCAGTGATATCGGTCATGAAATTTATGTAATCATTAAGAAGGTAGATGAGAATAATTGAAAGTTACAAGTTATGTTTGATCACTTCAAGTATTCTCATTACTATATAAAATATTTCAAGAAGGGTTTTAAGGATTAGTTAGTTTGGTTGGATCTTGTGTGAAGCATTTGAAGTATTGATGAGATAGAAAGTTCTCTCCTAAGATCTTTAAAGATACTTGAGGTCTAATTTAAGGACTATAGCTATGATTTAAGGAAGGGTGGATTGAAGGCATGAAATTCAGGGGTAAGAATAGTTATCATCTTTTTGTAAGTGGATTGGTGATCAAGGTATGTCTCAGTACTTTTTGTGTGCTTATTCTCATGCATAAGATAAAGTTTATTCAATAAAGAAGGATGTCCTAGTTGGGAAATCATGAAGGTAATAGGTACAAATTTTATATGAGGATGAAAAACCTTGAAAAAATTCCAATTTTTATTTGTGAGTTGATCCAAGAAAGTATGTCATGATTGAGACCTTGAATAATTTTATGATCTTGAAGAAGACAAATCTAGGCACAAGGGTTGTGAAAGAATTTCACAAGGTATGTTTTTTTTTCGTATTTGGTAAAGTCATGGTAAAATGTTGCAAATTAGGTGCATCAAGGTGTGTTCTTGATCAAGATGAAGTATAGAGAAATTGCAAGTATTTGGTAGAGACCTAATCAATCTTGTGACAGTCAAGAAATAGTGTGATGACTTGATATTGTTGTGTAAATATTATTAAATTTTCCTAGTTGAGAATCATGCATGAATAATTCAAGGTAAAATGTGGATCTATAAGTATGCATGACTGTGTTTAAGGGTTTTTACCTTAAAAACCTAATTCAAGACTGTAACCCTTAAAGATTCTTGCAAAGGTAGTGATTAGAGGTCCGTAGGAAATTTTGTGTTTAACAATCAGTCTCTTTTATGAAGTTTCTTGCATTCAATGCATCAAAGATTACAAATTTTTATGAATGGTGTAGGGTATTGTGTGCTCACTAAGTCAAGATATGAATATTTGGAAGGGCTCTACAATCAAATGTGATAGTATGATATACCAAACATTGTGATCTAATGTGCCCCATTGGTTAGATTTTCTATGACAAGTATGTATTGAAAAAGTTGAATTAGGGACGAGTATACGAGTTTTTGAATAATATCTGATAGTCCTAGATAAGGTGCTTCAAGGAAAATTTATAAGGTGTTTAAGTCAAATTTGGATATGATCAGTCGAGACTTGAAAGTCTAACTCAACAAAAAATGCTTGTCATCACTTGAAGGATGAATAAGAAGGAGGAGCCTATTAGGATCATAGAACAAGGTGTGTAATGGCAAGATGACATGGTGATTGTTGAAAAGACTAAGAATTCGGTACATGTATGTTTATGAAAGCTAGATCAATATTGAAAGCTAGATATCATGATAAATGTAAGTCAAACTTGGGAACAACAGTGTACAAGTGAGGTATATAGCCATGTTGAAAACTTGACTTTGTTATGAAAGGAGCTCTTTGTTATGAAAAGGTATGTGTTGTTATGATAGGATTGTTAAGAGGTTGCAAAATTTATAAGGACATTTGGAAGTTTTTGAAGATTTAGTAGGTATACGTATAGGTTTAGAGAGTGTAATAAGCATAATATTTACATAAATTAGTGTCTTAAGGCCATTAACACGGGTAACATGGATTCATGTCATTATAATGAAGACTGTAAAAGTGCTTATTGTCTTGGTTTGAGTCATGAATGGGTATATTACTCAAGGGGAGTTTGTGGAGCTAGTTCAAGAGCATGGTTCTATCATAACAATATGAGATGCCAAGAGACAAGAAGAAAGGATTATTGATCCTTGTAGGCTTGATGTATCATGAAGGAATTTTTATCATTTGAATAGATCAAAGGAATGCTTGATCTCAAGTGGAGTTTGATAAAAGGTATGCAAGTTTTTCTTGTTTTGTTCTTTCATTTATATGTCTGAGATCATGATTACATGTTTTGGAGACAAGAAGAAGCCCATGATCTATACTATGAAGGTTTGTATTAGTTACACCAAGGACAAAATGACTTACAATTGGTGACTAACAAATATGTTAGAGGAGTCATGAATACATGTGAAGATTGAAATAAAAGCTTGATGAAGAATTAAAGGTGGTCTTGAAAGGTGTCTCGAACTGAGGGGGAGTTGTGTAGGTGCATTTAGTTCATTGTGTTGGCTCAAGGTATGAAGATGAGTTCTTCTGTTGATGTCCTTAATTCATTTTTTGATCACATGCTTTGAATTTTTAAGAAGTTCCATGTTTTGTTGTGAGATGGTCTATACATTAGTTGCATAGGTATTTAGTGTGTTGTATCTAAGTATTCCTTGAAGATGAATTGTTTTCTTGAAAGTCATGAAGTTCAATTTGTTAGTTGAGGATGTTGACAAAGTATGAGAAGTTTCATTGAAAGATAAGAGGTTCGTCATGGTTTCTTGCATTTGGTAGGTTGATTTTGGTCCATTTGCATTAATTTTATGTTGAGAGGTGCTTGATCAAGGTGGATTCGGATTTGAAGTTATACATTTTCTTAGGGGAAGATATGTTTCTCTTGTATTTCTCAAAGAGTCAAATTAGATATGAAAAATGAAGAATGGATATTGAAAGGTTTAGTTGATGTTTCCAACTAAGAGGTGAGCCTTATAGTGTTTTTAGAAGAATATTTTGTATGTATGTTTGCTTTGTCATTAATTTCAAAAGGGGGAGAATGAGATGATGGCATGTGTTCCTTAGGGGGAGAATGTTATTTTCATGTTTTTGCCATCAATGAAAAAGCGGGAGATTGTTGACATAGTGTTGTCATTTATTTCAAATTATGATCTTGTCTAGTGTTTTCATTGATTTAAAAAAATATAAGAAGCATGAAAGTTAATTGGTAGTGTCATGTCAAGTTGAGATTACTTAGTCATGGTGATGGTTCATGGGATCTTGATTCAATATGGTGGCTTGTATAGGTGTTAAAGTGAATTGGTTACGCTTTTCTAGTATTATGGAGTGTGATGAAGGTCATTGTAGGTTTTAAAATTTTGCCAAGGTGATGTGGAAGTCAGATTTAGTGAAACAAACATGTTTAAGGTGCTTGTTTTCTAGGCCTAGAGAGTAAAATGAGGTAAGTCGTGATGAAGTGAAGAATGTATCAATTGGATATGCTTGGTGAGAGCATGGGAAAAATTATTATTAAGTTTTGGGACACTCACAAGTGTCCTATAGTGCTGGTTGAGGTGTTAGACATTGGTTTTAGGTTTGTTCGTAGACGTAACCCTTAAGAAAGCATGCCCTAGAGTGGTGGATTCAACATGTCTAAGAATATTCGGGAAAAGGTGCGTGTTGGAGATGTATTGGCAGTTTTGGGGTAGTTTTGGGAAGTTTGAGGTAATCAAAGTTTAGATATTTTGGAGGTGCTATAGTATTTTTATGGAATGAGTTTAGTTTGGTGATGACCCTAAGGTCATAATATTTCCATTGGTATACAGGTCTCAAGTGGTTTTCATGGCAAGAGATGTTCTTACAAAGTGTTTCATGATTTTTGAGGTTATTTAAGGCTTATAAAACATTTATAAGTGTTTTCTATGTTATTTTGAAGGTGATATTTCTCTATATTTTCCCTTTGTGGTGAGTTCTTTGTTTTGGTGTTTTAGGGATTATTTAGTCCTAATGGAGGTCTAGATGGTTATAAGTGATGGTGGTGACCTATATAGTCCTATAAATTTTATTTTTTATCATTTTATTATGATTTGGGGAGTTATTTTACTCTATTATGGCTGACCTAGATGATTTATAATGAATAAACAGTATAAAAGAAAATTAGAAAGCTCATTTGAGCTAGTTGTGCAAGTGGAGGAAAATTGTGACCTAGAGGGCTATTTGTGAAGGTAAAGGGGTATTTATTACCATAAAGATAGGTAAATTACGGTGTTGTGATGTTATAGAGAGATATCAAGTATAGGTGAGCTAAATCATTAATTCAAATCAGCTTGAAGAAGAAGCATGTGAGAAAGGAAGGCTAAAGAGTAGTTTTGAGAGAGATGGAAGAAGAAAGAGCTTCATTCTGTCATCATCATCGGTTGTGTGAGAAAAAATCGACATGGAAAACAATTTAGGTGGCTTTGGTTTTTTTGAGTCATCTAGGGGTTGGTGCCTCACTAAACCTAGGAGTTAGTGCTCCTTGTTGAGTTGGTGATGAACTAAATTTGAAACATGGCTATAATAAAGTTTTGTTTCAGTAATTTTTCTTCCCCTTGAGGGTTTACCACTTAAATTTGGTTTCCATGTGTTCTTTTTCCTCTTGCATATGTTTTGATGGTTGTGTTGCATTGATTAATCTTAATGGATAAGCTAAGTTGAATGGTTGATGAATGTTAATGTTTAAAGTGAATGAAAAGTTTTTATCCCCATTGATTCACCCCCCTCTCAGGTGGTTGTTCTTCCAACACTAATAAGCACAAACAGGATACATTGAAGTCTAAAATACCTTCTCCTATCCTTGTTCAATCCTTGGGGTCATTGACCTATTCATAGAAAGTGTGTTATGTCACCGGTCTAGCAATGGATATGCAGAGTATCTACGGGTTCTTCTTGATCATGTTGGAACACTAAAATACTCTCCTCTTCATTATGCATATCTCAAAACCAGCTATTCATAGAAACATTTTCCTCTAGCAATATTATTCAATTTTATATCAATATCATATTCCATCACTCTGGTAATCTAACCATCTCTTTTCTCATTCAAATCCTTGTTCAAAATAAAATCTTTCACACCAACGTGTGAAACCATAAGATGGATATTTTTGTTATACACTAAATGACTGAATTTCTTCAAGCTCTTTATTATAGTTTGGGAATTATTTTCAATAAATGAGTACCTTGCTTCATAATATTCAAGAATTTTTCTGAAGAATTCAATTGGTTTCTCATGACCTTCTCTCGTTTAGTTGCACCAAAGATGGCATATATTGTGTTTATGCCTCCAAAGGCATACAAGGTGAAATATTTCATGAAATATGGATTGATTAAAGTTAGGGCCTGTGTAATTTCCTATTTAATAGCTTCAAAAATTTCCTTCCCTTATGTGGTCCACTTGAAGAGAATATTTTTCTTCAACATTGATGTGAATGGATTGACCATATTAGTAAAAATTTGGAATAAAGTTCCTAACAAAGTTGGTCCTTCACAAGAAAATTTGCAATGATTTCATGTGAATAAGTAATGGAAACACAAGGATGACACATACTCTTTCTAGATCAATTTCAAGGCCTTATTTTGAGATAATATAACCAAATATTTTACATTCACATGATAGGAAGATACATTTCTGGGGATTGAGAGAAACCTCAAACTATCTTCATCTCTCAAATACCTGCTTGAGATGGAATAGATGATCATTTACATCCCTAGAGAACACTACGATATCATCTAGGTAAACAAGAATAATGTTATTAATCAACCCTTTTAACGACATATCCATGTCTCCTTAAAATGTTTCCTATGTATTGGACAAATCAAATGGAATCTTATTGTAATTAAAGGTTCCCTACTTGGTGGTAAAGGCTATCTTGAATTGATCCTAACCCTTCACCATGATTTGATTGTAGCTAGAGTAGCCATCTAAAAGAGAAAACCTTTCTGATCCTATTACCATTTGTAGAATTTTCTCCATAAAAGGTAGTAGGTAATGATCCTTCAAAGATGATTTATTCAAATCTTAGAAGTCGACACACAATTTTATTTCTCTATTTTTCTTACGCAATGGAACTAGATTTGTAACTCGTGAGTAATTCTTGATGAGGAAAATGATGTTTTCCTCAATCATCTTGTTTAATTCTTTCTTCATGAGAGGCTCAATCCATGGATTGAAATGCCTCTATTTTTTCCTAATGGGCTTGGCTATTGGGTTTAGTTCAATAGTGTGTTGAGCTAGGTTGGGATCAAAACCTTTAATATCTTCATATCTCCATGCAAAGAAATCAACAATTTATTAGAAAAGTTCTATGAAATAATGCTTCTCTTGTGGAGTACATATATTGCCAATCTTAATAAATTTGTCATTGCTAATTGAAATGGGTTCATAATATTCACCTTTGAATATCGTGTTTTCCTTTTCTCTTCTGAGTTGATTATCACAATTGAAAATGGGCTCCAAAGTTACTAGTCCTTTGGGTGATTTGTTTGATCCGTGCTGGACAATTTGGTCTCCATATTGTTTCTCCATATTTTCTTGATTCCTTGATGAAAACTCGACTTCCTCTTAATGAAATTGAAAATTTGTTGACCACTCTCAAACATTTTCCAATTTGTGTTGTTTTCTGTACATAGCTAGCTTCACCACCACTTTGATATGTGGCTATAACTCATCCTTATTAATATTTTCAGCAACATTAAACTTTACTCCTACCATGGCTAACCTATCTACGGGTTCATTCTCTTTCCTTAGGATGGAACAGATATTGAAGGCCTAAAAATATTCGAGTAGGTTCCATACCCTATGCTTGTAATCTCTAATAAGGTCATTCTTGGCTACATTTATCCCTCTTACTTGGTTTAAAATCACTTCATTATCCCCAAAATCTACAACTGCCTGAGATCTTTCTTTCTTTCCCATTACAACCCATGGATTAGATATTCATACTCTATTGAGTTGTTATTACAACAACTAAACTGAAATCAAAAGCATAATAATACCTCATACCAAAGAGGAGATACAAGTAAAACACCTCTTCCAGCTCCTTAAACCATCAAATAACATTTTTCAAATGTCGTCGTCATGTTCATTAGCTTTTATAATATTAAGAGTAGGTGAATTTTCCTCATGCAAGTAATAGATGCCAAGGATAGCTTCTTCAATCTGTTTGTATGGATTAAAACCTCAACTTTTAGTTCCCCACTTATCAAGTAACAAATGTGGAATGCCTTCAATTTGAGTAACTACTTCTTGGACACTTGGTTCATCCTCCTGATAAAATATTGTGTAATTAGCATTGACGGATTTGGGCACATAAGGCTTTATATGATATGTAGTAATAGGTTTATACTTGATGGTATCCTTAGTGTCATATCTAGTTTTGAAAAGCATGTGAGACCAATCTACAAATAGGTACCCACCAATCTTAGTAGTGAAATATTGTGAGAGGAACAAAGTAAAGAAAGGGGGAAGGTCAATGATGAAAAAATCCTATGGAAGTGAGAATTTAGAGCATGCATGAAACAAGAGATTTAAATTTCTAAAAACTTTATTGGTTTCCACCGCAATCACATCTAATTGAACTACTCCTTTAGAAAGTGAATCATATTCAAGACCAAGTTGATTTGTTATTTGTTTAGGCATCACTCGAACTTATTACCCTTGATACAATCATGAAATTGTGCACCGATGATTTCCTATAATGATTGATATAAAGAAATATGGTGGTTTCATTATTTTACCTGGTTAGTCATCCTCTTATTGAGGTGCATTGGTGAGAACAAATTTGTTCTTCTCATTAGAAGTTTCTTGTGGTGTGGGAGATCATCCACGATAACTTGCAGTAAGATAGATTTATCCAGAATAGCTAAAGATTCACACATTGAGATGCTCATGTTGGTATTCTTAATTTGATCTAGGATGTTGAAAGGGGTGCCCATGGATTTATGCAATAGAGGAACAATTTTCTCCTTTCTTGTTTTCTCTATTCGTGGATTGGATTTGGGTAGCGAACTTTTACATTTCATGGAATTTCTTTTAGTTGTGGATTCTTCTTGTCTTGTAGAAATTCCTTATTGCATGATATCTCATTTTTCGTGGATCCGCAATGTTTTTGGATAGTTTATGCACTGTGTGTTTACCATATTCCATAGATTGCTTGTTGAAGCTTGAAATATGCCCAAGTATGTGGTCATCTATCTTGGTAAGCAAACTTGACGAAGTAAGAGATGGAATTCTTGCCTTCATTTTCCTTATTTTAGACCTATTTTTGTGGCTATGCTTGAACAAAAAGGTTTATTTATCTCTTAAATTTGATTGATCACACATAACTCTTCCATTTTCCAATTCACAACTGAAGTGTCACTTGACGACACTTCTTGAGTAACTCCCTATTGTGGATTCTCCCGTGGATGAATTTTGAGAGAAAGATGCATTTTGGACCATCAAATATTGGTTTAGAATGTCATTTGAGAATGTGTCTTGGTTATGTGTAAGATTGCAAAGGGATGCACCACTCATAATCTTGCACAAGGTTATTCTATACTAGAACCAAATCTTTAGAGGAACTAGCAACATTAGTATCATAAGACCGAAAGGGCCTTACAAGGGTAATCTAATTTTGAGGAGATTCTTGGGTTGGTGGTTTTTTTGGTGGATAAGGAGGCTTGTTATGATGGTATGGAGGCTGGTAAGGTCTGAAATTTTGAGCTTGTTTCCTCTTCAGGATACCAACTCATTTCCAAAGTTTTGCAATTACTTCATGACCTCTTGTAACTCACTTGAAGGACTTGTAGAGGTAGATGCTTGATTTGAACTTTGGTTTCTTGGGGATGGAATATAAGCTAATTCAAGTGTTTGATAGGGCATGTATGTCCCTTTATTTATGAATATATGCATTAGAGGTATAGGGAAAGTTTCCCAACCTGAATAATATTATTAGATGTTCTAATAGAAATATCATAAGAATCTAGTAGAGTCCTACCCCCATGGACTGAATCATGATAGATATGTCACTATTTAAATCCCTCAAATAATAAATAAAGGCATACTAAGGTTTAGGTCTTACCATTTTTGGATTCTATCCCTTGTTGTTTAGAATCGGATATTTAAATCGGACATTAGCTCACATGGTGTTCTCTTTGTTGTAATCAATTGCTCCACTAAAGATAGGTAGTTTGGTTTGTCTTCAAAATGGTTACAAAGAGCTTCCCCTAACTCATCCCAAGTGGTAATAGAATTTATTCTCAAACCCATGTACCATTGTAGAGCTTTTCCTTGAAAGAAGAAGTTAATAATTTGACTGTATATTGTCTTGTATAAGATGGTATACTAAGTAGATGTTTACATCGTCGTTAATATGTTCAATGTATGTTATAGTGTTCTCTCCGATGAAGAAAGGAACACTTTTCAGGGTTGTAATTGGAATGTCATCATATTGGGCCAAAATAAAAGGGATTCCTCCATTGAATGTGACAAAATCCTGATTTCTCTGATGAGCCATGAATGTAATGGGTCTTAAAACCTAGAAGACAACAAGAAAGGCCTACTAGGAGGAGGAGTAGAGAGAACTCTATTTGGAGGTGATGGTGATCTTTGAACAGATCTACCTCTTCTTCTTCTCCTTGGTGATAATTACAAGTAGTCAAAAGGCTCTCCACGTGTTATCCTTTATCTTGTTTGAATTTGTCTCATGAGATAGAGACACTTTTCTACTTGAACCAAGTAGATGTAATATTTGGAGTTGCCATATGTGTTTTGTAGATCCTCTAATGGCTTAAAATCACCGAATACACACCAAAATCTTAGTGAAATAATAATAAATTCTTCAAGAGTCCCACTGGGCATGCCAAAATTATTAGAGATTAAAATTAGCACCCTGATTTGATCATGAAAGATCAATAATTCTACTCAAAATGGGGTTGTATTCAAAGTGTGGGACTCTTGTCCTTAAGAAAAACCTCTAGAGAAGGTTGATTCCTTCTCTCCTAGTTCAACACAAACTAACCTAAGTCTAAAATACATAGGATCCATGGTTGAGGAAAAAGGGAAAATGTATAAAATGAAAATAATGGTGATGCGTCAACAATAACAAAGGGTTCAAACCTAAGCAGGAAGACATGGAACAAGTGTATATGTAGATATTTAATGAAATATGGAACTTTGAATAACATGAATGAATAAACTTAATACAAAATAAAAGGGTAAACATCCACAACAAATAGAAACATTTGAAGGGATAAAAACCATAGAAGTATTGCATTCAATAAGTATCCATCATGTTTATAAATCATAGGTTAGGGATCTCATGAAAAATGCAAAGTTGCAGAGGTATCAAAGTAATAAAATGTGCCACTCAAGGAAGATCATGTAATGAAATTACTTGTATAAATATGATTATCAACAGCAATAAAACACCAAAGAACACAAGATTGTAGATAAATGATCTCAATGTGTAAGTATAATATCTTATCCACTTCAAGGGGGAAATCTCCAAACCATAAAATAATACTCAAATGTTCAATATGATGATTAACTACTCCTCCCTACCACCTATATATAACAATCTTATGTTATGGCCAACACTAAGGACGACCTACTAAACATATGAAAGAATAAATGAATAACATATGATAAGAATAAATATTATGTAGGCCACAAGTTGTAATTACATATTCAATATAAGCTATAGAAATAAGGGTGTAACATGCACCTCCCCTTAAAAATACATTTTCCCTAATGTTGGGAAGCCCTGATGTTACTGCACAAATGCTTCATCCTCCCATGATGCATCCTCAATATTCATATTCTTCCACTTGATCAGGTACTCAATAATGACTCTAGTCCTCAATATTTTGGTGTGTGTCTAAAGAATACTTCATATTCCAATATGATCCTTCCTTCCTCATCTAATTCAGAATCACTAACCAAGTGGAAATGTGCTGCCTAATAACTTTCTTCAAGTAAGAAACATGGAAGATTGGATGTATTTTACTTCCTGGAGGGAGCTCTAACTTATATTCCACACTACCAATTTTCTGTAACACTCATAAGGACCGTAGTATTTAGGAGAAATCTTATTATCCTTCTTCTCGTTATTTTAATGATAATTACTTCTATGTATGCAACCATACTAAAACAAAGTCACCCTCTTCAAAGTGTCTCTCACTACGATGTTGATCATCCTGTTGCTTCATGTGGTTTTGTGACCTTTTCAAATTCTCTTTAAGACTAGAGAGTTCCTTGTGCTAGTGTTGAATGTGATCCTTGATTACTCTCACCTTCGGTTTGACATTCAATCTAGAGATGAGTGATGGATGATGGTACCCGTAAATTTCTAGAAATGGATAAATTTTGAAGGAGGTATGAAATGAAGTATTATACGGCCATACTTGTAAGTGGAAACCATTACAAACAATGTTCTTGCTTATCTTAAGTAAAACGTCAAGATATCCCTCCAAACATTTATTTACCACCTCAATTTTCCCATCTGATTGAGGATGATAATATGAACTTTGGGCTAGCTGGGTACTTAAACAAGAGAAAAAATCAGTCCAAAAATTACTTGTAAATATTATATCGTGATCACTTACTATAATTTTGGGTGTGTCATGGAGCTTTTGAAATGTGTCCATAAATGAGATGGCAACTGTACTAGTTATGAAAGGATGAGTCATCTCACAAAAATGAGCATACTTAGTAATTCTATCCACCACAACCATGATGATGCTTTTCCCTTCTAATTTAGGCAATCTTGTGATGAAATCCATCGATACCTCTTCCCATCTCTTGCTAAGAATAGACAAAGGTTGGAGGATACCTGGTGTCTTAATGGTCATGCCCTTATTACGTTAACACACTAAACACTCTGCCATAATTTTTTTAACATCTCCTTTCAACCCCTCCCAAAATAAATCCTTCTTAACTCTATGATAAGTTTTCAAGAACCTAGAATGGCCACCTAGTGGAGAAGAATGGAGCTTTGAAAGAACATGGTGTTTAAGTGTAGAGTTCTTACATAAATATAACCTATCTTTGTACCATAATGTATCCCCTTCCATATAAATTATTCTGATATAGTTGGATCTTTCTAGAGATTCTAAATGAGAGTATGGGTTGTTGCATCTTTCTACCATTCTTCCCTTACTTGATCTACCTAATTTTCCTTTAGTATAGAGATGGCATATAACAATGCTTATGTGGAATCATCCCTCCTAGATAGACCATCAATGACCACATTTTCTTTCCATTTATTATATATAATCTCAAAGTCATACCCCGACATCTTAGTGACCCATTTTTGTTGCTCTTATAAAGATAGTCGTTGCTCCAAGAAGTATTTCAAACTATCATGATCAGTTTTTACCTTGAAGTGTCTACCCATCAAGTATGGTCTCCATTGTTTGACTACATGTAATATTGCCATCATTTCCTTCTCATATGTGGGCTTCAAAAATTCTTTCCTTTTAATTGTTGGCTATGAAATGCTATGAGATGTCCTTCTTGCATGAGTACTGCTCTGATCCCATTTCCTAAAGCATCACATTCAACTATAAAGGTCTTGGAGAAATCTAGAGTTTCCAATATTGGAGTGGTGCACATTGCCACCTTCAATTTTTCAAATGTCTTAGAAGCTTAATCATTCCAATGAAAGGATTCTTTCTTTAATAATTTTTTAAGGGGTGCTTATAGACTACCATAGTTTTTTAAAAATCTATGATATTACCTTATGAGACCTAAGAAACCTCATAAATGTTTGAGGTTTCTTGGGACTTCCCATTCCACCATGGCCTAGATCTTGTGAGGGTCCACCTTAACACCTTCATGAGAGACAATATGGCCCAAGTATTCCACTTCTTGTACCCCAAAAGAACACTTTGAAGGCTTGGCATATAGTTGATATTTCCTTGGTATTCCAATATTGTATTGACATGATGTAAATGTTTCTCTCAGGATTTGTTGTGGATAAGGATATCATCAAAAAATACCAAGAGAAACTTCCGTAGGAATGGTCTAAATATCGAATTCATCAAACTTTAAAATTTGGATGGTGCATTAGTAAGACCAAAATGCATCACTATGAATTCATAATGCCCTTGATGAGTTCTGAAGGTTGTCTTGTCAATACATTCTTTTTTTACTCTAATTTGGTGATACCCAGAACACAAGATCTAGTTTTGTAAAATAAATTACACCATGCAACTCATCTAATAAATCATCAATGAAAGAAATAGAAAACTTATCTTTAATAGTGTACTTGTTGAGTTATTTGTATTCGGACACATGCACCCCCTTCCATCCTTACGAGACACCGTCACCACTAGAGTAGACTAAGTACTCTTGACTATGACAAATAATACCCATTTCTAACATTTCCTCCACCATCTTCTCGATCTCACTCTTTTACACATATGGGTATTTATAAGGCCTAATGTTGGGGGTTAGATTCCTATAATTAACTGAATGGCATGATCATGATCTCTTTTAGGAGGCAATCCTATAGGATCCTTGAAGACAATTGCATGTTGATCAATAAACTTCAAGATCGGGATGTACTACCATTGTTGGTGGTTCAAATTCCATGGAAAAAATCATGCTACAAAACCTTTAACCCCCTTTTTAAGAATATTATACATTTGGTGAGAACTAACCACTGAAGATTTTTTTCATGTAGTCCGTGAAGTTTAAACTGTTTACCCTCAGAATGAAAGCACATGAAAAATTCCTGGAAATTTAGCTCTATGGTGCCCAAATTTGTGAGCTACTAAACACCTAAGACAATATTATCTCCACCCATGGGAATAACAAACATCATAGATTCCAATGTGTAGTCACCCATCATAAGTCTGATTTTATGGAATTTACCTAAACATTGGATTGTGCCACCATCTACAATCATTACTTGAAATTTAGGTGTTGGGTAGATGAAACAATTTAGCCTTGCTGCTAGCTTATGATTGATGAAATTATGTGTGCTCCCAAATCAATCAATATTGTCACCTTCTACTTCTTAAGATAACCCATGACCTGAAGGGTTTTGGAGTGCTAATACCTGATAAAGCATGGCATGAGATAGTAGGTTGGGGATCTTTAGATTCTTCCTCTAATTTTTCCACTTCCTTGTTTGATGTTTCCTCATATTCTTCCTCATCACTAATTCCTTCACTGTAGAACAATTTTTTCTCGTAACATTTATGATTTGGTCATATTTTTGTCACAGTTAAAACATAAACCTTTTTTCTCTTTTGTCTTCATTTTTTGGAGGTGTCGGATAACTGGATGAGGGTATGATGGAGGAAAAGTGCTACGATATTTTATGTTAGCGAAGGATCGCCTTCTACTTGGAAAGACATTTTCCTCTTCCCTATATGCCTCAATAATAGATTCAAAAACATTGAGTGGATTAAACATGTGCACCTCATGATTAATGTGGTCCTTAAGACCCCAAAGAAATAGGTCATTCATATACTCTTCTGTAATATCCTCTACATGGCAAGAAATATTTTGGAATTGATGGACATACTCCTTTATTAAACTTATTTTTCATAACTTTACTAATTGGTTGAAGTAATTATCTAACACACTAGAATTGTAGTGTAATTAAAGCTCTTCAGTGAAAATTTTCTATGTGACACTTAGACCAAGATTACTCTACCTTTGAGCACATAACCAGCAATACTAGACAAATTTTTTAGGTTATAGATATAAGGATATCATGGTCACCTTTTTTCCCAATGGGATATGATGGAGATCAAATAAATTCTCCACTTGGGTAAGCGAATCGAGCGGATCCCATTTGAACTTTTGGAATAATGCCCCGCCAATGGTGAGAAGATCCACTTGAATGTGTAAGGGATCCTCCTTGATTGGAGTGATTTGGACCTATGTGAGTATTGTTAGAGGAACTCATATGCCTCGAATTAGGATTTGTGTTTGAAAAAAAAAAGAAACAGATCCTACTTCATTGATTGAAAATCTATCTAAAGTTCACCCCTAAGGCTACCTTTCAGATGAAGAAGCTCATTATTGAGGTCATCCTTACCATATTATTTACCCTTTCCTGAAGTTGGATGACTACCTTAGATACTCCTGAACCAAAAGATTATAAATCCATATCTTCCTTATTTGGGGTCATTCCTAGAGTTTCTTGACCTTTACCTTGGCCTCGAGTTACTCTACTATTGGTCACGATGTAGGTTTTGGGACTTGGGGTAGACGGACTAGGGAAAAATTTAGGGTTTGGGGTTTCATAATTTTATTTGCCGAATAGAGGAAATCATAAAGAAGAAAATCTAGCTAATTTTTTGAAAGCTTTCCAAAAATGTTATAAAATAAGAAAAATTGAAAAATTGCAACCTTGGTAGCTAAATTATGAAAAAACATAAAACTCGATGTAACTTTTACAAAACATGTTAAAATGCATGAAAATTGGAGAGGAGCTTACTTGATTAATTTCACTACACCACAAAAAAAAATCAAAACATTTGTTACCAATTTTGAGATATAGCTAAACCTTCACGATTAGGGTTTGACGCAACATTGGCCGAGATCAGGCTCTGATACCACTTGTAATGAAATTACTTGTATAAATTTGATTATCACCAACAATAGAACACAAAAGAACAAAATATTACATATAAATGATCTCAATGTGAAAGTATAATAGCTTAGCCTCTTCGAGGGGGAAACCTCCAAACCATACAATAAAACTCAAATGTTGAATATGATGATTAACTACTCATCCCTACCACCTATATATACCAATCCTATATTATGGCTGACACCAAGGCCGGCCTATGAAACATATGAAAGCATAAATGAATAACATATGACAAGAAAAGAAATTATGTAGGCCACAAGTTGACATTCCATATCCAATATAAGCTATATGATTAAGGGTGTAAAATTTGAGCATTGTCTTTCATCTTAATAGACTTATTCATTCGTGGATTTAGTCAAAAATGGGCCAAATTAGGTCGAATTTGGAAATTCTAGGCAGAATCGGCCTTTAGAGGAATAAGGAGAACTATTCATGAGATCTTCATTTTCCCCACATCTTTTCCTTAGCCAAAATTATCAGTATAATTAGTGAATTCAGGTTTGAGTGGCATTGATCGAAATGTTGCTTCGTTCCTTGGTTTCTCCCCATCACCACAGTATCATCATATATCAACTTTTAGTGGGTTAAAGTGTAACATTTCCCAAGTTCAATTACTTCCCGATCGGCCAAATCCGATCCAAGAACAAGGTGGTTAAGTAAGGTCTCAGGAACCTTTAGAATGTTCCCTTGTTCCTTCACTTCCCGGAAACACTACCATACCCGACATAGAGAAAAAGTGTAAATCAAGTCAATAAATTCAAGTTCGAGGGAACAGGTGGGAACTGTTCCCTTGTTTCTCATGTTCCCCGCGTTACTATTTGGGCCACTTTGTATAGTGTTGTGGTTATGTCAAGTTATCATAGCACCAATGGAAATATTCTTGAGTTCTTGGATTCCCTCAAAACCCTTCCTTAACTGATTCCCTTACAAAAAAATAAGGTTGTGGTGATGTTAGGTTATTTTAGAATAGAGAGAATGGTTCGTGAATTCAAATGGTGCCCCGATACCATGAATCAACTGACTAAGGCTCTCATGGAACAATTCAACCACTCTAGTAATTCCCTGAATTTCCACATAATCCACCAAAGTAAAGATAAGGTAATTGGTAAATTTGATCCCACTTGGAACCTTTGGAATAATTCCCTCATTTCATCAGTGCTCTAAAACCCAGACATACCTGATAAAAGGAAGAAAGTGCAAGTATTGGATATTCAACCGATTGGGGGAATGAAGGAACAAAATGGTAAATCAATTTTTAAGTGCCTGTGAGGCACATTCCACCATTCCTTCTATGCTCTAGATTGCCAACAATCCCAACCAACAAGCGTGAATAACCCATAAACATATAAAAAAGTTATTTTTAGCTAATTTCTTCAATTGTGATGCAAATTTAAAGTGTGCATAGCTTATTAAAAGCTCTAGTTAATTTTTTAGCTATTTTCTTCACCCAAGTTATTTTTTTGATCATGCAAAGGCTAAGATTAACATGTTTTCATGTAAGGAAATAATTCATATCAAACACATACTATTAAAAATAACATGATTTTCTATTTTTACTGATCAAACTTACATGTTTGTGTTTTTTCATTTCTTTTCTCCCTCATCCTCTATAAACTTCATGGATTTCATTGTAAAAATATCTTTGCACCTTTTACTCATCATTCTAGAGTAATTTAGAGTTCTGAGTGGAAGAGCAAGGGTCATGAGTGATTTTTTGTACTAGTTTCACCTTTTGGATCAATAAAGGAATTGTTTTACCTTCTTATAACCTTTGTATTGTGCAATATCGTGTCTTTAAGCTGATTTTATCTCGTGATATCATTTTATCCCATATTTACAATATAATTTCCATGCATTTGTATAGTTGTATGTAAATTTTCAAGTCATAGACTATGTTTAACAAAGTGTGTCCTTGATCTTGTTGTTGGGCTCACCAAATTTCCTTCCAAAGGCATATGTTTCCCTTCTTTATTTTTTCATAGCTTAAAACCCTTCTATGAAACACTATTGCATTGGCATATCCATTGTAAGTTGTGTATGGTGTGTGTGGTTCCCATGGTCCATCTATGTGGTTCAAATGAGCCTAAGATCTTCAAAAATTTTGGTGTGTCACCATATTTTAAGTTTTTTCCATAATTCCTTCTCTCTTTTCCTTGTTTATTAAGTCATATAGAGTATTCTTATGAGTATAACTAGTCTTGGGTCTTACTCTAGGGAGTTAACCCTCATTGGATACTCACTCCAACATACAGTCACCAAACCTAGGATTACATCCATTTTATAAGTTAGAAGGATAGACATCAAACCACTCTGAAAGGGTTCATTCCTCTATGAAAATAGTTCTAGCACGCCATGTGGAACATTTTGTTTATATTTTGGTATTATTTTTCAAGTTTTCATTGCAAACATTCTAGCCACCTTGGTGGCTTCAAATAAAAATAGTTTTTGGCATGCTCGGTGGGACAAAGAACAAGAGGATTTTCTAAATATTTGATGTTGTTCTTGGAAAGTATCATTGTTTCATGCATGTTCATTCAAAGCATCTGGATACTCCACTAATCCAAAAAGACCCATTTTCTCAGTTTTAAGCCATTTCCTCCATTCTTTCATCCATTTATGAGGTTGTGCAATCATGACTTCTTTTCCCCATTGGAATTCTCAGTTCCAAGACTAATTATCTTCCTCTCCACCTATTTTTTTTTCCAAAACCCTCCTCCATATTAGTATTATAAGCACTATCACAATGGTTATACCCATGATCCAAACCTTACTATATGGTTATCATATTAATCATGGTGTTTTATAGGAGAAAGAATATGTATATATTAAAGAAAACTTCATGTATGATGATGATTTTTAAAGGCAGATCCAAAATATGGAGAAAATTATGAAAGCAATGAAAGAGAAGTTCCAAATCATAAAAGCTAAGCTTGGTTTCAGGCTGCCCTATCCATGGATTGGTCCTATGTCAAGTTGGTATAGTTCTCAATAGAAGATATAGGTAATGACTTAAAATCTAAATCAAATTATAGATTTGATTGAAGAAATGGAAGTTGATAAACCTAGTGTTAAGAAACCTTATAAATGGGGTAATCATTCACTACCATCATGCAATTATCATATTCTTTCTTTTCAACCTACATAACCTCAACCAAAGTTTTAAGTTATTGGCTTTCTTAAAGCTTCTCCTTTCATTCCTTCTCCTACATAATAATATATTGCACCTCCCCCATCATTTTAATAATAAAAAAATCATTCGAATCCCAATCCCCCTCCTCTCACATTCCTAAATCCATTTTGGGATGAAACTAATCAAAAATTAGTTTAGGAGGGTAGCCAATCAAATAACCAAACATGGAAGTTATCATGCAAAATTTGAAATATTGGAGCTACAAGTTTGATTCCAAACAAATCCCATATTTGGTTAAACCTACAATAGGGATGAGATTGAAGAGCACAAGAGGTAGGTTGAATTTGTAGATTAGTAGGAGGAAGATGATGAATAATCTATATATTATGTATATAGTGTACATGTTAAGACCGTGTTCTTGGAGGTTTTTGATTTGTCTCATTTTACAAAATCATAGCAGCAAGAGAAAAAATAATATTTTATTGAGGATGACTCCAAAGAATATATGATCCAAAAAGAGTTGGACAACCAAGAGGAAAAAGTTTTATCAAATTTGTAAGATTGCATTGATGATGAAGAACCCATTGAGCTTACTAGTTTTGCATTCTCATCATTTATATTTCACCACAAAGAGCCTCTTGTTGCTAAAGCTTCACTTGGATGTAAGATAGAGAAATAAATTCATATATTTCCTTGTCACCTTCCATTGAGTTAGTTTTGGAGGAAAATCATGAAGAAGAGCGTGTAAGAGGAGAGATCAAATTTGTTGATAAGCTTGAGCTTCATGATGAAAAAGAGGATGAGTTTGACATGTCAAAATTTGTGCTTGAGGATGAGGACAAGAATGAGAACCCAATTTCTAAATCAGAAATCATCATGAAGGAGGCTAAGTTGTTTTGATAATAAAAACAAAAACCAAATCAAATTTTAAACATGCTTCTTAATGAGGAGGGCTCAAGTATGGAACTTGAGTTCTTTGCGAGAAGAAGAGGAACACAATCCATATCAACTTACATGTATCTAATATGAAGAGGAAAATGTGTTCAAAGACTTCATTTATGAGGCTAAGTTTGAAAAGAGAGATAAAATTAGATAAATCATACCATTAGCTTTACAAGTTGTGTATCGATCGGATATTTGGCTAGCCTAGAGCCACAAACAAAGTTACCATTAGTTATGTTTACCTTAGAGCATGAGGAGGATCATCAAAGTGCCAAGGATCAGCTCAAACACCTATCAAATCCAAATTCAAATCAAGATGAAGAGGTGTGCATTTTGTTTTTAGCTAATACTTTGAGAAAATCATAGGTGCAGACCATGTCTTCATCTCCACCATGTCATCTAGTTGCAAAAATTATCTCATGGCCACACTTTGTGAGAAAAGGAAGTTATTTCTTCCAACCAGTATGTAGTTTTGTTTAGTTTACCTTTTTATTTTTAGGTTAGTATTTTAGGTTTTTTTCTTATAAAATAAGTGTTTGTACACACTCTGCATGCTTCTAGTTGGACCATATATGATTTCCCATTTTTTTATATTTCCTTCCTTTTTATAGTTGTTGGAGGTTCTCTCCTTTTATTGTGTAAATGATCATTGATTGAGTTCCATTACCTAATCATTGTGGTGATAATTTCAATAATTGCACCTTGAATGTAGAATTTTTGGTTCCTTTTATTTGTTTCAGGGTGAAAGGCAACTTGATCTCAAAAGTTGCGGTACTTTATATGACTTCATGCCCAATGGATACTTAAAGGAAAATGGAACTCACATCTAGCATGTAACTTGAGTTATTTGAAAAATTTCATATCAACTTGCATGTAACCAATGTGAAGAGTAAAATGTGCTTAAAGATTTCATTTACGAGGCTAAGTTTGAAAAGACTGAGAAAATTAGAGAAATCATACCATTAGCTTTACAAGTTGTGTATCGGATCGGATATTTGGCTAGCCTACGACCACGAGACACGAATTTACCACTAGTTATGCTTACCTTAGAGCATGAGAAGGATCATCAAAGTGGCAAAGATCAGCTCAAACACCTCTCAAATCCAAAAGGAAATCAAGATGAAGAGGTATACATTTTTTTAGTGACACTACGAGAAAATCGGAGGTACGAGACCATATCTTCATCTCCATCATGTCATCTAGATGTAAAACTTATCTCGTGGCTGCACTTTATAAGAAAAGGAAGTTATTTCTTCCAACCAGGTATGTGTTTTTTTATTTTACCTTTATTTTTTTATATTAGAAGTAGTCTAGGTTTGTTTTTATCAAAATAAGTATTTTTGTACACTATGCATGCTTTTAGTTTGATCATGTATGATTTCCCAATTTTTGTGATGTTTCCTTCCTTTTTATTATTGTTGGAGGTTCCCTCCTTTTGTTGTGTAAATGATCACTGATTGAGTGCCATTACCTAATCCTTGTAGTGGTCATTTCAATAAGTGCACCAAATGCACATGTTTTGGTTCCTTTTTCTTGTTTAAGGGTGAAAGGCACTTGATCTCAAAAGTTACAATAGTTTGATATGAATCCATGCCCAATGGATACTTCAAGGCAATTATAACTCACATCTAGCAATCAAATGTCCCTTGGAGGTCACCATATTGTTACCAAAATCAACCTCTAGGCCATTTTGATGCCTTGATAGGCCATTTTGATGTTTTGACAAGTCATGGATAGTGATTTTTCAGTGTCGTGGATCAAGGAAATTTCAATATTTTACAAGTATATGAAAGTTTAAATATTTTATAAATTGTCCTCCATCTTTCTAGGCCTCTTCAGTCCATGAGTTATTTAAAAATGGGGCAAATTGGGTCAAATTGGGCAAATATGGGAAGAATCGTCCCTTGGAAGAACATGAGGAACTATTCTTGAGTTCCTCATGTTCCCCACATCTCCACTTTAACCAAAATGAGGACTATAATCGATGGAATTGGGTTTGGGAAAAATTTATGGTTCAATGTTCCTTTTTCCTTGATTTCTCCCCATCATCACAACATCGGATATATTAACTTTTGGTGGGCATAAGTGGAACAATGCCCAAGTTCAATTACTTCTCGATTGGCCACTAAAATTGATCTAAGCACAAAGAAGTTAAGTGGGGTATGTGAGTAATTCTCCCTCATTCTTTCACATCCCCAAAACCCCATCATACCCGACAGAGATGAAAAGTGTAAATCAAGTCAAAAAGTCATGTCCAGAGGGAACAATAGGAATTGTTCCCTCGTTCATCTTATTCCTTGCATTATCATTTGGGTCACTTTGCATAGTGTTGTGGTGATGCCAGTTATCATGGAACTAATGGAACTATTCCTAAGTTCTTGGATGAAACCATGCCTTAACTGATTCCCTTGAAAAACAATGAGGTTGCGGTGATGTCATGTTATTTTAGAACATAGGGAATGGTTCATGAGTTCAAATGGTGCCCCGATGCCCTAAATCGATCGACTAAGGCCCCCACAAAATAGTTCAACTGTTTCAGCAATTCCTTGAACTTCCACATAATCCATTAAAGAAAAGACAATGTAATTAGTTGAGTTGGGCCCACTTGGAACCTTCAGAATAGTGTCATCGTTCCATTAGTGCTCTGTAACCTTGACATACCCGACAAAAGGAAGAAAGTACAAGGATCGGTTATTCGGTCGATTGGGGGAATGGAGGAAAAAAGGGTAAATTAATTTTTGAGGGCCCATGACAACTGTTCCATCATTATTTCCGTGCTTCAGATTTCCAAAATCCAAATCAACAAGCATGAACAACCCAAAACATCCAAACAAGCTATTTTTAACTAATTTATTCGATCATTATGAAAATTTAAAGCGTGCACAACCCAAAAAGTGCTAGTTATATTTTTAAGCTATTTTCTTTGCCCAAGTTATTTTTTTAATCATGAAAAGGCTAAGATTAACAGTTTTCATGCGAAAATATTTAAGATAAAACACATACTATTAAAAATAGCATGGTTTCTATTTTTACTAATCAAACTTGCATATACTGCACTTTTCCCCTTCTTTTCTCCCTCATTCTCTATATATAAAATCCATGGAATTCATTGTAAAAAATATATCTACTCCTTCATTCATCATTATGGAGTATTTTAGAGTTCGAGTGGAAGAGCGGGGATCATAGTGATTCTTTGTATCGATTCACCACTTGAATTAATAAAGGAGTTGTTTTACCTTCTTATAGCATGTGTATTATGTGATATCATGTTTTTAAGATGATTTTATCTTGTGCTATCATTTTTATCCCTAATTTACGAGTTTAATTTCCATGCATTTATGTAGTTTTATGTTAATTTATAGGTCATAGATTGTGTTTAACAAAGTATGTGTAAGGTCTTATTGTGGAGCTCACCAAATATCCTTCCAAAGCCATTTGTTTCCCTTCTTTATTTTTTCATAGCTTCAAATCATTATCTAAAACATTATTGCATTGACATATCCATTGTAAGTTATGTACATGGTGTGTGTGGTTCCCGTGGTCCATATATGTGGTTTAAATGAGCTTGAGATCCTCAAACATTATGGTGTATCACCATCTTGTAAGTTTTTCCCTAAATTTCTTCTCCTTTTTCTTAATGATTCTATCAAGTAGAGTAGTATTAGGAGTATAACTAGTCTTAGGTGTTAGAGTAGGAAACTAGCCCTCTCTAGAAACTCACTCCAACATACAGGTCACCCATAACCTAGGAGTGTTTCTATTTTTTCATTCGGAAGAGAGGAAATCACACCATTCCCATAGGGTGAATTCCTTCATGACAACAACAAAAATATATGATGGTGATAGGTAAAATAATATGTCCAAAGGAAGAAGTAGATTCACATGTGATATAATTTTTAGAATAGTTGAGAGAACGAAGTAGCTTAAGAGGACATATATCATCCTTATTGTGTGGATCAACAAAAATGCTATGTATATGGACTTGATTAATAGATGAACGAATGTATAAATTATTCAATACAAGAGTATCATTCATATTGAATTCATTAAAATTAATAACCGGTGTAGAAGGTGGTGTGGGGCCAACATTGCCAATCATTACATCCAATGGGTGATCATAAGAAGGTAGAGGTGGTACTGCATGATAATCATTATGCACTTCCAAAATAGATTTGTCGAGTGTCATGATTGGGTAGTGGATCATTAAATATTTTCATCTTTGGATTATCATTAGTAGGCTTGGAAAATTATGTAGACACCTAATTTTAAGCGAGTAATTTTAATACTAAAATTGCACTAATTGTCTTCTTTCTCATCATTCTATTACAATTAGTATTTTTTCTAATTAGCTAATACTCCTCATCTTCTTGGTCAATTAACAACATATCGTTAATTAACTATCATTGTCCCTCATCTTAGATTCCAATTAACATCACTTCGCTAGTTAAAATTTTCTTTTAAATTAATTACCCCTTATTAATTAATTACACATCAACATTCTTGCATTTAATTAATAAACCCTCTTATTGATTAAACTCCCCTCAAACCCCTCAAATTCTACTAATTTCCCTTCAAATCATCTCTAAATGGCTTCTATAAGCTAAACTTGGCCTATTAATTAATCTCAATTGATTAATTAAACCTTCCCAAACTCCCATGAGTTACTAATCTCTAATTAATCTCTTCTAATCATGCTTATCATTTTCTAATTCTACATTCACTTTATCCCACATTCACTAGGTTGCAAGCTTCTCCCAAATTGGAAAGCTATATAAGAAACCTAGTACACCTTGTCACACCTTACACCTTGTCCTTGTAAGACATTTGATATCTCAAGAGAACATTTCTATCACAAGAAAGCTTGCATAAATTGAGGAAACCCCTTTTGATAAAGTTAGTACGAGAAGATTAAAAATGACACTTTATCCATATTGATGAGATCTCTTCCACTTTATTAAAACCTTTAACATGTGTAACTTATGTTTAGGTCACATAAGGAAGTATCTACATATCAGAGCACATCTAAACATTAAAAGGGAGGTTTGCATTTAGTGTTAGATTTACATTTTGTGTAATTTATTTAAGCTTTTGCTTATTAGCAACATCTTTATGTATTTGTTTAAATTAACTAAGTTAGGGTTTTACTTGGTGTTAAATCCCTTCTATTAGCTTATTTTACTTTCAAATGCATACATATGGCACACTTGGTGGGACCTACCTATTCCTCATGGGTGTGCATTTTTCAAGTACTTCTAAACTCGCTCAACACAATGCGAAACTCAAGGGAAATCATGGCTACTCATCGTGATCATACAAAGCTCTATTGTACCAACCGAGAGGTTGAAAATGCCTTGTGTCTACCCTCCCACCCCTTATATAGCCCTCGCCTTGATGGTTTCAACTTTGTGTGATGGCCTACCAGAGTTGTCTTGATGGGATTTTCTTCTGCCATGATCATTTTTCTCTTCTTTTTGAGCATCAATCGACCTCTTCTATCACCCCATCGACGCTCGAGGGGGCATCATCCATCCTACTATTTTTATTCTACCCATATAAAATAAAATTGTCTACTATCTTTGAAATGGCGTCACTCACATTACACCACATAAAAGAGGGGAAAATGTAGACACCTAATTTTGACCGCACAATTTTAATAGTAAAATTCCACTAATTGTCTTCTTTCTTTCCATTTCATTATAATTAGTGATTTTTTGCTAATTATCTAATACTACCCATCTTCTTATTCGATTAACAACATTTTGTTAAGTAAATAACCTTGTCCCTCATCTTAGATGCCAATTAGCATCATTTCATTATTTAAAATCCTCTTTTTGATTAATTAACCATTAAAAATTAATTACTCGCCCACAATCTTGCATTTAATTATTAAACCCTATTATTGATTAAATTCTCCTCTCAAAATCCCTCAAATTATACTAATTTCCCTTCAAATCATCTCCAAATGGCTTCTATAAGCTAAACTTGGCCTATTAATCAATCTCAATTGATTAATTAAACCTTCCCAAACTCCCACGAGTTACTAATCTCTAATTAATCTCTTTTAATCATATTTATCCTTTTCTAATTCTACATTCACTTTATCCCACATTCACTAGGTTGCAAGATTCTCCCAAATTAGAAAGCTATATAAGAAACCTAGTACACCTTGTCACACCTTACACCTTTTCCTTGTAAGATATTTGATATCTCAAGAGAGCATTTCTATTACAAAAAGCTTACATAAATTGAGAAAACCCCTTTTTCTAAAGTTATAGGAGAAATTAAAAATGACACTTTAGCCATATTGATGAGATCTCTTCTAATTTATTAAAACCTTTAATCATATGTAACTTGCATTCAACTCACATAGTGGAGCACATCTAAACATCAAAAGAGAGGTTTGCATTTAGTGTTAGATTTACATTTTGTGCAATTTATTTAAGCTTTTCCTTTTTAGCTCAATCTTGATGTATTTGTTTAAATGAAATAAGTTAGGGTTTTACTTGATGTTAAATCCCTTCTATTATCTTAGTTTACTTTAACATGCATACAAATTCAATGGGATCATCTCATTCAATTGCATTTGCATCAATAAAAAGTTGTATAACATGTTTAAGTTTTATGCATAAATTAGTGAGGTGACTAATGCATATATGATAGTGGCATAAGCATTAGCATAAAAAAACTCACATGGCTTTCTCGAATCAACCTCAATTAGTGGAGGGTGAGACACAAGATTTCACTCAAGTAATTACTTTAGCATAATATGGGAAGCGCGGGGGTACACGTGTAAATTTCCTTCATGCAAGTTGTAATTGCAGCTTAACAAGTTGAGATATGACATTACTAGTGTCCTTAGTAGTAGCCTTATTATTAGTAACCTTTCCTTTGAATGTATATTTTCGTAAGAACATAACATTAGGTACACTAGAAAAGGTAACAACATACTTAAGCTTATTTATATGTAGTAACTTGGCCTCATGTTCTTTTAGAGTATGACATAGATTATCAAATGAGGGGAGTTGTTATCTAAAATAGCACCCTTTTGCTATTTTGGATGACTCATCAAGTTCAAGACTAAAGAAGCTTCGTTCTTGGCACTAAGGTCTAAAATTGGCTTCTTTTAGAGTATGACATAGATTATCAAATGAGGGGAGATGTGTTATCCCGTAAAATTGACAAGGGCAATTTTACCGATAACCATACCGAAAATTTTGTTTCGATCCCTCGTTAGGGATCCCTTGCGTTCAAACGTTGCAAAATCCCTTTCCGGGAAATCTAGTTTTCCAAACTTAGTCTTTTTGGTCTTTTTTGGCTGGGCGCATGAAACTACTATGTAACACCAACTTTTGGTGTGCCCCCTTTAAATCCTTTGGCGCATATTTTCCTATGTCAACACACCTTTCGGTGCGCCTTGTATGTTGAGTCTTCCCTGCGTGCGCCAAGGCGCATGCGCCTTCATGTTGGAAAAACTTTTGTTGCGCCACCTTTTGGTGCGCCAGAGGCGCACATAATCTCATGGCGACACAACTTTTGGTGCGCCAAAGGCGCGCTTAGTTCCATGCTGGCGAATGCTTTGGTGCGCCAAAGGGCGCATGCTTTCCTATGTCGACAACAATTTTCATGTGCCCTTTACAAAGTTGGTGGCGCATTTATGGCTAGCTCACCTATATATATGCATTTGCGCGCCCACAAATGTCATTATCACCAGACGCAAAACACGTGATTTCTATTCTCTGAGCCTGTCAGCCCCTGCCTCATCGTTTTCAACGCGTTGTGGACCCGTTGCATGTTTCTCACTATTTATCCGGGTAAGAGGCTCTTATTTCTCTCGTGCGTTCTACGATTTTTTGGTTCTCTGTGTGCTTGGTGGTCTGGTTATGGTTTGGAAGTATTGAAATATCGATCTAGCCCCTCCCTCTGCTATCTTTCCATATCCCTCCCCCTCTTTCCAGATCTGCTGGTAGAGGAAGTTCTTCTAAAAGCATGGTCTGAATCCCTTTGGATTAAACCATTTTATTTCCCAAACAAATCTTGGAAAAGAAAGGATAAAGGAGAGGCTAAACCATGTAAAAACTCTGTTTTTCCCTTTGGCGCATCTGTCCCCTCGCAGCATGAATAAAATCCACGCCAATGGCGCACCCATCATGCTTGTTGCATCAAATACCTTTGCGCCCTCAAGGTGCGCCTCCTTCACATGATGCAAGCTGCCTAGCCTTGCACCCACCTTGGTGCACCAACCTTCCTTGCTGCATCACATTAACATGCACCCTCAAGGCGCACCCAATGCAAAACCGGCTTAATCTACACCCAAGTATGAAGTGATAAAGGCACGGTGTGCTTTCCTCGTCGCAAAAACATTCATGTTGTGCAAACCCTCCGTGCTGCCGTGCCATGTTCCCTTTGGCGCACGAAAATTTCTTGTTACACAAACCATACATGTGCCAAAGGGCGCACCAAATCCCAATGCAACATGAAAAATCCATGCGCCTTTGGTGCATCCTGTCTCCATATAACACAATGTTTTCATGCGCCCTTTACAAAATGCACCCTGCAGCTTTCATGCACCATGCACCTCTGGCCCGGTTTAACCCTTGCACACCCTTTTCCTATGCGCCTTACCTATTTAGCCACCGTAAGCCTGTGCAGCACTTTCATGCGCCATGCGCCCGAGCCTCAAAATAACTAACTCTTTCTTACTTCGTTAACACTTCAATGGGAAATCAAATGGCTAATACAACCTTTTTGGATTGGGTCTCGCTTCTTCTTCATGCAGATCAACAAATAAACTTGGAAGAACATATGTCAACATCCAGCAAGAGACCTACCAAATCCAAAGGAAAGGCCAAACTTACGAAGAAGAAGAGATGAAATATAAATATCGAGGGTCGAGAATGCAGAATCCCAGTGCCGAGTGTAGCACTGGACGTCGAGACTCGGAGGTGGGGCATATTAATATGGAGGAATTTTGGGCCAGAACTCAGAAAGTCACAAGGAGTCCATGGATGTACAAACTGATAGGCAGTGTCCTGCACTTCACCGGTGGAATCCCGGTCAGCGCCGTCAACAATGAATTCTTGATGGTGATTGCCCAATGTTACAACAAAGACACAAGGTGTGTCGTAAACAGCAAGGGCGAGGTAGTCATTAACCTCACTGCCCATCACTTTAAGGTAATACTCGACATACCTCACCACCGGCACTTTGTGGCCGTCAGATCAAGCAGATTGCATTAAGGCCTGGGATGACAATGCGGATCGGTGTATCTGAATCGATGAATGAGGTTTACTTGAAAAACAAAAAGATAGTAACCCGGTGGCCCCAAATCATCCACCGCAGCGACTTCTCAGAGGAGCTCAGTGACACCATTACGTTCCTGAGCAGGGTCTTTGGGCTTTCTGACGCCCATTATTTCCATAAATGGATGTTGCGGTACTTAGAGACCATGAACAAGAATATGCCTAATCAGCGCTTTTGCTGGGGAGAAATTATAAGCAGCACAATCTCTGAGTAGCTAAAAAAATTTAGCACAACGGGGACATTCCATATGAACTCCTACATGGTCTACACTGCAGCATCAGAGAGGGACTATCCAGGCCTGACACGGAGTGGAGTTTGGCCTCAGGTCAAGATATACGAGTACTACCCGGAATTGAGGCTGGAGAATAGCATCTCCCAATTCACAAAAATTAACGATGTGTTTTTCTATCACATCATCTGCCTATTGAGGCCGAATATGACTTATGGTCACACGACCAAAAGCATAGTAGCAGCCACTAAGAAATGGGGGGCCCTGTTCACCCAGTTTCCCACATTCACCTATCTAAGGGCTGCCAACTTTTTAGGAGAGCCAACCAGGCTACCGAGGTATGCTGGACCTAAACTGATTTTGCTGGAGCTGTCAAGGTAGCTGATCACATACCACGAGAAATGCCTGAAAAGAAAGAAGGGTGGAACTCCTTTCCCCCTCACAGTGGGCCGATATACATGCTCTACCCACCACAAGGCGAAGGAAATGTTCGCAGAGCTGGAGTTACTCAATTTGAAACATGATTTCCCAGCCAGGCCTACCTTCGACCCAAGGAGCTGTCTGCCAAGGGCGAAACTTGATCCAATCCACGTCCCTCAGATCGAGGACATTTACATTGATGTCATCCATGAGGTGGAGCTCAGGAGAAAGGATCATTCTCGCCTAGCCTTGGCAGAAATCATCCAATATGGGATAGCCATTGTCCCCAAAGGCTTCCAAACTACGGAAGATGAAATAGACAAGGTATATACTGACACAGATGGGGACAATTGGCCCTTTCCGGCCATTGATAGAACTAAGGCCCCTCAGACAATTGAGGAGAGGGTCAAGGAGACTCTGCGTAGGACAGAGCATTGGTGCCGGATGAACGGACTAATCTACCTCGGGGTTGATTTCACAACCTCCCCATTGGGTAACGCACCTCCACGATCCAAACAAGTAGCCTAAAGGCAAGGGCAAAGGCGTAGAAGGTGAATCCAGCACCATTCAGGAAGAAGCCCCTGAGAGTCCTCCTTCCACGGCACCCGAGCAGGTAATAACTCTGGTTACACCAGAGAAAGAAGCAGAAGAGGATATTCCCATAGGCCCATCCACTCAGGATGTCGGCATTGCTACAACAACTGAGGTCCCTTCTATCCCTTCTTCTTCTCTTCCTTCCCCTCCTCGAGTGACTCAGGCGACCATCCCTTTGGTCGTGTCCTCTCCCCCTTCTTCTTCTACTTGTTCCCCTCGCCTCTTCGTCTATCTTCTCTTCCCTCGCTGATCTGTCCTCCTCCATTTCTTCCCTCATCTCCGAGCTCCCTTCCCTTCCTATGTCTTCCACTGCTGCAGTTTCCCTTCCTTCCGTGGGCACTTCTTCGGCTATTCTCTCAATGCCGCCGCCACGTGTCTCCACGTTTTTCCCCTCTACTACTGCAGCTGCCCCTCCTCTGTTTCTGGTCCTTCTACCATAGGTCCAGCCTGGATCTCTCAGCAGCTAAGTCAGCAAAAGAGGAAAGTTCCCATCACTCCGATGGACTTTTCCGTGATCCCATCTAAGGGGGTGAAGAAGCAGAAGCCTGTCACACGCTTCTCTAAAAGTGTTGTAGGAGAGAGAGTTATGGAAATCGCATACCCCAATCCCCTCAAAGAGAAAAAGGATCTGTCTCCGACAGATTTTACTGTGACCCAAGTCACAATGGGGACATCTTCCGAAATTCTTCAGGGGGAGGCTCTTTCTGTAGTTGACGCCCTCTGCAAGAAGCTTAAAGAGATAAAGGAAGAGAAAAGGAAACTGAAGGAGCAAAACAAATATCTGCTCCAAGCCTTACAGAAGATGGGTAGTGCGCCTCCAATGTTGCCGCCGAAACTTCGAGCTTCTCGGCCAGGAAAAATTAATGAGTATGCCAAGATCGGCGAGCGTGGTATGGCCGTTTCTCGCTTGGAGGAGCTAAATCCTCAAAGACAAAGAAAAAGTGATCACCGAGTTCTCCAACTTGTACACGAACATCGAGTAAGGTGAATAAAGAGCTCCAAGCATTAGCAGGCCCATATCGGAAGAGCGGCACATGCTTTGAGGCTGCAGCACGAGACCTTCCAACAAATGTTCGACTTGTTGGTCGAATATCTTCGGTCAAGTTCGGCGTCTTCGGCCATCCATCAGGCCTCAACAAAGTCAAGGAAGAAGCCCTGGATGCGATGCACCAAATGGAACGGATTGTTCTTAATATGTCGCCAGGGTTACTTACTCCTTCCTTCACTTTAAGGAAAGCTGATAAAACCACCCGGATCTTGAGGAGATCGTTTCTCGAACGGGGCCGAGAGGTCACATTTTACACGAGTCTATCAACAACTCTGTTGGCTGTAGGGACTTCATCGGGTTCCACATTGAGGCGAAAAGGACTATTCCAAACTCCCGAGAAGCTCATAGATGAGCGGGAGACTTGTGAGGTGATTAGTGAGCGGCACAAGGATCCTTCCCGTGATCAACTAGGGCCAATAATTAACAAGTTCATGGAATACCGCTCTCGGTTCCATATCTCGTCACACACGAGCAAAAGAACAAAAGCAAATCCACCCCCTTTCGACCGCAAGATGACGATGACGAATAGTTGGTGCTTCTTCTTCTTCTTCTTCTTCTTTCTCTTCTTCGTCTTTCTTTTTGGAAATATCTGAGTATGTTGATACAAATGATGATGTCATCCATCAAGTTGTAAAAAGTCAACATGACTTTTAGATATTTTGTAAATTGTTGTTGGCTTGGCTCCTTTTTGCCTTCTTTTCTCTTCTTCTTCTATAAATATCCCATATACTTGTTGTATTATGGATGGATGAATATCTTTCAGATGAAAAATAGAAGTGAAGAAAAAAGACTTTGAGCTTTTTGTAATAGAAGAAAAATATTAATACAATATTTAGACTTTGTGCTGAATACATGTGTTATGTGCATTAGATATTTCTTACGTTAGATCTGTGTGTTTATTCTGTTGGATCTACTTCTGTTTTATTGTCATTTATTTATCATCAGTATTGCTTTGCTCATTTATGCAAGTAGGTTTGGCTCTGTTTACTACCAATCCCAAAACATAAACCTTCTGACCTTTCTGCTTTGGAATTCATTTCTTTTCTTCCTTCGGACCTGCTCTTTCTTCATCCCCTCTTCCTTTCCTTTCTTTTTGCGGTCGAAACACCCCTACTTTGGATGAGATCCCAAACCCCGAAAGGCGAAACTGTGAGACTTGCATAGATTCCTGCCGTAGAATAGCAATAAAAACCGGTTTCACTTTCTTTGACTCAAAGAGGGGCTATGCCCTGCACACTATTGGCTCGTCTATCCATAGATCTGTCCAAGCGACAGATTTTCGGACCAATAGTTTTTGGTGACTCCGCTGGGGATCAAATAGATCTATCAGATCTATGATGGTGGTAGGATAGAAAAATAAAAAAATCAGAAAAATCACTATCTGTTTGCAAATCTGAACTTTTTGTTAAAAATCCAAAAATTTGCAAAAGTGCTCTGAATTGAAAATTTTCTTCTAAGATCCATAGATCTGGCCTAGTTGAAGACCTTTAGTTCGATGAGTTTTTATAGAAATCAGTATTTTGCCGTAGATCTGAGTTTTTGACTGTTTGCTAAAAGTTTGAAACCCTTTGAAAAAAGTAAAAATTAGATCCGAAAATCAGCTTACTAATCTTCTCTGCCATCTTATCCTCATTGTTATTTGTCATTAACATGCAATCGGTTTTTCAAAAGGATAGTTTTTAAATATTTAGAAAAGTATATGTTGCTGGTTTTTGTGAAAAAACCAGAAAATCAGCAAGTACAAATGCTGAAAAAGAAATTTCAAATCTGTGCCATAACGTTGCAGATCTGGAAGGTACACTGGCGGGTGAACCTTTTACGCGCAGCAGGAGAGCCCGTGGAGAAGCTGATCCTACTTTTGATCTGCTTCAAAGGCATAATTTCAGCATAACATCGGCACGCTTTTCAGCGCTAAGCTCGGCTGACCGGTCATCCAGGAGTGTCTCACCTTCATGAAGGAAGAATCTTTTGCAAGGGGCATCCACATCCCTTTGTAGTGCCTTGCTGCTCAGTGGAACCACCCTTCCAGCCCGCGTTCTTTTTCCAGCCTTTCAAATGGCGGTACCATGGGGAAATGCTATGGGTCCCTTGGCTTTACCACATCCAGTTCACGCGCTCCCTCACGGAAACCGAAAGAATTTTCCCAAATTTGACGGGAGCGGAAATCAAAGTATGGATTCCCACATATCTGCATTCATCATGTCATGCAGTATTTTGGATGTAACTCATGAAGATGTGTCGGTTCACCTTTTTCTGGAAACCCTACAAGGACCTGCAGCTGAATGGTTTCAGCATTTACCAGCCGGATCTATTACCAGTTGGGCCACCTTGCGGGATGCTTTTGAAGACAGATACAAGCCTTCAGAGGATGTGTTTGCATTATTATCACGGATCACTCACCTAAAGAAGGAGGCCAATGAGACCATGCGCGATTTTATCACCCGGTTCAATGCACTAATCAACCGTGTCCCTGTTGCCATGCTTCCAACACCGGAAAATCAAAAGTGTTTCTTCGTAAACGCTATGAGCTCAAAAGTTAGTTTCTTGCTCCTTCAAGAACGAGTTGCCACCTTGATTCTCACCCAAGCCACTGCCATTTGAATAGAAGATAATTTAATAATATCGCGAATTGAAAAGGAATTAGCCAAGCCTAAATCTTTGGGTCCTTCGCCCACTTCTTCGTCCGATCCACCTTTCAAAAGATGGCAAATGACTTGCTTGCATTGAAGAAGCATTGGCGAGCCTCCCCAGTTCCTCATACTTGGGGATATTCCATGAGAGGAATTTTGTTCTGACAATGTTTCACAAAGGCCATGCTTACCATGGCAACCGCTCCGCGGTTGGCACTTGAGGCTCCTCCGGTCAACGCTCTGGCCGAAATCGAAGAAGAAGAGCAGTATTATGAAGAACCTTCGTCTCAGGGTGAAGATGATCAAGATGTCGGTGAACCGACTGGCGACTCTACTATCGGGTATATGGAATTTGATGAGGAAGAATCTGATGAAGAAGAGGGTACCCAGGGATATGCAAGCGACAGTCATACGCTGTTTTTTACTCCCTCGCAAGGAAAAGAAGCCAGAAGTTGCTGCCCATGTCCAGCAGGAGAAGGTCATGTCAAACGCGCCTCCGATCATTGCTAAAAGAGGTAATCCTCTTCCTACTCAACTCCCTGGCAAATCTTTTACAAGGAAATCCTTTCCCCCCATCTCTCCTCCAAATCAGTCCTCTCACGTTCCTACCAAGACCAGTAATCCTATTCCACCATCGCGAAGTGAGGGACTCATTCCTTCACCAACGCAACCCTTGGCCGCATTTGATATCATAGATCATGCAAAAAGACCAAGATCCAAATTCTCAAGTTTCGAGTATCTTCACCAAATCCTGAACAACTTGTAAGATTGACCAAATATATTCAGAGTCAAGTTATTATATCTAATCAGGTTTCCCCAAAAGGAATCCTTTCCACTCCCCCTGAATCCCACATAAATGTTGCTTCAACATCGGCATCAGGCAAGATAGAGCCTTTCTATCTCTCCCTCCTAATCAATGGACACAAGCTGAGTAACTGCATAATTGATTCCGAGGCTTCTGATAACGTCATGCCGGCAAAAGTCACCCATGCTCTGGGCCTTACTCTTACCAAGCCTTTCGGCAGGGTGTTATTCCTTGAAACCAAGCGGGTTCCATTGATTGGACAAATCAAAGATGCCAGCATTTACATTTGCGGCATTCCCAGATAAAAGAGTAAAGATGACAGTCCTTGTTGCCGACATTCCGGTAGCCTATGGAATTTTCTTGGGAAGAAGTTTTTGCAGCGAAGTTGGTGGGGAAATTCATATGGACTGGTCTAAAGCTAGAATTCCCATCAAAGGCGTAATGCAGACTTTGGAGCCGGAATCACAAAAGAAGTACTTGGTTACTAGCTCTGAGGACCCCAAAGCTCAAATCCTTTTGAATCATCGTGATGGGGAACTATTTCTTGTCTATCGAGTCCGATAAAATGGTTGTTCTCGTTCAAGAAGGAGATCTTAATAAGATCTGGACCTTGCGGTTTGATGGCAAATTGCCGCGAACCAGTGGATGTGGCGTCGAGATGTGCTAATATCTCCCGAGGAAGAAGTCATTCCTCTCTCTTTCAAGTTGCGTTTTTTAACACAAATAATACTTGAGTATGAATCTTTGTTACTTAGCATGCAAGCCGCAAAAGAAAGAGGAATTAAAAATTTGAAAGTACAAGGTGATGCGGAGCTAGTTGTAATCAAGTTAAAAGGATTTACCAAGTGAAGAATGAAAGGCTCGAGCATTACCGTAATGCGGTGTGGGACAACATTGAAGAGTTTGATGCTTTTTCGATTGAATCCATTCTAAGAGCCCAAAATGACATGGCCGATTCATTGGCTGTTTCAGCATCCCTCATGCTTCCTCACCCAGGTTTGAGAACAAACAAATACACCATTGAGGTGGTTTTCCACCCGAGCGTGCCAGATAATTCTCAGCATTGGCAGGTGTTCAACGATGATAATCAACTCATTGCCTTTCTAGAGAAGGTGGAAAATTTTAAAGAATTGCACTTTGAAGGATCTACTTCCACTTGCCGTGAATCAGTCACCGATCAAGGCGATGAATCTGAAGGGAACGATGGCATATGTCAGCTCAAAGGAAATAAAATCCCAAAGGGCCTGGTTTCTCTGGAGCGGTTGTTCGACAGGCATGACCGTTTTGTGAAAAAGAAGAGGCGAGATGACCCTGACTCATCCCCAGAAACCGAACCGGTCAATATAGGTTCGATAGAGCACCCGCAATTTGTGAACATTGGCAAATGTTGCACGCCTGAGGAGAAACGGAAATTTGTCAAGTTGCTGAAAAAATATATGGACGTGTTGGCATGGTCCTATGCCGATCTAAAGTCTTTTAAGCCAAAGGACGTTCAGCATGACATCCCGTTGAAAGAAGATGTCAAAGCCTTTCGCCAAAAGCAGAGGCACTATAATCCTAAGATCTCGGTACTATCCAAGCCGAAATTCAGAAGATGCTGGATGCGAGAATCATCTTTCCTATCCATCACAGTACTTGGGTAGCAAATATTGTGCCAGTGCGCAAGAAAAATGGTGAGATACGCATATGCGTAGACTTTCGCAATTTGAATCAGGCTTCCTTGAAAGACAACTACCCACTTCCGATAATGGATCAAGTTCTGCAAGCAGTAACTGGATCAGAGATGTTGTCCATGCTTGATGGTTTTTCAGGCTATAATCAGATTGAAGTTTCACCTGAAGATCAATTTAAAACAACATTCACTACTCCCTGGGGTACATTTGCCTACAACAGGATGCCTTTTGGCCTAACTAATGCTGGCGCCACTTTTCAGCGGGCCATGGATTTCGCATTCAAAGGTATGATGGGGAAAGTCATTGTGGTTTATCTAGATGACTTAACCGTGTTCTCTAAACAACAAAATGATCATTGTGATCATTTGGAGCAAGTATTGGCCAGGTGCCGAGAACATGGGATTTCCCTAAATCCAAAAAAAGTCTGTTTTTGGAGTCACGGAAGGAAAGTTGCTAGGGCATGTGGTTAGCAAAGAAGGAACAAAGATAGATACCGAAAGAGTTAAGGCTATTCAAAGCCTTACTCTGCCTACAAGCAAGACTGGTGTTCATTCTTTCTTCGGAAAGGTGAACTTTCTCAGACGTTTTGTTCTGACTTTCTTTGAAAAGACCCATCACATATTGAACATGATGAAGGGGTCACCAACTTTCAGATGGAGCGAAGAGGGGAAAAGGTCATTTGAAGAAATAAAAGCTTCCGTTGCTCATGCACCAGTCCTGGTATGTCCCGATTTCTCCAAGGACTTCATCATGTATAGTTACGCATCTGAGCATACTGTGTCCGCAATCTTGATGCAAAAGAACTCGGAGGATGTTGAATCTCCGATTGCGTTCATGAGTTCTCCCCTCAAGCCTCACGAACTAAAAATGACTCAATTGGAAAAGCATGCCTTTGCCGTTGTCAAAGCAGTGAAGAATTTCAGGTATTACATTCTAAACTCGCATACGGTGGTGCTGGTCCCTGACACGGCGGTGAAATCAATTCTAACTCAGCAGGAGTTAGGAAGCTTGTGAGGAAATTGGATCACAAAGGTCCGGAGTATGACTGGATATTAAACCAACCAAGCCGGTAAGGGCAGGGCCTGTGTCAGCTTATGGCTGAAAACAAAGATTCAGAAAACCCTGATGAAAGGGGTGACTACACCGATGAAGCACAGGACCGGCTGGAAAAACCCGATTCGCTGCCTCTGGTCCTATTTGTTGCGACTAGTGATGAATGGTATTCGATATCGCTTTCTTCCTCACCTACGGCGAATGCCCAATGCACCTAACTGCAAAGGAGAAGCACACTATAAAGCTCAGAGCAGCTAAATATGTCATCTGGGATGATGGTTTATATAAACGTGGGATAGATGGCGTCTTTTTGCGATGTGTTGACAAACCCCAGCAGGTAAAACTACTGGAAAGTTTTCACAATTCAGCCTATGGGGGGCATTTCTCTTCCTCCGTGATTGCACACAAGATCATTCGAGCCAGGTACTATTGGCCGACGCTCTTCCAAGATACAGCCACCTGGGTGGCAAAGTGTGAACCTTGCCAGCAATTCGTCGGCAAGCCCAAGTTGGCTGCTTTTCCCCTTAGGCCTGTCATTATCAACGAACCATTCAGGCAATGGGGAATTGATTTTATTGGTGCACTCAATCCTCAATCGAGTCTCAGGACATAGCTATGTCCTTACAGCAATGGATTACTTCACCAAGTGGGTGGAAGCCATACCTGTCAAGCATGCCACTTCTGAGGTGGTTTGCAATTTCATTAAAGAAAATATCATTGTCAGGTTCGGCGTGCCCAACAAAATCGTTGCTGATAATGCTTCTAACTTCTCCTCACGGGAAGTTATTGGCTTTTGCTATGAATATGGGATAACTTTGGCTCATGCCTCAGATTATTACCCTCAGGGAAATGGTCAGGCAGAATCCAGCAACAAGAACTTGGTGACCATCATACGAAAACTGGTGGAAGCAAATCAACGAATGTGGCACAAGTCCTTATATGACGCTTTGTGGGCATATCGTATTACTCCCAAGAGGTCTCTCGGTATGTCACTTTTCAAGTGTTATATGGCACCGATGTCGAGCTTCCCATTTCGTTGAACTCCCCGCTCTGCGCTTGGTGCGAGCTATCAAGATGAAACTTTCCAGGATTCTCTAGAAAAGAGGATCATGTATCTGCAGAACTTGAAGAAAAGAGAGTAAGGGTGGTCGACAGGATCACCAAACATCAAAATCAAGTTAAGAGACTATTCAATAAGAAGGCCAAGCAGAGGGATTTTCAAGTGGGAGATCTCGTCCTTTTGTGGGACAAGCGAAGAGAGCCAAAGGGCATGCACGGAAAGTTGGATTCCCTGTGGAGAGGGCCCTTCAAGATCAAGCAGCTCAACGGAGAGAATAGCTTCTATCTCTCATATCTGGATGGAACCAAGCTCCCGCTTCCTTATAGTGGGCAACATCTGAAAATCTTCAAGAAGTAGAGCTTGCTCTCTTCTTTGTACAGTTTGCTTTAGTTGTGTGTTTGTTTTCGTCGTGTGTTTGCTTTTGGTTTGTTGTGTGTTTCTTTTGCTCTCCCTCTGGTCGCCCTTGTTTTTGACTCTATTACCCAATGGATAGGCACATGAGATCTGGGATTCTCTACCCCCGAGTTTGCTCAGGGATAGTCCCCAGAAAGAGCCAGCTGTTATCCCATAAAATTGACAAGGGCAATTTTACCGATAACCATACCAAAAATTTTGTTTTGATCCCTCGTTAGGGATCCCTTGCGTTCGGAACATTGCAAAATCCCTTTCTTCGGGAAATCTAGTTTTCCGAACTTAGTCTTTTTGGTCTTTTTTGGCTAGGTGCATGGAATTACTATGTAACACCAACTTTTGGTCCACCCCCTTTAAAGCCTTTGGCGCATATTTTCCTGTGTCAACACACCTTTTGGTGCGCCTTGTATGTTGAGTCTTCCCTGCGCCAAGGCGCATGCACCTTCATGTTGGCAAAAATTTTGTTGCGCCACCTTTTGGTGCACCAGAGGCGCACATAATCTCATGGTGACACAACTTTTGGTGCGCCAAAGGCGCGCTTAGTTCCATGCTGGCGAATGCTTTGGTGCGCCAAAGGGCGCATGCTTTCCTATGTCGACAACAATTTTCATGCGCCCTTTACAAAGTTGGTGGCGCATTTATGGCTAGCTCACCTATATATATATATGCATTTGCACGCCCACAAATGTCATTATCACCAGACACAAAACACGTGATTTCTATTCTCTGAGCCTGTCAGCCCCTGCCTCGTCGTTTTCAACGCGTTGTGGACCCGTTGCATGTTTCTCACTATTTATTCGGGTAAGAGGTTCTTATTTCTCTCGTGCGTTCTACGTTTTTGGTTCTCTGTGTGCTTGGTGGTCTAGTTGTGGTTTGGAAGTATTGAAATATCGATCTAGCCCCTCCCTTTGTTGTCTTTCCATTTCCCTCCCCCTCTTTCCAGATCTGCTGGTAGAGGAAGTTCTTCTAAAAGCATGGTCTGAATCCCTTTGGATTAAACCATTTTATTTCCCAAATAATCTTGGAAAAGAAAGGATAAAGGAGAGGCTAAACCATGTAAAAACTCTGTTTTTCCCTTTGCGCATCTATCCCCTCGCAAAGATGAATAAAATCTGCGCCAATGGCGCACCCATCATGCCTGTTGCATCAAATACCTTTGCGCCCTCAAGGTGCGCCTCCTTCACATGATGCAAGCGCTAGCCTTGCCCACCTTGCGCACCAACCTTCCTTGTTGCATCGCATTAACATGCACCCTCAAGGCGCACACCCGCAATCTGCGCAACACCAACTTAATCATGCGCCAAGTATGAAGTTATAAAGGCGCAGGTGCTTTCCTCGTCGCAAAAACATTCATGTTGTGCAAACCCTCCGTGTGCCGTGCCATGTTCCCTTTGGCGCACGAAAATTTCTTGTTACACAAACCATACATGCACCAAAGGGCGCACCAAATCCCAATGCAACATGAAAAATCCATGCACCTTTGGCGCATCCTGTCTCCATGTAACACAATGTTTTCATGCGCCCTTTACAAAATGCACCCTGCAGCTTTCATGCACCATGCACCTCTGGCGCCAGTTTAACCCTTGCAACACCCTTTTCCCGTGTGCCTTACCTATTTAGCCCTGTAAGCTGCAGCTTTCATGCGCCATGCGCCCTGAGCCTCAAAATAACTAACTCTTTCTTCTGTTAACACTTCAATGGAAAATCAAATGGCTAATACAACCTTTTTGGATTGGGTCTCGCTTCTTCTTCATGCAGATCAGCAAATAAACTTGGAAGAACATATGTCAACATCCAGCAAGAGACCTACCAAATCCAAAGGAAAGGCCAAACTTACGGAAGAAGAGATGAAATACAAATATCAGAGGGTCGAATGCCCGAATCCCGTGCCGAGTGTAGCCCGGACGCGAGACTCGGACTGGGGCATATTGATATGGAGGAATTCAGGGCCGAACTCGAAAGTCACAAGGAGTCCATGGATGGACAAACTGATAGGCAGTGCCTTGCACTTCACCGGTGGAATCCCAGTCAGCGCCGTCAACAATGAATTCTTGATGGTGATTGCCCAATGTTACAACAAAGACACAAGGTGTGTCGTAAACAGCAAGGGCGAGGTAGTCATTAACCTCACTGCCCGTCACTTTGAGGTAATACTCGGCATACCTCACCACCGGCACTTTGTGGCCGTCAGTCAAGCAGATTGCATTAAGGCCTGGGATGACAATGCAGATCAGTGTATGCAACTGATGAATGAGGTTTACTTGAAAAACAAAAAGGTAGTAACCCGGTGGCCCCAAATCATCCACCGCAGCGACTTCTCAGAGGAGCTCAATGACACCATTACGTTCTTGAGCAGGGTCTTTGGGCTTTCTGACGCCCATTATTTCCATAAATGGATGTTGCGGTACTTAGAGACCATGAACAAGAATATGCCTGATCAGCACTTTTGCTGGGGAGAAATTATAAGCAGCACAATCTCTGAGCAGCTACAACAATTTAGCACAACGGGGACATTCCATATGAACTCCTACGTGGTCTACGTTGCAGCATCAGAGAGGGACTATCCAGGCCTGACACGGAGTGGAGTTTGGCCTCAGGTCAAGATATACGAGTACTACCTAGAATTGAGGCTGGAGAATAGCATCTCCCAATTCACAAAAATTAACGATGTGTTTTTCTATCACATCATCTGCCTATTGAGGCCGAATATGACTTATGGTCACACGACCAAAAGCATAGTAGCAGCCACTGAGAAATGGGGGGCCCTGTTCACCCAGTTTCCCACATTCACCTATCTAAGGGCTGCCAACTTTTTAGGAGAGCCAACCAGGCTACCGAGGTATGCTGGACCTAAACTGATTCTGCTGGAGCTGTCAAGGCAACTGATCACATACCACGAGAAATGCCTGAAAAGAAAGAAGGGTGGAACTCCTTTCCCCCTCACAGTGGGCCGATATACATGCTCTACCCACCACAAGGCGAAGGAAATGTTCGCAGAGCTGGAGTTACTTAATTTGAAACATGATTTCCCAGCCAGGCCTACCTTTGACCCAAGGAGCTGTCTGCCAAGGGCGAAACTTGATCCAATCCACGTCCCTCAGATCGAGGACATTTACATTGACGTCATCCATGAGGTGGAGCTCAGGAGAAAGGATCATTCTCGCCTAGCCTTGGCAGAAATCATCCAATATGGGATAGCCATTGTCCCCAAAGGCTTCCAAACTACGGAAGATGAAATAGACAAGGTATATACTGACACAGATGGGGACAATTGGCCCTTTCCGGCCATTGATAGAACTAAGGCCCCTCAGACAATTGAGGAGAGGGTCAAGGAGACTCTACGTAGGACAGAGCATTGGTGCCGGATGAATGGACTAATCTACCTCGGGGTTGATTTCACAACCTCCCCATTGGGTAACGCACCTCCACGATCCAAACAGCAGCCTAAAGGCAAGGGCAAAGGCGTAGAAGGTGAATCCAGCACCATTCAGGAAGAAGCCCCTGAGAGTCCTCCTTCCACGGCACCCGAGCAGGTAATAACTCTGGTTACACCAGAGAAAGAAGCAGAAGAGGATATTCCCATAGGCCCATCCACTCAGGATGTCGGCATTGCTACAACAACTGAGGTCCCTTCTATCCCTTCTTCTTCTCTTCCTTCCCCTCCTCGAGCGACTCAGTGACCATCCCTTTGGTCGTGTCCTCTCCCCCTTCTTCTTCTACTGTTCCCCTTGCCTCTTCATCTATCTTCTCTTCCCTCGCTGATCTGTCCTCCTCCATTTCTTCCCTCATCTCCGAGCTCCCTTCCTTCCTATGTCTTCACTCGCTGCTGTAGTTTCCTTCCTTTCGTGGTCACTTCTTCGGCTATTATCTCAATGCCGCCGCCACGTGTCTCCACGTTTTTCCCCTACTACTGCAGCTGCCCCCTCCTCTGTTTCCGGTCCTTCTACCATAGGTCCAGCCTGGATCTCTCAGCAGCTAAGTCAGCAAAAGAGGAAAGTTCCCATCGCTCCGATGGAATTTTCCGTGATCCCATCTAAGGGGGCGAAGAAGCAGAAGCCTGTCACACACTTCTCTAAAAGTGCTGTAGGAGAGAGAGTTATGGAAATCGCATACCCCAATCCCCTCAAAGAGAAAAAGGATCTGTCTCCGACAGATTTTACTGTGACCCAAGTCACAATGGGGACATCTTCCGAAAGTCTTCAGGGGGAGGCTCTTTCTGCAGTTGACGCCCTCTGCAAGAAGCTTAAAGAGATAAAGGAAGAGAAAAGGCAACTGAAGGAGCAAAACAAATATCTGCTCCAAGCCTTACAGAAGATGGGTAGTGCACCTCCCACAACTGCCGCCGAAACTTCTGAGCTTCTCAGCCAGGAGAAAATTAATGAGTATGCCAAGATCGGCGAGCAGGGTATGGCCATTTCCACTTGGAGGAGCCAAATCCTCAAAGACAGTGAAAAAGTGATCACCGAGTTCTCCGACTTGTACCTGAACATCAGTAAGGTGAATAAAGAGCTCCAAGCATTAGCAGGGCCCATATCAGAAGAGCTGGAACATGCTAGACTACAGCACGAGACCTTCCAACAAATGTTCAACTGTTCAGTCAAAGATCTGGTCAAGTTCGGCGTCTTCGGCCATCCAAGGGCCCTCAACAAAATCATGTCCACTCTGGACTACCGGGTGGATCAGCTAGAATTTATTCTAGAAAAGATTGACAAAGTCAAGGAAGAAGCCCTGGATGCGATGCACCAAATGGAACGGATTGTTCTTAATATGTCGCCAGGGTTACTTACTCCTTCCTTCACTTTAAGGAAAGCTGATGAAACCACCCGGATCTTCAAGGAGATCACTTCTCAAGGAATGGGGCCAGAGGTCACATTTGACACAAAATCTATCAACAACCTGCTGGCCTGTAGGGACTTCATCGGGTTCCTCATTGAGGCAGAAAAGGACTATTCCAAACTCCCAGAGAAGCTCATAGATGAGCGGGAGACTTGTGAGGCGATCAGTGAGCGGCACAAGGATCCTTCCCAGGATCAACTAGGGCCAATAATCAACAAGTTCATGGAATACCGCTCTCAGTTCCATATCTACCACGAGCAGCAAGAACAAAAGCGAGTCCACCCCCTTTCGCCGCAAGATGACGATGACAAATAGCTGCTACTTTCTTCTTCTTCTTCTTCTCTTTCTCTTCTTCATCTTTCTTTTTGGAAATATCTGGAGTATGTTGATACAAATGATGATGTCATCCATGTTGCATCATGGGATGATGTCATCCATCAAGTTGTAAAAAGTCAACATGACTTTTAGATATTTTGTAAATATCTTTGTAAATAGTTGTTGGCTCCTTTTTGCCTTCTTTTCTCTTCTTCTTCTATAAATATCCCATATACTTGTTGTATTATGGATGGATGAATATCTTTCAGATGAAAAATAGAAGTGAAGAAAAAAGACTTTGAGCTTTTTGTAACAGAAGAAAAATATTAATACAATATTTAGACTTTGTGCTGAATACATGTGTTATGTGCATTAGATCTTTCTTACGTTAGATCTGTGTGTTTATTCTGTTGGATCTGCTTCTGTTTTATTGTCATTTATTTATCATCAGTATTGCTTTGCTCGTTTATGCAAGTAGGTTTGGCTCTGTTTACTACCAATCCCAAAACATAAACCTTCTGACCTTTCTGCTTTGGAATTCATTTCTTTTCTTCCTTCGGATCTGCTCTTTCTTCATCCCCTCTTCCTTTCCTTTCTTTTCGCAGTCGGAAACACCCCTACTGGGATGAGATCCCAAACCCCCGAAGGTAGAATCTGTGAGACTTGCATAGATTCCTGCTGGTAGAATAGCAATAAACCAGTTTCGCTTTGCTGACTCAAAAAGGGCTATGCCCCGCACACCGTTGGCTCGTCATCCATAGATCTGTCTCAAGCGACATTTTCAAACCAACAAGTTGTTATCTAAAATAGCACCCTTTTGCTATTTTGGATGACTCATCAAGTTCAAGACTAAAGAAGCTTTGTTCTTGCACTAAGGTCTAAAATTGGCTAAGTATGGAAGCCTGGGAGACTTATTACGGAAAAATCAATGTTCCACAGATTATCTAAAGGCCGTGGAACAAGATGATAATAGTTCAAGATCTTGTAGGTGCCAAGGGCATTCTATTTTGGGTATGAAAAGAAGTTCGGAGGCCACAAGGTATTCATATTTGCAAGAGGTAAAAATCAGCCAAGTTCATAAGTCACGGAGCGTTTAAAATTCTTATGCAAGCTTCTCGAGAGAATAATATTTGCATACTTCTCCTAACCCATAGAATGAAGACACATAGTCCACCAAAGAAAATATTTCCGAACAAGGGAAAAGTTGTAAAAATTCAAAATTCTTCTACGGGTATCAAGGAACATTCAAATACCACCAAATGAAGAGAGACATGTGCCGGTCAAACAAGGATGTCACGGAATGAGTGATAATGGTTTTTGGCCATGAATTGCATTTTGGAGCTCTGTTTTCAAAAATATTTGTTACATTCACTTCATTTCTTTAGCGAATTCATGCTTGAATATAGATTTATGGGGTTGGAAGAAGTTTTGAAGGAAAAATCATGAAATCTTGGGAGGAACAGAGGAAACATGCAGATTATTTATTTTGAAGCACACAACCACCTCACCTACCCAAATTAAAAGTTCAAATGGTGCTCTTGCCTTTACCTACGAATCCGGATGGCATGTTATAGAGGAATATGGTTTCTTGTCTCATGGATTTAATAGAGATAATATATGTGGGCGACAGATTTGGCTCTACTTATTATAAATTCAAATTCTTTCCCCCTCATCTCTCCCTCTCTTACATTCTCATATTTTATAAATGTAAGTGCTTAGGCACATTTTACGGGTTCTTTTCTACCAAATTTGCATGCTCTGTAATGAACTGTTACACCAAAACCTTGAGGCATTAGTGAAATCCACACACCATGATCATAACATTCCACCACGCTTCTACAGAGCTCAAACTTGGGTTGGTTTTGTGCCCACACTCCCATACGAATGAGCCCTGCTTCATCGATGTTTATACACCCCACGGGCCCTAGCTACATGGCATAACCATCTGGGTGGGATTTGAAAATGAGTGGTTGCTCGATATCAAATGTAATGAACCCTCACACCAAACCTCAAGGCATTAGTGAAATCCACACACCAAGATCATAACACCAAAAACTAAAACTTTCCCATTCTTGTAAAATCTTGAAATTTCCCGATCCACAACAGTGAAAAATCATTGTCCATGACTTTTCAAAACATAAAAATTTCTTGGGGTTGATTTTGATAATAGTCACTACACAAGTTCCATTTCTATTGGCATCCAATCTTATCTTAGGTGGCATATGTTTATGTCTTCCTTGCCTACATACTTGTAAGGTTGTCCCATCTATCATACACCAATGCATCAATCTTATTCATTAGCAGCAAGTTGTCACAATTTGAGGTATTCCTTTTTATGTTCCTTGTCATTTGTTGTCTCATCATGCTTCGTAGTTCCTATTTCTACTCCTATGTCTTATGATAGGCCTTATAAAAACATGTTATCTCTAGTAAATTTCTCCATCATATTTATCTTGATATGTCCCCTACATCACAAGTTATCTCTAACATCCCTCATACTCCTATGTTTTATCATCGAAATTTTGGTGCACACATTATCTCTAGTGGCTCTAGCCCTCATATGTCTCCCGATAGGCCTTCTAGTACCCATATTATCTCTAGTGACTCTCACCCTCCTACAATTCCTCACTAGTCCATGCATTATCTCTAATGACTCTCACTTTTCCAGTCCTCCTCATAAGTCTACTCCATCACACACTTTTGCTTTTGTGGATTTCACTTCCTTGTGTGGCTCTCATTAGGTAGATATTATGCTACCCCTCTCCCTATTAGCTATATTTCAATAATACAAAATATTCATCTATTAAAAAAAAATACAAAACCAAGACCTATACACATAGTTTGATTTGTTTTTACTTTAGATTACATATGTTGTTTTTCATTATGGTTTGATTGATAGCATATTTTGTCTACTCTTTACACACATAAATTCATGAGGTATATTTATCTTGATGTAGGACATACAAATTGTTACATGATAATAGGAGTTATCTTGGTTCCTTACATTCTTCTCTTGGGGGCACCCCTCCACACTACACATGTCTTAATTTTTCATTATAGTTCCTTCCTACTTCCTCATTATGTTTTATTACATATATCATGTACATGTTGTATTTTGAACTAATAGGACTAACACATGTATCTTGTGCAAAATTGATATTCCTAGCTTCATGTGTTTTCTTACTTTTTGTATTGCACTTATCACTATTTGAAATTATTGTTTGCTAGTTTTTTATGAATACTACTTTCTACTTAATTGTATGTGGCTTGAATGCTTTGTTTGTCTTGTGACACCGTGTGTCCCTATTTATGGTTGTATGCCTCTCTTTCATGAAATTTCTTCTCTTGAGACTTGCATGTGTCCTATGTTCCTTGATTGTCATGTGACACTGTGGATGTCTCGTGTTTGCATCCATATGCCTTATTTTAACTCTTCTCTACATGTTATGAAATCTATTTTCTCACTTGATGGTTATTTTGTCTTTATATTAGTTCTATTACATCTGCATTACTAATCTTAATGTTATTCTTGTTTCTATCACTAATATTTTTGCTCTTGTTGTTATGGTTTTTTATCTATTTGCATGCCATGGTTTCCACCATGAGAAACCACTTTTATAGGTATATGTTCTCAAAGGTGGCCACCACTTCAACATTCCACATTTTTCAACAAATTCTCATATATAAAGTGCATGGGAATACATCTATTATTTTGAGTCTCACACTTAACTGTTTTATCACACACACCTCAAAATGAGGGGAATTCATCGAGAATATATTCTACACTTACAACCATAATTCCAATTTCATGCATATGCTTTTTCAGGGAACAAGTCCTTAGAAACATTTCCAGATGTCAAAAATTGGCATAAAATACACAAGTACAAGACCGTATAAAAAGGAAAGGACCGTACAAATGTTCTTGACCCTCTAAAAAAAAATTCCCTAAGGGAATTTACACCATATTTCTCTTTAGTTTCATATTTCCAATTATGGATACAAATTTTTTTAGCATAATCTCAGTTCATGTGACATAGTTATCAACATTTTACAAAGGGCATGAGTATATCACTCATCTAATTTAGTACTCAATTATGGCTACAAAATACATGTTCTTTAGGGACATAAGTTTCCTTTTCCACCATCACTTCAACATCATACACACTTCTACTAAACATTAATACACATGAGAAGGGAATGGGGGCATCTATTCTCTTTTATAACATGTTTCTATATATAAAATTTTGGGCATAGATCCTTATGTAGCATTGTGATCTATGAGATTATGGAAAGTATTGAAGCAAATACATTCTTTGTAGATAGTCTTTCATCTCCTCATTCAAAGAGGAAGATATTAAAGTTATTAAACACTTTGATACATGTTATTATTCCTTCATGGGGTGCATTAGTACCTCTCTATTCTTCTCTTTCTACCTTCTATTTGGTTTTGGGATGCATGTACCCAATAATCTAGTTTATATTTTGTCATAATTGGGGACTAATCACCCCCAATCCTTTGGAAAAGTTCAACAACACAATCCAAATCTCCAACTATAAGAAAGGAATGAGAACTCTTCCCTTTACAAGAAAAACAAGTGTATTATTTCCATGTTTTACATCTCTTGATTTCACTTTATGCAAATTCAAATTCTATATTTATATGTGATTTATAGTTGAATTTATAATACAGACTTTGAATACAATTTGTGTTGTAGGTTTCATCATGGATGATGCCAATGCCAACACATATAGATTCCAAAAACTTTGAACAAAGACAAAGTGTGTCTACACAATCAAGTATATTTTCCTTTAAGCATGAAATTTTCATTTCATACTTAAAAGAGGAAAATGTAGACACTCAAATTTGGAATTTTACCCTTTAACCATACTAATTGTGGTTGTGGTCCTTTATTAGGACAAATCCCCATATCCAATCCCCACTTAGTACATATTTTTATATCTTTCCTAACTCATTTATTCCCACACACCGATGTGTTGAAAAATATTAGTGTAAAGGAATAATATTAACACTTAAACTCAAATTTTATTTGAGAAACTTCCATATTTAATTCACCACATCCATGTTCAAAACTTTATAGCTAGGTCATGATCTAAAATCCTAGACAGCTTGTATGGTCTTGGTGATACATACTCCAACTTTGCTTTCGATGCAATAAAATGTGTTTGGTCTTTCATCTTCCTAGTTTAGCCCTATTATAATGATTTACCACTAAAACCTTATATAAGAAAGTTCAAATCACCTTAGAAGCATATATAAAATCAATTGGAACACTCATTGTAATACTCACAAAAGGCACTCAAGTCTCCCTAAATATTCCTAAAGATGATGCATATCCATTATGACAACCACTCATAAAGTTCTGAAGCACTCAACCAGTCAAGGATCCTAGATTCCCTCATTCCCAAGAACACCAAGAACCCTAATTTGGAGTCTTAGTAAGAGAAAAATCCTCTTGATCATGTTTAAATTGGTTCAATTTGCCAACTTGTTGCATTCATTAACATTTTACATGCTAGGTGGATAACTTCATGTGGTTTGAGGCCTCTTCAAAGTAGTGTTCATATAGGTGATGCACAAATTTCACTTCAACCCAAACACTTGCATTTTTGTAGGGTCTTCCACCCATGGTAAGGGTTTGAGCATGATTCATCTAATTACATATGGTTTCGAGATTGTGTAACACTTAAGGTTTGAGAGTGAAACACATTTATAGGTCACCAAAGGATAAAGCAAGTTATAGAAGCCGAGAAAAATTAGGTCATGGACCGTATAACCCTTCTTGATAGACATGTATAGTCCCGCACTAGGTGATTTCTCGTTATAGTGTATAGAACAAATGTTGACTAATCTCCGCACTCCCAAATTCTCCAATTGGTACACCCATATATCTCATGTATAATTTTGTATAACTAAGTATATCTTTCTTATTATGTTTTCAAGCTTGTAGCATAATGTAATCATTAATTACAAGAACCAATACATTATTATGATATTGTATAGTTAATGTTGGAAGTTAATTAATCAAAATAGCTTCCAGCTTTCTATTAGAGTTTTCAAATCTCTCAATCAAAACAAATGCATGACAAATTACAAAAATCAAAATAAATAACAATAAGATACAATATGATCAAAACTCACAAGGAAAGAATGGCTCCAAATCAACTCAATGTTCCATAGGATAGATTGATGCAAGTGATGTACATATAGGAGGTGAATGTGTAACCTCCTCCTAGATTAGTGGTGAATAACTCTCACTAATTGATACTAGAAGTAGAGTTGAATCCACACAACTAGTAAGCTAACTTAACACAACTAGTAAGCTAACTCAACACAATTTACACCTAAACAAGCATATCTCATGAGTGTAGGAAAGCTCCAAGTAAATAAAAATACAAGGAAAATGAATATCCTACACTAACACCCCCATAAGCACAACTTAGGTGGGAAGTGAAAAAGTAAAGTGGGTCTTAGCAATAAGGCTTGATGAGGTACCCACGTACAATGCATCTCTCACAAAGATAGAGTAAAAGGAGAAAACCCGTGGGAAAAAACTCCTCCCAAACCCAAAAGAGAGACAATAAAATAACTCGAGAAAACTAGAGAAGAAGAAGAAGAAGTGGTGGGTCTTGGTAACTTAGCCTGATGAGGTACCCATGTACAATGATCATCCCCTAAAGTAGAGAGAGAAATAAGTGAGGACAAGAAGGTCCCCTAAGAAGAGTGTTGATGATGTGATCCTCCACGTAAAGACTGAAGAAAATATTCTTGCACTGAACAATGTTCATGCCCATGGGAAGGACAAAAAAAGCACTAAAAATTGGCCCACTCCACAAAGTAATAAGAAGACTCCAGTACTCTAATCTCTACATCTATTCTGTAACTAAAAGGTGGCACAGGTAAATAAAAAGTGTGGACAAAAGGCAACGGTAATTCCACTGCAGTATACATGTTAAAGAGAGAAGACGGTGGGGGCCCAATAATCCTCATAAATGGCCCCACAAGAAGAGGTGTATCATGAAACATCTCTGAAATAGTGGAAGTGAAAAATGTACCTAGGTGGGAAATCCCAACAAGAGAGATGAATGGGTCCTCTAAAATGTGTGATGGCCCAATTGGAGCATACTCCTCTAATGCAACACAAGTGGAATTTGTAAATAGACAACTTAGGTCATGCAGATACTCATCCCAATGGGGTTTCTCAATGAGACTAATGTCTGATAAGAATGTATTAACATCAAAACATGAAGTAGGAGGAGAAGACTACTGCAAAGAGCTACTAGAAGTCCAAGATGAAGTAATACTGCACTCAAAGGTAGAAACTGGTGTATGTGGAGTTTCATCAACTAAGAAATCAAGATGCAATAGAACATGAGAGGCAATGGTCACATCTGTCTCAAAGGAAGGTTCTCCAATAGAACACTAATGAAGAGAGTGAATGGAAGCATGAACATGGACAAAAATGAGCTTTATGGAGGAAATAATAGGGAGAGTGTGCTCAATAGCATGATCCTATGGTGAATGATCAACATGGGACTCACGAGTAACAACATATGCATAATAACACTCAACAATGAAATGTATGTGAGAAGGGGGAGGATCTATGGAGGTACTAGAGTGGTCCAAGGAAGTGTCGCTCTCGTGATGGTGAATCAAGTTTGTCATACAACTATCGACATCGGTCCAAGCAATCAATGGGGTAAGTGCAGCAAGTTGGTGGACAAAAAAGGGGTCATAAGTGGACATCATATTGCAAAAATAAGCAAAATATCAAAATTTAGGGATTATTAGCAATACGCGCACTCAAAATTATAAAAATTTATATAAATATGAATCGTAGCATCCGAAATCTAGTTTCTAAACTACTATTTTTAAAAAAAACAAAAAATTTTAGCTATATTAAACACTTAAAATTATATGACTTGTTTTTTTTTTTAAACCTATAAGATTGTAGTCTGTTTTCCCGCGATTTGGATGACCAAATCTTGTTTTTTTTTCATTTGGTGAAAAGTTAGATGTAGTTGTCTATCTTGGGATGGATTTTATTTTGTATTTTTTTCGAGCAATATTTTTTTATGATTTTTTCCATGAAAGTGGTCTAAAAGATTTAGAAAACGGAGTGCTTTCCACTTGCCCATATAACTATATCAAAAAATATTGAAATCAAATATATATACTTTTTAACATGTATAGAATTTCTCCACACTTAGGATGGTATAAGTTTTATCACATTTTGATATGCGAAACAAATTTGCGAGTCTTAAACGTAGACATGAACATTCACGGGAAAAATGTCTTAAAGACCTATTGTTAGTAAAAAATTATAAAATGGTATTTATCTTATTCTATTCACTTTAAAATCAATATTTCTACTGCAGCTAACAGATCTCCTCTACGTGATGGCAAAATTTTTGTGAAATGTTTTCTCGATTTTTTAGCATGGTTCAAGTCTTGGAAGAGAAAATTTAAAGTTTTTGACCTTTTACACTTCATAATGACCTTCCATAGCTTTGGTTGGGGAAAAAAAAAGATTTCCCGAGCCTTAGGGTCAGATTTGATGATACAAATAGAACCACGATCATGGTTTATAAACCGCGATCGTGGGTTTTAAAACAAGAACCACGATCACGCTTTATAAACCATGAGCACGGTTTATAAAGCACAATCACAGTTCATAAATCATATTTACACACATCCCAATGTTCTAATTACCATGTGATTTTTACTGTTTGACTTTACCATATGAATTACTACAAATTGTGTCATTTTTGCATATTTTTCTTATCACCGAAGCAAAACATCATGGGAGACAAGAAACAAATTCAAAAAAGGAATTCATTAAGTAAAAAACACTAAATGAATTAGAGGCAAACAGATTTCAAAATGTTGAGCGAATGCGGAATCTTCATGAATCAAGAAGAGGTTCATCTTCAACCCCTACTATTGTAAGCAATGAGGAACCAGGTAATGTTTCTACTATCAATGTTGAAGTTGAATTAAATACTCGTGATGAAGATGTTTTTACTATCAATGTTGAAGAAGAATTAAATACTCGTGATGTAGAAAATGTTGAAATTGAAGGAGACAATGAAAATGTGAATAAGGAAATTCATGTTGAAACTGTAGACAAGTAAAATTTGACAAAAACACCTCCTATGATTTTCCGTAAGAAACCTAATTATTTTATTGAAATTGATGAAAATATTTTGAAACCAATGTCGACAAACTTTCAAAATGAAAAATAAAATAAAAACCACTTGAAATTTGGGATAATCATTTTGAAATTTTAAATGATTCCTAAAGATGTCGATTGTTGTTTAGTTTGATGAAATTTATTAAAATGAGACCTACATTAAACACCTTAGGATTTACAACATCTAATATGCGTGGTCAAACCTCTACAATTGTTGAAAACCTTCATGATATCACACTTTGTTGGTGTCGAGATGCATTAGGGATAGTAATATTATGCGTCATGTACTTACTACTAGTGTTGTAAGTGAATCGATAAAAAAACAACGTTTGATTATGCAAACAAGTCGAATGTTGCAAGTTAATCGAAAAACTCTAATGAAAGCAATTGAAAGACGTAATATCCTTGATCACTCAATAACACCGATTTTGGGCATTTTACGCTAGAGCACCACGTAAGGAAAATATAATTTTGATGCTTATAAGAGAAGTTTTTGAATTTTGGCATGATAACACTAGAGTTTCACCTAATATAAGAGATGTTGTAAAACAAAGAGTTGGTTCTACTAATCGCGAACCACATCAAAGCATTTCTTAGATATGAATCAAACTCAATTTTTTTGTAAGTTTGAACAAGAGCATCTGGAAATTAAAATTAGTCAACATTTTTTGAAATGTTGAAACCATTCTATGTGAAAATCAACCACGCTCGCACCACTTGTTGTTGTAGGCAACATGTTGAATTTGCGATGCATTATGCTAAATTTTTACGTATTCATTCTGATTTTCATTCTAAAACTATGTTATCGAAATGTGGTGTTCAAGTTCCACCAATATCTTCTAGGAATTTCATTCTTATGATATTTTTGAAAAAGAAGTTGGACAATTTTTTTATAGTCAGGATTGTTTAGATGGAAGTTGTGGTACATGTGGCGGATTACCTAAATTGGAAAGTTGCATCCATGAGAAAATTGAAGGTGCAATAGGACATAATTTAGTTGAGTTTGATAAATATAAATCAGTTGCATACCAGTTGAAAGATGGAAAAGAGTCTAAACGGTGTGAGCTAGTTATAAAACATATGCTGTTTTTCAATTTATGAGAAAATTTAAGGATGAAATTGTTTATGAGTATGTTAGGCATACACACAGAGCTCGATGGTTGGATGAATAGTTCAAGATATGCAAAGACACATTTCCTATTGGTACTATTGTTTCAGTGGTCGATTTTGCAGAGAATTACACATTACAACCACAAATGGAGGTTCAATCACAATATTACAACTCAATACAAGTTGCCATTTTTGTGCATATAACATTTATACATTCTCCTGACAAAGACAGAGAGAATGATCCATTTTTTTAAGAGAGTAAAACTTTTATATCAGTGATGATCGTACTCATTCTATTGAATTTGTGCAAGGGTGTTTCCAGTTATTTTATGGAAACTTGTCTGATAGGGACATCCACTTCAAACAACATTATATATGGTCAGATAATTACACATCTCGGTTTAAGAATGCATGAATGTTTTATTGGATGATTAGGATGCATGTTAAGATGGATGTGCTGACATATTTGGAGTTTCACTTAGGGTGGACATGGAAAAGGAAAGCATGACGGTGCGTGGGCATGTGTGAAAAGAGCTCTTGCAAGAGAAGAGTTGAAGTACAAATATGGTGATAAACTGAAGATGCAAAGAGAATAGTGGAATGGTGTATTGACAACATGGTCCGAGGTTCTCAAGAAAATTCCACAGTTCATAGATATTTTTGGTTGATAGAGGAACAACAAATTGCTAACTACGAGGATTATATGACACTCACTGGGTCTAGTGATATGCACTCATTTTGTAGCTCGACGCTACTTTGTGGGCCACATGGACAAGAAATTTGACATGTTTTTGTGTATCTTGTATCAAATTTGTCAACTGTTGAGTGTGACTCACAAGAATGGGTGGATGGATGGATTTGTAGGCCTCTAACTCCGCTTCCCAGTTATTAACCTCCACAAGCATTACGACTTGTTTCTGCAGATGAAGTTGCAACATCCAAGGACTTTGACAAAATTTAGATTTTGGTGTGACAAGGTATTTATGGCTATTTACAATTTTTGTATTAAGAACTATGTCCATTGAAATTTTAATATGTATAATTTAAATTTGAGTTGAAACCTTTATTTTTGTAGGACATGTGTTTGCAGTTATTGCGATAGAAGACAATGAAGAAGGAACAAACTATTTCTTATGTCGTTGCATCGAGGAAAGAAAGAAGTTGAATTCTCCTGTTATAGATGGCAAAGATATTGAGTACCCTATAGGGTCAGTGGTAGTTACTAGAACTTGGCTTCGATGGTATCCATTAAAAAACTCCTCTGTTTGGGTGTTTGAACACTTTGAGACACACGGAAAATACTCTTATATTCGCATCTAGTTCTAGAGACAAATATTCAGGTGTATAAATATTGAGGAAGGCCTAATAACAATAGTCTTTGGAAGGTTCAAGAGCCAGATCATGAAGCAATCCTGTCCACTATTCAGAGTAGATCCAATCCTGATGGTTCATTGGAATGAATTTACAATGCTCATGTCTAGTATATATAATTTCTTTGGTATATATAAATTTGTTAGTTAAATAAATTTAAGTTCATATATTTTATTAAATTTGTGCATTTTATATATATCTAGTATGGTTTTTGATTTGATATTTAAATTTCTTTAACTAACACTTTTATGTGCGGAGTTAGTGGTGCCGAAAAAGCTTCCACCTTCACGTGGTTGGCAGCACTTTAGTAGAGAATTATAAGTTCTCGAAGCTAAGAGAAGCTTTCATTGTTTTACAAAAAAAGAGAAGCAATTTTATGTATTGTGGAGGGTTCTTGATTTAAGGAGAGTACCTCTTGGAGCTTAGAGAACCCTCCCAAGTGTTTACAAGACCATCCCTATGCGTGTGCACAGTCGGTTCGGTGCCACGACCCACCGTTTGCAAAATATATCGTTTGACAACCTTACATTGTCTCAAACTACACTATTTTGCACATTTACAAACAATAGGGCAGTGAGAGCACCGATTAGAGAAGGAAAAAACTGAGACAAACTATTGTAGAGGGTCCCTATGCCGAGGTGTAGGATTAGATGAGATGTCTCTAGGTGCCATAGAGTGCGCGTAGTCACCCGTTGAAGTTGAACGATTTTTTTGGTCTCAGGGCTCTTAAGGGACTACACCCGAATGAGGTATCCCGAAAGCAATGACATTGTCGCACATCAAAACGATGCCTCCTCTAGCATTCACCTAGCCACCCAAATGTGTCGGCGTAGTCGGTTTGGTGCCACGACCCACTGTTTGCAAAATATACCGTTAGACAACCTTACACTATCTTAAATTTGGCACATTTACAAACAATAGGGCAACGAGAGCACCGATTGGAGAAGGAAAAAATTGAGACAGGATATTGTAGAGGGTCCCTACGCTAAGGTGTATGATTGAATGAGATGTCTCTAAGTGCCATGGAGTCTGCGTAGTCACCCGTCAAATTTGAACTATTTTTTGGTCTCAGGGCTCTTAAGGGACTACGCCCAAATGAGGTAGCCCGAAAGCAATGACGTTTTCACACCCGAAACGAAACCTCCTCTAGCATTCACCTAGCCACCCGGATGTGTTGGCGTAGTCGGTTTGGTGCCACGACCCATCCTTTGCAAAATATATTGTTTGACAACCTTACATTGTCTCAAACTGCACTGTTTAGTGCATTTGCAAACACTAGAGCAAATGAGAGTACACCCGATTAAAGAAGGAAAAAACCAAGACAAGCTATTACAAAGGGTCCCTACTCCAAGGTGTAGGATTAAATGAGACATATCTAGGTGTCATGGAGTGCGCGTAGTCACCCGTCAAAGTTGAACGGTTTTTTGGTCTCAGGGCTCTTAAAGGACTACGCCCGAATGCAGAGGTAGCCCGGAAGCAATGACGTTGTCACACATGGAAATGAAACCTCCTCTAGCATTCACCTAGCCACCCGGACATGTCGATGTAGTCGGTTTGGTGCCATGACCCACCGTTTGCAAAATATACCATTTGACATCCTTACACTGTCTCAAAATGCACTATTTAGCACGTTTGCAAACAATAGCAAAGCAAGAGCATCAATTGGAGAAGGAAAAAACTGAGACATGCTATTTTCGAGGGTCCCTACACCAAACCTTAGGATTAGATGAGATATCTCTAGGTTCCATGGAGTGCGCGTAGTCACCCGTCAAAGTTGAACAATTTTTTGGTCTCAGGGCTCTTAAGGGACTACACCCGAACGAGGTAGCCCGGAAGCAACAATGTTGTCACGCATAGAAGTGATGCCTCATCTAGTGTTCACCTAGCTACCCAGATGTGTGGGCACAGTTGGTTTGGTGCCACAACCCACCGTTTACAAAATATACCATTAGATAGCCTTACAATGTCTCAAACTTGGCGCATTTTTGCGTTTGCAAACAATAGGGCAGCGAGAGCACCAATTGGAGAAGTAAAAAAATGAGATAGGCTATTGTAGAGGGTCCCTAGGCTGAGGTGTAGGATTGAACGAGATGTCTCTAGGTGGCACGGAGTCTACGTAGTCACCCATCAAAGTTGAACAATTTTTTGGTCTCAGGGCTCTTAAGGGACTATGCCCGAACGAGGTAGCCCAAAAGCAATGATGTTGTCACACACCAAAACAAAACCTCCTCTAGCATTCACCTAGCCACCCAGATGTGTCGGCATAATCAGTTTGGAGCCACAACCTACCGTTTGCAAAATACACCATTAAACAGCCTTACATTGTCTCAAACTACACTATTTGGCACGTTTTTGCAAACAATAGGGCAGCGAGAGCACTGATTGGAGAAGGAAAAAACCAAGACATGCTTTTAAATAGGGTCCTATGCTAAGGTTTAGGATCAGATGAGATGTATCTAGGTGCCATGGAGTGCGTGTAGTCACCCGTCGAAGTTGAATGATTTTTTGGTCTCAGGGCTCTTAAGGGACTACGCCCGAACAAAGTAGCCGGAAGAAACGACGTTGTCGTGCACCAAAAGGATACCTCCTCTAGCATTCACCTATCCACTTGGATGTGTTGGCGTAGTCGGTTCGGTGCCACGACCCATCGGTTGCAAAATATATCGTTTAACATCCTTACATTGTCTCAAACTACACTATTTGGCGCGTTTGCAAACAATAGGGCGCGAGAGCACCCGATTGGAGAAGGAAAAAAAGACAGACTATTGTAGAGGGTCCCTATACTAAGGTGTAGGATCAAATGAGATGTCTTTAGGTGCCATAGAGTGCACGTAGTCACCCGTCGAAGTTGAACAATTTTTGGTCTCATGGCTCTTAAGGGATTACGCCTGAATGAAGTAGCCCAAAAGCAATGACATTGTCACGCATCAAAACGATGCCTCCTCTAGCATTCACCTAGCCACCCAAACATGTTGGTTCATTCAGTTTGGTACCACGACCCATCTTTTGCAAAATATACCGTTAGACAACCTTACACTATCTCAAATTGCACTATTTATCACGTTTGCAAACAATAGGGCAACGAGAGCACCGATTGGATAAGGAAAAAACCGAGATAGGATATTGTAGAGGGTCCCTACACCAAGGTGTAGGATCAAATGAGACATCTCTAGGTGCCATGAAGTCTGTGTAGTCACTCGTCGAAGTTGAATGATTTTTTGGTCTCAGGGCTCTTAAGGGACTATGCCTGAACGAAGTAGCCCGAAAGCAACGCCATTATCGTGCACCTAAATAAAACCTCCTCTAGCATTCACCTAGCCACTGGATGTGTTGGCACATTACGGTTGGTGCCATGACCCATCGTTTGCAAAATATATCGTTTGACATCCTTACACTATCTCAAACTACACTATTTGGCGCGTTTGCAAACAATAGGGCAGCGAGAGCACCGAATGGAGAAGGAAAAAACTGAGACATCATATTGTAGAGGGTCCCTATGCTGAGATTTAGGATCAAACGAGACATCTCTAGGTGCCACGGAGTGCACGTAATCACCCGTCGAAGTTGAACAAGTTTTTGGTCTAAGGGCTCTTAAGGGACTATGCCCAATGAAGTAGCCGGAAGCAATGACGTTGTCGCGCACCAAAATGATGCCTCCTCTAGCATTCATTTGGCAACCTAGACATGTCAGTGTAATTGGTTTGGTGCCATAACCCACCATTTGTAAAATATACCATTTGACATCCTTACACTTGTCTCAAACTACACTATTTGGCACATTTGCAAACAATAGGGCAGCGAGAGCACCGATTGGAGAAGGAAAAAACAGAGACATGCTATTGTAGAAGGTCCCTATGCCGAGGTGTAGGATTAGATGAGACATCTCTAGGTGCCACAGAGTGCACGTAGTCACTGTCGAAGTTGAACAATTTTTGGTCTCAGGGATCTTAAGGGACTACGCCCGAACGAAGTAGCCTAAAAGCAATAACGTTGTCGCGCACAAAAATGATGCCTCCTCTAGCATTCACTTGGCCACTCGGATGTGTCGGTATAGTCGGTTTGGTGCCACAAACCACCGTTTGTAAAATATACCGTTAGACAACCTTACATTGTCTCAAACTGCACTATTTAGCGCGTTTACAAACAATAGGGTAGCGACAACACTGATTGGAGAAGGAAAAAATTGAGACGTACTATTAAAGAGGGGTCCTTACGCGAGGTGTAGGATTAGACGAGACATCTCTAGGTTCTGACGGAGTGTGAATAGTCACCCGTCGAAGTTGAACGATTTTTTGGTCTCAGGGCTCTTAAGGGACTATACTCAAACGAAGTATCCTAGAAGCAATGAGGTTGTTGTGCACCAAAACGAAGCCTCCTCTAGCATTCACCTAGCCACCTAGATGTGATGGCACATTCGGTTCGGTGCCATGACCCACCATTTGGAAAATATACCGTTTGACATCCTTACACTATCTCAAACTACACTATTTGGCACATTTGCAAACAATAGGGCAGCGAGAGCACTAATTAGAGAAGGAAAAAATCTGAGATAGGATATTGTATAGGGTCCCTACGCTAAGGTGTAGGATCAGATGAGATGTCTCTAGGTGCCACGGAGTCCACATAGTCACCCGTTGAAGTTTAATGATTGTTTGGTCTCATGGATCTTAAGGGACTACGCTTTGAATGAAGTAGCCCGAAATAAGCATCTCTTCTTGCATGGTACCACAATAAGGCCTCAAACTATATATATCTTATATCCATGGGTACAAAACCTCCATCGAAATTGGTTAAAATAGTTTCCTTAGAAAAAAACAAAAAAAAGAGGAACATCATTTCCTACTTCTATGGGGTCATCCAAGAAGAATCCTAATACTACTTTAGCCAAGACTCCATCTACCTCTTTGAGTAAGTCTCTTGGACCTCCTCTTGTCAAATCAATTTCTATTTCTATTATTCCTAAGAATGAAAATCCTACTCATGTCAAGGATTCCATAGTTCCTAATGTGCCTACCACTTCCTCATATTTTTACATCAGTGACCATTTTAAGAAAGATAAAATTCAAATATTTGAATATGAGTACATAAAAAAACACCCCAAGCATTTTGATAAACTCGTCTAGTTTATCAAAGGAAGTAGTAAAAATACATGTTCCAAGAATCCTACCAACACTAAAGAATCACTTCCCACTCCTAGAACCACTCATTCCTAGAACCTTCTTTCCTTAAAATCCTCCTCTTCTAGGAAATAAGAACCTTTCTATCTTTCCTTGTTGGTCAATGGGTATAAATTGAATAATTGCATTATTGACTCTCGGCGCCTCTGACAATGTCATGCTTATAAAATTTGCTAACTCTATTGGTATTACTCTCAGCCCTACTATTGGCCATTGTTACTACATGAAAACAAAATAATTACCTCTTTTTGGCTAGGTGAAAGATTCTCAAGTAGAATTTGCAGACTTCCCTGATAAGAAAATCAAGATGGAAATACTTGTGGAAGACATGCTAGCTACGTATGGTATATTGTTGAGCCAAAGTTTCTATCATGATATTGGTGGGGATATAAAGATGGATTGGTCATACACCACCATACTCATCAATGGTAAAATGAATAATATCCTTCTGATAAATAAAATTAAATACACAGTTCAAAAACCAAATGACCCAAGGGAAGACATCTTATTTCAAAATTCAAGGTATGAAATATTTTTTCATGACTTAAGAGGAAAATGATAAGTTGCCCATGTTGATGGAGGAATACACATGCTTCCCTTAATTTCTTAACAATTGTACCATGCAATGTTGCACCATAGTTTTTTAATTTTAAATAAAACATACATATATAACTAATATATATAGAATATACATACATAGAAGGATATCATGTGCAAAAAAATTGAATCAAACATAGAAATAATATCATTATGAAAACCAACACATGGATATATAATGTATCAAACTAAGTGTGTTAGACGCACGTCTCTGAAAATATAAGTTCATAACATGTGTACATCTCGAACTAAGTGTGTCATACATATAGGACCACATGTGGTCGCATAAGGCTATATATACAATGTCTATGAAGAATCATGAACTAGGACCAGCTGGCCCATATATATATATATATATATATATATATATATATATATATATATATATATATCTCCAATCAATCATAAAACATCTTCCCTCTCTTAGCCTGCTAGAAATAGCATGTCCATGACACAGGGATGTAGTGGAGGAGATGCCACTACTGGATTTCATCCGTGTGGTCTAGGCATCTCTAAGCGGCTGCTGACCTAACTGCACATTCATAAACAACAAGTTTTTAACACTCCATTTTTTAAAATACATTCAAAATTTAGAAACTCAGAATTTAGTTAAAATGCATATGAAATCTTACCGCATGTCATGATCCTATCAATTTGTCATTGATGTGTGGCGGGACAACAGTAGACTCATGAGGGTAAGCTACATACAAATAATTAAATTTCAAATTAAATATTTCATGTACAAAATTTGATATTGTAGATTTAAGTAATAAGAAATAATTCCTAAATAAATTTAACAAATTTGAAAAATTGTACCTCAGTTAGTGGATCTGCAGATGTTATGGCAGTATCTACAGCTAGCCTCCACAATCTGCATATATGGAGGAGTCTCTCTGGCAGTCATAAGCTATACAAAAAATATGTACAAATCAATATTAATCATGACTACCACATGAATGCGTATAATCCATGTGAACTTCCACAATTAGAAACAAAGTGTAAAGAGAAACTAACCTGTGTAAAAGTCACGTGAGGCATGCTAAGTAGCCTCAGTTCCCAGAGAGATGATGACCCGCCAGGCTCTTGCATATAAAAGACAAACATATATTAATATGTACATGTACAGGTGAAACATTATAATAATAAAAGTGCACAATCAAATGAAATTTGAAATTTAAGTACAACTTGAAACTTACGTTTGTAACATGCCCAGCTGCAGTAGCTAGCATGTCGACGCCAGATGTTTCCTTCACTGGCTCTTGCTATTTAAAATAAAATAAAAAATTATTTTTACATGTATGTACATGACGTACAATCAAATACATATATATTAAAATCTCAAACATGAATTAAACTATTGTATATATATATAAAATATTTATTTGACATTTACCTGTGAAATACCAAGATCCTTTGCACCAGTTCCAAAAACATCCGCCATCATCTCATCTAGAGAAAAGAAATCATGTGATCCAACAAATGATGTCTCACCCACAGTGCATACGGCACCACATGATCCATAGTGGTGTGGTGCACTAGAAGCGTCCACCAACATCACCAGATGTAATCTACTCACTATGTTGGGTCAAAGTGTCAGTGAGCTCCCTCAATGCATGTAATGTGTCAATCTCCACAACCTCCTTCACTGTAGTAGGGATAATTGAAGGCAGTGGGGGTTTTGGGGCATGGGGTATCATTGGTTGACCTACACATGCACCAGGTCTACTCTATGCAGAGCCACCTCCTTGCCCATAAAAATAAGAAAAGTCAAAATAATTTGGGACCTCACTAAGCACGAACTCGCAATATAATTTTTTCAAAAAATAGAGAGGAACCTCATTGTTGTTGCATGGTGGATAATCAAAAACCATCCACCATCGATCCCAAAAATTGTTCTTGATTCGGTCATCATGGCACCAATGGATTGGGAACCGTTTGCAAGTAGTAGTTGCGGGGCATTAGTTCTTGGGTCGATAAATAATGCACAAATGCGGTCTTTTCTATAAAAAATGTCTTTTATGGTCGCATGAGATAATTTATCTGCATACCACTGCCTATAATCACCTCTAAAGGTATTCCATCTATCTATTTGGTTGGTTGCAGAGTCAACTTCGCCAATCAATGTTTGCAATGTGTTGGCTAAAGTCATGTGGGACATTTGTGGCATGATTTTGTCTTATAGTATGAATAAGGTTCTCAATGACAATTTTATTTTGTCGGATTCTTCCAACGATATCAGCTTGTGTTCCTGTTGGTTCTGTGGGGACAGAAGGAGCCATAGGAGGCGGATCTATGTTTGGAGGAGGGTTTTGAGGATTGTTTGGAGGGTTTTGAGGAATATTTTGATGGTTTATGAGGATTTTTGATGCTTTGCCGATTACGAGCTTGCCCGACTAATAAATAAAAAAATTTGTATACATAAACAAAAATTGAAAAACCCATGAAAATCACAAAAAATAACCTAAAATGCAAACAAATTGATCAAAATCGAGGGCTTACCTCTTTGTCTTGGCGGCATGGTTGAAACTATCGTGATCCAGAAGTCCAAAGAGCAATTTTTAGGGGGTATTCAAAGCGCGAGTGCCAAAGGTCTAGGAGAAATTGTGGTTGGAAAGGAAAAATGGGGAAAATGAGGAGTCACGGGTCTATTTTTTTGTCTCAGAGGACCGTGATTGCGGTTTTAGGTTCAAATCACCGAACCTATAAAAATAATTACGCGAGTGCGGTTTAAAAACCACGAGCATGGTTTATAAAAGCTGCTGCGATCGTGGTACCTAAACTTTAGGTTTTTATGTCCATCAACTTGCTGCACTTACCCAATGTGCTCAAACGAACCCAATATATCCTTAGAAATAGTAAGGCCGAGAAGGCCATAGACCTCATCATTGACGTTAAACTACTCATCCTTCATAGAAGCTCATCGGGATTAGGAACAAGACCATGAAGGTAGGGCAACAAACCATGGATAATGTAATTATTGATAATGCCTACCTTCTAAGACATAAAGTTCCCATAGCCGAGCTAACAATGACCCAACGGTGAAAATCCATAATGCGAGATAAACCCCTAAATATCCCGGATGGCGATTTATAACTTAGTGTGAAAAGTACAAGTCCTATAGAGTTTTGTAAGAACCCCCAAAATGCGATACTTTATAAAGTAGTTCATTTACAAAAAAATAAGCCATCATGTAGAGCATGATAAGATTTTCTCTTTTGACCAAAACAATGCTCAAATTTGAGCCATCGAGGGCCCACAAATTTTGTAATTTTGGAACGCCGAATTTGTAAACCCGTAACTTATCAATCTGCAAACACCAAAACTCAAAACCGTACTGAACCAAGATAGAGTCAAATCTATTTGCACATGAATTGTTAGTTTCACAAACGAAGTATGCAAAAAATGTAACCAATTGAAAACCAAAAAATATTTTCACCAACCTCGCTCACGATACCATATTAGAGTTTCCATATCTCTTATACAAAATAAATGCATGAGCAATTTCGAAAATCGAAATAACTAACAATAAGATGCAATATGATCAAAACTCACAAGGAAAGAATGGCTCCAAATCAACTCAATGCTCCATATGATAGAATGATGTAAGTGATGTACATATAGGAGGTGAATGTGTAACCTCCTCCTAGATCAGTGGTGAATAACTCTCACTAACTGATACTAGAAGTAGAGTTGACTTCACACGATTAGTAAGCTAAATTAACACAACTGGTAAGCTAACTCAACACAACTGACACCTAAACAAGCATATCCCGTGAGTGTAGGAAAGCTCCAAGTAAATAAACAAATATAAGGAAAATGAATATCATAAACTAACAATTTCAAACCTTACATTCATTTTTTAGTGTTGTGCATTCTATAACATTATTTAAAAGACAATAAAATATTTTAAAGGGTGTAAACCTTATCCTCCATTTATGTAGAACCAATTTGAATTAATATATGCTTTTCTTTCTTAAATCACACAAAAATCATCCTTTCCAAGAAGGAACAATCTAATATTATGGTATGATAATACACTAAAATCAATGGAAATCTAAAAGATCTAATATCTGACATAATTGTTGCATCCCTTGTTGATATAATAATATGATACTTAAATATAATAACAATGTTACTTTTGTCCCTAAGTAATATAATATTATTATTATAATACCATGCTTTTCTAAATTCCACTTACATGACATAACATAAATTTGTCAAGCTATGTATGCCTTTAATCAAACCCCTACCCACAGAGGTCTTTATCATTTGATTTTTGTTGAAATAAGTGTTTTGATGGAGCAAGATAGGGATAAGGCGGTGTATTGTGAAATAATGCTAGGCATATTTCTTGCTAGTAAATTATAGAAGTAAAGAAGCTATTACACTAAACTCCACCAAGAAAACAATCTACCCAAAAACAAGCAACAAGAAAATCATTTACAATGTAAGGCATTAGTTGTGGACAATGTAACAACATAAACTTTGACCAAACCATTGGGAAAACAACTTTTGAGAGCCATAACCATACTCTATTATAGTTATGGAAAAAAACTCTATTATAGTTTTTCATGGAAATATCAATAAATATCTTTCTTCCTCTATTAGTATACATTGTTATGGGTTTATTTAGCTATTTTTATCAAATAACAAAGCAAAAGAGTTGATAGCCAAAACCGTGTGCTTTTATTTGTACATGGCCCGAGCACTTAAGTAAGCACCACCACAATATTATCAACAAATACATGGATGCAATATATCTACTTGAAAGGATCAATAATGTGGCAATTCTAGCCAATGATATCAAATTATAAGAATCTTCTATCTTCTCCACGTTTGAGGTACTTCCTTTCATTGCATTTCCTACACACACGAGCTTGTTTTCATATTTACATCAAAACTATAATCCCATCTAAAATTTCAAGTCAAATAAACTTATATCCGTGGGTTAAAAGAGTACAAAAAAGGAAGGGAATAACAAGTAGGTTCATTAATTTCAGTAGAAATTATCATCTAGCTCCTTCCATAACTTCAATGCGCAACATGGAAACATGATAAGATTAAAAACACCATTATATTACCTCTTCTTCTTCTCACGTGGGAGACACAATGTTTCGTTCAAATACTTGGATATTGTACAAATCCATGTCCATCTAGTTTTGATTTGTTTAACATATACTTACTTGAGAATGTTTGAAACCTTCTTCCCAATTTAATGCCCATGCTTACACAACCCATAATTAATAAAACCCCGCCCCAAAGGTCTTTAACATTTGATTTTTGTTGAAGTGTGTGTTTTGATGGATCAAGATAGCGATAAGGCATGTGTTATGTGAAATTACATTGTTATGTGTTTTAAGAACGTAAGCATGAAAGGTAAACCAAAATACAATGATAAACAAAAATGAGTTGAAGGGCATGGTGTGTGATTCCATCCAACCATTTTTAAACATGTAGTGACATCCTCCCAGAGGCGCCAAAGTGGGAGTTTAGAGAAAGGAAAAGGCAAGAAGGGAAACCTAATAGAAGGTGGATTTTGTATCTATGTTGTTGTTAGTGTAAGTGGGGGAAAGACCCCAAGTGCCAATCTTTTGTTCCATATAGAGTACAAGGTTACGAAGGAGCAGACAAAGGCATCACCAACTTGCCACTCACCACATAATAATAGAAACAAAATTTTCTTAATGGAAAAAGAACACTCAAAGCAAGGCTTTTTTAAAAAAAAATCTTCAAAGCTTTTGGGTGTGTAGGTCAACATCAACAATAATACAATATAGTGGGTTCATTCATTGCAATATTTTGGGGATGAGAGATGATGTTTGGACTTGTACAACACGATATTGGAGCTATTTTAGAAATCTATCAATGAAGCGGGCTTGAGATATCCACCAGGGCTTAAATTTGACGGTTGTGTAGACATTTGTTATCATTTTAACCATAACATACTTGCAAATATTTGAAATGACCGTTTCATGTAGTTTGTGTGTGTGTGTGTGTGTGTGTGTGTGTGTGTGTGTGTGTGTGTGTGTGTGTGTGTGTGTGTGTGTGTGTGTGTGTTAGACATGAATGAATATATATTGAAGATAGTTAAATAAACATATAATATTCTTTTATATATTTTGTTAATAATATATAAATAACATTATTTTGTATTTTTAAAGGGCAATATTGAAAACTTAGCATGACTTGCAAAATGTTTGTGAGGGCAAATGTGGCTTTCAAATTTAACCTCTATTATCCATGTTGCACCACATCGAAACAATTTCCACAAGTTAGGAATATGAGATGAAAAAGATAAAAAACTAAAGGGACTCATACCTCTTCTCCAAGAGGAAATTATTTAGGTCTGATTAAAATATTTTCCATATCGAGGAGAAAACAAGGAGAGAATCTTTTGGGGTGGATATGCTGAAATAATTATTGAGTAACACGTGTCTACTTAATCAAAAATAGTATCAAGTTTATGAATAACATTGATTTATGTCTTTCTTTTTTAGTTAGCCAATGTTGTTAATTTGTTCGTTAGTTCCGGGCATTGATAACTGGCCCTTACACAACTGGAAGAAACACAAATTTATGAGAAAATATGGAAAAAGTACTTTGCTAAATTTTTATCTTATTTTTTATGGTGTTAAGGTTTTCGATTGGGTGGCGTTTAGTTTGTTAAATAACTAGGACGAAGACATGAATGGAAAGTTGGAAAGAAAAAGGTGGGAATTAAATACTTGCACATCCCACACATGTTATTGTTACTTGCATGTTCTACACCCGCCCCACGACTCAAATTTTTCCTACTCAAATAATATTTGTTTTTTGTGCTCCACTTTATCGTCTCGATCTTGCTCACATTATTCATGTGAGTGCAATTACACTCGAAGGAGCAGAAAAGGGGAAATCCAATATGTACTCAAATAATTGTAGGAAAACAAGCGATGCACGAATAATCATTGATAATTGAGCCCCTCCAACAATTGGTCATATGAGTGAAAGGTATATTTTATTTTTTGGATCACAAGTTTTAGACTGAGACTCCATACGATTTCTTACGTTCTCTTATTTACAAGGAGGGATTTTTACTAATAAAACCATCAAAGTGTACTGTGTAATGTCCAAGTGTGAAAGAGATTCCTTGTTTTCTTAATTTAACTTCTAATGATGAAGTAAATGATTTCTTGTCAATTCTAGCCGTGAAATTTGTGAAGAAAAGAATCAACAACCATATATAAATCGAAAAGTTTTGAACTTCAAGCATATTGGATCTAAACATGGTCCCAAAGAGAGCTAACATAGAGAAAAATGACGGATGGGAAAATGATAGGCATAAATTGTTAAGTGCATAATCGCTAAAATAGATGCACAAAAGACGAGACGATATAATACTCACATTCATTTGATGGTTTTCCACTTGCACAGAGAGGTCGACCACCGTGGATGCATGCCGTAGAAAACAAACTCTAACTAAGGGGAAAAAAAGTGAACTCATGTGAGTGCTCATCTCAATGCTCTTGCGCTCGTGTTAGCCTAGGTGATTCTAACCGTAGTAGTGCTCATACAACCGAGGTCCGAAAGCAAACTTGAGACTTCGATTCAATGATACCTTTTATTGTCCTCTCTCGTCGTGGGTGATCAACCCATTCGCGGATTCCTCGTCTTTGTCTTTTTCTATCTATTACAAACTTGCTCTTTGATGGACCCAAACTAATCATGAACTCACCCCCTTACAAAGCTTTCTTCTCTTTGTGTACACTATTCCTATATAAAATAATTGATTCAATGTTGGCGTGCAGTTGTGGTGGCTCTTCATTTTGACGAAGGGAAGTATCCTTTAATATGTCCGCTTGAGGGTCAGAAAGATCGATTTTAGGCCCTAGCCTGATTCTTATAACTTAGAGGAGCTATACGCTGATCAGGTCTACACTTTGATCTCTGATTGAAATGGCTTGCTCTCTTGTGATCAAGCTCTGTTTTATCTTGTTTATGCTCTCTGCAGTTTTGGGTATCAAACAGACTTTGGTACAGGAATCTGATCTGGGTTTAGTATTTCCTTTTTCGCTGAGAATCTGATCTGGGTTTGTTATTTTCAAGGTGGGTAGTTGTGAAAGTAGCAAAAAAACTACAAGTTTTCCTTTTGTTAATGTGATTCTTCTTTTGGTTTGGAAATGCCATGCAGGATGCCTTGTGTAAACCTCATCTGGCCTCTCCCTCCTCCAGCAATGACAAGTCTTATGGCAGCTGCAAATTCCAGGTTAGTAGATTGATAGGCCTGCTTGTTATTGTTTACAAGTAATGAAATTTGAATGCTTACATGCAAATCTCGTAATCTGATGGATTTTGTTATATGTCATTCTGTTTTGTAAGAAGTTAACTCTGCAATTTTCTCCCCCGGCATGGGCAATTCGGTCCTCTACGAAATTTTGTTTCAAGAGTAAGCTGAAAGTATGCATGTCAGTACAACAGGCCAGGGCAAACTCTAAGGTCTCTGTTGCCCCCTGGAACTAGACGATTCAAAAGGGCCCCCTCTGAATTTATACAGGCCCAAAGAGCCCTATACTGCGACCATTGCCTCTGTTGAAAGGCTCGTGGGTCCAAAAGCTCCCGGAGAGACTTGTCACATTGTTATTGATCATGGAGGAAACATGCCCTACTGGGAAGGCCAGAGCTACGGTGTCATCCCTCCTGTAAGGATGTGATTTCTTATCTTCTCACTCATTCTGATGATTTCTTTTTCTTTGAAGTTTGCACACACATATTTGAAATTTAATTTTTGATGAGAAGACTGGTTTGTATAGGGTGAAAACCCCAAAAGCCTGGTACCCCTCATACTGTTCGCCTTTACTCCATTGCCTCCTCAAGATATGGAGATTTTTTGATGGGAAAACAGCAAGCTTGTGTGTTAGAAGAGCTGTTTACTATGACCCAGTGACTGGAAATGAGGATTCCTCCAAGAACGGAGTATGCAGCAATTATCTCTGTGACAGAAAACCAGGAGACAAGATCCAGATTACAGGTAGAGACCCTAATGAAACTCTAAGTTCTATCTTCTCTTGTAACAGAGCAAAGCAACATCTAAACCAGTTGAACTTGACATCTCATTCTTGTCTACAGGTCCTTCTGGTAAAGTGATGCTGCTACCCGAGGATGATCCCTCTGCGACCCATATAATGATAGCCACTGGCACCGGAATAGCTCCATATAGGGGATACCTAAGGAGAATGTTTATGGAGGATGTTTCTTCCTTCAAATTTAAAGGTCTTGCATGGCTTTTCTTGGGGGTTGCCAACACTGATAGTCTCCTATATCATGACGAGTTTACAGAGTACATGAAGCAGTACCCTGACAACTTTAGATATGATACTGCATTGAGTAGGAGCACAAGAATAAGAAAGGTGGCAAGATGTATGTGCAAGATAAGATCGAAGAGTACAGTGATGAAATTTTCCAGCTTCTTGATAAAGGAGCTCACATTTATTTCTGTGGATTGAAAGGCATGATGCCTGGAATTCAAGACACCTTAAAAAGAGTTGCAGAGGAGAGGGGGAGAATTGGGATCAGAGGTTTTCACAACTTAAGAAGAATAAGCAGTGGCATATGGAAGTCTATTAGCCATATCGCAGGGCTTTATTTTACCCTTACAGGGCACACAGGTAATCTTCATTGATTCCTTGATTGAATTGATGGTTGGAGCATTCAAGCGTTTCCCCTTCAGTCAATCAATCTAAATGCAAAGTCTATATTGTTTGTTGTTGTTTTGTCATGTAGAACCTATAGAAACTCTTTTGTCACCAGATACTGTCCTCCTCACTGTAGAGGTTGTCTTCTATTCTTCTTTCCTTGTCTCAGTGCTTCAATTCCAAGTGCAAATGCTATGGAGTTGAAATAGAAAGAAGAATGGAAAGTGATGTTGTTAAAGTATTGCGTTCTTCAATCTTGTTAATGAAGACCTTTTTTTTATCCATCCACTGTTGTCCGATTTTCATGTTGGGCAGATGATCGGTTCTTGGCTGAATCCTGAAATATATGGTGTTTTCCATTTTTGCGAGGAGGAATAAGTCAATAAGTTATTTGCCCAAAGAAAGTCTTTTTTCACAGATGCTGGAAGTTTTATGCATTCTGACATGATGAAAACTGTGTGCATTGTCTTGAGTCCACTCCAGCTGCGAATAATATTATGCAATTTTTTTCACAGTAAATATGAAAATCAGACAATTATGGAAATATGTTTGTGTGTGAAAATTTGAAATCTCGAAGAGCTTTGTGTTTACAGTTTTAAAGTGCAGTAAAGAGTAGTGTTTGTACGGGAAATAGATGGATGGCGAAGAGTTAAAATCTCAATGGAGAGTCTTTTGCTGTTGAGTTTTAGGAGACTCATCCCGATTTCTAAAATTTCAAATTTAGGGGACAATTTAAAATATCTCAGTGGGTGCTGTTGAGAAAATTCAGGAACATTTTAGCCAATTTAAGGTCCCATGTTTTTACCATTTTCCTCTACAATTTCTGCTGAGATATTTTAGGAACCCATTGCAGTTTTATGGTCCCATGGACTTTCATCTGTAGAGCCTCTAACTGCTAAAATTATACCATATTTAAAATATGAAGTTTATTTTTCTCTCCAAAATGACCAAAAATAGTGGCAGGAATGCATTTTTGGTGCCACATGGAAACAAAACAGCCTAAACAGTAGGGGAAACTGTCAGCCCCCTCTCCAGCCACCTCTAAAGTTTAAGGGGCTAAAAATGTGGAGCTCCTGATTTCTAGGTCAAGATTCAGTTTTTTCTGTAATTGGTTGAAAAAATTAACATGAGACCATCTGCAACAAGATAATAGGAACTGGAGCGGGTCCATAGAACCATGCTCTAAGAATGGGTATACCTAATACATAGATTGAATGTTTACTATTGTACATTTGATTTCTCCATAGGGAATTCATATGACACGAGCTTTCAGGGTGACCTGGTGCTTGGAATACTTATGGACATTGGACTTATGGTCATTGTTGGTACTTGTTCCTTTAACTACTACACCAAATCTAGCCAGGAAAACATACATATTCTTTTTATTATGTAATATCTTTTTGGCTGCCGATTCAATTCTTTTGGTTTACCAAACCTTGCAGATGTGCATGGCATCCTTCTAGTGTCCGTGCCTTGGCAATTCATCTTGACGTAGTTCTTTCTTTTCTCAGCCTGTATTTTCTAGGAGCTATGTACCAGGTTTGATTATGGATACGAATTTGAAATTGCCAAGCCATCAAATAATAAAATTCTAGGGGCTCTTAAAATAGTCAAAGAAGTTCATCATGGAATTCGACAATATACAGATATATTTATATTTTTAATAAATTTTGAATGAAACTGAAAGATGTTTGGAAGGCTAAAGTTAATTATATTGATATTGAATAATGCATTATTATGAGCAATGTGAAAGCTTACCAAAAAATGCAATATGCGTCCCTGGTGCAATCGAGGTTTGAGGTTCACGACGCAATTACAGCTTGTTCCTGGTTAAGAGTCTAGACATCAACCCATAAAATTTGATTTTTGGTGGCCAAATTAGTTGACAGTCTTGTTGGTGTTGTCAATGTCTTTTGACCAGGCACCTCTATATTATTTTGCTATTGCTATTCAGTTTTTCCATAATCCTATTAGCCATTTTTCTATATTTCTTTCGTGAAGGCCTCTGAAGTTCTAGCGATTGAGTTTGAATTCAAATTAGAACCATGTTACTAAGCACCACCTTATACGTTTGTTTTCAATACCAGAGAGGGAAGGCTAAGCCTACTCAGGTATTTGTTTTTGGCTGTTACAGAGATGGCAACTGGAAAACCTGTTGTCGTGGAAAGTGCAACCGGAAAACCATGCTGCTGTGGAAATGCAATAAAAAAACCATTCTGCTTTTGAAAATGCAGTTAAAATTTCTATGATGTAAAACTGATTAAGCATAAGAAAGAGTTAAAACATAAAAATGGATAATATTTGTATATTGAACAAAAAAACTGTGTAGAAAATAGGGCCGTTGGATTGTTCATTGAAATTGCAATTAGAAAAGCATCGTATTTGAGCCTTATGAAAATCTCGAGTTTTGATTTTGAAAGAAAAACGATTATACTCGAATTTACCTGTCCTATTTTTCGTGCTGAGATCTACCAATGAAATCCAGGGGTTCTGGTCAATATCGATGCTATTTAAATAGAACCCTGAAATAACACCAATTCGAAGAAAGAAAGAAATTAATCGTAGGGACCAAAGTAAGTCAGTTGCATTCATATAAGTGCATCTAGTTACAGCATAGAGTTACAAGACTAAAAAGAATCCCAGGAGGTGAAAAGAGGCCAAGACCTAAAACACTAAAACAAGAAAGCCTAGCTTGAGTTAGATCCAAAGGAGGTAAACCGGAACAGTAGGGGAGGATCTCTCAAGAGAAACAGACCAAATATGGAGACTGAGCCTATAAACTAGATTTGTCAGATTATTGTATCAATGTTTAGAGTAGTAGAAGAACTGTCAACATCACCATCCGCCACCACAACTTGAGCAATGGACGATCTGAAAATGTCCGTAGGGGATTGTCTTGCAGTAAGTGGGGCTAGTTTGGATAATCTTAGGATGATGGATACTTATCCTAGGACGAGTCTCAATTAATAGAGAGAGAAATGGTGATATATGTGCCTCGGGCTATAGAGGGTTGTGGTATTCTATTATTTTTGTATTGTAATAGTTATACTTTTGTTTTAAGTTGGGTGTCTATTGTTTCTAGGACCGAATCTTGAGCATTAGGGTCAGGATTGAAATGCATATATATTGATTTTGTGAGGTTGAGATATACAATCTTTTGACAAGGTAAATGAGCTCTGCCCAAAATAAGGCTTCCTTCTAGAAAAAGCTTGCGATATCTTGATACTAACAAGTTCAAAGTTATTTTTGTATTCATTTAATATTATGTGGTTTCCATTTTCTCTAATATTTGGCAAGTCGGTCCATAACTAGTGAAATATCATAGCTCTTTACGGTGCCATGTTCTGCAACAACATTGTGTTTTACTAGTACTCCAATTGTACATTGTATGCTCTCACCTCACCCATTGTGGATCTTGGTGGTTGAAAGGTGATAATAGAAATGACAACACTACTAATTTTTGGCCACAAATCAATTATTTTTTTGCGACTAGTTTTATTTTACGTATTTAGGTTAGAAATGGTGTATTGACAATTTTAAGAACTCATAGAAAGTTTTTTTTGGGCTAAGCGATTATCAATTTTACCTAATTCCATGAAGTGAGGGTCTACACCCGATTACTCAAGCCATTAGATAACAATGTATAAAGAATGGAGATTCCATGTAACTTTGGGTATATTCGAAGACCCCATATATTTTTAAGCCATAGGAAGATGTTGCTAGTTTGTTATTGTATACACATAAATTTTTAGGCTTTCTATTTTCATGCTTGTTATTAACAATCTCTCTTTTCATGTTAGAGGTCGCTAATGCATCTATCTCTGGAACGGGTGCCTTAAGGGGCTCGTTCCGGGATAGAAATGCTAGGAAATAAGGGATAAAATGATATACGAGAATAATCCCTCACGAGAATCATAGCAAAAAAACTAATATGCGAAATTATTCGGATCTCAAATGAAATTGCGAATAAAATAACACAACACAAAAAGATGATTTAACGTGGTTCACTCAATTTGGACTACGTCCACCAAGAATCACTTGCTCGATTTTATTATAAGCCACCGCTCTCTCAATACAATACCCATATCCATTTGGAGCTATACTCAACAAACTCTACTGAGAATTCACACTGGATTCAAACACATATGCAATACATTTGTTTGTCCATCTATCATATGCATAAGACCATATAAATAGACAATAAATCGCTTAAGCGCTTTACAAAATCATGGGTATCAAAACCATGGGTAAAACCCGTCCCATAAACCTATGGGTCAAAAACTCACCCATATGAGAAGAGCACGTTTCCTGATATGTTGAGTGCATTTTTCGAGGCCAAAAAAAAATTTACGCCTAAATTTTTTTTTTTTTTTGGCCGCGCCTCGAACCGGCCCAACCCCGACAAGGATACATAAAAATGTATAGTACTCTTAGTGTACAGTCTTGACACTTTCACACATGAAAACGGGCTCCGACAACTAACAATCTCCCACTTGGAGACTAGTTTTCCTCTAAGCAAACTTCTCAACCCTTCACTAGTTTCTATGAAGACCAACCAAAGTCGAACACAACTTTAATTTTTCCCTTGTGACCACCTTGGTCATTATGTTTGCAAGATTTTGACTGGTATGAATCTTCTCGAACTCCAACTTCTCTTCCTCCAAAGTCATCCTAATGAAATGGTACCTTAAGCCGTATATGCTTCATCTTGGAGTGGAAAGCGAGTTCTTAGCTAGGTGTATAGCACTCTGACTATCACTATGCGACTTACATTCCTCCCGCTTATGCTCCAACTCCTCAAGTAATTGTTGTAATCAAATCATTTCTTTGCTTGCCTCATTGCAGCAACAACATACTCACCTCGTGGTTGTGCAAAGCCACCAACTTCGTAGTCGTGAAATCCGACTCACTTTCTTTGTCCCACCTACAAAGGTGTAAATATACTACCTGCCGTGCTCCTTATGTTGTCAACATCTCCAGCCATGTCGAATCTACATAACCACGTAAAGTGGTGTCTCGATCCATCCACTATAGCACAAAAAGCGTCCCATGGTTCCTCTCAAATACCAAAGGATCCACTTTACTACTTGCTAATGCTGCTTTTTACTTGGATCACTCATAAATCTACTCACAGGCGCCCTTTGCATGGGCAATATCGAGAGCTAGTGCACACCATAGCATACATCAAACTACCAACCGCGATGAGTAAGGTACCTTGGACATCTGGTTTCTTACTCTTTGCTGTCTGGGGACACTGCTCCTTTGATAACATAAAATGCCCTGCCAAAGGAGTCCCAACCGGTTTAACATCCTGCATGTTAAACCTATCCAATACTTTCTTAATGTACTCTTCCTGAGATAAAGTTAGCTTCCGTTCCTTCCTATCCCGAGTTATCCTCATACGAGGATTTGTCTGGCTTGCTCCCAAATCCTTCATATCAAAGGATTCACTTAGTTGTTTCTCGAGTACTTTTATTTCTGCATGTTTTTACTGCAACTAACATGTCATCTACATACAAACACAGGATAATATAACTTCCATCCTCAAATTTCTTTGTATACACGCAATGGTCGAATGACATCTAATATAACCTTGCTCCATCATGAAGCTATCAAACTTTTTATACCATTGACGTGGAGCTTGTTTCGAGGCCATATAAGCTCTTCTTCGGTTTGCACACCATCTCCTCTTTACCTTTGACTTCATATCCTTCTCGGTTTGCTTTGCAAATATAGCTCCTCCTCCAATCACCATGGAGAAATGCGTCTTTACATCTAAGCTGTTCTAAGTGCAAGTCTTCTGCTGCCACTATTCCAAGAACAGTTCTAATAGAAGTCATTTTTACTACAGGAGAAAAAATCTCATCAAAATCTATACCTTGTTTCTATGCAAACCCCTTAACCACCAACCGGGCCTTATATCTTTTCTTTCCTCCTTCATCTTTAACTCTGTACACCCACTTGTTCTGTAATGCTCTTTTGCCTTCCGGTAGCTTCACCAAATCCCAAGTCTGGTTCTCCATGAGAGACTTATGCTCCTCATCCATGGCTTGCTCCCACTTCTTCTTGGTATCTACCTGCATTGCTTTATCAAAGCTCTCTGGCTCTCCACTATCAGTGAGTAATAAATAATAAAGAGAAGGAGAAAAACGTTCAGGTTCTTTTCTTACCCTAGAAGACCTCCTCACTGTAGGAGTTTGGGGTTCCTGTTGAGTAGGTTCCTGAACTAATTCATGGGTCACTTTCCCATCCGGAAGATCCTCTACCACTGCATATTCTTTCTTGGATTCTTCCTGTTTTCTTGCAAGCGCATTTATTACTTATACATGACTTTCTCATTAAAAACCACATCCCTAGATTGAATGATTTTCTTGTCCTTAATACTCCAACATTTAAATCCAAAGTCATCACCACCATAACCAATGAAAGTACATTTTTCTCGATTTAGCCTCTAGCTTGGTCATATCATCCTTGTCTATATGAACAAACACCTCACATCCAGACTCTAAGAAATGAATAATCAACTTTCTTACCATACCATGCCTCCTCAGGTATGTCTCCATCCAAGGCACTTGAAGGTCCTCTGTTTATCAAGTACAATTTGTGCTCACCGCTCGCCCAAAAAGAAAGAGATCCTTGAATGTAACCTCATGCTCCTAAAGACGTTCCATTATTGTTCTATTCATCCTTTCCGATACCCCATTTTCTACTGGAGTTCTGGGCCGTCTTTTTCCTGGATTCCATTCTTAGAACAATAATCATTAAATTCATTCTTCACGATACTCCCCTCCATTATCGACTGAGACATTTTAGCGTAAGACCTGTTTCATTCTCTACGAGGCTTTCTATTTAACAAAAGTGTCAAATACATCAAATTTGTTTCTAATACAATAAACCCAAACTTTCCTTGTTGCATCATCAATAAAAGTAACATAATAACTTGAACCCCCAAGAGATGATACATGAGCCGACCCCCACACATCGGAATGTACCAGCTCTAACTTACTCTCTTTCTTCGTAGGTCCAACCTTGAGAAACCTTACTCACTTCTGTTTCCCATATATGCAGTTCTTACAGAGATCCAAACTTGTTTCTGTATATCCAGGCAAATTCTTCTTTATGATGTTCATGCCCTTATGGCTCATATGACCGAGCCTATAGTGCCATAATGTTGTATCTACATCTGAAGCCACAAGATTACAATCATTAGTACTATCAGTGGTTAAATACAAGGTTCCAACCTTCTTACCTCTTGTCACCACAAGAGCACCCTTGGTAACCTTCCAAGAGTTAGCTGTAAATATCACAGTACAACCATCACTTCCCAATTGCCCTGCCGATATCAAATTTCGTCTTAATGTAGATACATATCTGACATCCTTCAATAGCCAAGTATTCTCATTCTGCATCTTAACCTGAATAGAACCTTTTCCAACTATCTTTGTAAGGCTCATCATCACTAAGAAAAACATGCCCAAAATCTCCTTGAACGTAATCAACAAAATAATGCATATGTGGAGAAGCATGAAAAGAAGCCCCAATCTAAAACCCAAGATTCAGTAATATTATGCAAAGAAAGAATCAAAGCATCCTGACATACATTACCCGATGCCACATTTGCCTCCTTGTTTTCTTCCTGTTGTTTCTTCTTATCCCGAAGCTCCCAACAGTCCTTCTTTGCATGCCCAGACTTTCCACAATTCCAACATACAATCTTGTTCTTGGATTTTGACCTTGCCCGATCTTTCGATTTTCCACGGTTTCCTCTATTCTTCTGTCTCCCTCTAGTTTCCACTGTCAAAGCATTCCCTGAAGTAGAAGATTCCCAGAGCTTTTTCTTCGCATTTCCTCACTTAGAATCACCCCTACAACATCCTCAAACTTCAACTTTGAGTTAGCTGGAACCGAGTTACTTACCGCCATTACTAGGCTATTCTAACTCTCGAGTAAACAACACAAAATTAATAAAGCCCTAACTTCTTCATCAAATTCTATTATGTAACCGAAACTAGCATATTCACAACCATATTGAAATCATTTAAATGATGCTACATCTTGAACTATTTTCGGACATCTTCATATTAAACAACTTTTTCATTAAAAATATCTTATTATAGGCGGAGGGTTTTCATACGACTTCCCTAATGCATCCATTAGATCTTTTGTAGTCTTTTCTTTTGAAACATTAAATAATACCGAAGATGCAAGACACACCCCCGATCGTTCCAGTGCCTTGCGATCCAATAAATCCCATTCCGCATCTCTGTCATACTCGAGGGTTTGTTCACCTTCTCGACAATGGAGTATAAAGATCCTTCTGATAAAGGCAATCTTCCATCTGCATCTTCCAAAGACTAAAATCTACCCCATTGAATTTATCAACCTTATATCTTCCATTATCTGCCATAGCTCCCACTCAAGATAAAAATTTCCATGTGATTCAACACTTCAACAAACCAAACCAGGCTCTGATACCAATTGTTAGGAAATAAGGGATAAAATATGCGGAATAATCCCTCACAGAATCGCAATAGTAGAAACTAATATGCAAAAATTATTCGAATCTCAAATAAAATTGCGAATAAAATAACACAACATAAAGACAATATTTAACATGGTTCACCCAATTTGGGCTACGTCCACCAAGAATCACTTGCTCAGATTTTATTACAAGCCATCACTCTCTCAATACAATATCCAGATCCATTTGGAGCTATGCTCAACAAACTCTACAGAATTCACACCCGAATTCAAAACACATCTGCAATACATTTGCTTGTCCATCTATCATATGCATAAGACCATATAAATAGACAACTTCTTAAGCAGTTTTACAAAACCGTGGGTATCAAAACCATGGGCAAAACCCGTCCCATAAACCTATGGGTCAAAAAACTCACCCATATGAGAAGAGCACGTTTCCCGATATGTCGAGTGCATTTTTTCGAGGCCAAAAAAATTTATGCCTAATTTTTTTTTTTTTCGAGCTGCGCCTCGAACCCCTACTACCCGGGCTGCCCTCGGACTCCGCTCAAACCCGGCCCAGCCCGCCTTTGAACCCCGACGAGAATACATAAAAAGTGTACAGTCTTCAACACTTTCACACATGAAAACAGGCTCCACAACCTAACAATAGGGTTATAGTTATTCATGTAACCACCGGGTAGGGATGATACATGGAGAGAGAACAACCTTCGGTCCCATTAATTTCTTTTACTCTTATCCTTTTATTTTCCCTCACATTCTTCCAACATCTTGCTTGCTCATGACCCTCCTCCTTTTGTTTTGCATCATTCTTATCCTTCATGACTCTTTGCACATCTCCTCACTTGATGCCTTTGCCATATAAATGATGACGTCGGTGTAAATACCTCAACTCCCATTTGCACATAAAAGAACATCACATAATTGCACAAAGGAACTCGCCATTAGCTTTGCTCTTCTGCGCCAACTTGCACCTGCTCGCTTAGCTTCTAGATTTCTTACATCTTGACTCTTGGCTTGGAGATTCTTCTTGCTTGGATTGGTTTGCTTGCACTTTTGGGTCATCTATAGTGAGCTAGGATTGGATTGTTTCCCCTTCTCCACCTGAAATTTGTTCTCTCTTGGTGTATGGTCCTTTGGGAGATAGATGCATCAACGACCGCCCCCAACAGTAAGTTCTCTAACTCACTTTTCATTTTGTATAGAGTAGTTCCTTACATTCATTGCATACTTTATGTTAGCTTAGTATTTTATGGACATGCTAGGTTAGCATATTGTATTTCAGTTCTTCATTTCATGTTACATGCTTTCCTTAGGTTAGCATAATCTTTGCATGCTTCTTTTCTTTATCATTACCCCCCATAGTGTCGATACCTCCATAAGTTCCTTCCTCTTCTTCAACTTAAGGCCTTGGAAACCTTAGTTTTCTTAGTGTAAGGGTTACTTCCCTTGGGGTATGTGATCATAGCGGTCCATGTATCCCCTTTAATTCTATCTATTTGTGTGTCGATCTTGGTGTGTCCTTTACTCGTTGCCTTAAATACCTTGGTTGAATGGATGATAAGAGTGCATGGTGTCTAGACACATTTTTTCTGTCATACATCCTTGGTGAAACCTAACGTGAATCCAATTTTGTTCCTTCGATCGAAGCACAACTCGTTAAAAGTGCCCATTTTCATTTTTGTCTTGTTTAGTCTTTAAAATTCTAAAAAAACCCTAAAAATCAAATCTTTAGATGCCATCGACCCTTGTGTCATTTATGTATAAGGTCGATCTATGTTTGTTATGTCTAAACCTCTCCTAGACGTTATCGGCCCCTGTGTCATTCCTGTGCACGATCGATTGCATCTGTTTTAATCATTTACCTTTCCCAATGCCATCGGTCCCTGTGCAAAATCTGTGCATGGTCGATTGCGTTTAATGTCAATTTTCTAGAGTTTTATTTCAATTTCTAGTTTGAGCCAATTTCTCCTCTCAAGTTTTTCTTGGCTCAATGAATCCTGTGAACTTTTCTACGGGCTATTCATTCATGCCTGCATTCCTTCTTCATGCTCTAAAATGGTATAGTTATCTTCCCATAAGTGATAATCTTCGTAGTTGTCCTAATTCTACCCATGAAGCTCATTATCCTCACCTTGTCCTTAATCACTCAGAACAAGGTCACTCAACTGAGTGTAATGTGGTTGAAATTGAGCATATAGATCCAAGACACATCATTAAAAATATCAATAATAAATGAATATCTTACACCCGATAAGGATGGGAGTCTCTATAAGATATCAATGGAGATGACCATGCCCCGTCTTAACTACAAAGGGATCCTCAATAATTAGACACCTCTGTGAGATTGATCAAGAGGAGTCCCTAAAACTCATACTAATGAATGTGATGAACACATAGAGCATGATGAATACCAAGAAGCACCTATAGATAAAAAGGCCAATCTTCTTCCATTGATCATAACATATTGATAGCTAAACTTTTAGATCAACTAGCCTTATCTCAAGCTACTACTACTGCTAGTATGATTCAAATGCAAAATCAAATGTTATAAATAGCTTCCCAAAATGTGGTACCCAATGTACCTTCTTTCACACCTCCCCATTGGTGGATGCACATGGAAATCCCATCCCCCCTCCACCAATCTAAAACAAAATGTTACAAACGGTCCAAAATGAACCTCTTGCCCTTATATCGCTGCCATGGATTTAGGAGAGACCATCCCTACCATCTCTTATGATGGTTCTGGGACCCAACCCTCTTCCTTAAAACCTTTGGCAATCTTTATAAGGAGTGGATCCAAACGAACACCTATGAAACAACCAAACTTCTAGAAAAATTCCTTGGTGGGAGAAGCTCTAGAATGGTATAATTAGCTTCCTCCCCATTCGATAGTTGATATAAGGTTTAGTTAAAGCCTTGATTTATGAATTTTAACAAGAGAGACTACCTAAAAATACCTTACAAAAATTCATAAATCTTAAACAAGGTATGAATGAATCAACTCATGAATTTATTAAAAGATGGAAGGCTTTGTCTATACAAGCCAACCATAACCTTGATAATAGAAGTTTATCCCAAATATTCCTTAAGGCCCTCATACCAACCCTCCAATATAAGGTTAGATCTTTTTCTCCTAACACGTTAGAAGAGGCCCTCAAATAAGCTAAGAGGCAAGATCACCTTATGCACGAGTTCATGCACTTCTAACTCATCACCCAAACTTACAAACACAACACATGTCATTATTCCTCAAATTCCCAGAGAGAAAAGGAATGGGAGACACTCGAGAATCCTCTCACTCTCTCCCCATACCCCTTTATCTCATTGAACTTCTTCAAATGCTTCCTTCACTGAATTGTCCCTCCTTCAAGCAAGCTCTTCCTACTTTCAAAGGTGACTTGTTTTTTTGGTGGCATGCAACTATAGGCCACTTGCATAGTGATTGTAAGGATCTCAGGAAGGAAACCCTTGACTTCTTCCTTGGATCTTCCTTTGATTACTCTACAATCATACAAGAATGTTACAAAAAGTATCAATCTTTAGAAAAATCCTTCTCTAATCATCAAAATCAGCAACACAAAAACCCCATGAAGAATGTCATGGGTACTATAGAGTCCTCATATGATCAAAGTTTCTTAGATTCCCAATATGTCAATGTTGTTAAGACTAACTATAGGCGTAAGCCAACCCATAAAGACCTAGTTATCAAACCAAAAAACTAGTGATAACCCATCTTTGCTTGACACTTCCCAAGATCCACCAACATGGTGGAGCTCTCCTCCCACATTGAGCCTCCACTACCCATTATCGACAATGTCACCAAGAAAAGATCCCATTCCTCCCTCTTACAAAAAATAGTTCCATCTAATGCAAAATCACCACCGAGCTTGGAAATATCTTCTATCATGTCATTACCATGATATCATTATGGGAATTACTCCAAGTCATCATGGAACTTTTTAGATGAGTTAAACTCCCTCACATGCAAGATTCCTTTCATGGAGCTCATGCATACATCAGCTTTGCATCAAAGGTTCCTCCTCCAATCGATTGTAAATATTTGAGGATCCTTCTTATGTAGCTCCCAAAGCCCCTTCCACGACCACAAACCCAAATTCCATCACATAGAGACTATGGGGCAACCTCTGTGAGCTTTACGTTTTGATTCTTTAGCCTTGAATTCATGGAAGATGACATGATTATAAGAGGTCTTATTCCATGTTGATGACCCACCACTACTCATTAGTGTCATTATTCATGATGCTCAAGTGTATAGAGTCCTTGTGGACAAGGGTCCTGACATTAACCTAGCTTCTTACTCCTTAATCAAAAACCTCAGATTCTCTGTTGAGAATCTCAAACCAACTCATCTAACTTGTCGAGGCTTTGACAAAACTAAGCAAAAACCCATAGGATGCATCTAGTTACCTATTACGTCATACCTAAAACAATTCATACAAAGCTTATTATCTTAGATCATCCTTTTTTACAACCTACTATTAGGTCGCCCTTGACGCATCACATGCGCATAGTTGCATCATTTGGATATTAGTGTATCAAATTCATTCACAAAAATCAACACTTTAGGCATGATGTTGATCCCAATCCTTGGGATGTTCTAGTACCATTTCCTAATGAGCCTTTCCTCATGCCCACTGCTCCTGAGATCCAAGGCATTCCATATCCGAAATTCTTTGATCTTAAGTTTGAAATTCAATTACATTAGCGGAATTTAAATGATGATGAACCTAATGAGCTCCAAAATAGAGTCAACAAGAATCGATTACTTGATGACATTGTGTAATGGTTACCACCATCCTCCTACCATGGGACGATATCCATCACAATCGAACTAAAAGAACCTATTTATCACGCCTCAACTTCCAATCATTTAGAATGTAATGAGTTAGGCATTGCGCAACTCTTTTCTTATCATCCTCTTCTTTCACCGATCTTTTAACAAGATAGGTGTCACAAAAAGAAGAGGTGCCTCAAGAAGAATAGATTGTCTTTTCCTCCCTAATGATGGAGACTATATCGTCATCTCAAGTTGAGTCCAGACACTTGGAAGTATTACACTACCAACATGCCTTGGCCCAAATGTAATCCTTACGAACCTAATCTAATACCATTGACACATCTTATGAACCTCCCATTTATGATACTAGTGATAGTGAGGACGAAGAGGAAATACTCCCTATGTGCCTCCCACTAATCCTCCACTTCTTGACACCCCTTGGGTATTAGAGAAGCTCCATGATTATTCATCCTCCATCCTTCTCGCATCCCTCAAATTCTAAGCCCCCACACTCTTCAACGCCTACCTCGTAGTTGTGATGGTCCTCTGTACTACTAACATGGCCATTATGGATCCTGCACCCAAAGAGGTCACCTTGGATGTTAGGGTGTTGGATGTCGACAAACTAGTTCTAGAAAACATCGAGATGGTAAACGATACATAGGCTTAGAAATTGATGTAGAATATCATGGTCATCTCCTACTTTAGATAATGATGAAGCTATCCTAGAACTCTTATATGCACGAGAGGATAGACTTCCTCGAAACCATCACAAACTTGGGAATTTCCCCAAAACACTCATGTGCTTTGATGATTGTGTCGCTACTATCGATCCTTGTCAGGATGAAGTGGAAAAATTACCTAAGGCTCCATATCATTTTCAAGATGGAAATGTTATGTTGGTTGAATCAACTATTAGTGTATTAGATGATGACCCCTCACATGTAGTCATGCTTGGAGATTGTTCTCCCCATCTACGCAAGTGTCACATCAAAATTTTAAGAAAACATAAGGAAGTATTCACATGGGGATATGCTTGATATGCCTAACATCGATCTCAAAATTGTCTCCCATAATATTATAACCTATCCTAACATTGCACTTGTATTGACGAGAAGATAAGAAAATTTCCTCTTAAGATCAGTGACCTTTGTCATAAGGAAATCATTAAGCTCATAGATGCCAAATTCATCCACACTGTGGACTATTCCGAATGGGTTTCTAACATCATCCCAGTTAGGAAGAAGGCTACTCTTCCATCCAAATTTACATTGATTTCAAAATCCTTAACCTCGCTTGTCCTAAAGATAACTTTCCTTTACCCTCCATCGATGCCATCATCGATTCTATGGCTCGGTACAAAATGTTGTCTATTATGGAAGGATTCTCGAGGTATAACCAAATTCAAATCGCCCCTAAAGATCAACATAAGACCACTTTCATGACAAAATGGTGTACTTATTGCTATGTTAAAATGCCCTTCGGACTTAAGAATGCTTGGTGCGACATATCAACGTGCCATGACTCACATATTTCATGACCTCATACACAAAATTATCAAGTTTTATTTATGTGGATGATCTACTTGTTAAATCTTGATGCACAAATGATCATGCTCATGACCTAGACATTTCCCTAGGGCGTCTTCATAAAAACACAAGGTTCATCTCAATCCCGAAAAATGCATATTTATGGTGACTCGAGGAAATTTTTTTTTCTTCTTAGTGTCCAAATGTGGCATCGATGTGGATCCAACAAAGATTAAGGCCATCCTTAACATGCCCCAATGACCTACTTCTATAGCCACATTTGAACCTTTCTTGGTAAGCTTGGGGTAATTCGACGATTTGTTCCCCCAAATTTACTTATCACGTACAAGCCATAAACAACCTACTCCAAAATTCCACTAAGCTTGAATGGACCAAGGAGTATCAACAAGATTTTGACAATATGAAACAATCTCTATCCTCATTACCAACACTACAACCTCCTTCTCCTGATCGACCTTTGCTGCTACTATATACCTCTTCCACTCTGGTGTCTGTTGGGGCAATGTTAGCTCAGGAAGATGAAAAAGGAAAGGAGCATGCCGTTTACATGTTATGTTATGTTAAGCCCTATTGATGATGAGATGCGATATATCTCCATCGAGTGGGCTTGCCTAGCTATTTACTTTGTTGCTACAAAACTACACCATTATATGCTTTATCAAACTACTTATGTCATCATTCACACATATCCTTTACATGACACTTCTTCTCAAATGTTGTCCTTCCAATGGACCAAATTGGGAAGTGGATGAATCTTCTTATGAAGTTTGACCTCCACATCATCACCCAATGAGTAATAAAAGGCCAAGTTATTTCAGACCAATTGGCCACTACCCCATCCCTTTGCCTTAACCCATTCATGATGCATTACCTAACGAAGACATCCTCCTCATTGAGGGTATTGAAAATGTTATCTCTATCAAAGATTACTTCTTTAGCTTCATGACCGGTCTTGAGGCAAAATCCTCTGAAATCAATAACAAAGCGCCTCCCCTGACTAAAGCTAAACCAAACACTAAGATCATTGAAGAAGAGATTACCATTGATTTACACGAAGATACATGGATGTTGCACTTTGACGGGGAAAAATGCCTTCAAGGAGCCGTGTGGGTTGTGTGCTTTTGATCTGATCCTTCTAACCAAAACTTTCCCCTCTCCTATCGACTAGAATTTGAGGTTACCAACATGGCTGAATACAAAGCTCTTATCCTTGGCATGCAAGTTTCCTCTAAGAATATTTCTTATCTCCATGCCATGGTTGATTCTCAATTAGTGTGTCGATAGGTTAGTGGCACATATCAATGCCGTAGTGAAAATCTTAAATTATTACTATGTTCTCGTTCAAGAGCTAAAGCCACACTTCACATCATTTACCATCAAATCAATCCCCGTGAGTAGGATGCTTTGGCCGATTCCTTAGCCACAATAATTACCACACAATTTCAGCCATATTCGACTCTCATGAAACCACTCCCTTAGTACAAATTCGCCAAGCTCCCGCTACCTCACATCATAAAAGTGTTAAGGACGTTTACCAAATTGAATCAAACATCTTTGTCACCGATCCTTGGTATGCAAACATTCGTCAATTCATCCAACATCAAACCTACCCAGAGGGCACAAACTCACGAGCACGATTGCACATATGCAAAAAGGCTCTCAAGTATGTGCTCAAAGATGATGTCCTATACTATTGAAACTTTGAAGGTACCCTACTTCGATGCGCTAATAAGGATGAGGTTCATCTTGTCTTAGAAGAACGCACAAGGGCACTTGTGGTGGCCATTATAACGGTCATACTTCCGCTTGCTAAATGCTTACGTATGGGTTACTATTGGCCTACCTTAGAATTGAACGCTTATACTTATACTAAGAAATGCAAACCCTACCAATTTCATGATGATTTTAATTCATTCCCCTTTGACTTAGGTGTAGTCCATTTCCATTCCTTGGCCCTTCAACATATGGGGATTGGATTACATCGGAAAGCTCCTCGATCTCAAGATGGCCATGTCTTCATCATTACTGCCACAAAATATTTCACCAAGTGGGTTGAAGCCATGCCCCTCACCAACATGTCCAGACTTACCACTTCCAAATGTCCTCAACCAAATCATTTTCCACTTTGGAATTCCCCACACCATCATATTTAACAATGGAGGGAGTTTCAAATGTAAAGAAATGAGGCAACTTTGTGCTAAATTCAAAATTAAGCATCGATTCTCAACACCCTACCATCCCCAATGTAATGGCCAAGCTGAATCTACAAATAAAATCATTAATAAGATCCTTCAAAAGTGATTCATAAATCCTGTATAGATGACATACCAAACTATATCCTACATTATGGGCATATCACACCAGTGTCTGTACGACCACTGAGGCAACACCTTTCTCTCTTACCTATGGAGTCAAGTTGTCCTTCCACTCGAGGTGGAACTTCCTTCGCTTTGTATATCTCTCCATGACATCATTTCGGATGAGTAAATCTGTGAGGCACGCCTCATGAACTTGACATCCTTGAAGAACGATGTGATCGTGCTTATACTCATGAAAAAAAAAAATCAATGCATGGTTTCACAACACAACAAACTTGTTCGTCCATGTACTTTCGATGTGGGTGACCTTGTCCTCAAACTTGACTATACCCATGAAAAAGAAGGAAAATATGCTAAAAATGGTGGGGTCCCTACCTCATCAAAGATATTATCGACCCTAATACATATCACCTTCAAACCAATGAAGGCCACATCTTCAAAGAACCAACAAATGGCTAATTTCTCAAAAAGTTTCACGCTTGAAGGAGCTTGAGAGTTTTGGTACTTAGTTACCCTCTCTTCCTTCTCCTTCTCAAATTCACTACTTCATCAACCTTCTTTTCCTTTTTCTCTATGAAAATAACAATCTTGGTTCGATTCTCCCTGGCCTTTCCTATGGAATCACTGTGGTCTTGTGCATCCTCGCCTAGGCTCATAGTCTTACTTGGATTTGTTTTTGCCTCTTATTCTTATAATATCTACCTCATGGTTTTTTGCACTTTTAACATTGTTATTATTCACCCCTTTAGGATAACCATCATCCATGTTCTATTTATGTTCACCTTTGATTTTATTCCAGTACCTCTTTGGAGCTTCTACCATATGATTTTTTTGCTTTTCAATGTTTCTTACTTGTCGCTTGGATTTGACACTCTCAAATTCAAATTCCAAATCCATGATATCCATCCCATGGGCCCCTAGTTAGGTGATTTATGTCTTATTTTACTAATGTTCCTCTAGTGTTTCCTTTCATTTTTGCTTCTCCAGGTTCTAAAGCATGATATCGATTGTGTGCCCATACGTGGTAGAGACGACCCACACTATTAGGGACACATTGATAAGTATATTTCATTTTAGCTAGTTCCTTTCTTTTCTTTCTAGCATGTGCTTTCACTTTCACTATTATGTATTGTTCTTCCACTAACTACCCCATGTTTCACTATTGCAACATGTAGTAATCAACGGTTGGGGCATATGTATACACCTAAATTTTTACGCTTTCTATTTTCATACATGTTACTAATAATTTCTCTTTCCAGGTTAGAGGTCACTAATGCATCTATCTCTGGGAATAGGTGGCTTAAGGGGCTTGTTCCGAGATAGGGGTATGGTTATTCATGTAACCATTGGGTTAGGGATGATACATGGAGAGAGAACAACTTTTGGTCCCATTTATTTCTTTTGTTTTTATCCTCTTATTTTCCCTCACATTCTTTTGACATCTTCCTTGCTCATGACCCATCTCCTTTCGTTTTTCATCATTCTTATCCTTCACGACTCTTTGCACATCCCTCCTTGCTTTTTCCTCCTTTGTTGATGCCATCGCCTGCGGCGATTGCATCGTCATGCAAAATTCAAATTCCCTTTGAAGCCTTTGCCCACGGGCGATGGCGTCGGTATAAATACCTCAACTCCCATTTGCACATAAAGAACATCACATAATTGCACAAAGGAACTTGCCATTAGCTTTTCTCTTCTTGTGCCAACTTGCACATGCTCGCTTAGCTTTTGTATTTCTTACATCTTGACTCTTGGCTTGGAGATTCTTCTTGCTTGGATTGGTTTGCTTGCACTTTTGGGTCATCTATAGTGAGATAAGACTGGATTGTTTCCCCTTCTCCACCTGAAAGCTATTCTCTCTTTGTGTATGGTCCTTTGGGAGATAGATTCATCAATGACCGCCCCCCAACAGGTAAGTGCTCTAACTCACTTTTTCATTTTATATAGAGTAGTTCCTTATGTTTTTGCATACTTTATGTTAGCTTAGTATTTTATGGACATGCTTTAGGTTAGCATATTGTATTTCAGTTCCTTATTTCATGTTACATGCTTTCCTTAGGTTAACATAATCTTTGCATGCTTCTTTTCTTTATTATTACTCCCCATAGTGTCGATACCTCCATAGGGTTCCTTCCTCTTCTTCAACTTAAGGCATTGGAAACCTTAGTTTGTCCTAGTGTAAGGGTTACTTCCTTGGGGTATGCGATCATACATATCCTCAGTACCCCCTTTAATTCTATCCATTTGTGTGTTGGTCTTGGTGTGTCCTTTACTCGTTGCCTCAAATACCCTAGTTGAATGGATGATAAGAGTGCACGGTGTCTAGACACATTTTTTCCTCGTCCCCATGTGTATTTCCGAGTGTCTCGTAAGCAACTAGTGTTGGGAAGTTTCTCTTATCGCTACAAGAATGATAATCCTTCATAGTTAGGTTTGAATCACTGGGCCGACACAATTTGCGAACAAGTTTAATATATTTGTGAGTCCACAAACCAAACATACCCTGTAGAAAATCCTCCTTGCCATAACCCTAACTATGATAAACCCACCACTAGTATATTTTTTGAAGGCTAGTACAAAGGATAAAAAAAAAAGAAGTAAAATCTAGCCATTGTTAAGCCCTTTGAATAATCAATCAAGTTGGAAAATTGAAGAGTTTATATTTTTCGACTTATTTCCCATCTATCCCAAATTGATTTTCTCATTGTCCTAATCATTTGGGTGTATTGCAAAAGATAAAAGCCATCAAGTCTCTAAATTTGATGTCAGTAGTAGCTTTGGGCCAAATAAATGTACTAACTTATGGATGATATGAACACACTTTAGTTAGACCACTCCTTTATAATGGAGCAATTATCCAAATTTGACAAATTGGATCTTATAGATGACTTGGATAACAAATTGACATGTTTCATGCCAAATCCAATTCCATCCATAATTGACATAAATCTTAGGACTCCATAGTCACAACACCCACCAAAAATTTGGTGGACAACTCCAAAGTCTACTAGATTTTTTGAAATTTGTTAGTGATGATCTAGTCATCTAGCTCTATGAAGCAAATCAATATTTTCCTGTCAATTAGATCCTCATGGATCAAAACATTTTTGTAGCTTCATTCAACTTGGACATGAATTCAATGGTACAAGTGGTTGGAAGAAACTTACACTATCCTAACATAAGAGGAGTTCAATAAACACTTTCTCACTTGATTTGGCCCTAGTGCATTTGAGGACTTTATAGGAATTTTGAGTAATTTGAGGAAAACTTTCCTTATCTGTGATTATTGAATTGTCTTTGAAAAATTGGCTGACAAAACAATAGGTTAGGGAGGGTTTTTTAAAGCTTCCTCATTATTGGATTGAAGGACAATGTCGGGCACAAGTAAAAATGTTCAAGCCCACAACCTTGATGGAAGCAATTGGGTTTGGCTAAATTAGTCAAAGAGAAACTTATAACTAACATTGTCCATATAAACCATCACAAGTCGGGATCCACAACCATTTTGACTAACATCCAATCAAGGCACGGAACTCCAATCATCAAGTGCTGTCACATCGAAAATGATAGCTCACAAAGCCAAAGTGATGAGTTAGAATTGTGATGAGAAATACATCCAATCTATAAATGTGTGGAATAAAAATATATCTATTGGATGTTGAAATACCTTCCACATATGTTATATTGTCTAACATAGAAGACAACTCCGAAGATGAGTAGCCCGATTAAAATAATTTGAGTTAAGATTTTTCCCCGATATTTTAGTTTGTGCCCTAATTGGGATCACACCCCAAAACAATGAAAGTATTCGGTACTTCAAAGGGCGGCATAACCATCTTCATTGACTCAGAATCACTCATAAGCTCATTGACACGAGGGTAGATAAACAAGCAACTTGTTACTGTACACATGCAACAAATTTGAAGTAATGGTAGCTAACGAGAGGCACATTGTATTGTAGGAAAAAATGCCAAAATGCCTAGGTTTCGGTGGGTGATAACAAGTTTAAATCAAACATATTTACACTTTCACGAGATGGCCACAACATTGTCTTGGGTTCCCAATGGTTTCAATCCTTAGGACATATACCATGGTTTTCTTCTAAATTATAGATGCAATTCACGGTTATAGGACCCCATTACACCTTAGAAACAAGACCTACTAAGGTTATTAGTTCTCACCGCAAGGTTTAGCTGGTCAAAATGGGTTCCTCAAGTGTGGTGGCTCAACTATGTGTAGTTACTGTGACAAAAACATGGACATCCACAAAACCCGTAGAAATTATAACTCTTTTTCACAATAACTCACAAGTGTTTGTAGAACCTTAAGAGATTACCACCACAACACTCTCATGATCATGTCATACAACTAGTTCTTGGGAGTTAATTACAAACATCCAATTGTACCATTACTCGTACATGTGAAAAACCAAATTTGAAAAGATGGTCGGGAATCTCTGGGTGTAGGGTTTGTTACGCCAATTGTGCATATGTATCGCTCTCCAACGCTCCTTGTTCACAAGAAGATGAGTCATGGTAGTTATGTATGGATTTTTGGGAATTAAACAAATTAACATCATATAGATAAATTCCCAATTTCGGTGATCGATGAATTTCTTGGGGCCCATTTCTTTCCTATGCTAGATTTGAGATCTAACTACTATGAGATTCACTTATGGGAAGAGGATATCCCTAAGACAAGTTTTGTGACCCATGATGGCCACTATGGGTTTTTGGTGATGCCTTTTGGTCTTACAAATGCATCGTCAACTTTCCAAAGCCTAATGAACCAATTTTTTTGGGCATTGCTTTGTAAGTTAATCATGGTTTTCTTGTATGGCATCCTAGTCTATGTACATGGGAACAACATATTGTCTATTTGGACCACACCTTGTATCTCCTTGCTAATAATTAATTGTATGTCAAACACTTCAAGTGTATTTTTGGTATTGCAAAGGTGGATTATCTTGGTCACATTGTCTTAGCGAGAAAGGGTTAAAGTGGATCCTAAGAAAAATGAAGATACAAAAAATTGACCCAAACCTAAAACCTTCAAAAGTTTATGAGGTTTTTAGGTCTTACCGACTATTAGTATGAATTTGTCAAGGAATATGGTAAGATTTTTTGCCTTGATCACTATGCTATGCAAAATTGCTTTCCCGTGGTCTACACTAGTAGAACATGCCTTTGATCTTCTCAAACAAGACATGTGTCCTCAATCCTTTCTATGACAGTTTTCAAAACCTTTCATCATTAAAAGTTATGTGTCGAGGACATGAATTAGAACCATAATGATTAAATATGGTTGCCCTTTAACATTTACTAAGCAAGGCCTTGACAGAAAGAATCGACCGGATCCACTTATGAAAAGGAAATGCTATCCATTCTTCATACATAACTCATTGGCGACCATATCTCATTAGGTCGACATTTTTGCTTGAAAAATTATCATCACAACCTAAATTATTTCTTGGAACACGTACCATTGGTAATTGCGAAAAGACAAAAGTGGGTGACTAAATTATTTGGATATGAATATGAAATATTATACATAAATGACAAACAAAATGTGGTGGAAGATTCCTTGTTGCATAAATTTGAAGAATAGGGGATCTCGTGTCCTATTCTTACCAACACTTTATTAGTTACAATAAGTCTAACAAGAATGCAACAAGATGCATTCGTGTAACAACTCATTCAAAAACTCAAAAACAAATCCTACAACTAAGTAGGGATACTCTTGGGAAGATAATTACTTGGACTATTAGGTCAAACTGATGCTCTCTGTAAATTTAGAACTTCAATAGAAACAATGTAGGAACTTCTTGCATCACCTGTTGCGAGGCCATTCTGAGTTTTGAGACCTATACATGGGTCAAAATAAACTTCTTTTAGGGTGGCATGAGACAAGATATCAAACAATTTTGGTATAATGTGATACATAATGTCCAGATTCCTAACACTCTACAACCACTATTAATTCGAATGGTAGTATGGACAAATGTCTCCATAGAGTTCATTGAGGGGTTTCCTAAGTTTGGTGGGAAACCAGTCATCCTTGTTATAGTTGACCGCCTCTCCAAATATGCATATTTCTATTTATTGACCCACCATTTTAATGCTTCCGTAGTGGCACAAATTTTCATTGATCAAATTTTCCACCTCCATGGTATATGCACTCTTCTATTGTTTAATATCACGATCATCCCACTTTCACTAGCAATTGTTGGTAGGTATTGTTTAAACAAGAAGGGACACAACTTAAAACGAGCTTAACATACTATAATACAAAATTACGGTTTAATATCTAAATATATTGTACAATAATAATAATTTAAAACTTAGACAAACAATCCTAACAATCCTTTGTGTTACTCTTGCATTTTCCAACAAATTTGGAAATGATAAATCAATAAAGTACATATAGGGTTTTAGGGGTAGAGAGGAATATAATTCTAGGATAAGACTATGAGACAAAGTGTTCAAAATGTGCTTAAAAGTGTATCAAGGTGTCATCAAGTTGCTCATAAAATATCTTGACTTGGAATGCAATGCAAGACAAGTTTGTGGGTGTTTAGACACCATCTTGACCTAACTTATCCCTAGGGCTATGAACTTGTCCTATGTACTTGACACACTCAGTTTAGATTTTGGGGTCTCGTTCACCTATCTTTTGAGGCTTGATTATTAGATCTAGATCCATGCAATGATCATGATGTGATGATATATGACTTCACCATGATTTAAATCCTAGCACTCGTGCTTGAAACCTAAAAGGGGTTAAGTAACTAGGATGGACTCGCCTCACCACACCTCTATTTATATGATAAGGCTGTACTACATACTTGTACTTTGAAGAGGATCAATCCACATATAGCTCTCCCCCATTATGATGAGAAGCATGTGATGTAAAATAAACATTATAAATAAATCCCTTAATCGACCCTCACACTTGGCAACATGCACTTATACTTCGGTTTTGGCTCATGGTTAATCTAGGGAACTAATATAGGCTGACTTCAAAATTTTAGTGGCTTACTATTTTCATAGGCGCTCTAAGGAATAGAATAATGTAGTGTTTTCTCTTGAATTTCTTAGAGTGAGTGAGCGAAGAATCTCTAGATGCCTAATATATTAGGGTGTGTTTGTATTTGTACATGACCATTCATATAATTTCCTATTCAACCCACCCAAAAGTACCACCTAAGTTGACTATGCTAAGTTACCCTCATTTGAGAAAAATGACCATTAGAAGTGCAAGGGATAGGTTCATAGAGGTGGGATAGTTTCATAGTCGAATGTGTCCAAAATCTATGAACTTGTCCAATGTGCGAAAGGAATCAATTTTAAGAAAAGTGGAAATTTGTATATATATTTTGTAGCATGTGTAGAGATTCTTGAGGAGATGATTTGGATAATAACTATCATCTAGTGGGAATGGGATGCATGATAGTGCATGAGGGTGCTATAAGTTGGTCATTTATGTTTAAATGTGATATATGTAAGAATAAATGTCAAATTCCATATTGCAAGTGCAAAGAAAATTTTTTAGGTCTTGTAATTGCCCCCATTTTGATATAGTATTGACAAATTATTGATTCAAAAATGTGAACCTCATGTCCCAATCGTAGGATGGTGGTGTAAACTCTTGAGTGCTTGCAGCCCTTCTACATGAAACCTCTGACAAATCATATGGCAAAGCCGTATACATTAATGTTCAAGAATGACACATAAATTTGTAACATGAATTTAAAAAAATTATATCTAAAATGCTTGAAATAAAGTGAAATGTGTACGCGAGAAACTACACTTGATTTGCCATGCCCAACCATGCCCATAATTTGGTGAATGTGAATAGTTCCATAGGGCTTACCCTGTATATAGTGGATTTCTTTATCATCTTGTTGATAATCTTGCCTTGCCAAAAGCAAGGAATATTTGCTAGTTTAAAAGCCTTGCAATGGCTTGAAACTTTTTCTAACTTAATAGTTTTTCCAGTAGCATAATCTATCCTTGTTGGTAGCTTGGCATGTCATTGAACTTTGTGGGCTCTTGAGGCCAATTTCAATTTTGTGGGCTAATGAGGCCAAACTCAACTTTGTGGATCGTGGAGGCCAATTTTGTTAACTTTGTGTGTGATAAGAATGGTGAGCTTTGTGATAAGTGAGTAACCAATCTGAATTGTGTAAACATTAACTAATTTGGATATGAACTATGTGAAAAGTGGTTAACTTTGATATGAATTGTGTGAACAATGATTAACTATGATCTGAATTATGTGAATAGTTTCTATCTCTCGATCTAAATTGTGTGAAATGCCATCAATATATTTGAAAAGACATACTCTTAACTATAATTTGTGTGAAATTTCAAATAATCCCACAATATGGCCCCTTTTGAGATGAGGGATATCACTATGTATCACTTAATTCAAAAGAAAAAAGTAGTTTAATTGTACCATGCATAAAAAGGCATCTAAAAATAAACGATATAAACCATGTGACCTAAACATGGTTTCATAAATTAACATGCATAGGATATGATCATTATATAACAAACATGATATATGTGTTCTTAAAAGTAAAGCATATAGTGGTCATCATTATAAATTTATACAAATCAATGCCTAAACTATAACAATGAAAATTAGACATATGTTAGCATACACACAAATTGACATTAAAGGATCCTTTAGGACTCATGACATGACATGAAAAGACATAACACAATAGGCCCATTATAAGATGTGACCACATCGTTGACATGACATCATGATGATGTGGCAAATCTCATGCTGACAATAATGTTGGTAACAAACACATAATAAACATAGAATCATGAAAAGGTAGATAATCATTCTACTCGTAAATCATGGAGCCTAGAGCATATAAATGTCATATAATATAGATCAAGCATATGTCAAATAGTATAGAGCATACATATTAGACATTAAAACATAGAATAATCATGCTAGATAATAAGCTTAAAACAAGCATGTCATAGAGTAAACATGAAATATATACAAGATCTTTTGGGTCTCACAACATGATATGACACAACGGGCTCACTATAAGACATGTGATCACACAACCAACATGACATCATGACAACTCGACCAACAATCACTGTTAGAATAAGCACATAGTAAGCATAAAATCACGAACCATCTAAACAATCATTGTACACATGGAATCATGGAGCATAGGGTATATAAATGTCATATAGTATAGATCAAACACGTGTCAAATAGTATAGAGAAGACATACTACAAATTATACATAGAACATTCATGCTAAACAATAAGCATAGATCAATCGCGTCATAGACTAAACATGGAATATATACAAGATCCCAGGGCCTACAATGATGAGAAAAGTATATGCAAGAGCATATGTGATAAATGAGTATAGAACATAGAATAAATAGTAACATATAAACATGTGACGTGCAATGCTAATACATAGAAATAAGGAGTGTAGTCACCTAGTTAGCACAATACAATAACTAGAATAAAGCACATCATGAAGTATGAGTTTGTGTAAGATATGTAGTAAATGGATCCATATCACCGATGGAAAAGGGTGAAAAACACATAAATTGAAAATATTTTGTGTAAAATGTCTCCATTGTAGGCTTTCCTCTAACGTGGAAGATTTCCCACGGGTGTATGATTCTAGGAGTTGCAAAAGCATATGTGTATTTGTCCATGGAAAAGGTCTATCTTGCAACTAGCTCATATACCATTGAATTCCAATGCATAGAGAAATAAGTAAAGTGTTAAAATATGATAATATTAGTGTTCGAGTCTATACGATAATAAAGCAAATCACATATAGGTCTTGGTTTTGAATTTTTTGAAAATATAAATGGTATTGTATTTTCTTAAATAATTGAACATGTGAATAAAATTAAGATGCATTAGGGGTACTAAGGCATAGGCTAAATCCAATAAAAGAATGGGGATGAGATCATGGGTAAGTATGATTCCCACAATAATTACATTAAACCCTTAAAATGTATTGCATCATTGGGTTATGCGTAGGTGTCAAAAAAATGAATAGTGTAAAATTATTGTTGTCAAGTTGAAGATGCATGTGAAGAAGAAGATATGTACAAGAGTCCTTATATTTAGGTGTGAATAAAGGAAACATATGAGGGCTATCCTATGATATCATCAATGGGATCATCATATATAGGTCTTGTAGTAAGTGGCGCGAAGTGCATTGTATACTAGTAATGAGTAATATGAATAGTTGATTCATCATATAAGTTTGAGAAGGAATCATATGTATTATAGCTTATGAAAATATAAGTGCCAATGATATGTGAGTACACAAGCCATGGGTCACAAGTATTCATAGTAAAATTTGGCCTCTGTTGTGTATAAGGAGAGTGCATTGGGGTCATGTATGGGTCACACTCACATGATGTTGTAGAACTATTGTGCATTGTGCATAACTAGGTAACACATATTGATCTTTAGGAGATGATGTTAAAACTTGATCAAGACCAATTTTTATTGGTAGGTGTTGTGGATCTATCTAGGAACATAATCAACTATGTGTCAAGGCCGAGGTTGAATAAGTTACGAAGGTTGTACTTGGGAGTGTGAAAATATAAGTTTGGCCTTAAGTGGTAGTAGTTGATGTGATACTCATATGGAACACCAATAATTATAACCAATTTTTTGTTGTTCTTGTGTATATGCTTTAAATATCTATTTAAAGTTTAAGGAATAAATCTCATCTTGTGAATTTGTGGGCTTCCAAGTAACATGTTTATTAATTTAGTGTCCTCTTACCCATTTACGTGCTTAGGTAACCTCGGGCACGCTTATGGCCACCAACTATCCCCTTGGGATATTATCCAACTGTGATTTAATCACCTATCTCTAAATTTAATTCATCCCATCACATCTTACCCATGAGTAATTAAGTATTAAATATTTAATTACGCTTCTTCCCATGCATCTTAATCACTTATCCACCCCAAATTTATTCTACCCATGTATCACATCTATTTTTAATCTTCCTAAGCGGATATTTTCCCGTAGTCGGGATGAGTCTTATTTTTCTCGAATCGATCATTTTTAGCCATCTCGGGAGTCTTCTCCGCGATCGGCGCCGACCCATATGGTCGGCGCCGATTTTCTAGGAGCGGCGCCGATTATAAAAGCAAGTCCGTAACTCGCCTAAGGGCGGAAAATCGAACCGAAAAGAGCGAAGAGACCGAAAAGAGACGAACGAGTGAAAGGAAGCACTTACGCACGAACAGAGAGAGAGAAGAGAGATCTTCTTAGCATCAATTGTCTCAAATTAGGGCAGATCTCGTCCCTAATCAATCCCCGAGAGGAGCACCGCACTCGCCCGTATCATATCAACACCATACACCATTATCTATCATCTCGGTGACTCTGCTCCAGCCGTCTCTCCATCTTCGCACATCCTATGCATAACATTCACCTTCCGCTTCCCGAATCTTATCGCACACCCCCGATTGGTCGATTCCGCTTCAGCTGACATCGATCTTCTCCATCCGACGCCGATCAGCCCTGGGCCGCGATCGCGCGACAATCTGGGCCGCTGACAAATCGGACGCCGATTTTACAAAGCGACGCCGATTTTCTCTCGCAGATAGGTAAAAGATCACAGTAACACAAATTTAGCATTATTTCTAGCCTCGTTTTCTCTCGATTTCCCGTCATTGCTGCTCGTTTCGCTTTTATTACCGCAATCGAGAAATCTAGTCTTTATTTACATCTTTTATCATGTATGCTTTTTTCTTTATCAAAACGTGGATCGACATCCGCCAAGGAAGCTTATCGCTTCTCGACCCGCTTCTCGGCACCCACCCATATATCTTCTAACGCCATCTTTTTCTCACAAGCACCGGTTTTTGCAGTTACTTCGATCTATTGTGCGAATTGCTCGTGTGCGCCTGCCTTATCTACATCGACTTCCTCATCCGCCTACATCTTCATCGTGTATCTATTTCATCGAGGTTTTTCGTGGTTTTTGTGTTTAGTTTGGTGCATTAACTCGACAGTAACAAGCACGAAATTCTTGATCTACATTCTCGCACGACACGGTACGGACCCAACCAAAGTCCCTTATTGGTAAGTTCATTTCTTTTCTAGTTTTGAACTTTGTTCCTTTTCTTCACCGATTTCTATCACCCTATTTGAGCATTTCTCGCTCATCATTTCAATCTTGCTTTTAGGCTTAATCATTATCTTGAAATTTTTTATTTTCTTTAAATAGAAATTTTTCGCTTTCGCCATTATCCGGATGTATCTTTCCGGATCTTGTTTGTTGTTTGCTTGATCTTTTCATGGAGCACTTTGCTTGTTCGTGGATTGTTCGAGGGAAGAGCTCAACAACGCGCTTTTTGAAGTCCACACACCTCGAGAGCTAAAACTACAGTATTCCTCTTTTCTGTGTTTTCTCCTTTTTAGGTTTTTTGTTGGTTGTTTATCACATCCAAACACTTCAGCTTTTGGTGCTTAAAAAGAACCTAATCGCATTTGGGAAAGAACTTGTTTGAATTGTCTTCATCGAAATCAAACATTTCGCTTTTAAGTGCTTAAAAAGAACCCTTTCTTTTTCATCACGCATGCTTTGTCATCTAGTGTTAATTAGGTTGGAAAATTGATCAAAATCGGTAGTGACACTATTTGATTTTTATTTTTCACCCTCGCACACAAAGCCAAAATCACTAGGTATAAAGCATCTAAACAAAACTCCTTCCCCGGCCTCGCCTACTGGGAAGTGATATCCAAGAGGAAGAGCCTACGCGGTACTCGGCCGCGCTATAAATTCACGAAAGATTTTGGTATATATTGCAAAGCACCACTCCCTTATCGCAGCGGTGTGTGAAGTGCGGGGTAGGCCCCATATCAAGCCACGACTGTCTTTTATCAAGTGCCTTCGACTCTCACCAAACATTACCCAAACCATCCCTAGTTTGGCTATCTGAGTAGTTCCTGTTCTAAAAAGCCTTCCCTAACATTTTCATTTCTTAAAAGCATCAAAATTTAAAGGAGATAATCACTTGCGCTGCTTGAACTATTTGTGCATTAGTTAAGACAATCTTCTTTCTTGCTTGTTTATGACGGCTATCACCCGTTCACAATCTAGGAAAATGGCCCAACAGGTTCCTTCTTCCTCCGAAATCACCACCAGCGTGGATGTTTCGGCACCCCTCCAATCTTCCTGACCACCGCAAGTGGGTTCCCCTCATGGTCGTATAATCCTTTCCATCAAGCCAAAACAATCCCATCACGTCCGGCTTCTCCTAGTCCATCGTAAATATCTTCTCGACTCGTAGTCTATTCCTCGCGGGATCCTCGACTTTCGTGCCTCTCGATCGCAATCCGTAGCCCTCATGGACTATCTAGACACAAGTCGATCCAAATATCTCACCAAGACCCACCAATCCGACAAGTGTACAATTATCCTCGCGGATCATCCTGTGCCTCTTTAGAGCAAGCTTTGACCATCTCTCTCGCCTCGAGCCACGAGAAGGGTGAGGCCCCTATGCCTCCCTTTTCTCTTCCACCTACCATGTCGACTAATTCTCAATTAGTCTTACCTATCCCTAACACCGCAGCTACCTCGACTATTCCACAACCCATTTCGAGAGGTCTTCTCGCCTCGCTATAGTAAATTGCCTCGCACATCCGCACATCATTGCCAATTCGCCTATGCCTCTATCGCTTCTCAAGGTCAATACCTCTTCATGAGCCAACCCTCCGAATAGTAGCTGGCTCCTACTTCGCCCTCTCTGGGGTCTTTCTTCCAATATTCCAGCCTACTCGTGACATTCGCCCATCCTCTAAGATCGGCACCCTTTGATACCTAATTCAGCAATAAGGCCCTTTCGTGTCTTGTTCCCCAACATGACCAATCCAACCAACACTCATATTCCTCAATCTATCCCGATCCAATCAACCAACATAGGAGTCCACCAATCACAGGCTCCATCCGTCACCCAACCTTTATTTGCTCAACCACTTATTATCTCGCAGCCTGCCTATACGCAAGCTGCACAACAAATACCCCACCCGGTGTCACCCAGAACACCTGGTTATTCCTCTTATCATCCTATCCAACAACAGATGAATCCCCCATCGACACCTCAACAACACCCACTACTTGCTTCTCATATAGGACAAACCAATGTACCTCCTCCCCAATCGGATGTGGTTCAATTTCTCTTCAAGAAAATTGCAGACTTGGAAGCCTCCACAAAAGGAGCCCGCCCTTCATACTCCTTTTCAAGAAGTATGCAATGAACCCATTCATCCTTCTATGGCTTTTAAGCCTTATCCTCCCCAATGGGAACTTCCCAAATTCTCAAAATTTCATAATGAAGACCCCCAACAACATCTGCGAGCATTCAAACATGCTTGCTACCTCATTGTCCAAGATCAGGAGCTCATGCTCCGTACCTTTCCTATGTCTCTAGCGGGTCCCGCTTTGGACTGGTACAATAATATTCCTCAACATTCATTATTTTCTTTCTCTCAATTGGCCCAAATGTTTGTTGAGAACTTCTCAATAAATATTGCCCATAAGATCTCAATCACAGATCTTTACAACATTCGCCAATTTGACGATGAGTCTATTGCAGACTTTGTCGCTCGTTGGAGAGGGATAATCAACCAATTGTCCTTCTCTCTTCCTCAATCACAACAGATCGAGCTGTTCACCCGATCTTGCGCTAGTCACATTTCTTCCACGTTAAGAATCCAAACTTTCCACACCTTCGAAGAAGCCTTCACAATGGCACGCAAACTCGAATCTCGTGCTATCAACAAGGAAAACTAAAACTTCGCTCCAAATCTAAACCCGATTTCTCTCGGTTCACCAAACCAAATTCTTTTCCTCCTAAAGATAAGAATCAAGGGTCCACCAATGCTATCGTATTAAAAACATCGAGAACCGATAGTACTCCTAATCAACCACCACGAAGAGACCCTTCATCTGCTCGAAAAGGGGCTTCATCATCTCGATCCTTCGCTCCATTGGGGGAATCATATGCCTCCATCTTAGGAAAAATGTTGGAAGTTCGCATGATCGAACTTCCACCCATTAGAGATATTGATGAAAGTCGAGAACGTCCTTTGTGGTACAGAGAAAACGATTTTTGCCACTATCATAGAACCAAGGGTCATGACATCGAACGATGTCAGACTTTCAAAAATCTTGTCCAAAAATTCATTGATAAAGGCGAGCTTATTCTGGATAACCCAAATGCTCCCCCAAATCAAGCACTGGACGTTTTCAAACAACCCTTCCCCAATCATGCCCCAAATCATAATTCTTCAGAATCTCAAAAACCAAACACCCACACTATCAACTTCATTTCTACTGAAGAATCCGCTTCTGAAACCACATCATCTACAAACGCAGCAATCGAATCAGAACCCTCTTCCACTTCACCAATCACTGGAATTCCTCCATCCTCAGATAACCCATCTTTGGATATTCCTACATTGCTAAACACGGAGTCATCTCTCTCCGCTCCTTTGTCCGATCTCCCATCCATACCCGAGACAGTATCTTCCTCATCTGTCTCATCATCAGACATCCTTTCAATGCTCGAGGCAATTACATCCCTTCGAGTTTCCACTTCAGACACATCTACTTCTGCTGCTCCCATTCCGGCTACAACTATGCCCTTGATAAACATCCCTATAATCGTGCCGACTTCGGCGAAAGTGTCCTCAACTTTGACTCTTCCTATCTCTTTTCCTATAGTAGTTCCACCCATGATCACTACACCAAAAGTGGTCCCTTCGCAAGGAACTTCTTCATCACTTACTTCTTCCATCACTAATACTACTTCACCTATTCAGGAAAAATCAAAAGAAGTAACACCAACACCTGCACACTCGATTCCTCAACCTAAACCGCGACAACCAAAATCTAACATTATACCATCAATATCTCCCCATTTGCTTCCTCCAAAAAGGTTACAATCACCTTATGACGTTGAAGTTGTCACCATCCCTGAAAAGGGGAAGCCCATATTTCGGACCATCAAAACTCTCGGTGTTCTTCCACAAAAATCTCTCTCCACGCCTCATAAACGATTAGATTTGCCCGCTGAGAAGGCATCTTCTTCTACACACCTATCAAAGTCATCATCTTCTTCTTCATCAACATCCCTAAAAGTAGACTTACCTACCAAAAAGATGCCACTTCTTCTATCAAAATCCTCATCTTTGTTACCAAAAATCAAGACACCCTATCTTCCTCCAAATTCACCTATTTTGGGAGCTTCTTCCTCTTCTAAACCGACATCATCTAAGTCATCAGTAAATTCAACCAAACAACCCCTTTGTCTCCAAAACCGCAAAAATTATCGCATCTCCATCCTCCTCAAAATCTATCTTAGGGACTCCTCCTCCACCAAAGACAATCATGTCTCATTTACTCCCATCCCAAGCACCCAAGACTGCTCCTCCGAATGTCCAAACAAATAAGAGGATCCCTAATAAAACTGTTAAACCTAACATGCAAGTTCTTTTACCCCGGCAGTCGGTTAAGGTAAAAGAACCATCTCCATTATCTCTATCCTCATCTTCGTCTACCGGATTCTACACCGAAATCCTTCATCAACTTATCCAATCTTCAGCCATAACCCTTCCTCCGATTAAGCCTTATAACCCCAAAGGAGTGAAACCTACCTGGTTTAACTCTGATCTGATTTGTGCTTACCACCGTACTCCAGGTCATGACACTGAAGGATGTAAAGCTCTTCAAGCCGTTGTCAAGAACCTTCTGGAAGAAAGTGACCTTCGTTGCTGAGGAGGAACAAGTACCTCCTGCTACCCTAGCCTCATCCGAACCTCAACCATCCATTCGCACTCTAGTGGTTCCACTCCACTTGATCTCCTCCTTCCCAAATCGACACAATCCATATCGCCACTAGAACCCAACATTATCATAACCCATCTTCATCTCCAACATCTAGACCACGGTTGTCATTTCGCAGCCCTTCAAGGCGTGTCTCCTTCCTCATCGCCCCACGACCCAAGGTCTCCATTCGTGCCGCACTCCTGACTCAAGTTCCCGTATCCGCTGAGGAGAGTGTCATGAAGCAACTCACCTAAGCTCCGGTCAAAATGTCTCTTTTCGACCTCATCCAATCCTTTCCACAACATCGCCAGTTTCTAATCGATAATCGCGCGCATCGCAAAGAAATTCCGATGAGCCCCACTCTCTTCGAGTGGGTTGTTGATCAATGGTCCATCGACCGCCATTTCTTTTGAGGATTCGTAAATTCCTCATCTTTCTTCGCAGGATTTGAGGCTCTCTCTTCATCACACCCAAGTCAATAACACCGCTTTAAAACGTGTTATGATCGATAAGGAGCTGCTCTCAACGCCATCTCTTCCCACACATTCGAACAACTTAAGTTACCTAAGAATGTGGTGTCACTCTCCGCCTTTTCGCCTTCGATCATTTAACGATCAGCCTAGCAATCACTCTAGAACCGTGGTCTTACCCATCCGAGTAGGTAAAAAGTCGCTCCATGAACTCTTCTATATTGTCAAGGAAAATTCCACTATAACATGATCCTCGACGCTCCTGGGTTCGCGCAATGCATTGTGTCCCATCCACCCTCCATCGATGCCTAAAATATCAATATGAGGGCAAAATCTACACCCATCCAGGAGATCCTTTTCCTTCTGCGCAATGCGACATGACCACAAGGTCTGCCCCTTTAAAAGAAAATGCATCTTCTCCAGATGGGGCTTCATCTTCTTCCATACCTGCAACCAAACTACCAGATTTGCGAAATCTGGAAGAGACATTGCAGCGCTTCTCACTAGAGAGCTTCCTCTCTTTTTTTCGATGCCCATCTCAAACCTAATGAGTATGGTAGACCCGACAAGCAACCTCGAATATCAATCAGTCTCTGGCCGCATCGCTACCATTGGTTCGCCCAATCAATGCACTAATTTCATCTACGTGGTCTTGATACACCTCATTATTGTCCTGATTCTCCTCCTAGAGCCAAACCTTACCTAACAGGTTTGATTATCTACGTAATCCCACGCTTGCAAAAACTTATCTATATCGATGCGCGGGAAAGGTTTTGGCCTTGAAAATATGAACAAGGTATACATGACCTCAAATCCATTCCTACTCTCATGCCACACCAAAAGTTTGGTTTGGGATTTAAACCCATTTCAAAAGCCACTGTCACTATTCTTGATGAGCCTCTTCCTACTGAAGAACCATCTTCCCCACCAAATCCAAGCATCACTTGATGTGGACGATGACATTTCCATCCCACCTAACTTTTTTTTTTGATCAATACCATTTCCTTGGGACCTTTAGTCTATGAGACTAACAATCGGTCTGCTTCTATACCATTAATCTTCCCTGAGATAGTTGGAGACGACTCTCCTACTATCAACACTATCCATCGTGGCGATGACGACTCGTCCTCACCTATCTAAGGGCAGAGGATTCATATCTTCCCAAAACCATTCCTTCTCGACACGCCTACCCTTCTCAACGAGGCCACTATCGACCTTAATATAGGGACTCCCAAGACCCTCGCATCATTAAGGTCGCCAATCCTCGATCCACAAGAATTAGGGACTTTACTACTTTTCTTTCCAAACATCGCAAGCCTTTGCTTGGTCATACGAGGATATGCCAGGACTCGATCCCGATATTGTAGTCCACAATATCGTTACCCTTCCCAACATCAAACCACTCAAGCAAAAATTACGTAAAATGCACCCTAGAGTAGCCCTTCTTGTTAAAGAAGAATTACAGCGCTTGCTCTCGGCTAACTTCATCCAACCCATCGATTATCCGCAATGGGTGTCCAATGTAGTACCAGTAACTAAGGCTACTGGGAAGATTCGAATTTGTACCGACTTCCGGGATCTTAATCTGGCCTGCCCAAAGGATGATTTTCCTTTCCTAATATCGACCAACTCGTAGATTTAATCAAGGGTCATGAAATGCTTTCTTATGGATGGTTTCTCTCGATATAATCAAATCCTCATCGCACTGTAAGACCAGCATAAGACTTCCTTCATAACTCCTCGGGGACCTTTGCTATCGTGGTCATGCCCTTCGGTCTTAAGAACGCCGAGCAACTTATCAACGAGCAATGACCTACATCTTCCATGATCTTTTACACAAAATCAGAGGATTACGCTGACGATCTCCTCGCAAATCCAAACGCCGCCGAGCATCTTTTCATCCTCGCACCTCTTTTCGAGAGGCTTATCCGCTTTTGTCTTCGCTTCTAAATCCATCTAAATGCGTGTTCAAGCGCCCTCACCGTAAACTTTTAGGGTTTATCATTTCCATCGTGGGGTATTGAAGTGACCCCGCAAAATAAAAGCCATCCTTGAGATGCCTCCCCGCCTAACTTAAAGCAACTCCGCAGCTTCCAAGGACGCCTTCAATCAAGCTAAGGCTGCTTTATCTCCCAATTGTCGGACCGTTGTCAACCTTTTCACCATCTTCTCCGTAAGAATGTTCATTTCAAATGGGATGAGCATTGCCAAAAGGCCTTTGATGATCTCAAAGCTTATCTTCTTTCTCCGCCCGTGCTTACACCTCCACGCGAGGGGGAGCCTTTCTATCTTTATATCTCTCGTGATCGACCATGCTCTGGGAGCCATGATTTCGACGGACACTTGTGGTAAAGAACAAGCAGTGCTATTACATCACCGCACCTCCATGAGTATGAGACACGCATCTGGGGCTGAAAACTATGTTGCGCTTCTTCTTTGCAACTTCTAAGCTTCGCCATTATCTTCTTAATCACAAAACTTACATCGTCACAAATGTCAATCCCCTCAAGACAATTCATGCAAAGCCTTATCACAATGATCGCATCACTCGCTTGGCTTATGCTCATGCAATTTGACCTCGAGTTTATCCCGCAAAAGGCTATCAAGGGTCGTTATTATCAGCAGATCAACTAGCTAGTGCTCCTCTTCCGACACTCAAGACCCTCTTGCTCAATTCCCCCCGATGAATTTATTCAACAAATCGATTTTGGTCTATCTCCATTTAAAGTAAAGCTCTTCTTTGATGGATCCAAATGCCAGCAAGGGGGAGGTGCGGGTTTCGTGATGATTCCTCCTTGGGGTACGCCTATCCCAGTCGCACACAAATTGAACTTTGAGTGCACCAATAATATGGCTGAGTACGAAGCTCTTGTCTTAGGACTTCAAAATGCCATTAATCTCGCTGCCATTGTCATATTGACATCTTTGGTGATTCTGAACTCATCGTTAATCAGGTCACGGGTGTCTATCAATGCAAGAATGATATCCTTCAAAAATATCGCGACATTGTTCTTGCCCAACTCCAATCTTTCGATAAGTTCACCATCCAATCCATTCCTCGTACTGCAAATCGATTCGCTGGATACCATGGCCTCATTAAGATCCCTTATCCCGCTTTTTATCAAGACTCGCGTTTTATGTGGCAAGCAACGATTAGATCAACCATCTTATCTTCAACAAATAACTTCGATCAATGTCACAACCCATACTCAGTGGATGAGTGGTATCAACAGATAGTTGATTATCTATCTCATTCTGCTTCCTCCGCATCTCGACTTCCAATGGTAGAAGGTCTTTTGTCCAACGCGCTAATCGCTATTCTATCCTAAAGTGGATTCTTTACAAACGCGGCTTTGATGGTATTTTGCTTCGATGCCTCAAAACCCATGAATCATCTAAAGCTATTCAGAGGTCCATGACGGTATCTCGTGGTGGACATTTTAGTGGTTTAGCCGTGGCTAAGCGCATCTTACGCTTGGGATATTATCGGCCTTCTCTTAATCAAGATTGTTGTGAATACACTAAGAAATGCGCAAGTGTCAAGAATATTCCAATCTCACGCACGCCCCTAGTCAAAGCTTTGCAGAACTGCGCGCGGATTTGTGGCCTTTTTCACAATGGGGCCTTGATCTTATTGGTCTCATCAATCCCCGCTTCTTCACAAATGCTCATCATTCTATCATTACGCCATCGAGTACTTTACTAAGTGGGTAGGTTATCCTCTTTTCTTCAACAAAGGCTAAACCCATAGTTGATTTTGTCTATCAACACATCATTTGCCGCTTTGCGTGCTCCACACAAGCTCATCACGATAATGGTAAATCCTTCAAGAACGCCGATTTGCAAAATCTCTCGCAACTTTTCAAATCAAGCTCAGCTTTTCTTCTCCATACTATCCTCAAGCTAATGGTCAGCCGAAGCTTCCAATAAAACTTTGCGTAATATCCTCGCAGAAGGTAACTAGTCGAGCCGGTAGGGATTGGCATCTACATATCCCTTTCGCCTTCTCGGGCTTATCGACTAGCATTCGTACTCCTACCGGTGCTACTCCCTTCTCTCTCGCCTATGGGTCTCGAGGCCGCCCTTCCTTCGGAGGTCCAAATCCCATCTCTCCGTGTTTCTCTCGTAGAATTTGTCTCGATGAGGATTATCGCAAAAATCGTCTAGCTCAACTTCAATTATTAGATGAGCGGCGCCTCAACGCTCTTGAGCATCATCAAGTCTATCTCGAGCGTGTCAAGCGTGCTTACAACAAGCATGTGCAACACCGTGACTTCAAAATTGGTGACCTTGTTCTTAAGGAAAATCAAAATGTCACTACACTCGAAAGGAGTCAACGTGGTAAGTTTGCTCCCAACCGATGGGTCCCTACATTATCACTCATAAATATGGGTCTCTGGGCTTATCGCTTGTCTTCCATGGATGGTATCCCTCAAGGTAACCTCTTAATGCCTTGCATTTACGGCCCTTCTATTGTTAAAATCTCTTATACAAATCTAGTCGCAACTCGATCTTCCATCTGTCCCTAATAACTACTATCTACTTTCGTGGATTTGAAATTGTGTGGTTCTCCGCCTATTGCCTCGCTTTACCTTAAATATGAGTATCGCGGCTCTACTCATCGTGACGCTTTTGGATATGTTCCTCCTCATGGTAGGAATACCTTAATCACCACTTCATCCGTCCCAAGTACTTATCTTAATCGGATCTGCTCGGGGCATGAGTACATGTTCTTCCATGTTCTCCTCCCCTTCATCTGATCTATCTAGGTCTAAACTCAGCTTCTTCCAAAGAGTTTCAAAAAAAAAAAAAAAAAAAAAAAAAAAAAAAAAAAAGATGCTATCCAAAAAGATAGACTGATCCCTCGAAGGACAGCTATCCATACATTGTCAAGTGAATCAAAAAGCAAATAGACCATACCCTCGAAGGATGGCTATCATACAAATTTCAAAATACAGACCGCTCCCTTGAAGGACGGCTGTTTCTCAAAGAAATATTCAAGGCTTCTTGTAATCAATCAGCCTTCCAAATACGCTTTATACACTTGTTAAGATCACCGAAAGACTTCCCGCATCGATCGCTTTTCATATCAAGCAAACTTCCCACATTGATCGCTTTGCTTTTCCTGTCCAAATCATGAAGTTTAGATTTTAGACCTTTTGTCGATCATATGGAGAATCCTATTTTCCTATCATGGACATGTATTCTCCCTCAGGTTCCGACAAGATACTTACTTTCTTTTCTTTCCATTTCTATCCTAGATCCGGTTCATGCGACTAGTTAGTGTCAGTTTATTTTAATCTTATATAGGGCCTCAGTATGCTTGGTCTTTCGGTTTTATCTGGATCTTCTCTATGGTCGGTTGGAAGTCCGACTTATCATTTCCCTTCTTTTCCGAGTGTCTTCTCTTCTAAGTCACGGTTATTTCTGCTTTCATCTTTTGCTCTTACAATAAGCATTCTCCATTTCTTTGTCTTGCATCCTGTTGAATTGACATTTCACATGTTAATTCAATCAAAATCTATCTTCTATCAACATTCCTCTTATCTATCAAAACATCTATCTTTATTCATTTCTCATTAAAATTACATCCATCTATACATCAAACGCATCTATCTATCTATCCATCAAAATATTTAAAAGCTATGTCCATCCAAGATACTTCCCATCATCTATCAAAATTAAATCAATCTATCTAACCACATCCATCTATCATCTATCAATCTATATCTATCCAATCACATCTATTCTATCCACATTTCAATCTATCTAATCACATCCATCTATCATCTATCAATCTATATCTATCCAATCACATCTATTCTATCCACATTTCAATCTATCTCATCACATCCATCTATCATCTATCAATCTATATCTATCCAATCACATCTATTCTATCCACATTTCAATCTATCTAATCACATCTATTTCTATCATCTATCAGTCTATATCTATCCAATCACATCTATTCATCATCTATCGGTGGCTATATCATGTCTATCATCATCTATCAGGCCTGCATCGATTTATACTCATTTTTGCCCGTGGATTGCGTGCATCGCTTCTCCACGCTGTTTGCTTCCATCTCAAGTAATCTCTTTGCCATAGTGTTGATGCTTGGCTGGTCTATCTCGATCATTATTGTGCGCTACATGTTGTCTTTCGGCACATATTTTCGATATCATCATCTATTTCGAGTTTGTTCCCTTTCGTGGAGCACTCGCTTTTTTTTAGCCGCTTAGAGTTACGCGGTCTCGTAGTACTAACGCTGCCTCGATTCATGACCGCCTAGTTGTCCCTACCAATGTGTCTCTCTTTTTGCGATGTTGACTATTTTGCAGCTTCTCCTTACACTCATGCGGTCTCGTAGGCACTAACGCTGCCTCATGAGGAGACCGGCTAGTTTTCCCTACCAATGTGAGTTCCTTAGGTTGCTGCCCTTTTGTTTATTTTTAATGCATCCTCAATGATCAGCTCTACTCCAGCTATCCAACTGGGGCATCCTGCATTTTTCATCTACCTCTTTCAAACTCGGGATCATCTGTTTTATCATCCATCCCATCCCTAGTTTGAGGGGGAGTCACATCACCACAATTCTTCCCTTCTTCCATCCCTTTGTTTTTGTCTCATAACCTTGCTTATCGCAAGTTACTTGACAAAAAGGGGCAAAATGTAGACACCTAAAATTGGTTACTCAATTTAGTGTCCCTCTTACCCATTTACGTGCTTAGGTAACCTGGGGCACGTTTGCGTCACCAACTATCCCCTTGGGATATTATCCAATCTGTGATTTAATCACCTATCTCTAAATTTAATTCATCCCATCACATCTTACCCATGAGTAATTAAGTATTAAATATTTAATTACGCTTCTTCCCATGCATCTTAATCACTTATCCACCCCAAATTTATTCTACCCATGTATCACATCTATTTTTAATCTTCCCTAAGCGGGATATTTTCCCGTAGTCGGGATGAGTCTTATTTTTCTCGAATCGATCATTTTTAGCCATCTCGGGAGTCTTCTCCGCGATCGGCGCCGACCCATATGGTCGGCGCCGATTTTCTAGGAGCGGCGCCGATTATAAAAGCAAGTCCAGAACTCAGTTCTAAGGCGGAAAAATCGAACCGAAAAGAGCGAAGAGACCGAAAAAGAGACGAACGAGTGAAAGGAAGCACTTACGCACGAACAGAGAGTGAGAAAGAGAGATCTTCTTAGCATCAATTGTCTCAGTTAGGGCAGATCCTGTCCTAATCAATCCCTGAGAGGAGCACCGTTACTCTGCCCGTATCATATCAACACCATACACCATTATCTATCATCTGGTGACTCTGTTCCAGCGTCTCTCCATCTTCGGCACATCCTACAGACAACATTCACCTTCCGCTCCCCGAATCTCATCGCACGCCCCGATTGGTCGATCGCTTTCGCTGACGACATCGATCTTATCCAATGACGCTGATCGCCACCCTAGCCCGCCGATCACCCTGGCCGCCGATCAAATCAGTCGCCGCCGATTCTACACAGTCGACGCCGATTTCCCTGCAGACAGGTAAAAGATCACAGGTAACACAAATTTAGCATTATTTCTCAGTTCCTTGTTTTCTGTACTTCCTGTCTGCTGTTCAGGTTCTGTTTTATTACTGCAATCAGAGAATCTAGTCTTTATTTACATCTTTTATCATGTATGCTGCTTTTCTTTATTGAAAACGTGGACTGACATCCGCCAAGGAAGCTTATCGCTTCTCGGACCCGCTTCTCGGGCAGTCCACCCATATATCTTCTAACGCCATCTTTTTCTGTCAAGCACCGGTGTTTTGCAGGTTACTCGGATCTATTGTGCGAATTGCTCGTGTGCGCCCGTCTTATCTACATCGACTTCCTCATCCGTCTACATCTTCATCAGGTATCTATTTCATTGAGGTTTTTCAGGGTTTTT